>OY744552.1:32605272-32902772 GCA_963556195.1 Sepiola atlantica | reverse complement strand
GTCTCAGTCACTGATGTAAAAAAAAGATTTTCCTTCCAAAGATCACAACCCAAGTTTAAAACAAGCAGCAATGTTTTATTTTGAAATTACTTTGACATCTGGCATTTTCACCGTATGACCGACTTGAAAATCAGGAAAAATCCCATCTTCCAAATGAACACAAATAGTCCATCGAAGGCCCACATAGCTTTGAAACTCACAGAAACCTAACTGACCCCCCCCCCTTCCTGCTGGAATGAATGAATATATATATATATATATATATATATATATATATATATATATATCTCACTTGGACCACACCGCAAGATCACCATAAATTTATCAGCTTTTAATCTATGGACATAAAAACTGACAGTATGAACGTTACTTTTACAAAGTCTCAAATGGCGCACAATCGCAGCATGGAACCTTGTATCCCAGAAAATTACTTTTTCAAAAACGCCAGCACATTTTCTGTGGTCTTTTTACTAAACTAAATATTTGCCCATTGTAAGTCTGCTATCTGCAGACAACGCAACCAGGGTGAATGCCACAACGAAAGAAAAGTTACCAACCTTTTGAAATAGTCAGAGCTGGGGACCATTGTGAGCGTAATATATCCAAACAAATGCTGCCATTACTATTGATATTTGGATGATATATTCTCGTTGTGAAGTGAATCTGAAAGGAAAAGAAATGTTTAAATCATCAGGATGTGATTGGTCAAAAACTAAAATTGAGATGAATTTCCCAACCTGGGGACCACATGTGAATGTGAGGGGGGGGGGGGGGTTCATTGTTTGATGAAACCGTCTTCTATCTCCCTCTACCCATATCATGAATCGTTTTAAAGTATGAGGTAAACAAAACCAGCTGAAAGAGGAAGAAGCTAGAAAAAGAAATAAAGCCAGAGAGAAGAAGAAACAAAAAGAAATAAAGCCAAATGACGAAAAAATAGGACGTAAAGCTCTAGCAATTCGGCAGAAATCAGTCTTTGCTTAAAAAAAAAATTCCAATAAATTCCAGGGGCTAAAATTAGAGCCCAATCAGTTTCGACCATAACTATTTATAGGGGCTGCCATTATGAAATATAGAAAATATAAAATCAAATAATATCCCTACTATAGTAAAAATAACGTATCCTCAAATACCAATCCTGTATATCCCCTATGGGTGAAGCACTTTGATAGGGGAAATAATGCAATACTCTTCTGTAAAAAGAATAGAGTTCTCTAGGTTACCAGTAACTTAAATTTGAATTCATATAAGCAATATAATTTTCTCCACTCTCAGTGAGTTTGTTAGCTCAGATGGTTAGCCATCAGACACCATTGGTTAGGGTTAATTTTATGAGAGAAAAATAATGGCATCATGGGTGATGACCATGCACAGTGAATCAGGTCACAAAATGATGAAAGTCTTTCATATGTCGGAGGTCGATTAATTCTAGCCACAATGATGAAACAGTTGTCTGTGGATGACTATATTTATATACACCCCTCCCCTTAAAAAACTGCTACCCATGTAATAGCTAAAATTCATAATCCTTTCTGCAATCCAACCATATTTCGTACAAATAAACTTCAGTCTATGCTGACTTGTTTTTTACCAAGTTTCACCCATGAATGTCCAACAGTCTCGGTTTTATTAACTATTCCATGGATGCCATTTTTTTGGAGGGGGGGGGGGGGGGTACCACACACACACATCTCGGACGGAATTCATCCATTTTTAAATTTTGGTGCTTCATGGAATTTACCTGGGTCTTGCTAGTAAATGTCCCCCTTTACAAGTTTACGCAGGAGTACATAACTGGATGTAATCAAGGAAGAGTTAATTCACACAAAAAAAGCTTAAATATAAAATCGTAAACACAAGAATAAAAAATATACTAACCTTTGGAGGCTTGAAAGGATAGTCCGTTGGAAAGTTAATCGTCAAAAAAAATACTCCACCTTGATATGGACTGTCGGGCTGTAAGGAAGAAGAGAACAGAGTTTAGAAGTTTTCAGGTGGCCAAGGAAATGAACAAGGATGGAGGAATTATTAAAATGTATCTATCCAATCAGGGTGTTCAACAATGAAAATGTGATTTTAAACTTTATGCTTTTTTTTATGCCGACAAATTACACATCTTCTAGAGATCTGAATAAAATTACACATTTTAGCTAAATAAGTTTGTCACAGGTACATGACTTGCATTTGTCTGACATTTTAACCTTTTGTTATAGTTGAAAATAAAAATGAATTACACCGATCCTTTGAAATTTGAAAGCTTTTAAACTGTTGAAAAGAAAGTCATTTAAACTTGGATTAAAATTCTTAGCAAACCCTCATATGGATTAGTTTTACTAAAACTCTGGATTTTGCCTGCTTGTCTCAGTGCACAGTGGATAACATTTTGTGAGAAAACAATATCATGGGGGATAACTTCCCAAAATAGTGAAAGTCTTGAAAGCTATTAAGATCGAATAATTTTTATAGAGAAAAAAATTACTTGAACAATTAATTATAATTTTATAACAATTTCGTTCAATTAATTTAATGACCAAACAATACCGTAATAACTTTCAAATTTTTTTTTTTTTTTTTTTTTTTTTTTTTTTTTAAATTCTGAGCAACGCCCGTTAAGAGTCAACTAGTATGTAAATAAATTATCTTAAACCCGAAAACACTGCAATTTTCGCAGGAGTATGCTTTTTAAAATAAGCTCCAGAGACATCCGATTGAAGCGTTGGCAGAGAACAATAGTTGAGATAGTCAGTGGAGGCAGTTACTGTCAGACTCATAACTTCTGCCGATCGACTACCCTCATTGGACACATTTCACAACCATCTAAACGATAAATTAGTAGACAACCATTGATTAGCATTGAAATCTGACCCTGATAAATACACAAGAACTTTCCTTGGAGACGCATCTTTCTCCATATGGGCATATGACACAGTGAGCTGGCAAGTGGTCATACGGATTTTTAGCAACTTCCTTAAATCATGAAACCTATATATTTGAATAGCTCAGAGTCTGAGGTTGCAAAAAATGGGCTCATTTGTCTTCAAACTCCAATTATTTCTCAAGATATGCCCGTTTGAAGTTCGCGAATTTCGAAATTTTGCGAAATCGTGACTATAGTGATTTTACCAAGGAGTAAATTTGGGCGCACCTGAAGAATTGCTGAAAGTTTCTCCCAGAAAGTCCTAAATATGTCCTATAAGCCCCTTAGATAATGCCAGATGCCCTAAATTTACTTCATTATAAAAAATGGGACATATGAACAAGTTTTTGACCTGTTTTTTTTTTTTTGATTTTTCCACAAAATTTACCATAAAAATTAGCATTTTTTCCATCGACAAAATTTGCCCCCGGCCGGCATATTTTAACAAAAGATTGCAAAAAAGCCCCGAGATGAAATTTCTCATGCTTCACAAATAAGTATCTAGACATAGAAACCTATCATAATCCAATTGGATAAAAAAATAAAAAATAAATAAAAATAAAAAAAAAAAAAATCACTCTCGGGAACCATTTTAATTCTAACATACTGAAAAAATTTGAACTTGCCCATTTTTTCGTAATTTTGGACAACCACAATAAACGTTGAAACCATAAATCCAGATAATTCTTGTCATTCTTACTCAAATTTCATCACTCAGACCACCTTTCCTATGTTTTTTTGGGTGCAGAATCCAAATCTGGCATCAGAAAACCATGAAAATCCTGAGTTTTACCCCTTTTAAGCTATTTTCAGTCAAATATTGGCGGTAAACCAGAAAAAAAATTTGATTTTTTCAAAATTTATCCATTATAATTGACAGAGAATGTTCCCTCAAGTTGAAAACAATTTACACTATCCTTTTCAACCTTAAATTCATGCCCACTCTGGTGTTTCCCCGTTTTTCCCTACATTGAAAATAAAAATGGAAAAATTGAATATTTCCATTTTTCTCATTTTCTCATTTTCAACATCTCACATTATGTCATAATTTTCTTTTCTATACACAACTATAATGAATGACATGACAAACAATGCTCTCATTGAGATTTTCAAGAACTGCAAGAGATCTCGATTCGATGAAGTTATGAAATAGGTCCCATCCAAGCTAGAGGTCCCACCTAGTGATACACTTCTATCTGACATCCAAGTTGTGTTCAAAGACTTTCAGCCGCAACAAAACAAGAATTGTTTGCATCACTTCAGTTGCCAGCATTCCACAACCTCAACGAGATCCAGATGGCTTAGATGGCAGTGGTGGACATTCCATTTTCAACCAGAAGGGTTCCATCGACACAAACAACATCATCATGTTCATGTTCTGTATCAAGAACCTAAAGACTGTGAATGGTGAAGTGCTCTGGGAAAACCCCTCACATGCCTCCTCTTCATCTTGTCGTCCAGTGATCTTGTTGATGGGAAGAGAAACCCGTGAGGACTTGAAGTTGTAGCAGATCTTCAGAAGGAACGACAAGGTGTTAAGTTCTCGGTGGACCATCTCAACAAATCTATCAATGTTGAAGTTCATGCCAAAATGTCCATGATAGATGGCAAAATGCACACAACCATATCTGGTCTGGGTGGCGCGTTTTGTTGTCTCTGCACAAAGAGCAGAGAACAGTGTCATGATGTTGATTTCATATCAGGGTTAAAGGTCGATCGGTCCCTAGAAGATACCCTCGAGATCTGTGAGAAGGACATGCACCTGGAAGAAAACAAAAAGATGATGTTCGTAAAGGAGTCACTCAGGAACCTATGACAACAGAAGACATCAACAACATGACCCTCTCCACAATCTTCTCCGGTGTTTTGGATGGATCTTTAAAATGTGCTATCATGCCACTGCTGGTCATTTGTCTTGGTCAGAGGCAAAGTTGAATGTGTCAAATAGGGTGGCTTGAGCGTTAGAATTCCTAAAACAAGCCAAAGAGGATATACAAGCCAGAGTCATAGAAGAAACATCTATCACCTTGGAGAAAGCTGATCCTACTGGTCATGCTGGAACCTCCACAACTGGGAATATTGCTATGGTTATGTTGAACACCAACAATCGAAAACTGCTCACCCAAGGAATTAATAGCTCTGAATTGAGAGCTAGGATCGAACAACTTGTGCTGAACATGGCAGTGATTCTGACTATCATCAACTCAGATCGAAAGGTTAAGATTGATGAGTTCAGAGAATTCTGCAGAACAACATACCTCCACGTTGCTTCAATTCCATGGATCCACATCACACTTAGTACACATGTTTTGGGGCACAGTGCAGAGTTGATTGCTGAAAACGGTTGTATTGGTTTACTCAATTTCACCGAGTCAGGTATTGAAGCCAACAAGTTTCTTCGACAATACCGAATCAACAAAGCCAGGAAGACCAATCAGTTTGATAATTTATCAGATTGTATCAATCGATTATGGGACAAGAGTGACCCCAGTGTCATGAAGGCCAGAGAGCGATTAAATTGCAGACATTGTAAAGGGACAGGGCACAGTATTCGTAGCTGTGAGCAGCTCAAAGCTACGATACTTGGGTGTAACACTGAGTACGAATTTTTATTGTCCTTTCTGACGGATGATGCATAATGTGAATCACTGTTGTTTCATTGATGTTTGAGTGATATATTTTCATTTTAAAGTGGATATTTGAAGAGTTCTCTTCCTGTAATATTAAAAAAAGGTCTTGTTTGTTTGCTCAACTTGTTTACTTTGCGAGTTATGATAATGTGAAATTTGCCCAGAATTTAGCCCCTCCGTGTATTGGCCCAAAATGATGGTGATTAGGGCCTCAGACTCCCAAAATGGTATAATTCTGCTGAATATCAGTCTGTTTAACATCCCACTACCCTCCCTGATGCCTAACATGATGACCAACAGGTATAACAGCTAACACTATGGGCACTCATAGGTTAATGTCTGCTTGAACCCCCTTCTAAACCCACTGTGTATGAGAGGGGGGGGGGAGGAATAGCTATCCGACCGTACACTCACATTTGCATATGTTAAGGAGACTAACAAGGGGAAAGAAAATATTTCAAAAAGTCGGTACCACGAATGAGAGTTGCAATCTCACTTCTTAGCCCAATGTGCGTGATAGAGGAAATCTTACAGAAATTGATGTAGTTTTAAAAACAGCTAACTCAAACTTCTAGTGAGTACATGATATGAACTTTTTTTTTTTAAACGGTTAAAAAAAAAAAAGAAAAAAGAAAAAAAGCCAATATGTATCGATAAATACTTTAATCAGGTCAAAGTGTGCCCATTATTGCCAAATATGGGGGGGGGGGAGAGAGAATCATCTCGGCCAAAATTGATTGCCCGAGCATGGTTGATTTGGTGAACGCGGAATTTAATAGTTTCAATAAACTCAAATTCTAGGAATTTGTGGCTGAATTACTTTTAGGCATATTGGAGAGAGAGGGGGTGTCACTGTTTCAACTATAACACTGCTTAAAATGATCATTTGAGTTAGATATGTGATTTGATTTTTTTTTAATTAAAAAAAAAAATATCTATATATATATATATATATATATATTATATATATATATATATATCCTCAAATTGAATGTGTCCCCCCGCCCCCCATAATTTGAGTTCCATCATATTTGGCTTAACGCCATTTTACACGCTGACAGGTGTTGGACAGCTTTAAAAATTTAACTTCCAAACATCTCTGGCAAAGTCTTTATTCCTTTCTCTCAAATCCATCCACATTTCCTGCCATGTTTTCTTTGGCCTTTTACCAACTGACTCCTACCTCAACTGTTCTAATCTAAGCACTCATCTATTCGTTCAATATGACCAAACCAACGTCTCCGGTTTTGCACACATCTTAAATTGTCCAGATTTAATCTTCTTCTGAGGTCACCAGATCTAAGTATGTCTTTAAAACTCAAATTACACATCCATTGTTTCATTTTTCCTATCATGTCCCTCATAGGCTCTTCCCTTGGTTGACAGTGACAACGCTCTGCTAGTTAGTAATGGCAGAAGTTCATTGAACTTACTCCAAACTCCTGCTATCACCAAGCTAACAAAGCTTCCTGGACAACCTCAATGGTCTAGTCATCCAAATATATTTTCTCCACATCGGGGTTCTCACAAATGTCCATCAGCCCTTCTTGCACACAAACTGTTTATCATATCTCAGCCTACCCATACTTCTATTGCACTTCTTGTGTAACCAACATTTACAATTACCTACATAACAAAGTTGCACCAAACTCCCTTTCCACAAACTGAGCAGAGGAACTTTCCAGTAATACAACCACTGATCACTTTGGTCTTGGTAACATTCATTCTCATACCTTTACTTTCCATAGTTTTCCTACAAGTCTTTAACTTTAGTAGACCTTCCATTGTTTCACAGGCAAGCACTGAATCATCAGCATAAAGCATCTTTATCGGACAACCTGTATAAAAGTCCCTGGACAATGCTTCTAAGACACATGGAAAGCAACAGACTCAGTACAGATCCCTGATATACTCTCACTTTAAAGCTGTCACTGACATCACTGAGTATTTCTGTAGATTGCTTAAAGACCTTCGCCAACCATTCACTTGCCCTTAATTTATGCAAAGCTCAGCAGACATCGCTTGACACTCTCAAATGCTTTCTCCAAATCCACAAAAACAAAATACAGGTTCTTCTAACCAAGAAGCTTTTGCATTGTTTCTCACGATCAATATACATCAATGGTATGTCACCAAGGCATAAAACCAAACTGTATTTCATCAATGTTTATCAGATTTATTTGCTGCTCAATTATTCCCTCAACTACTTTCAGGTCAGACAATCTCACTGCTAGTTTCACACGCAGCCTTCAACAACACCCGAGGATCTGGCAGCTTTACCCTTCTACAACCTTCTGTACAGTTTCTTTCAATTCTTATAGCTGGTTCAAATACGACTTCTACAACTTCTGGATTTTTCTTGGTCCCGTGAAAACTCAGTATTCAACATTTGTTGCTAACACTCCATTGTCATTTCGAATGCATTTCTCTCCAACAATGTCCATATATGGTTGCCATCTGTTTAGCCATTCCAAATACTTCATTCCTCTGCTTATCCCTTTGTAGCTTATCTGGAAACCTAGCTTGCTTAACCACCCACCTTGGCTTTTTACATTGCTCTCGTCATCCACTTTGCTATCAGATACATATCCTAAACACTGATACACTTCCGAGCTTTCTAATTCCACCACCATGTCACCCTATGTCTTGCAGGCCATTTCAGCCATCCAACAATCAGAATTTCTACAGTATCAGCAAGGGAATGACCTAATTTCTATGTTACTATAAGGCCCAGCAATTCGAAGGGTTGCCAAAGTTGTTGTAATTTTGAAAATTTTGAACGTTACAAGGGTCGGGGGGTCAAAAACTGTGTCTTATATCACCTACCTGTATGCCAAATGCCCCTCCAGGGCTCAAACTTATTCATTTTAAACTGTAAAAAAATCTATTTTACTAAACGAGAGTGCATCAGCGTTATAAAGCTTTCTTATATACTTTAACAAAAACGCTAAAATTTACTTAACTTCTGGGATTAAATTGTTTCAAAACAATTGTTTCAATTGTTCTAATTAGGCATAATTTATAACTGAACGACATGTCACCCATCTCTATTTCTCTCACTCCCTCATTACGTTGATTCACCTTTAATATTTCTGAGCATTTGGAGAGTGACTCTTCAACATGGCCATCAAATTTACACATGTGTGTACACACCACAAAAACCTATGTAAACTAGATGGAAAAATAAGTCTTTATTTCTATATAATAATTAGGATAATATAGAAATAAAGAAGAATATCTTAACAGATATGACATTGATTTCATTCAAAAATTCATAAGTGGAATAATGTAAACATGCACAATGATGCATGCTTACAGATGGGGGGGGGGGGGGGGGGCAATCCACGTAGGCGACAGGTCATTGATGGGAAATATATCTGGCCCAGGTTTAACCACCCAAAATTTAACTTCTTCACTTTGAAAAGTTATTGCCTCTTTAAACTTCATGCTGAGAAATCAAACCACTTTAAGTCCTGGAAAAATGTCCCTTTAGGCAGGAATTCAAGCGAACTGGTTGGTTCTGCGTTCAGTTAAAAGTGCCCATTGTTCGATATAAGAAAACTATCATTGGAACTTCTCACACAAAGACATCGTAATTTGTTTTAAATTAGAATTGTGGGTTTGTTTAGATAGAGAATCCTTTTGCTACAGCAGTGACAGAGATCACATGATTGACACTGCGACTGATGTCGGAATCGAGCACAGAATTCAGATGGAGACAAGTGGATGACCACAGCCTGTGCAGTGAGCACACAGACTCAGGTTCACAATAAATAGCGATAGTTGTGACCCAATGGGTCATGGGTATACATAGTAGCTTTCTGAATACTTATGCATCATTAATATAGCTTATGTTATTTTAATCGTTAGTCTGGCACCAGTGTTTATTATTGCAATATTTTACATTTTTTTTTTCAAATTCAAAAGGGGGCTTTTTATATTTTAAATGGATCAGAAGCTCTTTTCATTTTGCATTGTTTCACATATAATCTCGAGTTCTTATATCTGCATCATTTAGCCATATTTGGCAATATCTAATTTTAATTATTTTCCACCACCTAGCACACTAGTTATTTCTGACTCCAGTCAATTATTTTTTTTTTACCATAACCTGCTAGGTGACACCTAAATCAGTATGTAAGGTTTGTAACTGTACATTTGGTAGTTTCTCAGTTTTAGACAAACGGACAGAAAATACAACTTTCTAAAGTTCTTAAGGTTGTCAGGATATCAGAATTTTAGCTTGCAAAAATCAGTAACTAGCTACGTTCCTAATTTCCATAAAGTTTGTAGTTTACAGAAAAATGAATGGTAAAACAAAGCAATGTTGAAATGGTTAAGTTCGTTTTAGGACAAAAATCAGAGTAAAAATACTTATCGCCCCGGGTGAGGTTTGAACTCACAACCTCTGCCTCCAAGTACAGCATGTTAACCGACTGAGCTATCAAATCGATTCTGTCAAATGTTGGTTACACAGAAAAGGCAGCATTCATTTTGCCTTCCTTCTCTATCTTTCTGTCAACCAAAGGCAAGTGAAAAGAGAAAGTGAAAAGGACAATCCAGTGACGGATATCAAATTAGCACCTGGTGATTTAGATAGCAGTCGGGTTAGGACTTCTGTTAGAGTAAGTACTTCACCTTCCTTCATTTATGACAAATCTTCTATATAAAGTTAAAACGATTTTTCCCCTGTACCTGTAGAATAGGAAAATAACAAGCTACTAAACTCACCACTATATTACGCTGATTCACTTGAGCGTGTTATAGTGAATCTTTTCTCCAGCTAACACTAAATATTACTTTTGGCCCACCATCTTAGACTCTCCCTAAAACATACTCAATGTAGGTGGTAGCAAAAACTTTTCCTGCTAACACTTTAGTACTAACACCCTCCCCATCAACACCGGGAACTAATAAACATCTTTTTAAAAACGTGAACCTTATTTACTATTCATCTGCTATTAATTTACTACAAATACAATATATTACGCACACATTTAATGGACGCTCCCTCTAATTCTGCTGATTTTCAAGAATATTGGATTACGCTATTTCTACCTATAACGTATACAGTGATACTCATTCTGTTTTTTTAGAGAATGCAATTAACGAACATAGTTCCTAACAGTGTTTCATTATTCAACATGGTAGCTACAATTTCTTCAGCGACTTGACTTCCAAATTAAGTTAATATACGCCAAGATATGCGACAGACCTACATAAAGTTGACATTTTCTGAATCCTACACCTTTTACACGCATAATATCCAAAAATTGGGGGGAAAAAAATTTTTTCGTATAGAAATGAGCCAAAACGTGACTGGTGGACCCTACATTTGGTCGCCTTCTGGCGGATCGATCGTAAAATAAAACGCATAACAGCTACAGACTTTTTTGAAGTCACCTATTTTTCAAGATATTTTTTATTTATTTTTAAATCACTTTCATAGACAAGAGGTTATCGACGTACATCCAAGACAGAGATTTAGCGTTCGATCTTAGTCAATTCACAATTTTTTTTCTTCTTTTACATTGTTAAAACTTACCTGGGAGGACTATGGGCCGGGGGGTTTAAGTTCAACATTATTATGTAGTAATTTGAAAAGAAATCAATGTAATATGTAGTACTTTAACTATTGTGAATATCATCATTTCTCTTCGAACAGACATGGTTTATTAGTGCTCTGCAGGCCTCCTTAATCATATTTGTGTTTTAATAGTGCTCAGGAGGCATACCCATTTTATTATTTTTTTTTTTCTTTCCTCACTAAAGGGAATTTCTATACAAAAATAACGGGAGGTGGTATTGGTTTTAATAGGCCTCTGTAGGCCTCTTTAATTTTAAAAGTGCCCATTATCATAGATAGAGCGGGTGTTTAATCAAATAGAAAAATTCTGGAGAAATACCAGTACCATGAGATGGACAGGAAGACTTTTTCTTTCCTTCATTTCTTTCTCCCCCCCATTTCCCAATTCCAAACCGACAATTATTGTAAACATTAAAATTGCCTGATGTGACCTATTTGCGTGCTGTCGGATGTTGACAAATTTTAATTCATTCTTTTATATTTCTCCCGGATAACGGGTTCAGCTAGTAAAAAATAGAATATTGATTAGCAATTAATATTAAAATTAATGAAATTGAAAATAAAATGTTTTAACACAGACCAATATTCGCTTTATGTCTGACGAAATGTTAAGTTATTAATCAAAGATCATTTTTATTATTTTTTTTTTTTTTTAAAGCGACTCCAGTATTGGATTTTTATTTTGTCTGCAAGCTCCCCATCCCCCCCAAACAAATTTTGCTATGTTAAGACCAATAAAAACATCCTTGGCTGCTTACCAAATCAACTAACGACTGTTAAACATCTAAATTAAAAAAACAAATCTAAAAATTCAAGAAAAAAATACCACTCTTGTTAATTTTATTATTAAAGTGTTATTTTGCAAATCTCAGTTTATTTTTTTATTTTTTTATCAAAGAACACACTTGCCAATAATAAGAAAAGAAAAAAAAACTAAGAACAGACGGCTTTGCAGTTTGACTTTAAAAAGGAGAGACATTGGCTAAGACGGTTGAGAATAGACAATTTTATAACATCTGCAAAATACGTTCACATGAGTACAATATAGTCTGGAATAGCGTAGAGAGGAAAAGAAAGACAATCAAGTTTCTGAATTTTTGCGATGACAATTGATAATTTATATTATTCAGACTAATATTCTCATCTTGGTTGTTATATTTAATGAACCTGTGGCAAAAATGGATAATGGTTATAAGGTTATCAGTTATAAGCGACCATCCTTACAACAGGTGATAATAACTAAGAACATAACATTTCTACCGGGTCATGACTGATGGAATGAGAACAAACTACTCCCGTGAATTAAATAATGGGTCCAGTTTGAAATTTTGTCCGGGTCCCCCCGAGTTCGACAAAAATTCCCAAGTTTGTAAATATGCATCTGAAGATGGCGGGAAATTATTTTGACGAAACCCTTGTGAAAATAACAAACAATATGAGAATAGTCTGAATAATCCAAATACAAACACTGTAATCTTATGAAATGCAACTTGTTGGATTTATAGAGCAGATATGGGATACTATGGTGAAACTAGGATTTCTTCTATGAACCGTCTCTTTCCAGTTTAGCTGACTTCTCAACTTCCTCACGAGGATACCTCAATCTCGAAACAGCTATGGTGCTATCACACTTAGAATTCTGATCAGTCAGAAGCATTGACAGCTTGGAAACCACTCGGAGACATTTAAACAAGCAAACATTTCTCCTTCCCATCAGACACCTGCCTTGTTTCCCTGAGCTGGAATTTATTAAATTCCAACGTTAAGGATTTTGTAAACAATATCTTGCCAACAATATCTTGAAGCATCTTTTTGATCTCCGTGTGTGTAACACGTGGACATGCATACAAAGCTACATAGTCAGGAAGCGGCAGAGCTCTCGTGACTTTCAAAAACTTTTTTTTCACTCAGAATTGCTGAATTCTGGAACAAATTGCTTGCAGAGACACTACATCGTTTAAAACCCTCCCGATAATTAGTCCAAAATAACACCTGATGGCCCCGCCCATACACACATTATCCTATGCATACACTTTTGAAGAGTTGTAGTGCATCTGAGCACCGTTGCATTCTCATTCATGAGTTTATCATTAAATATGGAACAAATATTCATGTTTCTAACTTGGTTAGTTTTTTTTTTTAAATGAAAAAAAACAAAAAAACTTCACTTATTTAGCATAAAATGATCACCCACTTTCGGACCAGATGCAAAAGTGGCCCACCCCCACAAAAAACACACCTTACCAATACACATGATACTAGAATATATTTTTTCTCTTCCTTTATGCCACTTTTCCCTTGTTACGGGGGGATGGGAGAGAGACAGAGAGAGACAGAGACACACACAATGATATTATGCAAGCTCACCCTCTACATCGCATGGTTCAGCAGTCTCCAAATTTCACTGTGTGGTCTTGTCCAATCACTTGTTTTCAAGTTTTCCTTGGCCAGCCAACCTTCCTGCGATTTATGACATTCATGCTTCTGCAACGGTTTTTCCAAGAGGATGAACGTTCCACATGACCATACCAGCATAATCAATTCATCTTTAGGATACCATCCATGTTGGGCAAGTGTACTGCTTAGTCAGATTTCATATTGCAGACGGGCGAGAGAATACCAAGTGAGGGCCCAGCATTCACTGCCATGACGCTTCCGACAGCTGCTATACAGCTTAACCTGGATGTAGAGAGGGACAGCACGTGATGTTATCAGAGGCAATAACCCAGAAAAATGTTGTACTGAGTTCACATCCCCCACCTGCACTCAGCACATCTTCTAGATAGCAGAAAGAGTACCTCCAGGATATTGTCATATAGTGCCATCTCTTTGTGGAGTCGACCATCAATAGGATGCGCCTGTCTCATACATCTCCTACACAAGTTGAGGCTAACTTAACCTTCAGTTTACTGCACTTTTTGTGAACTCACAGTAGGCATAGGTTACACTGTATTGCATTGCTTCTAACACCCTTCCGGCATACAGAACATGGATAGTGACCAGAGTCCCTTAGGGATTGTAGACCAGTGCCACACACCATCACTTTGATTTTAGGCAAATTGACCCTTGACCTCCAAACCGTTTTTCGATAATTCCAATCTGTTCTTTAACTGTTCCAAGGAGGACTCGGCAATGATAACGAAGTCATTAGCATATAAATTCCCATGGACAGCCAAACCGAAACTCTTGACAGTGCCTCCAAGACTATGATGAAAAGTAGAGGGCTAAGTAGAGATCTCTGATGAACTCCAACCGTGACAGCTATCAATAGAAGTGTCATCCACCCTCACTTTACTACGCGCGTTCATGTACATACATCTTAGAAAACGGACAAGCCACGCCTCCATGCCCACTTAAGATTTTAAAGTAGATATTTCAGGATTAAAAAAATTTTTTTTTAAAGTAAAAATAAAAATTCATGTGCAATGGTTAGTAATCTTTAAATGTAGTGCGTGAGAGAGAGTACAAAAAGGAAATACTTACTGGACCCATAATGGTTGCCTGCCAGTGAAATACTGAAATAAAGAGAAACGGAAATCATTAGAGTGCGTAAAAAGGAGGAATGGGACCAGATTTTCACGGGACAAATGTAAATAAAAATGTTAAAACAGAATTTTTAAAAATTTTATTTACAAAACTCATTTTTCTATTGAGACCCGAGGAAAAATAAATGGTGTAAACAAACAATTTAAGGAACAAGAATAATCGTACAGACCTGGAATACGAAAGTTTGGGTGGAAATGTTTGTTTTTTTTGTTTTTTGTTTTTTAAATTCTAATGTAAATTTTGTCAATTTAGATTTAAAGTAAACAATTTAATTTCAAAAAGAAGCTCCCTCCAGTTGCATATTTGCAACATACAGGGTGTACAGAAAGTACCTCCTTATTATTAAGTGCTCATAATTTATTACTGAAACCGAATTCTTACAAGAAATTAATATAATAAGGAAATGTATAGCATAGGGTTTTATTTAGAATTCAGTACAAGTTCCAGCATTCACCAGCAGCTTCAATGTGTCTGATTGCACAAGGAATTTTTTTTTTTTTTTTTTTTTTAACTAGTTGAATGACGATGAATACTATGAGAGGATGGAAAATCTCTCCGTACCACCCACTCAAAACAGCGGACAAAAAAAAAAAAAAAAAAAAGTCCTCACATTTCATAAGCAATGTTTGACCAAGAGGGAAGAATTGCTGTTTTCAACTATCGTCTAACCAATCCTTGTGAGTGATAACTCAGTGTAAAAAAAAAAAAAAAGTGCTACTTGTGAAATCAGTTGATATTGTTCTCTGTATATTATTGGCTTCCTTAGTTTCAGGATACCAAATACCCTCTGTAAAAAGACCTGTGTAAGGAATATAGTCAATCAAGGGTTGCACAAGCCCCAACTGTACTTCTTCCGAACCGGTATTGCTAGAGTGTTGTTGCAAGAAAACTGGAAACAATGTCAGGAAAAGCAAAGAAAGATTGATGTTATTTCAGAATCTTCCTTCTAGACTAGTTGCACAAGCAAGGCTCGAGTCTAGTCTATTGTATCCATAGTTGGTAAGGATATATGGATTCATACCTTTCTCAAGTACATGAGTACTGCGATCCATGCCTGTAACCACAACACCATACTACTTCCATAGAATTGATATTACATTTCAGATATCATTCATATAATAATGGTCAAAGATTTTATTTGCACATGAAATTTTGAAAAGCAATTTTAATAAAATTCAGACAAAATGTAAGTAAATAGAAAAAGTTGATCCACAGAAAGAAAACTAAATATTTTGTCTTGTATTATTTGAAAGATTCAATCAGAAACAAGTCTGAATCTGAGATATAAGTTTAATCACAATCTTTCAAGCAAACTACAATTTCTCTATATTTAATATATAAAATAATGGCGGCCCAAATGTGGATCTATCATGAAAATTTATTAACACAGCTGTACCACAGAGATAGTTTATTGTTGAGATAAGAACAATTTGGGATATCATAAATAAACCCAGCACTTCTTGCAAGCCATATCCATTTTTCTTACTAATGAGAGAGCAGCAGGAGGAACTAACATCCAACACAGACACTACCCTGTTAAATATGTTCCAGTCCAGAACATTTTGCCATATTTTGAGGAAATTTGAAGCACGAATAATTTTTTTTTTGTGATTGATATATTTCTGAAAACATTTGCCCCGCTCTGCGGTAACTAATGAAATGCAAAAATCAAAATTGATCGAAGTTTTTCTGATGGTTTAAAACGCTTGCATTTAAACATAATTCCAATTATTTATAAATATACAGATCCAGCGTTTGAGATTTGTATATTTTCACTGTTAGCATGTCAAAACTGTTGCATTTATCTGTGTCGGACACACACGCACAGCAACAAAATCTTCACAAGAAAACAAAATAGGCAATAAAAACGAAAGTTGTATATGCAGAGACCCGACAGTTTATTTAGCAACAGTTAGAATTATATACATTATTTTTAAATGTAACCGTCGCTGGTGGAGACGATCCTCAAAAGGCAGGCAAGAAAGGAGTCACACACTTTGGCGACCATGTCCTTGTCTATAGTGGTGAACACCACCACGATGGTAGCCTTCAGAGAGCCGACCGTGCTGTGGGCGTACTTGTTAGTCTTGGCCTTGATCACACCTGTGGTGAGTAGAGTTGGGCGGTTTTGAAATTTTGGTTTTGGTTTCGGTTTTTCCCCCTTAAAACCTCGGTTTACAGTTCGGTTTTTCGGTTTTTTTGAAAAAAATTTTTTTATTATGGAAGCTATTCATTCTCTTGTGTGATGATTAGTTATTATTCAACGTTTAGTTGAATTATGCCACTGTTTCGATAATTTTGTGACTGAATCATTCTCCATGATATGAATCATAACGATTCCTACGTTATTTTGCCGGTTCATGTATATTTAACTAAATTGTTAAACATACAGTGACGCTCGGCACAATATTTACTAATGTAAAGGGATCGTTATTATGCCGGTTCATTTTTTTTAAAAACCTAATTGTTATGGCCTTGCGAAAGAAAAGGTAATGAAATAAATAAGGGAAAATATTTAAAAACAATTTGTTTTCATCATCAGTTGTGTCGGTTAAAGAAATAAAATAAAATCGACCTGCCCTATTGTGTCGGTTAAAGAAATATCTGCTTTTAATACAAAAAAAACATTAAAAGTAAAATAATTAAATGAACGGAAATATTAGATTAGATTATTTAGTCGGATTTCATTTGCTGTAAAGCGTATCTGATGTAATTTCTTTACGAATTGCTGTTTGCAAACGAAAATATTGGGACCCCATTCGTACACAAGCATCTGAAATCCGGCTAAAGAATCTAATTGTCTCTAATATTTTCGTTCATTCAATTAATTTTTATTTTCAACTGCTACACATTTTAATCCAAGGTTGAATTGTTTTACAAACAAACATTGTGAAGCGGCAGCACTTTTTATACCCGCCACGGGAGCCGGAGATACCACGGGCACCAGTAGGCGTGGCTCAAATGAACCAAACAATCGCAATCATTTTAAAATAGATATTTTACCTTTATTATTAAAAAAAATACTATTTTTTCTTTTCGGTTTATTTTTATTTAATTACTTTTCATAATATAATTAATGTTGATGAATTTTCCCAACATTACTAAATCTGCTCTCGATTTAAGTAATTGAAATTAAGGAAAGTTATATATAAAGAAAAAAATAAGCAACAAATAAATGTTACCAAAGGCAACATAAATTATTCTTCTACCTACCTGTATAAGTTTATTTGTTTATTTTATTATTTATTTTGATAAATGATATTTTTAAATAAAAAATAAAATAAACATATAAACTTATACAGGTAGGTAGAAGAATAATTTATGTTGCCTTTGGTAACATTTACTTGTTGAATTAACTTGTTAAAAATGTGCTTTAATAGGTGTTGCTTCGTAATCCTTGAACCAAAGCCAAACTTTTAAAAATAATGAAGTT
Source organism: Sepiola atlantica (assembly GCA_963556195.1). Lineage (NCBI taxonomy): Eukaryota > Metazoa > Mollusca > Cephalopoda > Sepiida > Sepiolidae > Sepiola > Sepiola atlantica. The sequence continues at coordinate 32,884,659 of OY744552.1, read as the reverse complement.
ATTAAGTTGTTGAATTAACTTGTTAAAAATGTGCTTTACAAATGAAAGATTTTAATGTAAAATTCTGATTTTCTTTATGAAGAAAAACTTTGATAATGTTAAAATATACAGAAAATCACTGGATTTAAACAGTTTCTATTTTAAAATGTTCTTTCAATGAAATCATAAAATAAGTCGTAATTTTGAAGAGTTCACTCCTAATCGAATCAACCGGAAGTAAAAATTAATTTTATCGTTATTTTAAAATTTATTGTCGCTTAATTAAGTTTTAAATTATACAAAAAATCAATCAGGCAAAGTTTTAAATAAAAAAAACAAAAAAACAATCAGGCAAAGTTTTAAATTATAAATAAAATTTTGTTTGATAAAGTTTTAAATAATACAAAAAAATTAATTTAAATAATAAAAAAAAAAAAAAGTAATTTATAGTTAAATAAACACGAGCCGGCAAAATAACGTAAGACTCATTATTGTGCCGGGCGTCACTGTATGTTTAACAATTTAGTTAAATATACATGAACCGGCAAAATAACGCAGGAATCGTTATTTTGCCGGGAGCGGCAATATAGCCTATTCGTAAGTTTTAAGGTGTTGACTGTTGTAATCAAAGTTCTGATACCTTTTCAACAGTTAATACGTTAAAACAGTGACCAAAGATTCATGAAAGATTTCTGAAGAATAAAACTTCAAATCTTCAAATACTACAATGAACAGTCCTGGGTCGTTGATTGTGATCTGCATCTACCAGACAGATCGATTTAATAATTTTTATATCGCATTGAATACTCTGAAACTATTCATTAGACCAGTGGTTCTCAACCCTAGGGTTGTGACCAAATTAGAGTCGCCAGAGTATGATAAACTTAAAAAAATATGCTAATAATCTACAGCAGGTCACATTTATTTTGAGTATTGTAACAGATTTATTTGGAGTAGGACAAGGTCAGAAAAGAGGTGCAGTCATGAAACGCCTATACTCATGCTATTTAGCCTGCTCATAGCATTAGTAGCTTTCATATACAATAGGCTAGTAAATATAAACTGAAATCTAACAAAAGCTCAAACATTTTGCAAGTATAGCTAACATGAAATGGTTGGATTTAGTATTACAATTAGGGTCGCTACTTAAAAAAAGGGAACACTGTATTAGATCAATCAGCCCCCCGCATGTCATAATGGTTAGAACCATCAAATAAAAATAAGCAGTGGAGATACATTTGCATGGGTACTATGCAAGGAGAGACAAGTATTTGAAGTCAGTAACAAGCAAATTCTAAAATCAATTAGTCAAATACTATTTAGAAATGCCAAGTCATAGAAAACTGGCGAAATACCAATTTCTTTTCGCTCTTCAAGAGACGAATCAATAAACAGCAGAAATGCAGATGAAAAGGTTGGACTAAAAACAGAGCTGGCACAGAACAGCCATTTTTGCAAGAGCCAAAACAAATGAAACGGATCATTATGTAAAATAAAAAAGAACTAAAAACCCCAAACAGATCAGCTTCATAAACAGATTAAATTTAAATCATTTTTACTGAATAATAGTTTCTTAGAGACAGAATGTGAAAGTTTATTTAAAGGAATAAATATCCAATGACAATGTGTAGTTATAGATAAGGTAATAAGCAAAGAAACTAAACAGAACAGAAAAAATTAATCATTCTTCTTTTACATTATAAAAATGTCTAGAATAAACATTTGAGTAAACATACACTGGCTGATTGCATGTTTGCAATGCATGCTATTATTAACAGGCTTGTGGTGAGTGAGATTTTACCAAGGAAACAGAAACCATGCAAGAAATTATAAATATGTCTGATCTGGAGTTTTGACCACCCAGAATTTGATCTCTTCTTGGAAAAGTTAGTCTCTTTAAATGAGGGTTTATGCTGAGATGAAGCCCCTGAAAAAGTAATGTTCCTTCAGATACGAGATCCCCTGCTGTGGTTAATGGCCGTCCATACAAAAAGTTGTGAGAGAGGCCAGTCCCTGACGTGGGTGGATAAAGTGTTAGAGTGGGAGGGAAAGTGATGTTGGTAGTAAGTAGAACATTGGAAGGATGAAGTAGTGATTGGTGGAAGATGGTAGTTCAGATAGGCAGCAGGTAGGTGAATGATATGAGGGGTGAGAAGAAGAGAAAGGGAAAAATAAGGGAAAAAGAATAGAGGGAAGTAATGGCTATAAAGGGAGAGGAAGGATGGATAAAAGTGGAGTGGGGTGTAACATTATGTCATTAGATTTTTATCCAAATTCTAAGTTATATTTTGTTCGCACGATACTTTTGAGCTAAAGAGTGCTTTTTTGAAAGAATCCAACAGATTTTTTTTTGGGGGGGGGGGGGGGGGGGGTCTCATCTCAGTCAAAATGATGACAAAAGCAATGTAGCAGTATTTAGATGCAGGTGTGTTAAAATAATGTTAAAAACGATATTTTCTGCATACGGTTAGAGTAGTGGAAAATTCCAGGAGAAGTGAAAAGTTTAGAATTGGAACTACGTGTGGGGATACTGCATCAGACAGGAAGGCGCCAGAGACATGCAGCAGATAAGCACTTCCTTTTTTTTCCTGAAAAGCGAGAGAGAGTGGTCTAGTTTTAGAGAGCTGCTTCCGTTCGACTGTAAGGGTGACTGTAAGGGGTATTATATATGTATACTGTCAAGAAAAATAAACCCAAAATGATTTTGCGCAATCATTTACAACCACTGCTATTAAGCAACATATATCATGACAAAACGAGGAGAGAACTGCCATCAAGTGTCATTTATATAAGAAAACTATAGCTGCCTACGTGATGAGCAGCCAATAATCTGAGATTGAAGAATTGCTACAGCATTACCCCACACCACCGTCAAGGCGATACTGCAAGAAATTAACCGAGACATCCACAATACCACAAATATTATGAAGGAACGCAATTGAAAAAAGGACAACAACTCCATAAGTCTCCACTGCCACTGAATTAATATATTGTCACCGCAAGAAACGGGGTCCAATTGCAGAGCTGACCAAATTGCTACTTGGAAATGTGTTGCTCTGCAGTGTGCCTATTATTACCAAAAATCAAAAGCTTCAAATCCCAACCAATTATCGCTTAAGAATGGTTGAGAACTTGTCGGAAGCGGAATTTAATGGTGCTACCAATGAAAAGACTATTTCAAAACACTCAAATTCCAAGAGACCAGAGCCAAATTGCCTTATTTAGCATTCGGCCAAATAAATTTCCACTGTTAACTCGGGTAAAAAAAATAAAAAATCTTATATCTCACATCCGTGCTCAAAATGCCCCCCCCCCCCCAATCTGTCTCAAATGTATGGTTTTAAAACGCAAAACTGGCTTTATAAAGCGAAATGTAGCATTAATATACCCTGTGTATATTAATTTAATGATTAGTTTAGATTTTTATGTCTGCATCATTTATTAGCCATATTTGGTGATATCAAAGTTCTATTTATTTTACACCACCTTGTCACACTGCATGAGTAGCATCTCACATCAAAAACTTGAAAAAAGGAAAAAAATAAAAATAGTAATACCATCTATATAAAGTTATTTTGTTTTAAAAATTCATTTTTATGGTTTTATAGGAGGTATATATTCTGAGGCTACATTACCCATGTACAAGATTGTGAGGTCTGTATTAACGGCTGACATCCATAAAACTGAAATATGATCAAAATGAAGCATACTTATCCAAGTACCATGGGTATGTATAATATATATATATATATATATATATATATATATATATATATATATATATATAAGTAAAGTCGTTTTTCCTGTCACTTTGGCTATTACCAACTGCAAACCAAAAGCTTCATATTACATTTATTCCAATCTAGCTGCTTCTCCCAAATACATTTTCCACAAAGGTGGCAGACACTTTCACTTTCTAAGAATTATCTACTCCCACATCACTCAAATACACCGGGAGAATTTTCTTAATAGTATACATAAACTTTTAGGCACCGTAATTATTTATTTTTCACGTTTTTAGCATTGCCTACATACTATACTACATTTTAAATACCAGAATATAAGATTGAATGTCAAATACACTGTGTACATTCACAATGGAGTCTTAACCTGACCCCCTTTCTTTTTTAGTTTCTCGGTTCATAAGTAAATTTAATTTGCTTTTCTTTGTTAAATCATGCTTCTACGTTTTGGGAGGCGGAATAAGTCATCAGTAAACATACTTTATTAAAACAATAAAAACTATTTAAAAATGTATTTTCGAAAAACACGAATAATCAACATCACCACCAACTTGTAGGTAAAAGTTTATGATGAAGCGAAATGACATTTTCTCATAATTATGTTGATTACAAGCATTTTTTTCTTAACTTTAGATTTTCTTTTGATGTTCGATTTTAAATACTTCCCAGCTCATGGTTTCATTGTATGATTCGTACTTATATAGATCAACCCCCATGACTGGCAATATTAGCCCAGTAAAATCCGGCAATGAGTTACAACCACAAAATAAAACTTTTCAAGAAACAGAAAATGAAAAAACGCTCACTGATTTATTTACATGGTTTCATTCAACAGTATTTTTATAGAATCACTTCTGCCTTTAATTCAGACTTTCACTGCCTTCTAAAGGCCACGCATCTTTTAAAGAAATAAAAGCAGGTTGCCAATTAAATTTACACCATATGTAAAAAAAAAGTTTTACATTTACATTGTGGGGGTCTACGTTCTCACTGGACAAAAAAAAAAAAAAAAAAAAAAAAAAAATTTTTTTATAGATTTATTAAAAAAAATTTTCTTAATTTAAAAAAAAAAAATTTTTTTAGTTTGGTGAAATTGACCATTAACCGTCCCACATCTTTAAGCAAAAATGCCCTTTGTTAGTTCCAACACTAACCTTAAGACAGGGTTGGCAATTAAGCTTCCACTAAACATTCAGGGTGGCAATCCCCTCTACCGCTCCTAATATTTTACATTAAATTCTTGGGGGTCTGCATTTGCGGCAAACTATAAGTAGCAAATAATTGAATAGTTCAATGATTGAGCTGGGAATTTGAGTTAATATACTTTCTCGGGCAACGCTGGGACACAGGTCTTGCTAGTATATATATTGGTTATGGAGGTCTATCTCCTAAACCCAAGGAAGAATTTGAACAAATAAAACAGGAACTGCAATGTACAGAATGCACATGAGAATTTGATGCTTTTTTTTGCTTTTTTCTTTTTTTTTTTTTAAATTAAAATTTTTTTTTTAATTTTTTACTGTCAGTATTGTTTTCATGAAACGATGACTAGTTCCATTTTTGTTTATATATATATGCAGAATTGCTTATGTACAATTTTGAATGCCCATATTTGTGGAAAAGAAGGACAAATAAGGATATTTCAGACTTCTTCAGCCGGAGGATGGTAGACAAGTGCAGAAAAGAATTGAAAGCTTCTGAATTCTACTAAGAGGTGAAATCAGAGATAAAAACGCGTGATCAGCAATCAGATGCTGTCAGAAGGTTAGAGTAGACGGAGAAGGTGATGTTATGCCATCACTTCTTCCCTGGGGATCTCAAGCTGAACACTGATGGCTACATACCTGTTCTGAATGAGGTAGTGAAACCCTGGATCGAGCAGGTAGCTGCAGGTAGGTTATATGCATGTCAGAGACTCAGCGTTCTGCTTTACAAGCTGGAAGACAGACCAAGCTGTAAGAAAACTGTCAATCAGACTTAAGGCCTTCAAGCTCGCCCGATTGCAACGTCTGTGTGAAACGCAGTGGAGCGAAACAATCAATCCATATGCGGCATTAAGGACAAGCCAAAGGCCAGGATCACCACAGCCGTTGGAGGATTAAAGTAAGGAGACAGTGACGAAGGACTGTGGTCAGTTCCAAGGCAGCCGCCAAAAGCAAATTGTGAGTCGAGTGAAATCGATAGAACTAAGGATATATATATATTTTTTTTTTCTGTCCTACATGACAGATAGTACTATCTTAACTATATATACCCGAGTTTAGTTTTGCATTGTCGAGGTATCCTCCTTCCTAAACTTTCCCTTGATGGTACCAAAGGTACTTTAGTGCTTTCATTTCCATGTAAATAAATTATTTTTTTAAATATTCCCCCCAAAATATAACATTTTTTTCCGTCCTACATGACAGATGTACCATCTTCACACACATATCTATCTATCTATATCTCTCTCTATATATATATCTTTATATATAGTGTGTCAAGGTATGTTGAAAAGAAATCAGTGAAGTGCTAGATCATACGAATGCGACAGCTAAAATACAAATTATTTATTTAAAAACTATGTTACATATTTCAGAGACGTACCAGTCCTTATGTTTAGAAAAGCCCCTTACAACCAATCTCAAATTATCGGCGCCACACTTTACATCAGAATGACTGAAGGAACCTTCGAATCAGGAAGTACACCCACAATAACACTTTCAAATATCCAGGAAAAAGAGGCATCACCTCTCTAGCAAACATAATATAAAAGCTCAAAAGGGTCCAGTACTCCCTATGAAATGAAATGGAGGATCATCAATAAACAAAAACCTGATAAGAATGGCTAGACTCTGCACAACAGAAAAATTCAGGATCCTATAGGCGATAAACAACCCTTCCATTAACTGTATGAACATCAAACCATAGGTCTTCGAACTATGGCCCACAGAAGAAAATTTCTACTTGCCTATTTGGCAAGTAGAAATTTTCTTCTTTTAGAACGAAAACACATGACTCACATATGAAAAATACAAGACCTATCCACCCGCCCCCGGATCTCTCCAATCATACCTCCCTTATCAATTAGATTCAAACCTAACCGATACACGGGTTCTGATACTCTCATAAACGTAATTAGGTAAAAGTTAACAGAATTAATGAAAATACAAGAACCCCATAGAGGTACCACCACATATTACAGAGATACTAAGCGTATAATTATTTTATACCCCCTTAAGACAGCAGTTTTTCACTGATAAAGATTCCTCGCCTCCATTAGCTAATAAACCACAATATAACAGCTTTATACGCTAACGTAAGCCCCCCCCCCCCCCCCCCAAAAAAAAACACATTAAACCTTTAATAACAGTAACACACCCCACTGGATAAATTAATAACAGTTGGCTACACCAGAATTTATCCCATTCACTCATCAATAAAGTACACTACACTAAATATGAATATGCCATAGACAAGCATACGGCATCCATAATCAACAATTAAAGTATTTTTAAATAGTACTAAGTTACGATTAAGACCCATAGAACTATATAGCCCGGCCCAGTAAACTCTGTACTTTCCCCAAAAGGGACACTTGGGTAAATTCACTAAACGATGAAAACGGTGACCAACGGATTCCATGTTTCGAACAGTCTTAATTTTGTGAGTCGCCGAAGATTTGAGATGGGGTGTAAGGGCTTACCAATGTCAATGAAGTCTCTGGAGTATGTAACGTATAGTTTTTAAATAAATAATTTGTGCGCGTATATATATATATATATATATATATATATCAATATAGTTTTGTACTTAGTACATAATTCCCGCCAAACACCTATAAATACTACACAGTCTAGACTGATTAGCCTCATTCCCCCTGAAGATGGACCCAGATGGGTCCGAAAGTACTTGGAAGACAGATGCAAATTATGGCAAATTCATCAGCCAATTCCCATCCAAAACTAAGTTCCTAATTCGGACTATTGAAAGGATCTACGAAAGGAGATCTAGACACGAGTTGTCTATTATATTCAACAATACTTGCCTGAAAGAGAAAATGCTGTGCGTGCGTGCACACGTACGTGCACACGTACGTACGTACACACGCACGTACGTACACACGCACGAGAGAGAGAGAGGAACATTAATACTAAAGAACACCATAAATTTGGTCTGTAGAAACTCCTTTGTTCATTTAAAAAACAATGTATCCAGAAGCAAGAAAAGCTTTTTTCATTAACGTCCATAACGCAATCTTGTGGGTGTATGTTTATTTGAAAGTTTGTTTTAATAGCAATACGCACCGATCATAAAACAGTTTGGATAATCACAGATTTCAAGAGGGGTTCTACTAAAATAGTCATATTTTAACAACCAAAGCACTTTAAGTACTCAAAATACTACCATTTTCTTCAGAAATAAATTTACTTTCACGTGAATTAATAAATGATAATCTGCATGATATATTTGAAGAGTTTTAAGCTAATTAAGTGATAAAAATGTTCCAATTTTTACGAATCCTTTTTTTTTTTATATAAATTCGCTACCAATCCTCTATGAGGAATTTTTTTTATGAAATTTGGAAAATAATCAGGAAAAACATTAATTTCAATTATTGTCGGGATACGAAATACACGGGTCCATTTATTTTTTTGTAGTCTTAAAAAGAAGATTTCAACATGTCGAGTATCAAACATTTAAAATATTTTTCGTACTTAAACTAGATTTTTTTATGGATTAAAATTATAAGTATATGTTCTCTTTCGGTAGCAGTAACTTTAAAAAGTTAATGCAGTTTTTATTCTTTTATAAAATCGTGAACAGTGGCTCCTTCAAAAAATACTGGTTTTTAAATGTACTCGACTTTAGAACTTGAATTCTAGTAATGAATGACTTTCTAGTTGCTAATTGTTTTAAACATTCTACTTCTTTTAGGCGAATACATGTGAACACCCTAGATATCTTACCGGAAAAAACAAAACAGAATTTAGTGTGGGGGATCAGTTTCACATAAATTTAACGTAAAATGATCTCCCATTTCCCGGTCTTCTGTGCAATTTAAAAAAATATTTTTTCAAGCTGAAAACTTAAAATAATTACCACTAACGCTAGGTTCGAGTGACAAGCCCACCTCCTTAAAAAGGTCTTCTCTTGAATGTGTTGTACCATTAACCTTAAATCTGAGTAGCAAGCCCACCCCTAAAAAACAAACTCTTAACCCTAACACTTGGCCTGAATGGCAACTTTCATCCAAAACCCCAAAACCCTTTCACTAACATTAAAGGCGAGTGGCAAGCCCCCATCCTACAAAAAAAAAAATTACATAGTGAAATCAAGCAAAAATCTAGTTTAAAAATAAATTCAAAAAATTTATTAGTGTCTCAAAAAAAAAAAAAAAAAAAAAAACTTATTGCACAGTATATTTCAAGCCAAAAGTAAATTTGTATATAATCATATGTATAAATAGATTAGAACACCAGTATATAATATATATTATATTAGCAGCTGTTCAGACTCGGCGTTGCCCAAAAGTATTTGTATTTTCATAATTACATTTTTAGCCCATATTTTATTAAAAGAATTTGTCTAAGCATTATTGATGTCAGTGTAGTACACCTATTTTTGCTCTAAATAGAACCAAATTTTTAGTTATAAAATATTAACAATACTATTAAGTTGGTTTAAATCCATTTTATATTGGATGTGAATCCCTCTAAAAATGTTAAGTCAAAAATGACTCATCCAATTTAAAAGCTTCTAAATCCAGTCAAATTGTCACGTGTTAAAAATACTGTAAATCATGTAGATGTGAGAACATGGTCACACAATTGGATTAATAATAAAATTATTAACTTTTTTTTTTTTTCCTTTATATATAAAATGTTTAATATATTCGACAAACTAGCACCACTGGATAGGTCAGTTAAGAAAAAAAATTTTTTTTGTAATTCAAGAATTACCATTTTCTTTGTTAATTTTTTTTTTTTAATATCTTTCTATTTTTGCGAGAATTGTTCAGATCAATTTTCTTCTATTACAACGGCAAGATAAAAAGTCTGTCATTTTATTCATTGCAATTTCTCCAAGTTTTTTTTATCAATATTAAGTTGTTAAAAGTAGTAACGAGATGCATTTAGGTATGTTGTAGACAAATAACCTCCCTTTATTATGTTATTAAATTTGTGCGGCAATGAATATTAAAAAAAAAATAATAATTTTGCAACATCAATAGGAGCAAATGGCAAATAGAAAGGCATTGTAAGACGATTCTTCTCAGTATACATACTTAAAACTAGCACATCAGAGTTCACAGCGGATTTAAGTTTTATAAAATAACATGTTTTGTTGTTGCTGTTTGTATGCATACATGGAACAGAAATCTGTTGTCCATTTTAAAACAGTTGAATCGATGCACTAAATAAAAGAGCTAATATTCAATGAAAAAAAATTTAATTGTTCCTGGCGAAGAAAAACAAGAAAACTTTACGATCTGGATGTGTACTAGGTTTTGTTAAGACAACCACTTTCATGCTAATCAACGTCGTAAATACTTGGGACGGCCATTTTGTCATTTTAATAAAATTTAAATAAATACAAAAAACAACTATCGGTGCTGGCGAGATTTGCAAAATATTAGTTTCAATTTGTAAAAATAATCTCCTTACATACTTAAATATGCAAAAACTTTGTCGCATGCACATACGACCAAGTTTTTTGTATTTTTTTATTTTTTTTATTCGCAGGCATTTAATTGTGCACAGGTAATAATATGGTCATGATCGCTGGTCCCAACTTACTGAGGAAAACACCCATGTGCCGTATATCTGAGAGGAACAGGCAGCAACTCAATAATCTGCACTTACTGTTCAGGATGGGTCCACAAAAAATGCAGTGGCACAGCAAGACCAATAAATGGCAGACCACTTGACCGAAGTGGATACTGGTGACAGCAAGCTTGAAGTAGTGACATTTTTTTTACCTTGAAGACGTGCTGTCATCAGGTGGAGGCTGTGAACTCGCAGCAGCTACACGCTGCAAGTTTGCCTAACAAACACCTGCAAGAGATCGTGTATGTGCCAGAAATGTGCTGATGTATGGCTTCAAAACCTCGGCTGTCTTTGCCGGCACACTAAAAAAACGTCACCGTAATGACATGGCTATGGTCAGATGGATCTGTTTGGTGAGGCCTGAACTAAGCATACCTTTTGGGTCTCTACTCGCACAAGTCAACTTGAAAAGCCTCACGGACATCATGCAAAAGAGCAGACTGCATGGGTTGGGGCACATTGAGTGCAGCAATAGCTGGATTGCTAACGTCTGACAGTTGAATGTGCCAGCAGAGAAGACCACCACTGGCAGACCCAAGTTGTCTTGGAAGGACGTGGTCAAACGTGATGGGAAAGACTAGACAATCAGGCCCCACCCCAGAGGATTAATTGTGGCCTGATTCAACAAATAAACCGGTTGATGACGATTGTGTAAGCTAAAACAAAAAATATTTTATGCAAGATCGAAAAATCATATTAATGTCTATTTTCTGTCTGTAAAGGAATGGTAATGGCTTAGTATTAGCACTTATGATAAGGATCAAGTAAGTGAACGCTGGACATGAAAGGTTGCTTACAACATTTAGTGAAGACAGCATTTTAATTAGTTGTAAATCAATTTAGTTTACATACGTTTATGCTATCAAATAGATTTGTCAGATAAATTTCTATTTGGGTCTTCACCAGGACTTTGAATATATGACAAATAAACACATACATACTAAAACTATGGATCTTGCTTGTTATCTTTTCTGTCTCCACACACAATGGATGACATCACAAAGAGATGACATCATGCACTAAAAACGGTGGAAGAGACATTTTATGTCATAAATGCTGAAGTTATCCATTAAAACAGACCATATGAGTCACAAAAAAAAAAAAAAGAAATGATCTAGTATATATAAAGGTAGTAATACTACACATCTAGATATGATTTAAGTTTAAAATTTCCCAAATTCTTATGAGAATTTGTTCACATTGACCCATGGCGTAACAGTAAAAATGTGTTTGTTAACAATCAGTTATAAGTGAGTTTTCTGGAAGTTAAACATCCAACCCTCACTACAGGCGACGATAACATCCAACCCTCACTACAGGCGACGATAACATCCAACCCTCACTACAGGCGACGATAACATCCAACCCTCACTACAGGCGACGATAACATCCAACCCTCACTACAGGCGACGATAACATCCAACCCTCACTACAGGCGACGATAACATTCAACCCTCACTACAGGCGACGATAACATTCAACCCTCACTACAGGCGACGATAACATTCAACCCTCACTACAGGCGACGATAACATTCAACCCTCACTACAGGCGACGATAACATTCAACCCTCACTACAGGCGACGATAACATTCAACCCTCACTACAGGCGACGATAACATTCAACCCTCACTACAGGCGACGATAACATTCAACCCTCACTACAGGCGACGATAACATTCAACCCTCACTACAGGCGACGATAACATTCAACCCTCACTACAGGCGACGATAACATTCAACCCTCACTACAGGCGACGATAACATTCAACCCTCACTACAGGCGACGATAACATTCAACCCTCACTACAGGCGACGATAACATTCAACCCTCACTACAGGCGACGATAACATTCAACCCTCACTACAGGCGACGATAACATTCAACCCTCACTACAGGCGACGATAACATTCAACCCTCACTACAGGCGACGATAACATTCAACCCTCACTACAGGCGACGATAACATTCAACCCTCACTACAGGCGACGATAACATTCAACCCTCACTACAGGCGACGATAACATTCAACCCTCACTACAGGCGACGATAACATTCAACCCTCACTACAGGCGACGATAACATTCAACCCTCACTACAGGCGACGATAACATTCAACCCTCACTACAGGCGACGATAACATTCAACCCTCACTACAGGCGACGATAACATTCAACCCTCACTACAGGCGACGATAACATTCAACCCTCACTACAGGCGACGATAACATTCAACCCTCACTACAGGCGACGATAACATTAAGTCTGTACGATGAAAGATGAGCCAGCCTTCAGTGACGTAGCGATGGAGGTATTCGAGTGAAGCATTGGAGCATCAATGCGATAATGATAAATCACAGCATCCATGTCCTGGGCCGAGTTTCACAGAAATAGTCACGATAATCTTTTTGGACCGCCCTGTGCATGTAACGTGATGACCGAGGAGATTATAATGGTCCTCAATTATAAAATTAAACAGGTGCTATGGAAATCACTGATGCAAAACTATGCACTATTATTCTCACTATTGGAAGAATGATTCGTCTTCGATGGTTTCTTTGTTGTATTCAGAGACAAAAAAATAAACTACTCCATTGTAAGACAAAAATCTGTGTTTATTTAATGTAAAATGCAAAAGAGTCTTTTCTTCAGTCACAACTTTTCGACCGGTGGTCAGCTACAACTTTTCGACCGGTGGTCAGCTACAACAATCATGTCTGCATTAGTGCCCATCTGTCTTTCTGGCTATTCTGTGAAAAACAGTTTCTCTCCAGAGTTTATTAAGGTTTTTAAATATCTATATCTAACTTCAGCTTGATATCACATTAGAATATTTTGTAATTACTAATTATTTAAAATTAAAATATTAAATTTATGATTAAGTTAATTAAATTAATCTAATAACCCATTTTGTATTTTTTTTTCCTTGCAAAATGGCTTTTTTTTTTGCTTTGAATTTCTTAAAATTTAAAATTGTTTAAAACGATTTTAAGAAATTGATAAGAAATTTCAACATTTCCCTGTGTTTGACTTCAGGTAATGATTTACTATTATTTTTAATATTTATTAGCATATTCATATATCACAACAGGAGGAACAATATTACTTAGTATGTTGCCTTCATTAAATGCTACAAGAGGCCTTGGTTTACACTTGGACTTTTCATGACAGAATACTCACTGAAAACCTACTTCAACAATTAAACAAAGATGTAATATACTAGATTTCATTTTATACTTTGAAAATTAAGGTTTTTATACATGGTTTTCAATTAATACAACTGATGTCTTATTAAAATGCTAGCTATGAAAGTTTTTGCTCTTAATATAATACTGTTGTCTTCGAATTAGTACTTTTTATATTTTTAAAACTTATATGCAATAAAACACTGCCATCTTTTCAAAATATGTCCAGGTGTGTGAATAAGCAAACACTTTTTTTTGTGTTAAGTAATCTCAGTATTTTTTTTCTCCAAAGTTTGTATAGTTATGTAGTAAAATATAAATAGTACAAAAAATGTTACCAGATTTAAAAGCACTTTTAAAAACATACGCTTATTCATTTCGTTTACACGAGATAAAAATACTGAAATTATTTTAATGAAACATTTTATTTTCACATTTGGTGACTTTAAAAAAATAATCACTTTTTTTTTTTCTTTACATTCTATTAAATTTAATGACAAAAAACTTTTTTTCTGGGTACATCAGCACTGCCTGGACAGGTCTCACTAACAACTTTAGAACAGTTTTGTGCCAACTTCTGATAGATTTAAAATCAATATTTTGGTTGCAAAACGAAACTGAAAATACTTATGAGCAGAGAAATGATCAGCAAAATCGTTTTCCCAATAATTTTGTGCTGTTTACACTGAGATGTCAACAAATGATCTCAATGACAGACTATATTATGTTTGGTTTAATGTCCGCGTTTTTTGTTTGTTGTTTTTTATTTTTATTTTACATGTGTTGGACAGCTTTTAGAAATTGACTTCCAAACTAATCTATCTCTGGCCAGGTCTTTCTTCATGTCATAAAAACCAGAAGTAATCAATGATTTTTGGTGGAAACTGCAATGTTTTGGTTACATTTAGAATTAATCTAAACTACAATGATTTTGTGTTTGTTTTGAAAGTCACTAGACACGTCGGACATTGTATCTTGTCAACACCTCAAATTATCTTTGAACAGTCTTTTTTTCCTGAAAAGAGGAAAACAAACAACTTCTGCTTTTTAATACTAAAGTGTAACTATTTTTTTTTATAGATGAAGGGGGGAAAAAGCAACACTATCTTTACATAGAAAATTAGTTTTACAATCAAACTTGATTAGAAAATCATTTACAATTATAAATCTGCACCCAATATTTGTTTTGTTCTTAAGATATGGCATAAAAAACACGAATTGATAATCAATAATTAAAAAATAACATTGGGGATGTGTGTGCCGCATTTTAAAATTCAATACACGGCAGTACTTTTAAAATTCAATACACGGCAGTACTTTTAAAATTCAATACACGGCAGTACTTTTAAAATTCAATACACGGCAGTACTTTTAAACGCGAATTTCAAGGCAATAATTTTAAACATGGACATATTTTATATTATTTCGAAATAAGCATTACAACCAAACAATTATTTTGTGCAATGGGGCAAACAATATTAATATATTACGTATATATTTTTCTTTTCAATTCCAATTTTAAAATTATTTCCCCAATTTGCTTGACCGGTATAGTATCATAAACAAAAGCTACATAATGAAAACTTTCAGCAATCATGTTCAGTCTAAGTTGGTCCGAGTCAGGAAAAAATTAAATTAGTCTTTCACTAGTCTGCTCATCAGTTTCTGCTGATTATGATGTAAAAAAAAAAAAAAAAAAGGTTTTCTAACAATTTTGTTTAATAATTTAATAACCAAATAATACTGCACTAATCAAATTTAACTTTCAAAATTATATTTAAAAACAAAATCTCTTGAAAAATAAAGAAAAGCTTACATAAAGAAAAACTACCCGGCAATGGCGGGTGGGTACAACTAGAAATTATATAAAAAGGATTGCACAAATATTTTTTTTTTTTGTCGACCATCAAAAAATTTAGTTGCTCACAACTATATAGCATTCCATTCAAAAGACTTTATACATCATTAAAAAATGGAATTATCAAATCGACTACTGAAGATGCATTTACATCTAACTTGTGATACTTGATGCACAAAACTAAAAATATATTAACTTTCAAAATTATATTTTATAAACAAAATCTTATTTTAAACAAAACGACTTTAAATAAAGAAAATGGGCAACAACGCAGGATAGGTACAACTCGTAATTATATAAAGATCGAATTATATCTGCATTTTTTTTTTCCATCTTACTCGTGATACTAGATACATCAAAGTAAAAATATACTTGGGGTAAATAGATAGGAATAAGCAGAAAGAAAATTGAATCTATTCACTCAAATAAAATACTTTCTAAATATAAAGTCTAAAGTAACACGAGCCAAGAAAGTTCATATTGCAGTATAAATGTATACAAATTTGGTTCAAACCTAAAATTACTTACATCTCAACTGGATTATTTCCATTTCTTAAATCACAAATGATGAGTTGAGAACTGTACAAAAATTAAGGACATTCAAAAACTTAAAAAATTATTCTTCATATCAAACTAATGTAAACGTTTCACATTTGTTGTGGTGGATTTTAAAGATAACAATAAAGTTATAAATATCAAGACAATAAAAAAAAGTGTATAAAATTTCCAAGTTTTAGTTTAGATTTCAAAATTTCTGAATAAATACTGTAAATGTTATTAAAATCAGACAATTCTTACATTTTTGGGGGGGGGGGGGGCTTAAGATTGAAAAACAAAACCCTAAAGATCCTGCATACGATTACGTAAAACGCAGGTTTTAATAATTACCAGATATTCACGTTTTGAATCTCAAAACTTGCTGCGCCTCGCTACACCAAGTCATGAAAAATGACAAAACAGCCGTCTTATATATATATAACAATTTAAAGACCAGTCACAATTCTGATCTGTTATAAATAAATATATGTATTTAAATTTTTTATTTTCTATCCGTAAGAGTCTTCGTCCGGAAGATAGAGAATTTCTTTTTTTTGTTGTACACGGCATGTTGTTACTTAGCCGCTGTCTTCTGTTCTTATTGAAGATTCAGGTTTTTAGGTTAGATGCGACTAGTGTGTGCTCTGGTCTGCATTTGTGAATAAGTAGTAAGAGTATTTCCATTGTTTGAATGCATTCAAATTTGAAAATTATAACAAAAACCACAAGACTACGGCTAAGTAACAACATACCTTGCAAAAAAAAACAAAAAAAAAAAAACTAGCAGAGAAAAAAATGAGGAACCCAAGAAATTTGTTCCCATCCCTGCACCCCACATAAGTATTGTGAAAATGCTTAATTATGTGACAGATTTTTAACACACAATTTAGAATTTTTTGTTTACATCATAAATTTGGATCCAACTTGGCATTTCTAAGTCTGCGTGGATACGCTTACGTCTAGCCACACTGATGAGTTGTCGACAGTTAAACAGTTATATAGCATATGAAGTTATCTGATCGGACATTTTTTCTTTGAGCATGTCACAGCATGGACACTTGGGCAAGTCCTCCATTCCGGAACTGTGTCGTATGGCATTGAGAGTTAAAACGTTCCTGGCGAATCGTCAGGTCAGAGAGAAGTTGTTGAGAGGACTCGTATCTAGCGCCCAATTCCCTTTGGGGGGGGGGGGGGGGGTCTCCTTTTTTTCTTCAGACGATTATGTGTAGTTTTAAGAGGATCTTTGTGGGAGGAGGGGGTGCTTACCACTCAGACTTTGGGTTAGTGGAAGGGCTAGGGGCAATTACATGTGAACACTGAAAACTTAGCAGAAAGAAAAAAAAAATATGATTATGTTAGAATTTAGAGTGGGATTAGTTTCATATAAATTTAATGTAAAATAATTCACCATTTCCGGGCCATTCTAGCGTTTTAGGGCATTAATCAATTTTTTTTTTCTGAGCGTTTTTTTAAAGACGATTATGTGTGGTTTTAAGGGAGTTTTTTTTTTAGGGGGTAGCTTGTCACTCAGATTTAAAGTACGACACGAGAAGGCATTTTTAGGAGGTGGGCTTGTCACTTGAACCTAGTGTTAGTGGTAGAGTAATTATTTTATATCAAGTTTTCAGCTTGAAAAAATATTTTTTTAAATTGCACTAAAAGGCAAGAAATGGGAGATCATTTTATGTTAAATTTATATGCGAAACTGAGAAATGAGAACAGTAGTCCGAATATACAAAATTCTACAATTATCAGCCTCATCTAAAAAAATTCCGAAACAATTATAAAAATTTTTTTTAAATGTTCGATACACGTCATGTTGAAGGTTTGTTTTTAAGATTACAAAAAATAGATCAATTAATTTTGTACTCCGACAATTGAAATTGATATTTTTCCTGATTGTTTTCCAAATTTTATGACAAAATTCCCCAAAGACGATATCTTTAAAGGACGTAAATGGTCAAAAATGGCATTAACATTTTTATGACTTTATTTGCTGAAAACTATTAAAATATATAACGTAGATTATTATTTATTAATGCATGTGAAAGGATATTAATTTCTGAACAAAATGATATTTCGACGACTTAAAGTGTTTTGGTTTTTAAAATATTACTATTTTAAAAGAACTACCTTGAAATCAGTGATTATCCAAACTGTTTTATGATCGGTCGGTATTGCTACTGGGAGGGTGGTGTCACCATTCCAAGCACCCAACCGCAAGCCGATTGACTTGCGGCAATTGATTTTCGCCCTTGCTATTGTTTCTTAATGTGTGAGCACCTGTCACCTTCTCGATGTCTCAGAAGCATGAAACAAAGACGGTAATGTCATCGGCGAACGCGGAAACTTTGATCTTAGCTAAAAGGTCAACAAATAATAAGTATTTTTATGTTGAGGCATTTTTAAATGAATAAAATTAAAAATATGATTTAATCTATTATTATTTCATCTTTTAATGGATGTGGGTAGTGTAGTATCAATTCTGTCTTAGATTGTCATCCCAGAAATTACCTCTACATTTTTAAGGTAAGATATTACATCAACTTTGGGGGAGGGGTAATGTATCTGTTCTGTTGTCATTAGACCATCTTCCCAAAGATTACCCTCTCTTGTTTATGGAGGGTGGGGGGGGGGGAGGGGGTAGTGTACTATCGCTGTCATGATATCATCCTCCCAGTCATTACCTCCTTCTTTGAGAAGGTGTATTATATGTTCGTTCACTATATCTTCCCAGCCTAGCAAAATTATGCGACCGGATTTTTGCTAGTATATAAATAAGTACACTAGCCCTACTTTATAAATATACAAAGTTATATAAATTGTTCGACTAAGTGTTTGTTTGTGCACGTTTCTTGCTTCCACGCTTTCTTTAATATTAAAGATTTAAAAAATTTCTATTTTACAAGTGAATTTGATTACAAAATTAAAGTCACCAATTTCATTTGATTTTTTTTTTTTGTAAAAAAAAAAAGCACGTCAATTTTTCTTTTATTTCTGAGCAATGCTGGGTAGATACAGCTCGTAATACACACACTCCCTATGGGTAGAACACTGCGAGGGGAAATGATCGTTTCCATTTAGTGTAATGCAATAGTCCTTATAAAACGAGTTCTCTAGGTTATCATAAATTTGTAAAATGGGGAGGGGAAAAAAAAAAAAAAAAAAAAATCATTTGAGTAATATAATTTTCTTCATTCTTGATAGTGGTTCGTTAGATCAGATGGTAAGATCAGATAGTAAGACACTCGAGGCAACTGGTTTTGTTGGAAGTGATCTTTGACGAGTTAAAAAACTCGTTAACAGCTCTCTGGATGTCTATATTTTATCTTTATATCGCTCTCGGTCTCATCTAGATCGCAAAACACCTACATTTCTGAAAATTGGACAAAACCGTGAAACTGCAGCAAAGTATTAAAGCTAAGTGCATTGTTATTCATTGAAATACGCGTTTATCAACTAAAACAAATCAGTTCTAAACTAATGTAGGTGTTAATGCGTATAAGTTATAAATAAATAATAGGTCAGATTCCAGTAACCATGTCTTTATTTCTAAAAAGATCATTGAACGGACCTTTTGATTAACACTTAAACAGGTAAAATACAGAGTTATATATCCTGGGTTTCTATTACTAACTCCTCAGCAGGCCAAAATCGTGTAGAAAACATCAAGAAATAAAACAATACAACTTACAGAGGATTTATATTATATATATATATATATATATATATATACACACAATTAAGAACATAAGTTTCCGTCCATCTCCATGAATGTAATATTTGTGAACCAACAAAAATATGCATACTTTCATAAAGTTTGTAATAGTAGATTAGATTGTATTTTATTTATTTATTTAATTTTTTTTTTTTTTTTTTTTTTTTTTTTAAATCATGGGTGAAAAATAAAAAATAGGAAAAAGGGGGGTAGAAAAAATTCGGTATTATTCACTCAAAACAAAATGGAATTAATTTTTTTTTTCTTTTTAAATGTGCATAGAAGCCTTTTCTAATTTATATACAACCGTTCAGAATGCATTTTCAGAAAAAATTGTTACAAGGCGGGTTTTTTCGGGGTGGGTGGGGATGGAAGGTGTCAAAATATGTGTGGCTTGTGACAGTTCGACATAATCTCTGGCCATCTTCATAAGTGATAAAAATGTTGAAGTATTCTTGAGGTACCTCCTCCTGGTGACTAATCCTACTAAATCCCAAAAGTTTTTGAAGATCTGTTTATAAAATTATAATCTTATTAAATTATGTGTGCAAATATGAAGATTTGTAAAATTTAAAAAAATTCATAATTCATTTAATTCTGTAGAAATGTTGTCAGTGTTAGTGTTATTAATGGAACCGTAAATCTACAGGGTGTCCGTGAAGGTGTATATAAAATAAAAGAAAATTTTTTTAAATCAGTTGGGATTTACTTGCTTACTACTGAAACCCGGTCAGGTACAAAAATAGGACAGAACGGATCCGTCAGCATTACCCAGTAATTTGCAATACCCCTCACCTCTCTCTAAGGAGATGATGGTAATGTCTGGAAGGGTGCACCTCATAGGACCAAGCTGAAGTCAGCCCTACGTTGCCAGAATGATGCCAAAGTGAACTAATGCTGGTAGGACAACTGGCAAATATCCAACGTGTCCAGACTTCATGGACAGCCTGAAGTTTTGATTAATTTATTTAAAATATTTTTTGTAGATTTTATCTTTAAATGCATTCACACATTTAAGAGGATCAGCCCATCATGCTTCAGTTTGAAACAGCATTTTCATCACTAAACCCGTGGATTCAGTAGATATATTTTAACATCAGTTCTTTTAGAGACAAATTTCATGCACTCAGTTTGAGTTGGTCAAATAGAGAAATCTCGGTTAAAGTAATGAATGTAGTAATTTCTTAGCATAATCGTTGGCGGAGATACAACATGCGAGAAAAGAAGATTGAGAGAGGAAACAAAGTTTGGCAATCACTCCTACATTCACAGCCGAGAGAAAGCAGGAATTAAACGATTCTTAATTAGTCTCTTAACGAGAGCCATCAGACAAGCAATAAAGCTAACCGCATTTGTTTGAGAAGTCTTAAAAGAAGCGAACGAGGTGAAACTAAACTTAAACAATGCTGCATGAAAAAATAGACTTTATGAATGAAGAAAGTAAAATTTCTCAAATTCTGGCAAGAAAAGAAAATTTAAACAAGGTCATCAAGTGAAAACTTAAGACTTTTTAGAAAAACAAAAATTCAACATTTATTTTTTTACCATTTGTAAATAATTTTGTTTACTCCTAAATTTTACCTCTAACAGGCAAAAAAAAAAAAAAAAAAAAATTATAGGCCACCATCTTTTTTATACAGGTACAGTACATCATTGCTGAAAAGGGAAAGAAATTAATTTCTCAGACAAAAATTATTGCCTGACAGTGATTGAAGGCTTGTTGGAAGGCGAATTTACTTTTACTAATAAGAAAAAAAAAAAAACCCTCAAATACATTATTTTAATTTTGTTAGCTTATATTGCCTACATTCTTTGTATATTACACACTAACATTCCTATCACGTTAAAAATATAGGTTGGTGTTAAAGATTCGGTTTCCCCCCCGTTACACTTAACCAATGGTAAAAGTTGGATACACAAACTGTTTATGTTCAGAGGGAGTATTATTCAACAAACTATCTCCTCTTTATGATACACAGTAACCAAACCAAACAATTCTGAAATAGAGCAAATATTGCCTTTTAGGTATTAGAAGGGTACATATAGTAAAAAAAAAAAAAAATTAAAAACAAAAACACGAGGTGATTATATCTACATTACAAAGAACTATCAATATAGGGAGAGAATGGGGGAGAAACAATTACAATCAGGTGAGGAGTCCAATAACCAAGGCTGTGGAGTCTGAACACAAAACCTTTAACTTATTTATGTAATTTGAGCCTACACATCTCAAAGCATGTACATCCTCTCCTAACTTGAGTCAGCCTGTCATAATCAAATCTGGAAGTAGTCCTTGGACGGAGAGCTGCCTCTAAACACTACATGATGCATTCATTTGCTAATAGACGCTCCTGCTGATGCTTCTTTGTCCATCAGTTTACCAACAACCACTGGGGATGGCATCATCCAGAAAGGATTTGGATGTGCTGGCTGACACCACCTTTAAACCATCTATCCAACATATTACTGCTGCAAATAAAGCTTAAAGGGTTCTCTTCCTAAGATCCTTCATTTATCTGTACATAGACATTCTACCTCGATGTACAACCTATACTAGAGTATGACATTCAGTCAATGGAGTGTTAGCAACAAATAAACACGAGGGATGCTTGGAAATGCCACTACGAAAAATTCTTGAATAATTAGTTTTCATGGAACTGAAAATCTAGAAGTTGTTGAAGCAGTATCTGGTCCAGCTATAAGAATTTAAAAAGAAATGTTACAGGAAGCTGTAAGATGAAGGTGGATAAGGATCAGGAACCCTCAGGCTTGTTGCAGAAATGCTGAAGGCTGCGGGTGAAACGGGCATCAAGATGATCATATATTTGACAAATCAGATTATAAAAGAGGTTATCCCAAAAGACTGGGAACTTAATACAATTGTAAATTGTTATACGGGTTAAAGGGACTGAGAGAATAATTGAGCAGCAAATAAATCAGATAAGTATTAGATGAAATACTGTTTGGTTTTAACACTGGTGCTATATTTATCCCAAGACAAATGCAAAAGAAATACCTTCGTAAGAAGATCCTGTATCTTGCCTTTGTGGATCTGGACTGAATGCTAAGAGAGGTTGTCTGGTAGGCTTTGCGTGAACTAGGGGAAAACCAGTAGTTTGTGAAGATTGTTCAAGCAATGTAAAAAAATGCTTAAAGTCATGTTAGAATTAACAGCACATTTAGTAGGAGTACATCAGGGTTCTGTACAGTGTCCATTGGTGTCTTAGAAGTATTGGGCAGAGTTCCGTACGTGTTGTAAGAGATGCGGATGATTTAGTACTTGCCTATGAAACAATGAATGACTCACTTGTTAAGTTAAAGACTTGGAGGAATGCTATGGAAAGTAAAGGTCTGAGAGTGAATGTTATCAAGACCAAAGTGATGATCAATGGTCGTACTGTTGGCAAGCTCCCCAAAAGAGGAAAGTTCCCTTTGCTCAGTTTGTGGAAAGGGAGTCAGGTGCAATTCAATTTTTTGTGATACCTGTAAGCATTGCATACACAAGAAGTGCAGTGGTTGAGAGAGGACAATCAATTAGTGTGCACAAAGTGTAAGACGATGAAGATGAATGAGAAAGAATATCTGGATGTCGAAGCTATGGAGATTGTCAAAGAGTTTTGTTACCTTGGTGATACCATAGAGTGGTACAGGTTCTTGTTTGATTGCAAGAATTACGAGTGGATGGAGTAAGTTCAGGAAACTTCTGCCTTTACTAACCAGCAGAGAATTACCACTGTCGACCACAGGAAGAATATATCAAACATGTGTACGCAGTGTGACGATGTATGGAAGTGAAACCTGGTCAGTAAGGGTTGAGGACATGCATTGCATGGAGAGAAATGATCTGATGTAGGTTTAATGTGAGTCTTAAAGACAGGCTTAGTTCTGATGATCTCAGAAGATTAAATCTGATCAGTATAGGGAGATGTGTGCAGAAGAATAAACTTTGATGGTATGGCCATGTTGAAAGAATGGATAAAAGTTCTGGATTGAAAAGCTGGGAGGAAGTGATAAGGATCGACTTAAGAGAGATAAATAAATTCCTGGCTAGAGAAGTCAATTTCTAAAAGCCGTCCAACACATGCCAGCATATAAAACAGACATTAAACCAAATATGATTACTACCTGTATAAAAAAAAAAAAAGATAGCACATAATTTTATTGGGGGGGGGGGGGGGGGGGATTTGTTAGGTTGTTTCCATATTATGCTCCCTAAATGCCCTTTAACATACAAGAAACTGAAATTTGGGGAATATTTATTAATTGATGTCTAATATCTATTGCTAAAATTTATTAATATCTGAGGTATCTGAATTTTCACGAAGGGTTTCCACCTCTTTGCAAAAAACTAAATTAAACTAAATATAGTCCACATTGCCCATCCTTACATCTAGCAACTGTGTTCCAAAATTCACAATGATTGGTTAATTAGTTTAGGAGTGAATCATGTACATACAAATATATAAACATATGCCTAACTTCATATAGAGATAAATAAACTAGGTCCACATTAAAGTGTAAATTCAACTGTCGCTGAAGTCTGTATAGTTAAACGAACTTCAGTGACCCAGTAAATTGCTTCTGACCGAATAATTAAAATCTAAACTCAAAGCATCAATATTATTATTTCGCCATTTGTATAGTTGACTAGATCTCCACACATTTTGGGGATACTCCCCCTTAAAAAAAAAAAAAAAAGTGAAGACAAAAGGGAAAAGTTACGTACAATCATCACCAACTGGTCCGGCTGAACACTGCGCTGGAGGATCCCTACCCAAATCTTGAAGCTCCTGTAAAAATAAAAATTTAATTTGCATAAGAGTGATATTCAAATTATATCAAAGAACTTTAAAATAAACTGTCAACATGCTTTATTACAAAGATTCATTTGATATACATATAAAAAAAAAAAACGTTTATGAAGTCAAATAGAAAAAGATAAAGATTTTAGTTCAAGATTTCAATCACAAACCATAAATCGTTTTTATTTGGTTTAGAAACAAAAAGCAGCAAAATATTGAACATTTTATAATTGAACGAGAAATGAGTTTTCTTGAGTTGGAGTCAGCAATCTTTGTAGGAGTAGGAGTAAGGTTTTGTTTTTTTAAAGACTGCCTCTGATTGAAAGTCAGAAATTAATTCTAAAGATCACGATAATAAAAGGTTAGCCATTTTGGAATTCTACTATGGCTGATCTGTCCGAAGCATATTTTTGATTTTTAAATATGGTGTGCATAAACATTCAATGGTTATGTAATAAAGAGAGAAAGCAAACAGTTTTGGAGAAAAACACGGTCAAAGGAATCTCGACTAAAAACCATGTAGGGGGGGGGGGGGGGGGGGGGTAAAGTTGAAAATTATTTGAAACTAAGTGGGTTAGAGCGTTTGTGAAATGCAATTGTTTGCATGGTATTCTTTCAATGAGCGATGATAAAACAGGTAATCAAATAATTGTGAAAAGTGGGTCACGTAATTTAAATCAGAAATATTGCATCAAAATTGGAAATGAAGGAACATGACATATGGCCGACACAAGTTTGTTTTCAGCCAAGGGGAACTAATTTTCAACAAACAAACGATAGTACGAATCGGGATTATCTATTTTAATGGATGATTTGTTACTTAATCATAAACGACCCCACCCCCAGTGTCTACTATCAGTTTTAGTGGATCACAGCACACTTCGATATCAACTGTGCACAGAGACAAACATGCAGAGAGATGGGGGGGGAGTCACTTTGCTATTTATTATACTTTCATTCCAAAAATAATATTGACTGCAAAACTTGTGTAAGTGAAATCTTAAATTCATAAAAAATTAAATAAACTATGCCCCCCCCCCCCCCGCAATATACATCGTCAGTTGTGGAAATAAAAGTTTATTTTGTTCTAAATTCTTAATTTTACAACCTATCGATAAATGCTATTTATTTAATTTTTATAATTGTAAGCAAAAATAAACATTTTCCTGTCGACATGCAGAAAGACAATTTGACAAAAACCCAGCATAGATTTCAGATGGCACTAATCTATTTATATTAATAAAATTCTGTCTTCTTGCCACTATGCGACTTAGATTTTTTTTATATTAGTAATCAATTGAAATTATTAACAAAATGCAATTGCATAAAATACTCAGACTTTCTAAAAAAAAAAAATAAAAAAATAAAAAACAACTTTGTAACCCGTTCTGGTTTTAAAATTCTAAGCAAATTCTCATTTCATTAGAAGAGTGAAAGTTTTGAAAGCTTTTTACATCCACTAATTTTATAAACACAGATCAAAACATTAATTTATACACTTGCTTTATCATGATTTGGTTCCATTAACGACAAAACAATACGATAATTAAATTTTTTTATTTAAATAATTTTTGGGAAAAACAGGTAATATCGGTTAAGTACAGCTAGTCTTGGCATAAGATACGTTCAAATAGGTTGACATATCACTTGAATCAAGAGTTGCTTTTTAAAAACTCGAATTTTGACCTCTCTAATTGAGCTTCTAACAAGTAAAATGCCCAACTGATAACGTAAATTTAACATTCAAAATATTATTTTAAAAAATGGTGGGAGGGATGGATCATAAACGAAAGTAAAGACTCGTTCAGATAAATAAAGAATAAAAATGAACTGGTTTGTCAATCGGTATCGAGTGACATCACTAAGAGATGTCCAGCTTTACCGGTGCTGCCAATGTATTCAAACGGACGTCCAAGCAATCAATAGAACCAGCGGTCGATTGCAGCCAATGTATTACGCACAAATGCACCAACAATCTTTATGACTGCTACAAAAACCAACAGTTTCGTAAGGGCAAATGGACGCAGATTTGGTGTGCAGTAGATTAGATTATTTTTTAGCATACTACGGTATAATCTTGTTGACAGATTCTTGTTAGATCACCAAAGTTAAGCGACATGGAGCCTGGCCAATACCGAATGGGTGACCATTTTGGAATACTAGGCGTTGTATGTCATCTTCCCATGACCGAGATAAACATGCGGCTGGGGACCGCTTGTGAATTTGATATTCACTGTTACCGGTTCGATTTTATATACCAGCAGAGCTACCCAGGATCCCGATTTTCATAAATTAGGGAGATCACATAAAAAGATACAAATAAAACAAGATAATCTGCTTAAGTTCATTTTGGGATAAAATCAGAATAAAAATAATTATGCGTCGGGTGAAGTTCAAACTCACAAGTGTACGCTAACCGATTGAGCCACCTCCGTGGCTATATAGTTTTACCATATACTAGCAGCGATTACCCAGAGTGTCAAATGTTAAACTTAAATAATGACTATATATAGCACTTGCAGGCAGTATCATTGCTATTATAATATGCAGTTAGGTATAAAAAAAATTTTTTTAAATTAATACAGCTGATATGACAATTACGTTTAGAGTGTAAAAGTAAGGAAAAGTTTTGTTTTTTTCTGTAACCAGCATTGTCAGTCCGACTTAAGATTGAAAGTCAATTCATACATTTTTTTTTTTTACACACACACTTTCTGTAATCCGTTGGGTCACAACCACCAACACAATTTGTTCCACTTTGATTCCATTTGAAAATTCATAAACTGATATATCTGAGGTTAGACAATGAAAGCGAATTAACAATAAAATGATTTTAAATAATTTTGTCTTAATTGTTTGCTTCCCCATTCACACCTTCAAGATGTTAACGTGGTAACGGTGATGACTTGGTTTCGATTATGAGTACAACTTATTTCGTCCTTGAAATGAAAGTGAGAGTAAAGTAATTTAAATGACCTAAAAATATCTATAAGATTCTATTTTCAATAAAAGATTCACTTATTAATACTAAAAAGTGCAGATAATCTTTTCACTTTCATTGCCCATCCCAGGATATAAATAGAAATTTGTCTTGCATATCTAAAAATGTATCATATATAAGTAAAATCCTATTATTTTGCTTTCTAATTTACATACGTGTTTACGGTATGTAGAAACAACACTATGTAAATTAGCTGAAAAGAGTAAATGCTTGCAGACATTAAAAACTGAGTGGTTCAATCAACATCGGAGAGAGGAAGAAGAAAGCAACAGAAATTTTATAAGATGGGTCAGTTGGCGAGTTAAATGCAACTTGTCACTAAAGACAAATTAAATGGAATTTTTCCACTAATAAGAAAATTAAATTTTAGCATTTTATGCAATTAAAATACGGAGAAAAAAAATCATTAGCGATACAAATGTTGATAACAAATATACTGACCCAATGAGTCAGGAGTGATATAGTTGCTTTCAAAACTCCTTTAACACACATATGTATCGAATTCATGTACAAACTTTTGCAACTGCTTCAATATAAAAGAAAACCAACTGCTTGATCAGGACAAGTGTTAGTTCATTATTTCCATCTCAAAAGTATTTTATTTTTACAATTTTCATTTACCCATAAATTATCTGCAGTCGACGCAGGAGTCAACTGGGACCCACATCCACCAGATCACTTGCAAAAAATGTTGACTCCAAGTCTACTGGTGTCAAGCTAAATTTATATTCATAAAATTGTTACCACTTTGTATCTATTTCAGATCCAAAGATGACGTAATTTTTTATTATTACTATTAATAGAATATTTGTGGAAATTGCATTAAGTACTAAAACCATAAAAATCAGATTTTTTAAAATAATTTAATTACAAATTTAAATCGACCATCATGAATTTTTGTTTAATAAAAAAGCCATTTTATTCTTTTAATAGCCAAAGAAAAATGTGTGACCTTTAAAAATTTGAAAGATGAGATCAAAGTATTATAGCACTTTCGATGCATTTGCGACGTGGTAGAGAATATTCAGTCTTGAAGGTGTAGTTTTTTTACTCACAATTTTGATTTTTAAAAATTGCACCCTTCCTCAAGACTGAATACTCTCTCCCATGTCGCAAATGCATCTAAGGCGCTATAATTAGCAATACACATGAACAAATTTAAATTGCTTAAAATATCTCAATATGGCATATATAGAAAGAGCTTGATGATCTAACAAAAAATCTTTAATATTTTTTTAAAATCTGACTAAAAATAAGTTATGACTATTTTTGTGCATCGTACGATTGGATATTTTTCTCTTTAAGGCCATATGGGTTTCGTCACATTTTTTACACTAATTTATTCAGTAAAAATATATCTTTGTTAAAACACAAGAAATTTGCCATATAAATATTTTTGTACAAGGAATCAGAATATGCCACTGAAAATCTCCAGAATTTAATGGTGTTCAAGTAATCTGCAGTAAATGCACATAAATATGCTGTATGTATCCATTAAAAAAAAAAGTTAGAGAACCCAAAGTTGAATTGTAATACATTTTATGTACAAGAAACTGAAATCTAATAGAACTGTTTAAAAATGAATATATTGCAAGATTTCTTTGGCATTATTGTACATTAAAACCTTCCACTAAATCGCCCCCAAAATATGAGATTCTACCTTTTTTTAGGCAATTACATGTTAACATCCTGAAAAACTTGGTAGAAAGAAACAAAAACAATTATTTTACAATTTAAAGTGGAGATTAGTTTCACATAAATTTAATGTAAAATAATCCCCCACTTCAGGGCCATTCTCGTGTTTTAGGGCATTTAATCACTATTTCTATGAGAGATAAATTCTGTGCGTTTTTTCTGTCTTTTGGGGAGGGGGGATTTTTTTTTTTTAGAATTCAGAGTGGGGGATTAGTTTAACATAAATTTAATGTAAAAAAAACTTCATTTCCGGGCCATTCTAGCGTTTTAAGGCAGTTAATTTTTTTCTATAGGAAATAAATCCTGTGCATTTTTCTTGATGAGGGGGGGTCTGCTCTTTATTTATTTTAGACTACTATGTTTGGTTTTAATGGGCTTTTTGTAAGATTAGAGGCTTGCCACTCGGACTTAGGGTTAGTGATAAGGTTAAAGGGGTTTTGTTTTGGATGGAGGGTGCCATTCGGATTTAGTGTTAGGGAGAAAGTGGCTTGTCACTCGAACCTAGAGTTAGTGTTAGAGTAATTATTTATTTTATATCAAGTTTTCAGCTAGAGAAAATATTTTTTAAATTGCACTAAAAAGCAAGAATAGCCGGGAAATGGGAGATCATTTTACGTTAAATTTATATGCGAAACTGATACCCCACTCTAAATTATGTTTTTGTTGTCTTTTTCCGTCAAGACTTTTAGGGTGTTCACACGTAATCGCCTAAAAAAGTAGAATCTTATTTTTTTTAATTGGCAACAGTCATTATTATACTAGAATTGAAGTTCAAAAATTGACTATATTTTAAAACCAGTATTTCTTATGTTTTATAAAAGAACCACAAACAGCATTAACCTTTTTAAGCACAAAAAGTATTTTTGTCTTTTTTTTTTCAAAACTCTGTAAACGAATTTTACAAAGCTTATTGTTTATAAATAGCTGCTGCTTGATTGTTATACCAGCAGCCATTGTTGACTTTTGCTCAAAGGGGACAATATTTTTTTTCGGATAGGGTAATTCAAAATTACTGAAAGACAAAACATACAATTATAATTTTAATGCATTAAAAAAGATAAAAGATTGATTTATTTATTAGTTGGGGTACGAAAAAGTTTTCTTTAAATGTTCGATACACGTCATGTTGAAGGTTTATTTTTAAGATTACAAAAATTTTTTTGTAATCTTAAAAATAAACCTTCAACATGACGTGTATCGAACATTTAAAGAAAACTGGATCAATTAATTTTGTACCCCGACAATAATTTAAATTGATATTTTTCCTGATTTTTTTTTTTCAAATTTCATGACAAAATTCCACATCGCCGAATGGTAAGATATCTTTAAAAGAAGGGGGTAAAAAAAAAAAAAAAAAAAAGTGACGTAAATGACATTAACATTTTTATGACTTTATTTGCTGAAAACTAATATATCATGTAGATTATTATTTATTAATGCATATGAAAGGATATTCATTTCTGAACAAAATGGTGGTATTTTGACGACTTAAAATGCTTTGGTTTTTAAAATGACTATTTTAAAAGAACTACCTTGAAATCTGATTATCGAAACAGTTTTATGCCCGGTGGGTATTGCTACTATAAGACTTCTCATCACCATCTAAGACTTGGATCCTATTCCTTAAGCAAACATCTGGCAAAAAACGCACTGAAACACTGCAATATTTTGCACCACTTTTTTACTACACTTCAGCCATATCCCCCCCCCCATTTATTTATTTTTCTTAACATTTCTCTGCACGTGTTTTATTATTCTTTCTTTCTTTCGAAATAGTTAAACGTGCGCCAATGTGCATTCTTTTTCCTATATTTTTACCGTTATCGAATAAATTTTAAATCTTCGGTAAAATCTGGTTTTCTTTGATTTATTTTCCCTGTATTTAAAATGTTTTTTCTGTTTGTCTTTCACACACACGCATATATTTCCGGCTCTCTGCATTGTCTTCAGACTTTTCAATACATTTATTACAATTACCAGCAATAGTTCCAACAAACTACCATTCTATCATATATATATATATATATATATATATATATATATATTACATACATACTAGAAAAGAGACAAAAATGTATTCGTTCTAAAATTTGCTATTCTTATGTTCACATGGACAGTTTTTATAGTTATTTATGAGATAAATAAACAGGACTATTTAGCATTCCTAATTTCTATAAATTACAGAAAAAAACAACAAAAACACTAAATCTAAACAATCGACTTAATAAATATTGTAATCTGAAATGTTTATGTTCATTTTGAGATAAAAGTAGTAAAAATAATCAGTCATCCGAAATCCTCAATCAACATCGATGGCCCAAAGCCAACGTAGCCGCCGCTTAAGACATGAAGGGGATAAGTTGATGACGACCCGATCCTGGCGGACGGCACAATCAAAATGGCAAGTCATTCACGAAACATCTAACCTTGAGACAAGCAAAAAAAAAAAAAAAACAAACATTTATTCTGCGTCTACAGTTAATTGCTATGTCACTTTTACAATTTAGTCATTTTTTTTTTGATCTTTAAAATTA
Source organism: Sepiola atlantica (assembly GCA_963556195.1). Taxonomy (NCBI): domain Eukaryota; kingdom Metazoa; phylum Mollusca; class Cephalopoda; order Sepiida; family Sepiolidae; genus Sepiola; species Sepiola atlantica. The sequence continues at coordinate 32,852,798 of OY744552.1, read as the reverse complement.
AAAAATTCTAGTATCTCGTTCAATCTACATTGGTCATCTAAAAATCTCCATGTCTTGGTCCATCGTAATATTTTTAACTCAACTATAGGCCAATGTCCGCCTTCTTTAAGCTCCCAGCAATGGTTCTATAATGATACTTTTAAATTTATGTGGTATTTTTTGTTATTCAGCTAAATGATGCCTTTGATTAAGCAGTTATTTTGTCATGAACAATGTGTACATTCTGCAGTTAGTTTTTCTCTCCCTTACTTTCAGAAGAAAAACAGGGGGGGGGGGGGGGCACATTTAAATCAATTAAGCTTAAAGTACGACCATGATTGGTGGAGGAAGATTTGAGATGGAAAGACAGTAACTGAATGAAATTGAAAAGGATGTAGAATTTGAGGTTCTAAATTCGTCTAGTATTTTAGTTAACATGGTAGAGCCATTCACCAAGGTCGGAATAAAATAAGAAAAAAAATGTCACTTTTATATACAAACATTTATTCCAGCACAGCCAAAGTCAGACAAAGCACAACAAAAACGCCTACCAAAGATGAAGACAATCAGTCGACCAGTTACTCAAGTCTCCGACCGTTGTGTTAACACCTAAAGTTCTGCGGATCTTCTAAACACAGCATGAGCGTAGAATGATTGACAAACCAACCAGTCGGAAGAATGCGGTTCTCATAGCATCAGACTACATGTAGTTCTGAGTCAGCCAGGATACTACCCCGAGTGACTTTCACGGCACATTTGGTGCCACGATAAGGCCACAAAAGCAATCATCTATAAAGTCGTCGTTCCTGTTTGTTCACCAACTCGAAAGGTTTTGAAGATAGACCACATATACCCATATGATGAAAGTACATTAACCAGGTTATTTTGCTAAGTAGATTTCATATCGATCAAAGTGAGGTTACAACATTATCATGAAGGTCTGCATTCGCGCACGGCATCCATAAAGGAAATGCAGCACTTTACTTTGTAATTAAATTATAAAAAATCTTTTCCAATCGAAATGTTATGGTTCTGGGCTTGGAGCAGAATCACACTAGGAAACGCTGGATGTGTCTCGAGACTAAATTTATTTGAATTTAATCATTTTACTTCCACCCGAATAATTCTGAGTACATACCCACTGTCGGCATTCCTCAGTAAGGGCATATCATATCTATTAGCAATAAACTCAACTCTTCCCAAAGAGAAGGTAAATCCTGGGAGGGTGGACCTCCTTAGACTGAACCGAAAGAGCAGAGCCAGAAAAAAAAAACCCACAATGGCTCACCCTGTCGAAAACGTATCCGACTGGTACAGACACCTACCTAGCTGTGCCAGGTAAGTATTATTAATATCAGCCGACAACAGCACATTTACGGGATGTATAGGTATGGGGAACTCTTGTAAAATAAAAATAGAGTTATTGACCTTTAGAAGAAGAGTTATCTTGCTTCCTGTATCACAGATTTACCTACGAGTCTTCATTTGAAGAAGATGTGCATTCAAAAGATAAACTCTATTTTATTTGAGAAACAATGTAAAAATTTAATTATCTCGAGCATATCTATGCTCTAAATAAATAAATAAATAAATGGTACTACTACGTAACATGTTTTCGCTAAGTTTTCATGAAATGTAGGTGCCATAAACAGTGAATCTAATCTTCTATTACTGAAATAGTTGTTCAACCAGACAGAATATGTAAGTGGTGAAAATGATTGAATTTTAATTTTTTCTGCCAAATGACACATATATCTTGGCCTTTTGGCCGAGAGCAAAGTGTAATATCTGTTCTGATACTACACTTCATCTTTCCTCGGTTAGTATTGAAAAAAATTCTTCTAGACTGAGGCAATTTTAATTTTTGTTCAAATCCAGAGTGCCCCATTTTGGAGAGCTTGATTTTCCCATAAAAAAAAGAAAAGAAACCCTTTGTCTAACTACTTTCGTGGGGTGACAAATAAATAGGGACAGTGTGAAACATGACTGCCAAGTCAGATTCATACTATTTAGGTCTGACTTGCAAAATCCAAGTAGACTAGCAGGACCCATTTCTCAGCGTTGCAAGGGAAGTAGATTGAAGAGAAAAGGATCAGAAAAACTTCACAGGAAATGCTATCCACGATATAAAAAATATTTGTAAAAAGTAAATTGTGGGGGATGAGTACTGAACTGTTAGCTTGGTCGTGGCATGTCTTTAATTTACAATGGCAGACTTGTATGCGAAGTAACCGAAATGCACTATAGCAGAATTTAATTTTGTAATGAAACTAATAAGGGCAGGGCAGATTATGACAGACTTGTTTGCTTGGCCAGTGTGCATGTGCGTTTTGTTTGTAATTTACAATGTAGAACCAGACTGCAACCCCCAGAAGTAAATTGACCTAAAAAACCATTTGCCCAAACTGCTAAGTTTCTATCCTTAATATTAAAAAAAAACAAAAAAAAAAAACAATGTAAATAGAAACATAATAAAATGATTGCGTGAGAAAACAAGAATAAATAGTTAATGAATTAAGTGATTTTGAAAAACAAAATGTAAATCTGTTTATTTTCAAATGTCGCTTGCATTCACATTGTCCTATTTTTAATGAATTTTGTGTTTTAATGTAGGATTAAAATGTAGGATTAAAATCTTTACAAAGAGAATCACAAACTACAACAGTCTCGGGGTGGGGAGATAATTCCAATTAATTTTCGAGTGCAGCTGTATATACTTTATTGCCAGAGTAGCCATTAAATAAGATAAAGGAACTTGGCAGTTCTGCAGTAGTTTCGACAACCATTATCGACTCCTACTCCTTGATGTCGATTTAAAGAACATGTTCTGTTGGGTTTGCTTTGGGTAATTTCTTGTGCACGTCTAAGAGTGAAAGAGTACACAAAGATCTTATGTTTTTTTGTTTGTTTTTTTTCCAAGGACATTGGTAGTTAAATGACTAATGACCAATTGTTGGATTTGAAACCAAACCACCGGCGCCATACATCGTATTCAACAGATTATACTCTGGCAGAATGCCACAGGAATTAAGATTTAAGTTTGCCTTGTTAGTTACAGGCAGAACTGAAGTGTTAGCAAATGGCAAATCTTATTAAAACTTAAGTCAAATGGTAAAAATGGATAAACCACAAAATATAAAGAGAAAATCAAATTAAATACATCAGTAGACTTGTATCTCTTTAATAACAGAATATTTATCAAAGATGCTATTTTTAATAGCTTTTGTACAGGAGACGAATATAAGGGAAGAAAGAGAATGGGTAATAGATATTGTGGGGGGGGGTTAGTTTTTGCCAAGTGTGCTCATATTCCAGCCAAAAATTATTGCCTCAAAATAGTTGAGAGGCTTCGTTGAAAGTGGAATTTAATGATCTTACTGGTAGGGGGAAAAAAATCTGGGGATCTTCTCATTGCTTTGAAAGTTTTGTCATCATTTTTGAGCAAGTAAAAAATCAGAATTCCTACAATGTTGGCAAGGAAATGGCCTAGTTTCTATACTATATGTCCGAAGGACTAGTAAACAGCAATTCAATAGGATGTCAAAATTGTGGAAATTTTGAAAGTTCATTTTAAACTTTGCTAGAGATCAACAACCAAGTCTTATCAATCATCTATCGTCAAAATGGCCCTACTTGCCCCAAATTAATGGATTCAAATTGCAAAAAATACCTATAGGTATTTATTAATAACTTATTTTAATCCTTTGTTTGGGTTCCAGGTTTTTCCATGCAAGTGGTCAAGTTTAAAAAGGTAGAATTTTGTTAAGAAAAAAGAGCTTCTGATTTTTTTTGGTTTGTCTTGTTTCACATACTCCATAGTTTTTAAATCAACATCATTTAGACATATTTGGTGACATCGCATTTTTTATTCTTTTCGACCACCTGCACATGTAGTTTTGTATTGGATTCTTTATTTTTAGTCAAATTTAAGCTAATGGTTTGCTAATGTGCTGGGAGACCGGGGTTCAATCCCCAGTAGAGTCATACAAAAGACAAAGGTACTTGATGCCCCTTGCTAAACACTCAGCATTATAAGATAAAGGATCATGGGTAAGTGGAGTAATCCTGGAAAAGGAGTGGCGCCCTCTCCTACACTTCGCTGCAGTAGCTAATGAAAAGGAGCCTTTGAATATGGTTGACCATTATTTTTTTATCAACTCAAAATGGAAGGGTCCAAAAAAGCATCAGGTTTTGCAGAAGACCGATTCCATTTTTTTCTGCCTACAGATTTTTTTTAGCATATGTCCACATTGTGCCTATTTGGCAAATAGGGAAATAAAATACATATCTCTAAAAAATGATCGCCCGAGGATGGTTGAGGTCTATTGGAAGTGTAGTTTTATTGTCTTGATACATCAATATTAAGGCATAGTTATATCCCCAAATCTCTAATTTGGCAATATTAAAAGTGTCAACATTGTGGCTGACTTAATTGATAACAATAACAAATAATAATAGGCTAGTCAGAATCAAAGTTTGATTTGTCAACTTAAATGCTCTTCAGATCGGACTTAAAATCTGGTCAGCATAATAAATCTTAGTTTTCTGTTTCTAAATTTCATTTGAAAGTTAAATGTAATTACAACTTAAATTCACAAAACAATTTGGCTGCTGCTATCTAGATGGGTCGATATAAAATTTCTTCCTGGACGGATGAAATATTTTAAGAAAGAATTTTTTTTTTTTTTTTTTAATCTATAAACGTGTCACCTCTTATCAAGGCCCAATGATGGATGGTTAGAACACGGTGAGGATTGGTAACAATTGCTGAAACTGGGTCGAATTTGATTATTTAAGACAAGAATTTGTTAACATTGGACTTGAAAACAACCACGTAGTCAGCAGTTCCACAAACGGATAATTCTTGGAAAGAAACTTTGCTCATGGAAGTTCTGTTTAGTTTTAGGAACACAGGAAAATTATTCAGTGGTTGTAGTTAGCTACAACCACTGAATAATTTTCCTTTCGAGCTTTTGTTGTAAATAAAAATGTTCCTTTCGAGTTTTTGTTGTAAACTTTTACAGGGGGGGGGGGGGGGCATAGATTGGAGATCACTACCTTCCATTTCAAGTTTGGAGTGAAAGTCACTCCTAGAAGATTATCAAAACAGGGAACTTCAAGGAGAGCCATTCATTTTTAATTGGGGTTAAGTGAGGATCCGAGCCTTGACGGTGAAAGTTGAGAAAGTTTGGTTTTAAACAGATTAAAAGTAACCAGCCACCCTTTTCCCAACATTGCACGACTTGCTCCAGGTCGGAAGAGAGATCATCAGAAAGATCGCCATCATTAATGCTTTCAGAAGTGCTGCCATAGATTGTGTCATCTGCATAAATGTCAACGAACGATCTAAGAATATGATTTGGGAGATCATTGATGAAGATTAGGAAGAAGGTTGGGTCCAAAATGGATCCTTGAGGAATGCAGGTGTTGATCTATGTGCTTCAGACTACTTTTATAAACCTATCAGAAAGAAAGTAGTTGATGGTTGCGAAGGCATTTCCAGATATTCCATAGTTGGCAAGTAAACGTTTGTGCCAAATCCCATCAAAGGGCTTCGATAGGTCAATAGTCACGTGGGACCCTGCAAATTAGTAGGATGGGCCAAACCATGCGATTGGAGCTGTATGGATAAAGGCATGGTCACTATCTATTCATAATATGGGTTTGTAATAAAAACAAAAACTAATTTTATAACGTTTTTATGTATTTTCTTAGCAGAAAAAAAAATTCATCTCGAACAAAGAAAATGGCCAAGATTAAAATACTAATTTAGTTAAAAACACTAGTCCAGAAGTGAGCGATCATTTTATGTTAAATTTACATGCGAAAGTGACCCCTCTCCTCCAATTAAAAAAAAAAAAAAAAAACTTTTACCGCTTACTTTTTTCAGGCTGTTTATACATAGACTAAAACAGATTCATTTTTTTTATTTTTAGAAAAAGCATAGGCTGCAGGGCCATAAAAATAGTGCAATATTTTTCTTAAAAAAAAAAAAAAAAAAAAAAAAAATCTACATTTTTATACAGTAACGCTGATCAAAAGGTATTCAGCCGTCAAATCTACTCATTGGATTGCCATTTTAAGTCTGTAATTACAGACAAGCATTGATTGTAGGCGAGCTGAAACCTAGCATAAAAGATGGGAGATCACTGCTAATGATAGCTCGTCATTAAGTCAACTAGACAACACTTTAAGGGACAAGGGAAGACAACCACATTGACCAAATTATCTTATAAATGCCACCAATCTTGAGTATCCCTTATGGAGGGAGAATTGGAATTCCTCATTAAAAAACGACCTTGTGTCTAACTTTGCCCTTGTGAGGAGAGTTAAATAGATACAACAATCGATATTCAAAAACTATTTACCCGACGTCACCCTGGAGACTTTATGTTCACCTTTTGTTTCACGAAGTAGAAACAGATGAAATTGAAAAATGTAATTTTATGGAAAATTAGGATCCAAAACAATGACAACTTCGGAGTTGTTGATTTTTCTTCTAAAATTTTCCAACATTGTTGTATATATACACACCACCATCTTGGCGAGGAACAAGTGTAGTATCTGTTCTGACACTACATTCTATTCCTCTGTCAATGAAGGAGAAGTCTTTCTAGACTTGCTTTTTTTCTCGTTTTTTTTTAAATCCAGAGTGCCTCTTTTTTTTTTGGGGGGGGGGGGGGGGGGTAGATAGATTTTCCCATTAAAAACCGACCGTGTGTCTAACTTTGCCCTCGTGGTAAATAGGAACTATAAATCACCACTGGTATATTTTTTTTTAAATAAGATTTTTAAAGTAAAATTTAATTACTACAGCAAGGTAATTAAATTATTGAACCAAATTGTTATAAAACTATTGGATGTAAAAAGCTTTTAAAACTCAAATGAAGATTTGCTACGAATTTTAAAGCCAGAAATGACTGTTAAACAGTTAAAATGCTTTCAAATTGTTTCCAAATCTTAAACAGTTACAATGTAATTCAAGATTGAACATCGTGCTCAGAGTGGAAGTTTTTTTTTTAATGTATGCAGCTGGTATTTTCTTAAAATTCAAAACCTGGAGAAAAAAAAAAAAAAAAAAAAAAAAAAAAAATCAGTTCAATTTTGAGAGCGATTCAAATTGGCTTATTTTCGTAAATGTATCACAGTTATTATCAACCAGTAATAAGTAACTATGTGCAAAAATTAGCATTAAAATTTTTTTTTTTTTTAAATTTATCTCCATCTATAAAGTTGACCATTTCGTGCACTAACAGATTAAAATGCCAAATTTGTATTTAGAATAGAAAAATAGCTTTCTACTATACTGATCATATGATTGAAGGTTAATTTGCATATTGCTTTACAAAGGAACATTTCATTAATTAACTTAGTTTTTATTTTTTATTTTAACGATAGTTTTCATTTTACTATAACAGTTCCATTTCTAAATCCTTTTTTTACATCAGTTTGGTATTTTTGGTGAAGACAACATTTGCAGCGCTTTATGCTCATTTTACTTCTGGGTGGACTTGATTTTTTAACAAGTTGCGATTCAGTTATAAATTGTAAGTTAAAGACAAAAAGCAAGACGCAGGATACCATAGGAGCGTAGTATTTTGATATTAGGGTTAATATAAAAAGTCAAGCAATTCAAAGGTAATCCACAATGTTCATCAGAATAGTCAAAATAGGGTAAAATTAGTAATTTGGGGTGTATATGCCAAAAATGGTTATTTCTTTTTTATTTTATGGAAATCGCTCTAGACAAGGCATGAAGCCACTTGATGTAAGGAGCTAACAAGAACAAATGATTATCGCAAAGACAGGAGATGCCTATTGGCCTTAGTTTTGAAAAGACCACGGTTATAGGTAGGAGAAAAAGTCAGCAGGAAGAGAGTTCCACAAGTCTGCAGTTTTTGGAAAGAAGCTACTGAAATAGTAAGCTTTATTACAATGAGGTATCAAAACAGTGAATTGATGGAGACCACTATACCAACGAAATGGAACAAAAGAAGCAGGGAATAGATCACAATTCCGAACACATGCTATAATAGTATTTATAGAAAAGACTGAGACTAGCAACATCACAGAGAGAGAGAGAGAGAGAGTAAAGATAAAATAGTGGGGCCAATCAAATTACAGACGTTTCGCACCTTATCAAGAACCTTCAAATGGGAGAGATTCATCAGCCTAAAAATGAAAACAGTACTCTATACAGGGGCTGATAGTAGATTTGTAGAGATAGAGAATAGCCTCAGGTGTGAGAAAGTATTTGGAGCAATAGAGAGAACCAGACTTTACGAGAAGCAGAAAGAGCAATGGATCTAATGTATGAACTCCAAGAAAGATTTGATAGAGAGAAAGACCAAGAAGTTTCAGAGTCGATTTCTCCTCAAGAGCAGAGCCATCTATGAGAATCTCAGGAAGAAAAGGGGCATGCTTACGGTTGAAAGCCACCAGCTGAGTCTTAACTGGATTAAACGAAAAGCCATTTCGAACCCCAACCACAACTGAACCCAGGTCAACTTCTAGATCAACTACATATTTCGACTGATCCGAGGGAAATGGGCGAGAAGCACCACCAGAATAGAGAGTGGTATCAAAAATTTTACCAATAAGATTACGTTACGCACCCAAATGAGCCTCCATTTTTAGCAGAATTATGGATTTTATTGCTATATTTGCTAATCTGGATACAATGTGCATTGTTAGGTCAGGAGATGTGCAAAACATGTGTATATATATATATATATATATATATATATATAATTTTTTTTTAATTTAATTATCCAGACGTGTTTCTTCGTTCACGACTCCTCAGCATGGTTGAATATTAAAAGGTCTGCACATGTGCGTTCCCTATAGAAAAGAAAGGCGAGAGAATCTACATACAAACTAAAAATGTATTCATATGTAAAATTTCCCAGGGATTGACAATGGAAGGATTGACGAATCTCTATGGTAAATCACGTATAAAATTTTCCAGGAAAGACAGTAGAAGTGGTTATGACTCTGTATATGACCCCCCCCCCCCCTCCCCTCAAAAATAAATAAATAAATACATTAATTGTCAGGGAAATACTATAAATTTACAGAAATTAACGAAAAAATATGGTCTTATGGGCAGAGGATTTCTTATCAAATCCTGGGCCTCCTGCTATTTTTTAAAATTTATTATTTAAGTTTTTTAAAAATATATTAAACACCCAAATTCTATAACTTTTAAAACTTTCTGTTTGAAATAAGGGTTCAGTTTTGCTTTACAATTTTAACATAAAATAACCCCATCCTTCCTCTTGTGCAAATTTCAGAAAAGGCATTTGTAAACAAGATTATTTATAAAAAGTAGCATTCCCTGTAGGTGTGCCTCAGACAATAAGCAATCAAACCCCCCCCCCCTCAAAAAGAGGAGGTAATGCCTGAGAAGGTGTTTGTAGTAAAATATATTTTGCAATTTTAATTCTTAATTTAACAAAAAAAGGCTTCCAAAACTTCATGAGGATTTGCTAAGAATTTTAAATGACTTCCTATTTATTTAAATACGTCCAAATTAACTTAAAATCTTTTTCTTCAACTATTAAGAAAAGATTACTTGTTTACAAGGCAGAAATGCATTCTGGTGAATTCCATAGTTAAAATTTTTTTATGTAATATTTTTAAAACGAAAGAAACAAGTGGTAACAATTTTTATAAATAATAGTTAGGTATCCTTAAATTACAAGTAAAAAAAAAAAAAAATTTTTTTTTAAAAAGCCAACTTATTTAAAATAATTTGTATACTTGACTACTTAAAGGCGCCCACTTTGTTCACTATTCAGGGGAGATAATTGAAAAAACTTGAGGATTATTACAATTAAATGTATAACTTCAAGATTTTGTTTTAATGCGGCAAGATAAAAATGTCATTGAAATTAGATTAAGAAAAAGAAAGTAAAGAATTTTTTACTAAATAACTAAATTTTACTGTATAAAAAAGTTTTTAATTAAAATCAAGTTATTAGAACTCTGCACAAATTCTATAAAAAGTTAACTCATCCAACCCCAACCGCATAGGTTGTTGGCCCATCTATTTATTTCTGTGCGAGCTTCTATGAATCATAAGGTAAATCTGATTGTTGTTTTTAAAAACAACCTGGTCCAGACATGGGTGATCAGACAATGGTCTGGAAGTAGGTGTTCATTTTACACTAAATTTTATCTTTTTGTTGTCCTTACCGACTTTTTCAGGCTGTTTACATTTAATTGCTTATAAAAAGTAGAATTTCAGGGAGAGGGGGGGGGGGGCAAGCTAGTTTAACCATTTAAGCAACTGAAGTATACATTAACATTCAATATAACATTTGCTCAATTGTAGCATGGAGATAGTTATATTTTTCCTATTTCGCCAAAATACATTTTGGATTAAATTGATTTGTCTTACAAAGAATTCTATTTCTTAAATCCTATTTTAGTCACCCAAATTATTGCGAGTAAAATGAACTTTGGAAGGTTTGGACACTATTCCAAATAATGTTTTAGTTGGGTCTCAGAATGTCTTAAATGAGAATTGATAATTTACTCTTCTCATCATGGTTGTTATTTTCATAATGTTTAAACCCTAACCTCCTTCATACATTCTTCAGATGCATTGTTTCAAAACAAGTGACCCTTCTCGTCAAAGTCGAGGACTTTGACAGAATTTCGAACTGAACCCTTTATTTAATCCATTGTTCTATTTCCTATGACTTGGCAGAAGTATTTAGCTTTGTTATTCTTAGTTATCGCCTGTAGTAAGCATTGAACCTTCAACCTCCAGAAGTCCGTCACTTAAATCTGCTACCAACTCATGTAGACCCATGACATAATGGTTGAAAGTATTTTCTAACAATTAGTTCCAAACATCTTTTGAAAGTCCAATCCTTACTAAAGGCAATAACTTAATTTATAATTAACACTTCTATCCGCTCATGGCTGATGGAATGAGAACAATTTACCCCCGTGGATTAAATAAAGAATTCAATTTAAAATCTCGTCCAGGTTCCAAAGTTGGACAAAGATTCTCAAGTTTGATGAGATGTACCTGAAGGTTGGAGATTATATTGGCCGAAACATTTTGAATATAACAACCTAGATGAAAATAGACCAAATACATGATTTTATTATAGGTTGAAGGGGTGAAAAGTTAGTTTTTATGTTTTTTTAATGGAAATTGCTCCAGACAAGGCATGGAGCTACTTGATGTAAAGAGCTAACATGAACAAAATGATTATCGCAAAGACAGGAGATGTCTATTGGCCTTATAGTAGCAATACACATCGACCAGAAAACTGTTTGGATAATCGCAGATTTGAGGGTAGTTCTATTAAAATAGTCATATCTTAAAAACTAAAGCACTTTAAGTGTTCAAAATACCATCATTTTGTTAGGAAATGAATATCCTTTCAGATGCATTCATGAATAATAATATACATTATATATTTTTAAGAGTTTTGAGCAAATAATGGCAAAAAAATGTTAACACTATTTTCAGCAATTTACGTCACTTTTTTTTTTAACCCCCACTTCGTTTAAAAGTCTCGTACCATTGCTGTATGTGGAATTTCGTCCTGAAATTTGGAGACTAACCAGAGAAAGTATCACTTTTAATGTTTGTCGGTGTATAAAGTAATTCGGCTCATTCATTTTTTTGAAATTTTAAAAATAAGACTTCAACTCGCCGTCGGTTGAACATTTTTGCAAAATACATTTCCGTCGGCCAATTAGTAAGTAAATCAATCATTTTACTTTTTTATGCATTAAACTTCTTTTGGTAGTCATATTTAATTACCCTATCCGGAAAAAAATGCGTTTTCTATTTATAGTTTGAAAAACATTGTAGTAGCTGCAGTAATAGCTGCTATAAACATGAGGCGATTTTTGTTTATTTTCATTTTAGAACGAATTTTAAAAATTTGAAAATATGAATATAAAAAATGTTACATTTTTCGTACCCAACTAGTAAATAAATTAATCTTTTATCTTTTTTTTATGCATTAAAATTATAATTGTATGTTGTTTTGTCTTAAAAAAGTTAATCCTATTTGGTTCTTTTATAAAACCTACTTTAAAAAATACTGGTTTTCACTCAACTTTCGAACTTCTAGTAGTAATGACTTTCTAGTCGCCAATTTAAAAAAAAAATTAAGATTCTATTTTTTTAGGCGATTACGTGTAAACACCCTTAAAGTCTTGGCGAAAAAAACAAAACAAAAAATAATTTAGAGTGGGGGATCAGTTTTGCATATAAATTTAATGTAAAATGATCTCGGATTTTCCGGCCATTCTTGCCTTTTAGTGAAATTTATAAAATAAATAATTACTCTACCATTAACTCTAGGTACGACTAACAAGCCCACCTCCTAAAAATGCCTTCTTGAACGTATCGTACCATTAACCTTAAATATGAGTGGCAAGCCACCCCCTATAAAACTCCCTTAACCCTAACACTAAGTCCGAATGGCAAGCTCCATCCAAAACAAAACCCCTTCCTTAACCTTATCACTAATCCTAAGTCCGAGTAGGAAGCCCTAATCCTACAAAAAAGCCCATTAAAACCAAACAATCGTCTAAAAAAAAAAAAAAAAAAACGCACAGGATTTATTTGCCATAGAAAAAAATTGATTAATGCCCTAAAACGCTAGAATGGCCCGGAAATGGTGAATTATTCTACATTAAATATATGTGAAACTAATCCCCCACTCGAAATTCTAAATGAATTGGCTTTTTTTCTTTCTGCTAAGTTTTCAGGGTGTTCACACTTAATTGCCCCTAACCTGAAGTTCAAGTGGTAAGCCCCCCCCCCCCACAAAGACCCTCATAATCGTCTAAAAAAAAAAAAAAAACAAGAAAAACGCACAGGATTTATCTCCCATAGAAAAAATAATCAACTGTCCTAAAACGCTAGAATGGCCTTGAAATGGATTATTTTATGTGAAACTGATCCCCACTCATAATTCTAAAATAATTGTTTTTGTTTCTTTCTTTCTGCCAAGTTTTTCAGGGTGTTAACATGTAATTGCCTAAATAAAAAAAGTAGAATCTCATATTTTGGGGGGGTAAGGGGGGTGAGTTAGCGGAAGGTGTTAATCTACAATAATGCCAAAGAAATCTTACAATATATTCATTTTTAAACAGTCCTAGTATTAGATTTTAGTTTCTTGTACATTAAATGTATTACAATTCAACTTTGAGTTTTCTAACTTCTTTCTTTTAATGGATACATGGTACTTTTAAGGTATTGCAGCATATTTATGTGCACTTAGTGCAGATTACTTGGAAACCATTAATTTCTGGAGATTTTCAGTGGCATATTCTGATTCCTTGTACAAAAATACATTTATATGGTAAATTTCATTGCTTAATCTTGTATTTTAACAAAGATATAACATTTTTACTGAAAAATTAGTGTAAAAAATGTGACGAAACGCATATGGTCTTAAAGAGGGGAAAATATCCAATCGTGTGAGGCACAAAAATAGTCATAACTTCCTTATTTTTAGTCAGATTAAAAAATTTTTAAAAGATTCTTAGATCATCAAGCTCTTTCTATATATGCCATTATTGAGATATTTTAAGCAATTTAAATTTTTTTATGTGTATTGCTACTTATAGCCTTGATCTTTTGAAGGCTAGGACTATAGGTAGGAGGAAAACAGTCAGCAGGAAGAGAATTCCACAAGCCTGCAGTTCTTGGAAAGAAGCTACTTGATTGGAAGTTGTATTACAATGAGGTATCAAAACAGCGAATTGATGGAGGCCACTATACCAATGAGATGGAACAAAAGAAGCGGGGAATAGATCACAATTCCAAACACATGCTATAATAGTATTTATAGAAAAGACTGAGACTAGCAACATCACACCTGTGAGAGAGAGGGTGTAGAGAATAAGTGGTGGGGCCCCCAATCAAATTACAGATACGTTTATGCACCTTATTAAGAATATGGGACAGATTCATCAGTCCAAATATGACAACTACACTCTATACATGGTCTGATCGTAAATTTGTAGATAGAGAATAGCCTCAGATGTGAGAAAGTGTTTGGAGTGATAGAGAGAACCGACTTTACAAGAAGCAGAAAGAGCAATGGATCTAATGTATGAACTCCAAGAAAGATTTGATAGAGAGAAAGACCAAGAAGTTTCCGAATCGATTTCTCATCAAGAGCAGAGCCATCCATGAGAATCTCAGGAAGAAAAGAGACACGCTTACGATTGAAAGACGAGTTGAGTCTTAACTGGATTAAATGCAACAAACTATTTTGGACCCCAACCTACAACCAAACGCAGGTCAACTAGATCAGCTGCACATTTCAATTCAAATGATCCGAGGGAGATGGGTGAGAAGCAACACCAGAATAGAGTGGTATCATCAGCATAGATGTTAATTTTCTTAATATTCTCTGGAAGATCATTTATATAAAGAAAAAGTGCTGGAACTAGAATAGAGCCCTGAGGAACACCAGCATTGATAGAAAAAGAGAATCAAGAGACACCGTACAAAGTTACTCACAAGCTTCGATCAGAAAGAAAAGACTTAATAATGTCAAGAACTTCATCAAGTTTGTGTAGTAGATCAGAATGCCGGTCGAATGCCTTCGAAATGTCAAGTGCAATGGTCCTACCATCTTCTGAATGAAAACCACGAAAGCCATATTGAACATCACAAAAGAGGCTCAGACTTTCCAGAAAATGAACAAGCTTGCCACTGACCAACCTTTCAAAAACTTTGCTAATAACAGAGAGGAGACTAACAACGATACTTAGGTCAGACCAATCATCAGCATTTTTTAAGATAGGGACAAAAGAGGGCTCCTTCCAACAAGGGAAATAAGACTGGAGACAAACAGAGATTGAATAATTTCAAGATAGAAGAAAGTTTAGGGGCACAATACTTGTGAACGCCAACAGGAATTGAATCAGAACTAGAAGCCTTAGACTGGTTAAGATCAGAAAGAACCCTGGCAACCATCTTTGGAGTGATAATGACAGAATCAAGAGACTGATCAGTTTTCAAAGGAAAAATCAGAAAGAACAGCACCCGAATCATCAAGAGATGAATTGTCAACAAAAAGACGAGCAAAGAGATCAGCCGTATGCTTAGAAGATAGAAATAACTTTAAAGGTCTCAGATTTCCATTTACTTCAACTTGTCGTATCAATGCTACATTTGCTAATAAACATTCGTTTAGCGACTCAACTCACTAGAAATTAATATTTTTAACTTTTTTTATTACTAAAACAATTTTAAGCAAAACAAATAAGTTGGCTGTTTAGTGCCGAAGCCTATTTCACTGTCAATAATTTGGCTGACTAAAATAGGATTTAACCAATTTAAGCTTTCAAAGTTTTAATTGCGTTTGATTATTTTTTTCTAGCCTAAATAATTAGCGCTTTAAAAGGAGTAAAAGTATGGCACAAAATTTAAATTTTATATTTCAGATGTGATTTAACAAAGCAAATATTCCAACACTGTCTCCTTTCATTAATGAATCACCACTTATCAAGGTTAAAAATCAGTTGAGGTTACGGGTTAACGAGATGGATGAATTGTCAGTTGAATGATGAATAATATTATGAGAGGATTGAAAATGATTGCAATAACATTTGATTACTTATGAGTATCTCTTGAGATTGGATTTAGTGATGACTATGTTGTAGCTCTTGGGGAAGCAATCTCGTGGCCCTTAGAGTAGAATTGAACTAAAACAATCGCTTCATTATTTGAGTGGGAAGCAAGAAAATATTTTTTAAAGCTATTACTGATTGTATTGCCTGGTTTATGGAAGATCAAGTTTTTGGTAATTTAGCATCAAATAGCTTTTGGAAACAATTCAGCATATACAATGAGATTTATTTTATTTCGGGATTTGTGAGGTGAAGATTGATAATTTGGATTATAATTAGTGGTTCCCAACCCTAGGGTACGAGGGTATTTCTGAGGGTCGCTAGAGGGTCTTGCAAAAAAAATGGTTCTGTGCAGCATTTTACCTGGACTAATTGAGCCGGCTTCCTCCAAGGAAGAAGTTTTTAAAGAATATTCAATTTACAAGCAGTCCCCAGTTGCATGTATATCCAGGTCAGGGGGGGGGGGGGGATCATTTTGACATTAGCTTTTGCAGGGTGTCGTCGTCCTTCCACATTCAGCTCCTGTATTCTCAAATGGTCACCGATCTGGTACTGACCAGGGTCAACTTTAATGATCTGAGAACCAACGTATCAACATGATTACGCTGTAATTCACAACAGGTCACATTTTTATTTTGAGTAACGGAACCGATTTACTTAGGATGCTGGAGAAGCTACCCCAGGATTTCAAGAAGAACTTATTGAGCTCTACAAAAATCAAATACAGAGCAACGCTTTGAAAAGCTTCTTGAACTCAACTCGAGAGACTTAAAAAGCTTTTCTCCCTTTTGCAACGTGTCTCTGCGAACAAGGGTTTGCAAATCTTGTTACGATTAACACTAAATCGCGAAACTGCAGTTGGCTCTAACAATGAATAGAAAGACCAGACTTGAGAAGATCATTCATATGAAGTTTCAAAGTATGGAGGTTTTGTAAATTGTTCCATCGTTAATTCCAAAAGTAAATTTACTTACACAATGTAAACCATTGTATATTAATGTTTTGAATCTGTATAAAATGTGGCTAATCACTGAAGAAAAACTTTGTCTAAAACAATATGGAAATAAAGTTGTGTTTTTCAAATATTTTTAGCTGTTTCAAATGTATTGAAATTCATTATAGTAGTAAATATACATGTAATATAATGCAAGCTTAAACCTTTTGAATGTAAAACCGAGATGAAATGGTTAGATAACTACAATTATGGCCGCAACCCAAAAAAATTATCCCAGCTAAGCGATTTATAGTTAGTTTTATGGTGTGCGGACAAAAGCGCACCAAAATAATTTAAACACAGACAAAAGTCCAACGTAAAAATAATTTTTTTAAATTAAAAAAAATAAAATTTTACATTTAATTTTTTTACAATTATCAATAACTTAGTAATTTTTTTTATTTCTTGACAATTTTTAAATTTCATTTTTATAAATTTTTCTGGTACTTTGTAAATGCTGCATTCTTTTATAGATTACATAAAAAAGCATGCATCCTTTTTACTACTAGCCCTAAGTCTGGGTGGTAAATCAAATACAGTTGAAAAATTTGTCAAAAACAATTTATTTGGGTTTAATTACTCATTTGTGACCTATATAATAAGATATGACGCTTATTACTTTACTCACAACCAATACTTACAATAACTTAATTTGCTTATTTTTTATATTAAATATTCAAATTTTTTTAACGCAAAAACGTCATAAATCTTTTGTTAACAGTTGTCAATCGATGAAAATAGATTTTAAGACCATTCTGGAGGGGGAGCCCCAATTAAAATATTTTTTAACCAAATTATTTTTTTAAATAGGATTTTAAAAGTTAAATTTACTTTTTACGGTATTGTTTGGTCATTAAATTATTAACTGAACCAAATTGTTATGGAACTATAAATAATGGTTCTTAGTGTACTGTTGATTTAATCTCTATAAAATTATTGGATGTAAAAAGCTTCCAAAACTTTTGATCTTTTAATACATAAAGATTTGCTAAGAATCAAAATTCTTAGCCTACCCTCATGTCAGTTTAAATGCTTCTAAATTCCTTTCGGATTTCTAAGGGTCACAAAGTAATTCATCCATTTTTTTTCAACTATTAACATATTAAAATGACTGACTTGTTTCCAAAGAAACCAAAATGTATTCTAGTGGATTCAATTTTGTAAGTATTTTTTTTTAAATCTGGATCTCTAAAAAGTTATTTTTAATACTTTACGCATCTAATTTGATTTTTGTTATTAGTAAATTTCAATTACGTTTTGAAATGTTCAAATTTTTTGACTCCTCACTGAGTGAGGTTTTGGGGACAAGTTTTTTTTCGCTGGCGCCGCCCTGACCCTTCGTCCGGTCACCACGTATATATCCTGAAATAAGGTTTGTATTTTTTTCGGCTTGAAATTCTTTAACCCTAATGCTTATTTCCCTTTGAAATTAAATCAATTTTTAATTAATGGAGAATTTGAAAACTCATGACTGCTAAATTATCTCTAATCGCTATTTTCACTGAATTTAGTTGAAATGGCACCGGTAAAAATGGCACAAGTTGATAAATAAGTAAAAATGGTACAAGAGAAAGATATAGATGAAAATCTCAATGAGTTCAGCAAAATCTTGGATACAATATGTAAAGGGAAAAAATAAAAGTACCCTCCCCGCGAATGAGATTGTACATTTTTAGGCGATTACGTGTGAACACACCGAAAAAAAAAAAATTTAAATCCAATTATTCTTTTAATTTAGAGTAAGGGATTAGTTGCGCATATAAATTTAACTTAAAATAATTCCCCTTTCCGAGCCATTCTAACTTTTTAGGTCAGTTAACTAAACATTTTTACCACCAACCCTAAATCGTTTTAAAAAGTAAAAACCACCCAACCCGCCCGAAAAACAATGCATAGAATTTATCTCTCATCACAAAAGAAAGTTGATTAACTTCCCTTAAAAGTTATAATGCCCCGGAAATGGTGGATCATTTTGTTACAATTATATGCAAAACTGACTCCCCCAAGCTGCATTCTAAAATAATTGTTTTTTTCTTTCCGCAAAAGATGAGTAATACAATACATAAATTTTTAAAAATGTAATTTTCGTTTTACCATCCGGACTTAGGGTTAGTAGTAAAAAGGGTGTGTGTTCTTTTATGATGTAATCTTTTAAAGGACCCAGTATTTATAAAGTACTGGAAAATTGTTTAAAAATTAAATTTTAAAAATTGTTAAAAGAAATTAGTTATTGATAATCGTAAAAAAAAAAATTTTAATTTTTTTTTTTTAATTTAAAAAGAATTAGTTTTTATGTATGTCATAAGTTACAGCACTTTTTTTTTGGGGGGGGGACCAACTTTAATTTCTTTTTAAATAGGATTTTGAAAGGTAAGTTTTATTGTTTTGTTTGGTCATTACTTTAACCAAATTGTTCTAAAACTATAAATTTGTTAAGCTAATGTTTTAATTATTAAATGTAAATAGCGGCCAACATTTTCAATTTTTTTACTATATGAGGAAATGCTAATTTTAAAACCAGTTTAAATGACGAATCTACAGTTTAAATGCTTCCAAATTTCAAATTACGAATGTTATTAATTTATTTAAATCTATTAAAATTAAAATATCCGACTTGTTTACGAAGAAACCAAAATGCATTCTGGTTGATTTAATTTTTTTAAATAATAGGACTTGATGTTTCGTTTTGCATTTTTATCTCAAAATAAAAAATTAAAGTTTAAAATAATCAGTTTGATTCAATAAATACACAAGTTATCACAATTTTTATTAATATAGAGATTAAAATTGATAATTGGTAATTTAATCTTTTTTTTTGTTTGTTTTGGGAATTTGATGAGTAGTGATAATGTGTATCTACATTATTTTGGACTATTTTCATTCGCAACGTTTCAGTCGATGAAACAACTTTTCGAAATTCGGAACGTTGATTTTTTTTTGTGCGTTTTAATAATTATTGAGGGTTGTTTAAAAAAAAAAAAACCTTTTAAATTAGGGTTAAAAATTTGATTTTAAACTTACGAGGACGGGGGGAGGGGGCCAGGTAGGTTATAAAGTGCCAATTTCATGATTTTATATTCTTTTTAACATACACATCAGGAATTTTGAATTTATTAAAACGTTTAATTACTTAATTAAATTTACCTTGAATTAAATATTAAAAAGTAACCGAAATTAAATACTTTCAAAAATTATATTCGAAGTGGAAAAGCCTAGACATAACTAAAACGTAAAAATCATATTTCGTAAGAATAAAAAACTTACAAATAAATAAATAAAATTATCAAATATCGTTAAAGAAAAGATTTTTTTTTATTTATGTGGCCGAAAAACGATGTTCTAGTGAACGAGGATGAAAAGAAATGGATTTATAAGATGGATTGATATGGACATGGAATTCGTACCGGAAGTGACCTTTTCAGGTCATACTTTTGGAAAATCACATATCTGTTTATTAGAAATTATTATGGACGTGGAGTACAAAATAAAATAAAAATTCATATATATATAAAAAAAAATAAATGGTCTCATAGAAATTTATTTAAATCAATTAAGTTAGAAAAAATATAATTGTGACTAACGGAGATAAAGGAACTAAAGCGTTGATCAGGGGGAGATAATTGCGAGAAAAACTGGTTATGTTGAATGAAAATATTTCATAATGGAAAAAGGATCTCAATTATAAATACATGTTAAAATCCTTAGGTTTAACTACTTTACTAGCTAGATATGATATTAGGATATATCAAAATTGAAAAGTGTACAAATAAAAACATACCAATTATATATAATCGGTTGGAATCCTTAGGTTTAAATTTTAAAAATTTTTAAATAAAAATTTTTTTTTTTTTACATATGGAAGACTATTACAATTCGATTTTTCAAATAGATCAATATCTTTTTGGAACAAATTGCTGAATAAAGTTAGAAATAGTAAATCTAATGTACATCATCCGAAGAATAAACTGGATGTATTCAGAAATAAATGGTAAAATTTAAAAATGAGTTTATAAGGACATTTTGGGGAGCTTTCTGAAGAAAATATTTAGAATTTGATCTGTGTTTTTAATTCGATGTGTGTGGATGACAACGGAAAAAATATAAAACCCACGAACATGAGATTTGACCGGTTTCGTTCGTATCAACGAGTCTTCAGATCCGCACGAAACCGGTCAAATTTCCCGTTTGTTTTTTTCCTGGTGTTTAATTGTTGTTTCTTTGTCATTCATACATGCTGTCGCCACTGACTTCATTTTCGTGTAGTTTATCCTCTCGGAGTACTGTTCTCATCTTTGATGTTATTCTCACGTGTTGACTGATGTAACCGCCGACCTTGGGAATCTGTACAGCCTTTATTTAACCCAAGATGAGAACAGTAGTCAGAATAATCTAATCCTCATCTCAAAAATTCTGAAACATACAAGAGTCTGGACCTATAAACAATTTTTTTTCGTAAGCGTTCGAATTGATATCCACCTTCAAACATTTTACTCGGGAGACATGATCTTTCCACATTTTCCAGCAATATAGACTTATTCCCAGTATGGAATTAATTGTCTGTGACGCTATCTTCTACTGTTTGTAAGGTTCTTAGTTTAAATCCCTATACAAAAATATCGAACGGAATCAAATCCAGGTTGTCATGTCAGAATAATAGCTATCCCCATTACTTACATTATTCATTCCTCTTACCATCTAAAACATTCATGTTTAGTGAAAAGTGTGAACGGTGACAAGCCAACATGTACAACATCCCGAGTTTTAATATATAGCCCCCCCCCCCTTTCCAGGGCCTGAACGTTCATCTCTCCTTTTATTTGAGGAACGACATTTTCCACTGCGACCGGCTATCCTCCATGTTTTAATGGATGACGTCATCGAGTGTGCACGAGTACAAACAAAATCCAAAGTTTTAATAGTATGTAGAGATATACTCACAACAGGATTTAAAATTTGTTTAACATTTTCACACAAATCTAAAAAAAATGTTATGACAGTTGTACAAACAGGAGAAACATTAAAAAAGGAGTTTCCAGAAGAATTTTTTTTTTTTTAAATTAAATAAAAAGCGACAATTTTAATTTCTATACAAAATATTTTTATATTATTTAAAACGTGTTTAGATAATTTTATTTCGACAATTTCTTTCAGTTTTACTGTAAAACCATTTTAGAGTAACCTCGTACGTACCAGGGAGGCTTTACTTTCAGTTTTGTTTCGCCATTTTTTTTTTTAATATGATTTTGAAAATTCAATTATTACGATATCGTTTGGTCATTAAATTATTAATTTAATTAAATTGTTAT
Organism: Sepiola atlantica; assembly: GCA_963556195.1. Lineage (NCBI taxonomy): Eukaryota > Metazoa > Mollusca > Cephalopoda > Sepiida > Sepiolidae > Sepiola > Sepiola atlantica. The sequence continues at coordinate 32,830,892 of OY744552.1, read as the reverse complement.
AAAACTATAACTAACCGATGTTATGGAAACTTTCTATCCTTTCAAAAAAAAATTAATTAAAAATTTAAAAAAAATAGGTCGCTAAAAATTTTCAAGCCATTTTAAAATCTTGAAAATTATTTTCGAAGGATCACGACATAATTCATTTTTTTTATAACAAAATTAAAATGGATTTTGTTTACGAAGAAACCGAAATGCAGTCTAGCGGATTTAATTTTTTTTTACAGTTTTTATATTCGTTATATTTTACGCTATTGCATTTTCGAATTCAATAAATATTCGATTAATAGTAAAATAAAAACATGCAAGCCCAATTAAACTTGGTAAATTGAATAAAATTGATTGTCGATTGTTTTGTTCGAAAAAATCTCACTCTTTGTTTTAAATTGTATTTTAAGATTACTATTCAAATGTTCGACTTCAGAATATCTTCATTTTCGTTTCTAAATTGTTATTTAACAACGTGCGTGTTATTTATCATTTTTATTAAGTTTAAAATAAATATTCTTGGTGCAAAAAACAAAAATTTGTCGTGAACGATTAAAAAAAGTTCCATTTTCAAGAATTTTATTACAGGACGAAATATAAAATTTAAAGCCAACAAACAATTCCGATTTTAGTTAGGTGTTTTACTAAAAACAAAGTAAAAAGGGTTAGTTTCATTGTACACGCGAAACGCCGAAATTAAAAATCACCATCTTCATAAAGCAGTCGTGAAAGAGGCTAACGACGGAAGAGCGATAACTCATCCATAATCCATGTCCTTTAACTAGAAATGTATGAAATTGAGATAGTTCTTCCTTAGCCTTTGTTTATAAAGACTTCATTTCGGAGTCTCACGTGTACGATTAAACTTTCTATATAATTCCGTTTTTAATGTTTTGTTTTTCTTACTAAAATAAGATTTAAGTAAATGTTTGGGAGTCATTCCCAAAACATTTCATTCTAATTCACATGACTAAAATAGGAATCATTCTTATTTCTTTTTCATTCAAAAATGGATTTAGACCATGAAAAATGTTTTAAATCTATAAGTGTCATCATTTCGGATGTCTCGCCTCTAAATGACTAACAAGTTGTTTTGTTAAACTATTAATCGATATATTGAAGTCAAAATTTGAAGCCTTTAAAATTCGTATATTAAAAGATTCAAATCATTTTACAATGTGATTAAAACATCACCTTAATTAGTTTGATAATTATTTATTTAATAATCTTATGAACAAACGATATTATAACTTTAAAAATCCTATTTTAACAAAAAAACAAGCGAAACAAAAATGAAAGTAAAACGACCCCCGGGCAACGTCGGGTGGTCACATGTAGTCTTAAAAGAAATAAAACGTAGAAATGTTTAATCGCGGATCACGTGCAAAACTAAAAAAAGAAAAGAAAAAAAGGTCCATTATATAACCATGGCAACACCTTTTTTTATGAATTGAATATCAATATAAACGACAAAGGTTTCATTGATTAATCATAACGTAGTAATTCAATTTTTATGAATGGATTACAAAGCGTTTACAATTGATACAAAAAATAAAAATGGAATATTAGGTCGAAATAGCTCGGAATCATTTCTGCTAACTTTCCTAATAAATCTATTATCTAGTCAATGTTGAAGACTTCTTACACAATTCGATATAATATACAGCATACACCAACAGCTGTACCCCCCCCCCAGCCCCGTTTTCTTTCTCTAAAGTATTTCATTGGCATTAAAAATTAAATTCACTTCATAAAATGGATAAAAAAAATCCTCAAAATCAAGGATCTTCATACGAGAAGTGGATTACAGGATTCGTTTCATTATCAGTTTTAAGAATGCTTAAACCCGGATTTAGAGAGTTTGATATTTCTAAGAAAATAATTTCCACACACAAATATCCATTCATATCGCAAAAAGAGTGATTTCAAACATTACACAGACTGGGATTGTTCAAATGCTTTTAGCAATATTTTGGAAAATCCAAATATACGAAATTACACATTTTTGCATAAACATTCACGAAAAATTCTAATCTTTGACAAGTGATTTTTTTCATGAAATCAAAATAAGCCCATTAATGTATAATTAACAAAAATACATTCTCAAATAATTAAAACCAGTCTTTTCAGCTAGGACATTTTATATCATTCGTTTTGACAAAGACTAAATAATTGTACTTGGCAAAATATAATAACTTGTATATTACTTAAAGAAAATTAGGTATTGGTAGATTAAAAACTATCTACATTATTACTTTACACACATATATATATATATATATATATATATATATATATATATATATATATACACACACACATATGTGTGCTTTTGTAATGAAATAAATCGTGGTCAATTATGTAAGAGCATAATTTTATTAAAAATAACACTATAGATGAATTAGATACACCAGATACCGGCGGTTTCAAGGAAATATTGGGAATCCCGCCTATTGAGCAAAAGAATATCAAATGTATTTATTCTGCAGCCGATGGTCTACATAGATTATATATCTAACAATATACAAGACTTAAATGGTATATAAAAAGAATAACATTTATATGAACATTTTTGACGTCTCCCTGATTTAGCTGACATTGATTAAGCGATAACTAAAGACTTCTAGTATAATTTCAGATATTAATTAAAATTAATGAAGGATTTTATATAGTTATATTAGATTCATTAATTTTAATTGGGGTTTTAATTCATGTTTTGGGGAATCTTTATATTAATCAATTCTATGTCAACTTAAAAAGAAATATTTTTCTAAATATATCAGATAGACCCTAATAATGGTCATGTAATTATATATATATATATTAAATGATCCATGAAAAAAAATGTAAAATACCGAAATAATCTATTCTTAGAAAAAAAAAGAAAATTGAACTGAAGCTGATTACAGTAATTAAATTAATAATTTAAATTTTTAAGTATTTTTTTTTATTCCGGTATTTAAGAATTAAATTTTTTTTTCTTTAATAAAACTGATTTTTATAAGACATTTAAAAAAAAAAAAAAAAAAAAAAAAAAAACGAACATGTGATTCGGTGTTGGACAAAAGTGGACAAGAAGTGGGGGACCAATCTTTCGTAGTCAACCAACCAGAAAACATACCCCGATTTCATGAGATAGCAGCCCAGGAAATTATGGTTTTTATTGTTTTAATAAATTAGTGGATGATATTAATAGTTTAAAAGGATAAAAAATTAAACTATTCGGATTTATTAATCAAAATCTGGTTTTAGAAGACGGATGAGACTTTTCTTATATATAGAATTAATAAAAATTTATAATATTGAAGTAAAGAATATTGACATTGTTTTACCCTAACTAAATTAGTAGACTATAAAAGAGGTTATATTATTTACTTATATATATATACACATTATACATTATATATATAGAGAGAGAAATACTTTAAAGATTATAGCCATGACGTCATGATCAAACATGTACTTGGAGTCTTTATAGGAAAAAAAGCGCCGGAATCGGAATTTAAAGTGAATCAAATCTATAATTAATTAATTAAGAGTTAAAGGGGTTCAGAATGTCGATATAAGCACAAATAATACATTAAATAAAGAAGAGAGCCAGCCCGAACCGGCAGAAATATTGAACATTTTTAAACTTGAGAATCTATCTCTTTATGTATATGTATATATATATTTATATATATATATAAAATATCCCCCCTTGACAAAAAAGGAAAAAACTACAAAAATCTTAGACATCCATCTTCCAGACGATTCTAGAAGAAACCTAGATGGTTCTAGTTAATCTTAGGGTCGCTTCGAAGCCGGAAATAAGTAGATAAAACCGGTTATAAAGCAAAAAAGAGAAGACTTTTTTTTCGAAAAGAGAGAGGTCGTCGAATATGGCGGCCGGGAAAAAAGAAAGAAAAAAAAGGCCAAAACTAAAAATATTATTTTTTTTGTGTGTGTGTTTTTTTACTCTCACCTTCTGAATTCTTTTCAGCGCCATGGCTTTTGTTTTTTATATATATATATATAATTTTTTGGGGAAAAAAAAAATCAAGGAAGCAGTCTCTCTTTTTTTTTTCGTTCCTATCTGAAATTTCAACGCAGCCTTTTTTTTGCCTTTTTATTCCGGAATTGCAACTCGCGTCTTGTCATGCGCGGAAGATACGGACTCCGACTGCAGCGACACACAGTCGTTGGCGGCGAGAAACATACAGTATATCAGGGGCAGATAATCCAACACAAAAAGAACTTTCTCTTGACAAGCCCACCTTTTGGAGGGGCCATTAACTTAACTTCTTCTTCTTCTTCTTCTTCTTCTTATTATTATTATTATTATTATTATTATTATTATTATTATTATTAACAACAACAACAACAACAACAAAGACCTTCAGAAAATTGAAGAAAAAACAGAAACCGAAATTAATGTTACTAAACACTCAGCATTATAAGTTCAGGATCAAGTGTAAGTGGAGTAATGCTTGGAAAGGAGTGGCGCCCTCTCCTACATCTTGGTGTAGTAACTAATTAAAAGGAGGTCGCTCTTGACTATGGTCGACCACTTTACTTTACTTTACTTTTACCCTAAGAAAAATGGTAAACTGGAAAGTGCCAGGCCATGACTGAATACATGCATACTGTTTTTTTTTTAAATTAACAACCCTGCATAAAAGGCTAACGCAAAACCTAAGTATACTCGAAACAGACATACCGGAGTGGATGGCCAAAGGAAGAACTACATTATACAAAAAGACAGCATGAAGGGAATGACCATAAGTAACTACAGACCAATTACCTGTACACCAATCATGTAGAAAATTTTAACGGCACAACTGAGAGAACAGATCTACCACTGCTTTAATAATGTGAACTACTCTCTAAGGAATACCAAGGATGCCAGAAAGTGACGAGAGGCACACATGACCTGCTATACATAGATCAGAAGATTCTGAAGGGAGTAAAAAAAAGTTTTAAGCATGGAAAATTGAATGCCTAAAGATGTACAAAATACCCGAGAAAATAATCAATCTCATGGAGAAATCAATAGAAATATGGAGAGTGGAACTGACAGTTGGAGGACAACACTTGACAGAGATAAGAATAAAGAGAAACATTTTCAGAGAGACTCTCTATCGCAAATACTTTTCATCATAGCCATAATGCCATTCAACAGCATACTCAGAATGTACAATGCCAGATACAAATTCACAGACACAAAAGAATAAACCTCCTCATGTATATGGACGACCTGAAACTATTTGCAAAAAACGAAAAGGAACTAGAAAAACTAAATGAAGAGGGGCATTTCATAGAAAAATGTGCACTACAAGAAAAGGGGGAAAACTGACAGCGGAGAGCGTGGAACTGTTCAACTGAGAAGCGATTAGGGAACTTGGTAAATGTGATACTTGTAAATATCTGGGAGTTTTAGAAGCGGACAACAGCAAATGCACAGAAAGAAAATAGAAGATTGGAAAAGAATATCGGAGAAGGATAAGAAAATTCTTAGAAACCAAACTATATAGTAGAAACATAATAAAAAGGAATAAATACCTCGGCAGTCAGATATTCTGGACCCTTCATGATCTGAACCAAAAAAGAACTAGGGCAACTGGAACAGAGGATTAGGGAATAAATGACAATGCACAATGCACTACACCTGAAGGATGATACTGACAGTAAAAAGGAAAGAAGAGGAAAGAGGACTGGTAAGTATTGAAGACTGTGTAGATGACACAACAAAAACTAGAAAAATACATAACCCAAAGTACAGAAATACGGATCAACGATACAAGAGCCATCGCCAAAATGAACAATACAGGAAGTAGCGAAACGGGAAACAAAAAGGCAAGTAAAGAAAAATGGGAAGAGAAGCAGTTACATGAATAATTTTTTAGACTGATCGGAAAAGAGAGGCACAGAAACACATGGAGATGGCCATGGAAAGGACACTTAAATAGATAAACAGAATCGCCACTGCCATTGATACAGAAAAACACAATCAGAACAAACTATATCAAAGCTAAAATTGACAAAACCCAGGAAAAGAGTAAATGTTGACTGTGTGGAGAAAGAGATGAAACGATAAATCACATAATAAATGAATGCAGCAAACTAGCCCCAAAAGAATACAAAAACAAACATGACTGAAAACAGTCCACTGGAAACTATGTAAACGTCTTCATTTTGAACATACAGACAAATGGTACAGACACAAACCGAAGCGAGTATTGATTTACTCCTCTCCAGGAGTTAGGCACAAGGCCAGTTTTTATCTTACTCCCACAAGTAAGATGTGACCCAAGGTCGGGTCGGGAAAGTGGGGTTTAAAAATTGCCTGGGCAGCCGCGTCGGCATTCACCGGTAGGGGCGCCTCAGGCAGTAAGCAATAAACTTACTCCTCCCCAAAGAGGGGAGGCAAAGCCTGGGAAGGTGGACCTCCCAGAACTGCACAGGACAGACCCATTGACCGGCGTAAATCAAGACCCGAAGGCCAAGACAACACCAGTATGGGGTGCAGTATCCATCGGAACAGATACTACACTTTGATCTTAGCCAAAAGGCCAAGAAGGTAGCATTGAAAATGAAAAGCACAAACTCCTCTGGAACATGGAGATACAAACAGACAAACTCATCGAAGCAAGGAAACCGGACATGATAATAGTCAACAAGAAGGGAAAGAACTGCCAAATCGTACATTTTGCCCTTCCAGCACTTCACAGGGTGAAAATCAAGGAGGCAGAAAAACTAAGGAAATACATGGAACTTGGCAGAAAACTGAAAAGAATAGTGAATATGAAGAAAGTCACTGTAATACCAATAGTTGTAAGAGCACTAGGGACAGTGCTGAAAAAAATACTGGAAAAAAGACTAGGAGTAATTGGGATCAAAGGGGGGATTGACACCATACAACGCACGCCAAGGATGGAAACAGTTTTAATATTAAGAAAAAAATTTTGAATGCAGAAACCCACGCACATAACCAACGAATGCTAAGCAGCCACAAGTAAGTTGAAATGGATATTTAACAAAAATTATAGAAACGAGCCCAAGAGACCTGAAATTGTAAGTAATCACATAAACTGACATCCCCTCCCCCCCAAAAAACCCAGGCTATACACATGTGGTGGTACCAGCTTCGACTGGCACTACACAAAATGATCGTGAAGGGTCAAAGAGGATGGAAAGGCCGAGGAAGGAGAACACCAACCAGACCACCACTGGAAGATGGCAGAAAGTACTGGAATCTTGGAGAGGGCAGGGCGATTATTATAACTCAAACTCTGGAGAAGACCAACAATCATTGCCTGTGAGAAATGAATGGTAAACAGCTATTGCGATAACACAAAATGATTGCAGCAGTTATCAAAAGAGGCAAAGAGTGCTAGAAATCAGGGAAGACTTGTTGTTTCTCAGATTCCAGAGAACACCAATCGTTATTGTCAGTAAGCAATCACTGATAAAGATTCATATAAAAACTCCTAGTGAGTAAATAATAATAATAATAATAATAATAATAATAATAATAATAATAAGTTCGAATATGCAAGAAAACGGTACAAACACAAACCAGAAACTGTACTAGAAAACGAAAAACACAAAATCATATGGGATATGAATGTACAAACAGACAAACCCATAACAGCAAGGAGACCGGATATGATAATAATCAACAAGAAAGAAAAATCCTGCAAAATCGTGGACTTTGCCGTTCCAGCAGACCACAGAGTGAAGATCAAAGAGACGGAAAAGAGAAGCAAATATACTGAACTTGCCAGAGAATTGAAAGGAATATGGAACATGAAGAAAGTCAGTATAACACCAATAATCATAGGAGCACTAGGAACAGTCCCCAAAAACATGGAGAAAAGACTAGGAGAAATAGGAATCAAAGGGATAACTGAGACCATACAAAGGACAGTAATGATCAAAACAGCTACAATCCTGAGAAATGTCCTCGAATGCGGAAACCAACCCACATAAGCAACGAATGGAGAACAAACACATGGAAGCACAAAACAACAGAACCGGGGAAAATACAACCGAACGAGAGAGGCGCAAGCATAGGCTGACGCCACGAAAATTATGGACAGAGGGTCGAGGAGGGAAAGCGCAAAACCAGACCTCCACTGGAAGAGCGCGGACAGCTCTGGGACCTTGGGAAGGCTTGTTGCCACTCGGGCCCCAGAGGGGACCAATGGCCCTTATCAGCGGGAAATCGTTGGTAGGTGGCTGTTGCGATTACCGCAAGGTCATCAGCGGTGATGAACGAAAAGAGGTGGAGCATACTGGAGGCCTGAGGAGACTTGTTGTCACTCAGACTCCAGGGAATACCACAGGTTGTCGGCAGTGGGTGACCACTGACGATGACCAGTGTGATAACTCCTAGTGAGTAAATAATAATAAGTTGGGTTTTTTTAGGCTAGCACAGAAACTGATAGGATGTATCCACAAAACAGACGTACCAGAGTGGATGACCAAAGGAAGGACAACGCTAATACAAAAAAAATGCCACAAAAGAAACGATCCCAAGCAACTACAGGCCAATAACCTGTTTACCAACAATGTGGAAAATCCTATGCCGCAACTGAGAGAACAAATCTATTAATCCCTGAACAATTGTGGACTGCTCCCCGAGGAACAAAAAGGATGCCGTAAAAGGAAAAGAGGGATGCATGACCTGCTATACATCGATCAAATGATCCTAAATGAGGTAAAAAGCAACAAAAAAAAGATAGATTCTTTCAAGCATGGATAATAGAATGCTTAAAAATATACAAGATACCCGACAGGATTATTAATCTCATCAAGAAAGCAATGGAGACTAGAACTGACAGCTGGAGGACAACATCTGACTCAGATAAAAACACAGAGAAGCATTTTCCAAGGAGACTCCCTATCACCACTACTGTTTATCATAGCCATAATGCCACTCAACTATATACTCAAAAAATGTGATGCCGGATACAAGTTTACAGACACAGAACAAAGAATAAACCACCTCATGTACATGGACGACCTGAAACTATTTGCAAAAAGCAAAAAGGAACTGGGAAAGCTGATAAATACGACCAGAATCTTCAGCCAGGACATTAAAATGGAATCTGGAATGCAAAAGTGTGCATTGCTAGAGATGAAAAGGAGAAAACTGGAGACGATAGAGGGCAAGGAACTGCCCAACCAAGAGGAGACGAGGACACTAGGCGAACAGGATAGCTACAAATATTTGGGAGTTCTGGAAGCAGACACCATCAAATCTACAGAAATGAAAGAGAACATTGGAAAAGAATATTTGCAAAGAACAAGAAAACTCTTAGAAACGGAATTATATAGCAGAAATCTAGTAAAAAGAATAAAAACCTTAATAAGATACTCTGGACCATTCATAGGTTGGAGTAAAGAAGAACCTAGGTATCGTGACCAGAGGACTAGAAAATTATAGACCATGCACAATGCACTACATGCAAAAGACGATACGAACAGACTCTACATGAAAAGAAATGAAGGGGGAAGAGGACTGGTAAGTATAGAAGACTGTGTGGAAGACACAAAAAAAGAGCTGGAGAAATACATAAACCAAAACACAGAAATGCTGATCACCACAGCAAGAGACACCGTCTTAACAAACAACTCAGGAAGCACCGAAACAAACAGACAAGAAAATAAAAGTGGGAAGAAAAACAACTACACGGACGTTTCTTAAGAATGACAAGAGAAGAGACACACGAAAATAGTTGGGCATTACTGAGAAAAGGACACCTGAATAGAGAAATGGAATCCCTACTAACGGCTGCACAAAACAATGTGATTAGGACCAACTACATTAAAGCTAAAATGGATAAAACCCAAGAAAACAGTAACTGAAGAAACCAACGAAAATAGCTGGGCATGGCTAAGAAAAGGACACTTGAACAGAGAAACAGAATCTTTACTGACGGCAGCAAACTAACCCAAAAAGAATACAAGAACAGACATGACTGTGTGGGGAAAGCAGTACACTGGGAACTGTGCAAACAATTGCATTTCGAATATGCAGACAAATGGTACAAACATAAACCAGAGACAGTACTGGAAAACGAAAAATGCAAAATCCTCTGGGATATGGATGTACAAACAGATAAACTCATAGAAGCAAGGAGACCGGATGTCATAATAATCGACAAGAAGAAAAAATCCTGCCACATCGTAGACTTTGCTGTTCCAGCAGACCACAGAGTAAAGATCAAGGAGATGGAAAAATGAAGCAAATGCACGGAACTTGCCAGAGAATTGAAAGGGATATGAAGCTTGAAGAAAGTTAAAATAATGACAATAATTGTAGGAGTACTAGGAACAGTCCCAAAAAACCTGGAGTAAAGATTGGGAGAAATTAGAATCAAAGGGATCACTGAGACCATACAAAGGACGCCAATGGGACTAACACTTAATCTCTATATAAGATACATAGAGTGTTCAACAGAAGTTCTCCTTGACCCATCAAACGTTGAGTTAGTAAAGAAGTGAAGAACAATTACTTTTCTCTCCCCAATTGACCAGTGAACTATGTTATAGTATATCTTTCTTTTGGTCCCTTCGTCTTAATGGATTCCAGGACAAGAATTCATCTAGTCTGGTGGAGTATCCAGCTAAGTGCTTTTACTTGAGGTAACATCACTAAGAGAAGGTGCACCATTCCTCGTATGAGCCAGTGTATAGCCGTGTCGAGGGGATCTTATTTGGGCTTTGAATACTATGTTATTTTGAATATTTGGTCAGGGTTTATTTGTAGAGTGAAGTATCCTCATGTCCGGTTGTCCTGACAAACCCTTATACAGATAGACTAAAGAAACTCGAGGATGGTGTCTATTAGGTAATTCAAATTTTATGAAAGTCTGTGTGTGTTGAAGAATTACACCCTTCATGAGGTAACCCTTGAGCATAGTCAGAACTCGGTGGATCTAGAGGAGTGTAACATCGATAAACAATCCCGTAATTCTTTACGGTTAGTTGTAATTCTCTTTTTTAGTGTCGTCCATACATTCTTCTATACTTACCAGTCCTCTTCCCCCTTCGTTTCTCTTCACGTAGAGTCTGTCTGTATTGTCTTTTGGATGTAGTGCGTTGTGCATGGTCATGAATTTCCTAGTCCTCTGGTCAAGGTGTCTGAGGTATTTATTTCTTTTATTAGGTTTCTGCTATATAATTTTGTTTCTAAGAGCTTCCTTGTTCTTCTCAGATATTCTTTTCCAATCTTCTCTTTCATTTCTGTTGATTTGATTGTGTCTTCTTCCAAATCTCACAAATATTTATAGCTGTCTTGTTCGCCTAGTGCCCTCATCGGCTCTTGGTTGGGAAGTTCCGTTCTCTTTTTTATATCTAGCAGTGCACACTTTTCAATTCCGAATTCCATTTGAATGTCCTGGCTGAAAATTCTGTTCATATTTATCAGCTTTTCCAGTTCCTTTTTGCTAAACAGAATCTATTATTATTATTATTATTATTATTATTATTATTATTATTATTATTTGTACTCACTAGGAGTTCTCACACAGATCATCGTCAGTGACTGCTCAACGACAACAACCAGTGGTATTTTCTGGGGTCTGAGTGACAACAAGTCTCCCCAGACTTCCAGTGTTCTTCACCTCTTTTCGATAACGATGCGGTATCGCAACAGTCTCTTACCATTGATTTCTCGCTGGTAAGGACAATTGGTCTTCTCTGGGATTTGGGTGGCAACAAGCCTCCCCAAGGTCTCAACACTCTCTGCACTTTTCCAGTGGAGGTCTGGTTTGTGCTGTCCCTCCTCGATCTTCTCATCCTCCTCGACCCTCTACAAATATGTTGTCTGATGTCAGCCTAGGCCGGCACCAGTTAAAAAAAAAAAATTTTTTTAAATAAATTTTTCTTTTTAATTTTTAAATTTTTTCCTTTCAATTCCTTTTCTTTTTCTTTTTGTTCTTTTCCTTTTCTCTTCCCTTATTTTAAAAAAAAAGAATATTTAAAATTCTTTTTAATTTTTTTTTTTGGGGGGGGGGGGGAGGGAGGAGCTTATAGTGTTTCTTGTAATTTCTGTTTCTTGGTTCATTTTTGTGTAGTGATAGCTGAGGCCGGTGTAATTTATTGGGGGGGGGGGATTATGAAGTGCTGTTTCTTGCAGTTTCTGTTCCTTGGCTCTTGTTGTGGTGTTCTTCGTGTGGTCTTGTTTTCTCCCTGTTGTGAATTCCTTGTGACTGGTTAGCCTTTGTAGCTTATGTGTGTTAGTTTCCGCATTCGAGGATTTTCCTTAAGATTGCAGCTGTTTTGATCATTGCCGTCCTTTGTATGGTTTCGATAGTCCCTTTGATTCCAATTTCTCCCAGTCTTTTCTCCAGTTTTTTTTGGATTGTTCTTAGTGCTCCTACGATTATTGGTATTACACTAACTTTCTTCATGCTCCATATTCCTTTCAGTTCTCTGGCTAGTTCTGTGTATTTACTTCGTTTTTCCGCGTCTTTGATCTTCACTCTGTGGCCTGCTGGAACGGCGAAGTCTACGATTTTACAAGATTTTTCCTTTTTGTCTATTATAATAACATCAGGTCTCCTTGCTTGTATGAGTTTATCTGTTTGTATATCCATATCCCAGAGGATTTTGTGTTTTTCGTTTTCCAGTACTGTTTCTGGTTTATGTTTGTAACATTTGTCTGCATATTCGAAATTCAATTGTTTACACAGTTCCCTGTGTATTACTTTCCCAACACAATCATGTCTGTTCTTGTATTCATTTTGAGCAAGTTTGCTACATTCACTTATTATGTGATTTACTGTTTCGTCTCTTTGTCCACACAGTCTGCATTTATTGTTTTCCTGGGTTTTATCTATTTTAGCTTTAATGTAGTTGGTCCTAATCGCATTGTTCTGTGAAGCCATCAGTAAAGATTCCGTTTCTCTGTTCAAGTTTCCTTTTCTTAGCCATGTCCAGCTATTTTCGTTGGTTTCTTCTCTTGTGAGTCTTATGAAGCGTCCATGTAGTTGTTTTTCTTCACATTTTTCTTTCCTTGTCTGTTTGTGTCCAGTTTCGATGCTTCCTGCGTTGTTCGTTGGGACGGTATCTCTTGCTGCGGTGATCAGCCTTTCTGTGTTCTGGTTTATGTATTTCTCCAGCTCTTTTTTAGTGTCGTCCACACAGTCTTCTATACTTACCAGTCCTCTTCCCCCTTCGTTTCTCTTCACGTAGAGTCTGTCTGTATCGTCTTTTGGATGTAGTGCATTGTGCATAGTCATTAATTTTCTAGTCCTCTGATCAAGGTGCCTGAGTTCTTCTTTAGTCCAGTTTATGAATGGTCCAGAATATCTTATTAGTGATACTGCCCAGGTATTTATTCCTTTGATTAGGTTTCTGCTATATAATTTTGTTTCTAAGAGCTTTCTTGTTCTTCTCAGGTATTCTTTTCCAATCTTCTCTTTCATTTCTGTTGATTTGATTGTGTCTGCTTCCAAAACTCCCAAATATTTATAGCTCTCTTGTTCATCTAGCGCCCTCATCTGCTCTTGGTTGGGTAGTTCCATGCCGTCAGTCGTCTCCAACTTTCCCTTTTTAATTTCTAGCAATGCACACTTTTCCATTCCGAATTCCATTTGAATCTCCTGACTGAAGATTCTGGTCGTATTTATCAGCTTTTCCAGTTCCTTTTTGCTTTTTGCAAATAGCTTCAGGTCGTCCATGTACATGAGATGGTTTATTCGTTGTTCTCTGCCTGTGAACTTGTATCCGGCATCATATTCCCTGAGTATGTAGTTGAGTGGCATCATGGCTATGATAAACAGTAGTGGTGATAGGGAGTCTCCTTGGAAAATGCCTCTCTGTATTTTTATCTCCATCAAGTATTGTCCTCCAGCTGTCAGTTCTAATCTCCATGTTTCCATTGCTTTCTTGATGAAATTAATAATCCTGTTGGGTATCTTGTACATTTTTAAACATTCAATTATCCATGCTTGAGGGATTCTGTCGTATGCTTTCTTGTAGTCAATCCATGCCATAGATGTGTTCTTTTTCTTGTTTTTAACTTCTTTCAGGATCTTTTGATCTATGTATAACAGATCATGCGTCCCTCTTTTCCCTTTCTGGCATCCTTTCTGTTCCTCGGGAAGTAGTCCACGATTGTTCAGGGAATGGTAAATTTGCTCTCTAAGTTGTGCCGTTAGGATTTTCCACATTGTCGGTAAACAGGTTATTGGTCTGTAATTGCTTGAGGTCGTTCCCTTCTTGGCGTCTTTTTGTATGAGCGTTGTCCTTCCTTTGGTCATCCACTCTGGTACGTCTGTTTTATGGATACATACTCTCAGTTTTTGTGCTAGCCTTTCATGTAGGGTCGTGAATTTTTTGAACCAGTACACATGTATTCCATCGTGACCTGGTGCTTTCCAATTTGCCATTTTCTTTAGTGTTGTCTTAACAGTTTCTTCATTAATTTCTGTTTCCGTTCCTTCTTCAATTTCTAGAAGTTTATCTTTAATGTATTTCAGCCATTTAGCATTTTTGTTATGATCTTCAGCATTTTCCCATATCTTGCTCCAGAAATGTTTTGTTTGTGTCGAGCCCGGTTGTTCTGTTGTTGTTCTTTCTCCGTTTACGTTTTTGTAAAACTGGCTTTCATTGTTTTCAAAGGTCCTGTTCTGTTTGTACTGTTCCGATTTGTATCTGTATCGTCTCAATCTTCCTTCTTTTGCTGCTATCTTTTGTTTTAGTTCTTCGTGTTTCTTATTTAGTGTTTCCTTGCGATTCAGATTTCTGCTCTTCCATCGTTTACTGTTCTCCTTCATCCTATTCACGGTTTTAGCTTCCTTTTGAAGTTTGGTGATCTGGGTTTCCAGTTTGATCTCCCATCCAGATTTCGTCTGTCCATTCTTTTGGTCAGTCTTCTTTTCCCTTTTTAGTTTCATACTTATTGATTTTGCTCCCGCATATATCAAGTTGTTTAGATCTGTGATAGTGTCTGTTGGGATGTACGTGAGTACTCTGTTTACTTTCTCTGTTTCAACTTTTAACTTCTTCCAGTCTTCCTTCCTTATGGATGGAAGTTTTGTTTTGTTCTCGGACATTACTCGTTTGATGTTTTCCACTTCTCTTGCTTCTTCCTCAGATAGTTCTATAGTTTCGTCGTCTTCGCCTTCTTCAGTTTCTGTGTTTATGTTTTTCCCGTCTTCTTCCTGGAAGTTTTCATCAAGTGGTGTGTTTTGATCTGTCACGCCATTTATCTTTTGTTTAATTTCCGTTAATTCCATCTCCGAGAACCATCCTCTCTTGAGTATCTGTCTTGCTTTATCTGCTATCCTTTGTGCCGTTGTATGGTAGTCAGTAGAAATGTCCCATAGATCTTTCATTCGTTTCCGATATCCTCTTTCTGTGGGGTAGCGGCTTTTGTAGTAGCATTCCATTACCAGTCTGTTCTCTTTTGTGGTCCATTTCTTTCTATGGCTTTTTGGTCTGTTATTTTCATTCTTGAATTCTTGTGTTTAGTCAGTGTCCTTGTCATATTTGGAATTTGATGGGTTACCTACCTGTTTTTTGTCCGTGGTCTTGTTCCTGAAATTAAAGGAGCCAACATTCGCAGGATGCGGACCGGGTCCCCCATGTTGGCCATCGAGGGAGCACCTGCGCATCATGACACTCAGATCTTTCTTCTGAGTCCCACAGCGTTTATTTGTATTCATAGACATTTATCATGGTTTAGTGTTTATGGCAACACCAGGCCCAGGCTTAGTTTACCTGTGATCCTGTCACAGGGATAGTGTTTATCCCATTTTCATGAGGTTCAAGGTGCACTATCACACACACATAAAGAAACATTTACGAAAAAAAAAAAAATAATAAATAAATAAATAATAATAATGAATAATTAATAAATAAATAAAAAATAAATAAATAAATAAAAAGAGAATAATTATATATATATATATATATATATATATATATATATATATATATATATATATATATATATATATATATATTAGGTATGTGCAAAAATGGCCGCCTCTTGTGCGGACTATGCTTATTAAAAAGGGCTTATCATTAATTATTTAATTAGTTTCCGTGTAAACTTTGATTGTGTTTGAAAGATAAAAGCCTAAACGTAATCTCTAAACGAAAAAAAAACTGCATATTTACGTGTGAAAAATAAATTATAATGAAATATGTAAAACCCAAAAATTCAGTGAATTTTGAACTTTTAGAAAATTACTTGTAAAAATCCCTTGAGAGATAAATATAAGTTTTTGGGAACTATTTCAAAGATAATTATTAAATTAAAGTCATAAGATACTGAATTAAAAAAAGGAAAAGAAATAAAATCCCACATTTTACTAAAAATTAGGAAAATTATCCCCCAAAAGTCATAAATGAGTACAATCCGGCGTCACATAATCGGCAAACAACTTTGTTTACCAATTGACTATCACTATGCAACATATATGGAAGACAAAAATGTCATAATTTATCATTTTCAACTTTATATATAAAAATGGTTTTGTAATAGTTTATAGAAGTTGAAAAATTATTATCCATTAATTTCTTTATTCTTTTTAACGCTACAAACAAATTTAAGTACCCTTATTTTGTTATAATAAAAAGGGAAATGCTTATTTAATTAAAATATTTGTGAGTGTACGCAATTAGCATCTTATTTTATTTTTAATTAAAAAGGTTCATATTTAACTTGGTATTAGTTTTTAATTATTGATGACGTCTGTAACCAATGTTTTTTCTTAGAATTTAAAATAAAAAATTTTTTTCAAATGTTAAAAATTATTTTTATGTTACGAACTGCGTCAATTTTATCATTTTTTTTTACATGATTCAAAACTTTAGTTACTCGATTTATTCTTAACGTGTCGTAACGATAAATTACATTGATTCTTTTTAAAATAAAGTGTATTTTTTTTTAAGTGTGAAAAAGTAAATTAAAGTCAATGACTACAATGACAATTTATTCATTGAAAAAAAAAATGTATGAAAGGGAAATATAATTATGTCGCATTTTTTATTTTCCCAGAAACTCTAATCATTAAAATCATATGAAATATTTTTTGCAATTATATTATTATTTTTTTTTTTTGAAAATATTGATTAAACAATGCTTTATTCAATAATAATATCGTTTATTACAAAAAATTAATTTTTCTTCGAGTTATAGTGATTTTGTAAACACGGTATTTAAGGGCCTTTTTCGTAATACATAAAAAGTATTTAAGAAAAAGAATTTTTTTTTAATTGTTAACTCTACAATGCTTTATTTTTATAAAAAACAAAAAAAAAATTAATGCATTTTCTTATTAATATATAAAAATATAACTTTTGTAAAGGTGTATTTTGTGTTAAAAAAATAATATATTTTCACCAAGATTTAAAAGAAAAAAATGGTTTCATTATATTCCGTGATTGCGGATTAATAAATATTGAAAATTTCATAAAATCTGGTTGATTTCCTGAATTTACGTGAATTTTAAAGTGAAAGTGGGGGGTCAAAATGGTTTTACATTTTGGGAATCGGCCATTGATTTTGCACGTACAGAACACATATATATATGTTACCTAATTACATAGTATGAGTTTTCTAGGATACTCTTAAATAAAAAAAATAAAAAAGATGATAGATTCCCCTCCTATGTTGGTCTAATAAATTGATGCAAAGTTATCAAACGTTCGGTCTATATTAAAAAAAAAAAATTATATATATATATATATATATATATATATATATATATATATATATATATATATATATATAAATGTGTATCTAATATAAATGTATATCTACCCAAAAGACGTCTTCAATTCATACGCTCGAGACTTTAAATGTTTATCGCCAGCTGAAAAATAACGGTAAATGTTGTTCTATCTCTAACGTGACAAGCTACTTTTTGGAGAGAGGGGGGGGGTCAATAACGTTCAACTCAAACAAAACACAAAAAATATTATCTCTCGACCCCCGAATTGAAATCTCAGAAGCTTCTTATTAGTTAAAATTAATCATCATCATCATCATCATCATCATCATCATCATCATCATCATCATCATCATCATCATCATCATCATCACCACCATCATCATCATCATCATCATCATTGAAGTGAGGGAAGCACAATTATACGCACAATGAGGATGTTACCATACGAAATTTCACCTGACGCTAAGCATGCAGAGAAAGAAAGGAAAGTCTTTTTCGTTGTAGCAGCAAAGCAAGTTTTTGGTCCACGAGTCGTGGTGCACTGGACGATCGGCCATTGTAATCTGTACCACGACTCCTGCAACAACGGTAGTAATAACACATACTGGTCATTTACATGGATGAACTAATAAAGCCATAAGCTAAAAATGATGTTATCAGTTGTGTTTTGAGAATTAGAAACAGTGGTGTAATGGGGGTACTGTACCTACATTAGATTATCAAACATTCAAGAGAGGAGGAGGAAAAGAATAGGGGGAGAGAGAGTAGTAGTAGCAATGTAAGAGATGACATAAATAAATACTCCTACATCAAAACATTCAAGGGAGTGCATATTTAAGGGTCGCTAAAGCCTTTTACAACTGCCTTTTCCAAAGAGTAGTGTGTAAATGACCAGAATAGATTCTGTTTAGATTTGAACTCGGCAGGACTGGATATAGTATTTAATCACTGAAATCGACTCGAATTTCAATTTTCAATTGTAAACAACAGAGAATCAAATAGCAATGTGTCAGATGCATTCCTATTTAGGTTCAACATGTAAAATCCGACTAACTTATCTTTATATGTTAGAAGAAGAAGAGGAAAAAAAAGAAGAAGATAAAAATAATATCCCTATATAAGTATATTATATTTCGTGCATCACATATTTTCCTTTGTTTCCTTAACAATGCATACATTTTATATTGTACTAGCTGGCCCCACCCGGTATTGCCGGGAATGTAATGGTGTTTTTATTCTTTAAAATTTTTTTTTTTTTTGGGGGGGGGGGGGGTAATTATTCTAGCATAAAAGTTAAAAACGCATGCTAAGTCTAATGAAAACAATTATTATAAATGTACGGCGTTGGCATGGTGACGGGCTTATAGAAAAATAATTCCGAATATAATCCACTTAAAAATGTATGTTAAGGATCTTTAAAAAAATCGTTTCAGTTTTCCGTTATTTTATTGTTCGATTTAAAAAAATAATTGATTAACAGTAAAGCGAAAACATAAAAATTCATCAAAGTTACATACAGGCGAGAAACACACAGTATCCAGTAGGCACATCATGTACCCACTGACTGAATATGGATTGTAGTAATAATAACGCCATAATAATAACGCCACTTTGTCAAATGTTTGCCCTTGAGACCTATTTAGAATGATTGCATATGATAAACGAATATGAAACTGATTTCTCCTGTAAGTGAATTTTCATTGATTATATATCAACATCTGATTTTTTTTAATCAGTTGGGATATTGACCACATAGCGGCTTATTTCCCCTTTTAACAAAAGGATAATTAAATAATTTTTGTTTATTGTGTTGCAGATAAGGAGATGTCGACTCCAGAAACCGAAAAAAATAAAAGTGCTCATCACAACCAAAACAAGAATGAAAGAGTTGAAAGGTTAAGGTAACACATCACTCACGATTAAGCACGATTCGACTTTATTCCTCAACATAGTCTCCTTCTAGAGTGATACACTGATTCCAACACTTCTCTAACAATTTGATGCCTTTTTTGTAGAACGATTTGTCTTAGGCCTCAGTTTCCGATATCACTTCTTTATTGGAGCCAAATCTTTTTCCCTCGAGCAATCTTTTGATGTCTGCAAACAGCAAGTAGTGATTGGGGCCCAGATCTGGAGAAAACGGTGGGTGCGGGAGTGAAATTCATGTAATTCAGCTATCGTTGCGATTGACTTGTGACACTGTAATGGAGAGTTAATAAACTGAAATGAAATGTATTTGGTTCACTACTCAGAGTTGAAAGAATGCTCTACCACTGAGTTCAAACAGGACGCCGAATTATTCTTTCTGTTCTTTTCACCAACAACAGTCCAACATGCATGTGAACGCCACGGTGTTCACAACCAAGCTTCTAATCGAAAATTGAATTCCTTTTTCGTTTTGCTTTCTCTCTCTCTCTCTCTCTCTCTCTCTCTCTCTCTCTCTCTCTCAGCACTCGACATGGACACAACGTCAACCTTTCTCTTCCCCTCCCCAAAGCAAAGTGTCTATTAGATAATTATCCCATGCAAAACAAGGCTCATTTGCATACGTGAACTCTTGTCATGTAACAAAAGTTACAAGTTTCCATTTTGTAGCCGGGACACTCTGGGTTTAATTGCTGATGGACAATACACGTCGCAACCGTCACTCGTTTTCCCTGTTGACCTGCATGATGGCTGCTACAGACACGGTGCATTGTCTTGGTGAAAAAGTACTCTTTTCTATTTGCTCTGATGGTTCTTCCTTTCTCAAGGTAATCGATGAACAAAATATCTTAAACGACCGCGTTTAAAGTTAGTATACCACATCTTAGCCATTGTTTCCGATGGAGCAGAGTTCAAATAACACTTATCAAGCCATTGCTTAGCTTGAACAGTATTTTCTCCCATCAGAAACCAATGTATTATTAACACACGAAATTCAGATTTTTCTATTCTTTTGAAAATTTTCAAAAGTACCTTCACTTAAATAACTAATTTGTAAACTATCTGATCAGGTTCAAATTTTGATATGTGCTATTTGAAGGTTAGTATTTTATAAAAAATCATATGAATTTTTTATTAGTGGCGCCATCTATATGTCAGGCCTAGAACTTATTTAGTGATGTGTTATAATCGGCAATTTTTATTTTCAACAAAAGAAATGTGGTACAGGTAATTTCCTTGCTGAATCAGAGGAAGAACTGTGTGCAAAGTTCAACCTGTGGAAAACCAGGAAAGAATGACAGTCTATCTATAGAAAAATAATTCATTTTATTTGACAACTTGTTAAGACAATGAACATGGAGGATTGGTAAAGATTGAGAGTTCAAAGATTGAAATAGATGTTTTTTTGTCTGAGGAGAAATGGAGTACATATGTTTGTTTCGGCTGGTGCCACATGCGTTTACTGTGTGTAAATGAAAATAGGCATAGTAATGTGTGTGTATATTAGCATACCTGTTTCGTTAGAATGTATGTGTATTTATTTCTGCTGGTGTCATGTGCGTTTACGTGTGTGTATGAACTCTGTACATGCGTTTGTTTAACAGCGTGTATATATATGCTGGCGCTGTGTTTAGTAGTCAGTTAAAGTCTCACATTCGTTTGTTGAGGCCTTTAAACCAGGGGAAGTAATTAGCTTTTAAGGACGTACCCACCTGCCCCAAGTATGGATGAACATACCGAACCAAAGAGAAAGAAAAATGCTGTGTTTGGCTTTCCATAGTACATGCTGGAATTTTCTGATTGGCTGAAAGAAACTGCTTATTGGGGAGTTTGCCCAATCAAGAGTCGATACAAAATAACAATATTCACTGCTGCTGCTGCTTCCAAAGAACAAACGTGAAGAACCTTTGAGTCAACACGGGGAAGACAAAAGTCACGATCAATGGCCTGAACCTGCATACTCTGAAAGATTCTGGCAAGATGCCTTGTGGTGTTTGCAGATCTAGTGTTGGCAGCAATTGGATTCACAAGATGTGCAGTCAGCTGCAATGAAGATTGATTCCTATTGAAGATAATCTCTCTTGTACTGAGTTCTTTATGGACGGTTTGCAGAAATTGAAAATTGTTGACTCATTTTGCTATCTTGGTGATATGATCTGTACTGGTTGGGATATGAATTAAGTTCGATCTCACTTGTCAAACTTACTAAAAAAAATGATTATTTTGTCGATAAAATGTTTTATACTTTTTCTTTCTCTCTTTTACAACTAATATTACGTTAGCAGCGTAATGTAAAAAAAAAACCTTCTAAAAGCCATATTCTATAAAGATACATCTAAACATGGAAGAATTTAAAACAACTATGCACAACTCGTTAAATCCAAATATAACAACTAAAAAACGAAGAAAGACTACTGGAACAAAATTTAAATAAAAACGATGAAAGATTTCAAAAATTTTAACTGGAACATTAACAAAATCCGAAGAAAGACTACTGGCACAAAATAAAAATATCGAAGAAAGACAGCAAAAGTTTGAAGACAAACAATGACGAATAGGGGTCAAAATACAAAGAACGAAAATGCATTTTCTCAAAATGCCGGTTGGAGTGTAATTGACAATTTCACTTATACCTCAGACGAGGATAACACCTCTGCTTCATATTTCAGAAGGTATGAGGATCTATACAAAATAGATTGTGAAAATTGGGCAGCCTTTTAAAAAGTCACCTACTGCTCTGTAAATTAGGGACCACCGAACATACCAAATTTGTGGACTATATGTTATCCCGAAAAACCAGCGACTTGAGTTTTTCTGAAGCTGTTAAACTTTGAACAGAATTG
This sequence comes from Sepiola atlantica, assembly GCA_963556195.1. Taxonomy (NCBI): domain Eukaryota; kingdom Metazoa; phylum Mollusca; class Cephalopoda; order Sepiida; family Sepiolidae; genus Sepiola; species Sepiola atlantica. The sequence continues at coordinate 32,808,457 of OY744552.1, read as the reverse complement.
TTTAGCCTTAAAACTTCCCCGTTCCACAAAAGGTGAAAGTGCATGAAATTAATCAGAAAAGACAGTGAATACAACTCTCTAATAATGTAATAAAACACTGTGATTATTTCAATGTGCAAGGACTTGTATCAGCCAAAGATGCAGAAATAAGACGTAGAATCCTAAACAATTAGAAAGTGAGCCAAATTTAACATTATAGAAAATAGCCAAAGACGGCCAGAGATTTGTAAGTGTTAAACAAGATTGTAAAGATATTGAAGAGTCGGGCATTGCTCACATAAGAGAGATACATAAGAAATCACATTTCAACTCTCCTTCAAAAACAAGTCCAACCAAACAGAGAGATTATTTTTATGCTCCTACAAAAACAAGCCACTCCAATAAAAAATTAACCAACTAGCCCTGTTTCTGTTGGGTTATGGATGCCCATACTGTTTAACTTGTAATATAGTAGGACATGAAAGTTCACATTGCAGAACGAATAAAAAAAATAAAAGTCGGGTTCAATCCACAAAAAATAAATGAACAAAATGGCATAAATATAAGAAAGTATGTGCAGGTAAAAATCCTAAATAAAAATGTAACGTTACAGCTAGTTCTTGTGTGTCGATAATCAACTTGTATACATGGAAAAGGTTGGATAAACCAACCATGCTAAAAAAACACAAAATAGCCAGAACGGTGACAGGTGAAAACTTAAATTTGAGGGTGAAATTATTAGCAACGTTAATTCAAATAGAACTACCAAAAAATTGAAATTGTTTGTATTAAAAAACACCATTAATTTATTTGGCACAGACTTGATGTAACAGTTCAATCTATGCGATTTAACAATCAACACTTTTTGCTAGAAAATAGAAAATCTGACGACCGAGTCAGAAAAACTAATAAAAGAATTAAAAAAAAGATTTTTCCAAAGTTTTTTTCTGGCGGTCTAGGTCGATGTAAAAAGATGTCAGCAGAAATTGAACTGAAAGAGAACATTCAACCTGTATTTAAAAAAAAGGAATGTGCCTTTCGCCTCGTTAGAAAAATTAAACGAGGACAGATAAGTAAGAACTGTCATTTTATCTAAAGTGGAGTATAGCCAATTACCTACTGGCTATGTAAAAAAATATCTAAAGAAATCCTCGTGTGTGCCGATTTTACAACAGGAACTAAACTACAATTTTAAGATGGAAGACCTACCCTTGAAAAAAATCTGTCACGCTGATGGATTATCAAGACTGGTTCCGAGACATAGAGAGCCACTGGAAGATTCCGTAATTTATTCCCTACAAACGAATGGGAAAATAAAAACTATTTTGTTCAACACAATAAGAGAACTCCTACATGAAATTAAACTTAGTACTGCAGTGGATATAGTACTAAGTTAAATTCAGTTCTAAATGATAGTCATTTGAAGGTTGAAGGTTCAATCCTTGGTGCGGGCGAATTGCTGAAGACTTCTCCCAGTCTTGGCTGATGGAACAAGAGCATGCTACTCCTGTGGATAAAGGGTTCCATTCGAAATTCCGTCCAGATTCCCGAGTTCGACAGAAATATTCCCGAGTTCAAAGAGATATACCTGAAGAAGGCCGGAGGTTACAGTGGCCGAAACGTTGTGATGATAACATGCAAGATGAGAAATGTTGTCCAAATGACCAAAATTATACATATTTGGATATTCCATAGCTAGAAAGCTTGTGAAGTAAGCCTTTGTGCTAGAGCCTTTGATAATTCAAAAGCCATCGTCCTAAAGCCATTGATTCTTTTCGATATTACAATCATACTGATTGTAATATTCTGCTGTTGATTTTGCAGAAGGAAATCGATATTGCTTGTCACTAAGCGTATTGCTTTTGCTTTTGATTTATCACAGATTCAAACAACTTACTCATGATGCACAGGAGACTGATCAGTCTGTACTGAGAGGGAAAAAAGAACGATTTCCAGTATTTTTAAATACAGGGCAGACTGACGAAATTTTCCAAGAAGATGGGAAGCATTTCTTCTTTAGGCAACGATGTGAGGATAGGAGCTAGTTCCAGTTGCAACTTCTTTCGCACAATGATTAGAATATTGTTAGGACCAGTTGTTTTTCTTGCATCAAGATTCTTAATGTGTTTGGTAACATCCTGGACAGATATGTGGATGTTAGAGAATCTTCAATTTTGGAGAGAAATTTAATGTAAAGTTCTTTGTAAACAGTTTGGCTTTATCGGATGCTGAGAAGATCACCTCTGGTCCGTTAATGAGAGTTGGAAGATATGTCTTACATTTGTTCAGTAGTTTGTTTGTTATACTTCAAAACTCATGGGAACCAAGCTGCCTCTGCTCTGCAACCCCGGATCTAACAGATTGAGCATAGGACCCTTTTGCATTTTCTATAACTCCCTTGCAGCAGTTGTGGGCAGTTCTAAAGTTGGCTTTGGTTTTTAGGCATCTATTTAACTGAACACAACTGAAATAGTGATGTGATACTATGGACTGCTTCCCCCACACACACACAGCTAAGAATGCTGAGTTGGGAACAAAAAGATCAGGAAGTAAGATTGGTGGGCGACAATGGGGGGAGGGTGCGATTCTATTGAACTCCCTATACAGGATGGCGCCTTACAGTTGATGGTCAGTTTCCAGTTGGTCAGCTGAAGGTGGCTGAGAAAAAAGGTGGATGTAGTTGGTTCTGCTGATTAGCTGGGGGTGACTGAGAGAAAGACCAGACATCTAGGATTTCTGGTCAAAAACAAACATATTGAGGAGATGGAACAGATGGGGATCAGTCAGAGTTCGGCTTGGGGGAGATTGCAGAAAAAGTCCGAAATTTAACGACTCGGTGTTGGATAAAGAGGATTATCACTGGGCCAACACAACCGGACAACTATTAATACACAGCGTTTGGAGGTCCTTTTCCATGACGATGGTATCACACCCACACCCAGAGCACAACTGACTTATACTAACAACTTGTTTTGCATTGTTTTTACTGTAGCGTGATTACAAAGGTGATCATAGGACTACAGTGATTTCTGTGAAGAGTGGCAGTACCACACTCGGGGGTGTACCATGGCTGGCTGATTAATCGTTGTTGGAATTTTTTAGAGGGCATAAAACTCTCAATACCAGCAATAAAATTTTCCTGAAAATGAATTGCAGAGGAATGTCAGAGATGAAAGATCTGAAGCTGTCCCATATCAGCCCTTGAGTATTGATACACTCTGCGATGGAAGGGGACATATGAGATCTTTCTGAACTCAGATTTGATCTTAATTGTGACAACTGAATGGTCCAAGGATCCCAGCAGTGATAAAACAGTAGATGGGCACTGTTCAGGGTAAGTTGTTAGGAAAAGATCAAGAAGGCTTGCAAAGTGTCCATTATCATTGGGTACACGGGTGGGTTTATCAACAATTTGAGTCAGCTCATATGCAAGGGAAAAGCCATGACAAAACCTTCCTTCTTCATAAACATTTTATATTGTGAACATTAAAGTCACCACAGACAATAATATTAACAGAGGAGTAAACAGATAGGATCTTGTAAATTTTTTCAGAGATTTGCTCAATGGCCGTAACTCCATCATTGGGGGACAGTAAAGGGCAAAGATTAAACTGGTACTGTGAACAAGTGCAACATGGAAACACATATAGGGAAACTTTGTTAGTGATGTCCCTACTATATGGAAAACCGTCCTACAAACGGTAGGTACAAATTCCATGTCAATGGCGATCTTGATGGTTGGGTTTTGAAGTCATGTTAGAATAACACAGAATCTTGTCTGAGTCCTCAATGGAAATTGATGTGCCAATGTCTGTTTTATACAGAAACAACAAGTCGGGTTTGGTCCTCTGGAAGGTTGGAATGTAAACCTCTGATGTTAGAAAAAAAGACTTGATAGTAGGGATCCACATTAGGATTTGAGGTTCTGGGTTTACATATATCTTTTGTTTTCATACTTTTCATGTTGGGATTGGAAGATATGTGGAAGAGGTCAGTAGAGGAGTTAAGAACAGAATTCAAATTATCTTTGTAAACTGTTGAAGAAAGAAAAGCCGTGGCAGTTCCCACTAATACAGCATCGAGAGGCGCTACTAAAAACGACTGCATGGTTCAGACTCCATTCACCAAATGGTTCAGACTCCATTCACCAAATGGTTCAGACTCCATTCACCAAATGGTTCAGACTCCATTCACCAAATAGTTCAGACTCCATTCACCAAATGGTTCAGACTCCATTCACCAAATGGTTCAGACTCCATTCACCAAATGGTTCAGACTCCATTCACCAAATGGTTCAGACTCCATTCACCAAATGGTTCAGACTCCATTCACCAAATAGTTCAGACTCCATTCACCAAATGGTTCAGACTCCATTCACCAAATGGTTCAGACTCCATTCACCAAATAGTTCAGACTCCATTCACCAAATGGTTCAGACTCCATTCACCAAATGGTTCAGACTCCATTCACCAAATAGTTCAGACTCCATTCACCAAATGGTTCAGACTCCATTCACCAAATGGTTCAGACTCCATTCACCAAATAGTTCAGACTCCATTCACCAAATGGTTCAGACTCCATTCACCAAATGGTTCAGACTCCATTCACCAAATAGTTCAGACTCCATTCACCAAATGGTTCAGACTCCATTCACCAAATGGTTCAGACTCCATTCACCAAATAGTTCAGACTCCATTCACCAAATGGTTCAGACTCCATTCACCAAATGGTTCAGACTCCATTCACCAAATAGTTCAGACTCCATTCACCAAATGGTTCAGACTCCATTCACCAAATGGTTCAGACTCCATTCACCAAATAGTTCAGACTCCATTCACCAAATGGTTCAGACTCCATTCACCAAATGGTTCAGACTCCATTCACCAAATGGTTCAGACTCCATTCACCAAATAGTTCAGACTCCATTCACCAAATGGTTCAGACTCCATTCACCAAATGGTTCAGACTCCATTCACCAAATGGTTCAGACTCCATTCACCAAATGGTTCAGACTCCATTCACCAAATGGTTCAGACTCCATTCACCAAATGGTTCAGACTCCATTCACCAAATAGTTCAGACTCCATTCACCAAATGGTTCAGACTCCATTCACCAAATGGTTCAGACTCCATTCACCAAATAGTTCAGACTCCATTCACCAAATGGTTCAGACTCCATTCACCAAATGGTTCAGACTCCATTCACCAAATGGTTCAGACTCCATTCACCAAATGACAATACAGTATTTTGCATCTGTTGATAGAATAGCCTCCTTGGAAGTGACTCCAAGGTTCGGGTCCTTGGACTACAACAGCATTTTCTTCCCCTTTTCTCAGAAACATAGAAAGTGAAGACTATAAAAAAATGAATGAAGATGTTCATTTTGTAGGGTTAGTTAGTAAAGAAGAAAAAGGGCTGACCATTGTTTTGCCGTTGGTAAGGGTTAGTGTTAGCTCGAATATAAAGACAAACTCTTTCTCCACATTTCAAATCAGTTTTATTCATACATCGCTTCACAAACAAACAGCAATAGATCATGAACGAGTCAGTGGGTGTGCATCCATCTTCCCAATGAGTTGGGTCTCAGATTCACTGGTTCCGTGCACGTCAAGTCTTTGATTCGTCCGAAACAAGAAACATTGCATACGTCTTCAGCTTGATATTAACTATCCGACTGATCAGAAGAGGGAAACACTATGTACAAACAGTTTGTGAAAGTACCTCCCATGCAAAGTGTTCTGATTAGACAATGTACACCTCATTCCGTGTGGAAGAATAAACTTGCACAAAAAAAATAGTTCCTAAACATATAACTACTACAAGAGAAAGGGACAAAGTAGGAGAAGCAAGAGTTATTGAGTTGCCTAAAATACATACGCAGTGCATTTTCTACTCTCCACTTTTCAATATATATATTTGCAAAACATTTCTTGCATTATTATTTCAATACATTAATATCATTTATCTGTTTTGTGTCTTCTTCTTCGTTATGCTTTCATTTCAGCTTCTCTTCTGTTATATCTACATATTTTGCCCCATAAAGCATAAAAAAGGGAGCAGGGGACTTGTCGGCACATGTTCCCCTACGCATACAGAAAGGGGGTGCAGACGGCGACGTTTATCAAAAATGGGTCAACAGGATGCTAAATAAGGTAAAAACTAGAATATAAAATATTCGTTAGCTTAACAATTTGGCAAGGAGCAAAGTGTAGTATCTGTTTTGAGTCAGTCCTCAGTCAGTGAAGGAGAAGTCCTTCTAGACTGAGACAGTTTTTATTTTTGTTCCAATTCAGAGTGTCCCCTTTTTTCGGGAGCTAGATTTTCTCCATTTTAAAAACCGACCTTGTGTCTAACTCTAGGGAGGCAAGTAAATAAGAACAACGTAATAATAATAATAATAATAATAATAATAATAATAATAATAATAATAATAATAATAATAATAATAATATTAATTAATATATAGATATTTTTTGTTACAAATTAACTTTCAGTTTTTATCTAACGGATTTATCCAATGTTAACTGATAACAATATACGAAAATGTGAGGTAAAGAAATATTCAAAGTTACACCGAAGGACACACATACTAATTTTTGCAAAATAATTGATAAATCAAGTCTTCCATAGAATAAAATTTAAATGCTATGTTATGTTACCGGGGGTTGTGTGAACAATCCGCTGATCCATTTGTTGTGAAATGAAATGCAAGTTTTAAATCAAGTGAAGGAAAAATGGAAAACGCATGTGTACCTTTCAGCTTTATTTTCAGAACTAATGAAAAAACATGTTGTTATGGAACTGAATAATGACCGAAGCAAAGCACGTGTTTTAGGTTTCGTATCCAAGATGGCTAACCCGCGTTTATTCACATCTAGTTCAGGTTACAGAGCGAACATTAGTCTTGTGGTAAGGGGGATAACTCTGTTTCGTTAAACCATACTATAACATCTCCTCTTTCAGGTAATTATTTTTTTTTTAATTTATTTATTTAAATGTCCAGTCTGGTAGGTGGTCTTGACAATCTTCCGGACCTAGGTGTTACATGGTCTGGGGGAGTGGTCGGTTGATGCACCATTTCCTCACTTTCATTTATTGAGGTTTGGGTATTTTCAGGACTTTCCACTTCTCTCTGTCTCCCTGTTAGGAGGTGGTCTTGGTATGATATGTCAGCGGTTGCGTTGGATGTATTCTCTGTTGTTGTCTGTTTCCACAATGTATGATCGTGGGGTGGGGGCGTTTCCAACTACAGTGTCTTCCTGACTGGAGGTATTTAGGCTTCTAACTCACACACGGGTTCCCGTCTCAAAAGGTTTCGGCTCTCTTGCTCTGTGTCTGTGGTTGTGTGTGTGCTGTTGTTGAGCCTTCTTGTACTCATCCCTCTCCCAAATAGGCTTGAAGTAAGGCCACTTGGGTGTCAGTAACTTTGGGCGAATTGGAACATTGATTCTTAATTTTCTTCCCATTGAAGTTCGCTGGGAAAAGATCCCCAGTCCATTGGGGTCGCTACATGGGCTAGCAGGGACATATATGGGTCTCTTGCTTTCCTCAGCATTGTTTTAATTGTTTTTACTGCTGCTTCCGCTGCTCCTTTGCTTTGGGAATATCTAGGGCTATTTGTGATGTCGTAAAATCAGCAAATTCTCTTGACATATACTGGCTTCCTGAGTCTGTTCTCAGGATCACTGGTACTCCATGCCTGGCAAATATGGATTTCAGGCTTTCTATCACTGTTCTGGAGGTAATTGAACTCAGTTGAATAAACTCGACGTATTTCGAAGAATAGTCAACCACCAAATGTAGGTCTGACTGTTTAGCTTGAATAAGTCAGAAGCTAGGGTGTGCCAGGGTCTTGGTGGGAGTTTGGTTGTCAATAGAGGTTCGGCTCGTTAGTATCTAAGCCTGGCACATGTTTCACAGTTCTCCACTGTGTTCTTTATCTGGTTAGATAGTCCTGGTCACCAGATTGATTGGCAGGCTCGTTGTCGGCACCTGGTAATTACTTGACGACCTGAGTGGATCTTGCCAATTATCTCTAGTCTCATAGACTGGGGACCACAATCCGTGTCCCATACATTAGTAGGCCTTCCTCCCAGGTAATGTCTCCTTGCTGGGTCCAATATGGCTTGAGTAGCATAGAAACATGCTTCTTTGAAGGCCATCGAAGGCGATCTATAATACAGGGCTGGCAAACATGCGACTGAGAGCAGACATGTGAAGACCAAAATTACTATTAAATAATAATTACCGAGAAAAGTTTTAGTATAAAATTTCTTAGTAATGTCGAGTAATTACCAATTGTATATATTATTAGGAAGCAGCATACAATAATTGATTTATTTCCATCAAATCAAATTTAAAAAGTACAAAAATATAAAAGAACTAAATTCACAAAAAATCACTTTATTCGCCATGAATTAGACATATTTTTGATATTTCAAAAATCATGAGTCAATTTGTTTATATTGACTACTTGATTACAGAAAATATAATGACATGATGCAATCAGAAAGCAAATTCAACATTTTACAAAATCAAATAATTTATGAACAAAATAATGTTCGGAGAAAAGATTTTGATAATTTTTACATACTTAGTTATGTTTGTTACATATATAATTTGTTTTTACAGAATATGAAGAAAATGCTTATTTCTTCATGATAAGATAATACATATTATACAAGTCTTAATAATAAAATCAACTTACATTAACAAGAACATAAAACCAATAAAATATCTGTAAAAAGTGACTCTTGATAGAGCATCGGCAGTGTATAGTTCCTTGCCGGGTACTTGATGGATTTTATAACTGAATCTCATGAGGCGGATGTGGAATCTCTGTACTCTGGCTGGTAATTCACTGATATCCTTACTGCCTAGTAGGGGTACGAGCGGTTTATGGTCTGTCTCGATTGTGAATTCCAACCCTATGAGGTAGCTGGAGAATCATTCACATCCGCAGGTTATAGCTAGGACTTCCTTATCTATCTGAGCGTATCGGGTTTCTGTTTCCGACATGGCTCTTGATGCATATGCTACCGGGTGCAATCTTGTATCTTCCTGCTGCTGTAGGAGGACTGTTCCAATACCATAAGATGAAGCATCTGTGGATATTACTCTTCTTTTTGTTAGACTGGTGCTGAACACAAGACTTCTTTTATGAAGCTGAAGGCTCTTTTTTGTTGGACTGGTGCTGAACACAACACTTCTTTTATGAAGCTGAAGGCTCTTTTTTGTTGGACTGGTGCTGAACACAACACTTCTTTTATGAAGCTGAAGGCTCTTTTTTGTTGGACTGGTGCTGAACACAACACTTCTTTTATGAAGCTGAAGGCTCTTTTTTGTTGGACTGGTGCTGAACACAACACTTCTTTTATGAAGCTGAAGGCTCTTTTTTGTTCGCTTTCCCATACAAACACGTTCTTCTAGTTCACTAAGTCCAATAGCGGCTTTGTTATTTCTGCTAGGTTTGGGATGAACTTCCCCATTTAGCTCACCATTTCCAGAAATCTACGAGTTTCTGTTATATTGTTTGGCACTGGAAAATTGTAGACTCCGGACACTCTGTCTGGGTCAGGCCTTAGGCCGTCAGTGCTGAGGATATGTCCTAAGAACTTTAGTGACGTTTTAGATATCTAACATTTTTGCTCGAATTCTCTTTAATGTGGCTTTTAACCGTCTGCCTTGCTCACTTTGGCTCCTCCCATGCACAAGTATATCATCCAGCATACATATCGCCTCTTCTTGCTGTTCCAGTATGGCTGACATAAAACATACTAATACTCAAACATACTAATACTCAAACATGCTAATACTCAAACATGCTAATACTCAAACATAGTAATACTCAAACATGCTAATACTCAAACATAGTAATACTCAAACATGCTAATACTCAAACATTCTAATACTCAACCATACTAATACTCAAACATCGTAATACTCAAACATGCTAATACTCAAACATACTAATACTCAAACATGCTAATACTCAAACATATTTATACTCGAACATACTAATACTTAAAAAATACTAATACTCAAACATACTAATACTCAAACATATTTATACTCAAACATACTAATACTCAAACATATTTATACTCAAACATACTAATACTCAAACATATTTATACTCGAACATACTAATACTTAAAAAATATTAATACTCAAACATACTAATACTCAAACATATTTATACTCAAACATCGTAATACTCAAACATACTAATACTCAAACATACTAATACTCAAACATACTAATACTCAAACATACTAATACTTAAAAAATACTAATACTCAAACATACTAATGCCTACACATACTTATACACAAACATACTAATATTCAAACATACTTATACTCAAATATACTTATACTCACACATACTAATACTCAGACATACTAATACATAAACATACTAGTACTCAAGCATACTAATACTCAAACATGCTAATACTCAAACATACTTATAGTATTAGAATGTTTGAGTATTAGTATGTTTGAGTATTACTATGTTTGAGTATTAGTATGTTTGATTATTAGTATGTTTGAGTATTACGATGTTTGAGTATTAGAATGGTTGAGTATTAGTATGTTTGAGTATTACTATGTTTGAGTATTACTATGTTTGAGTGTTATTATGTTTAAGTATAAGTATGTTTGAGTATTAGTATGTTTGAGAGTGGTGAGAAAGTGAATGACAATACGAACGTAGATGACCTTTTGGTGTAGATCAGAGTGTAGTATCTGTTCTGATAACACACTTCATCTGTTCTGTTCTTGGTCAGTGAAATATAGATGCTTCTAGACTGAGGCAATTTTAATTTTTGTCCCAATCCAGGATGCCCTATTTGGGGAGCTGGATTTTTGTCCACATTAAAAACCAACCCTGAGTCTAACTCTGCCCTCATAGAGAGGCAAGTAAATAGGGACAATACGAAAGTGGTGTGGAAGTAAATGACAATGAGGAAGCAGATGAAAATATGGAAGCAACAGATCCATTATGTCGTACAGCCGAAGTGAACAATTAGCCGGGGGATGGGTAAAGAATTCGGAAGGAAGTATTTATTTCCGGCTGAGGTAAGCTGAAAGTAACTGGGGGGATCAGATGCATAACGTTTCCAGTAGAAAGTAGAAATATTTTGAGGACATTGACTGTCGACAGCAGACAAGTAAGATGGTTTGAGGAGAATGATGTGAGACGAGTTTGAGGAGAACAACGAGACGAGGATCGAGAAGATCGACAGGCAGGTTAGCAATGATTGGTCTCGACAGGCAGATAGGTTTGTGAGATCTTAGTTAAGTCTTAGTTGATATCCTGAACATGAAAGATGGGAATAGAGCTCAGAAGTAGTGACACTAACGGTGGGGCCCTAACGACACACACCCGTGTTCAACATGTCATGATTATGCAATGCCTATATCTGTGTCTGTGTAGTTACTTACATTGAATGTAAATTGTAAACTATGCTTCGTGCCTGCTCGGCAACTGCCAATGCTAGAATTAACATAGCCAGAATAAGAAAATGAAGAAGAAAATCACAGCACATTACGTAGTTGGGGTCGTATGTCATTGAGAGGCCGACATAGTTATACAAAAGTATTTCCACCATTTTCCCGGATGAATGGCGCAAAATACATGTGTTCTTTTACAGGGGCCATTCACATCCACGTTCGTTACAAAAGGTAGACCAACAGACATTAGTAGCAAAGAAAGAATATATTACTGTCCCAATACCATCAATAAAGACACATGTGGATGGGTTCTGAGATAGCGAATATATGTGAACAATGTATAAGTAAATATTACTTACATTTGCATTGATTCTCCTGGAGTCTGATGCCTTTGAAAGACCAGCCAGAAAAGGAGAGGGTCTTGTTCTGAATTTCTGTACATGCATGGACTGACTTTTCTCAGCTTCCATACAGGAGAGCACACTCTCTAATGTTGGCAAGAATAATTCAAGGGAGATAACTCATATATCAGTCAAAGGGAGATCACTCAGATCATTTTGTGGTAACATATATATAATAATTTTTTTTTAAATGTAATAATCTAGTACTTCTCCCATTTTCTTTCCGTGGTTATATTTTGAGTTCAACTCTTTTACACAAAATTTTAATTTTTAAAATTATTTTTCCATTACATTTTTTTCCATGAAAAGAGCTCGACTGAGCTCAAATCTCTGGTTCCTCCTTATAAGGTAACAAGAACTTGTTTCTCTCCCACAACTGAAAAGAAATTTCCCCTTTTTCCCCCATGTGCTTAGCATCAGGTGGAATTTCCATGAACAGAGTTTCTTTCAAAAAACTTTGTGGAATACTTTACATAGGACAGCTTTCCTGCAGACTACAACATGGTTGTCTTCAAATCCAATATCGACAAATACTTGTCATAAACCATCCTAATAAGTATTCAAACTTTGTTCATTCCATTCATCATTTTCAATCCTCTCATAATATTCTCCATCATTTAACTGACAAGCCAATCATCTCGTTAACCCTTACCCTAAAGTGGCTTTTGGCCTTGATAAGGGGCGACTCATTAGGAGAAAAAAAAGAAGTCGCTCCTTTACCAAGATAACTTTATGTAGGTAAAAAAACGATGCGAAAATTAAAAAAAAAAAATTTCTTTTTGATACAGTTTTAAAATAAATCTGTAAAGAAAATAATAAAATCACGTAATTATTTGATTTTTGGCATAATCTAGAAATTTTGCTTAATTTTGCTTAATTTTGCTTTTTTGCAATAATAACATTGTGACGCATTTTCATTTTTTTTTACTGCAAATATATTTTTTTACAAAATTCAACATTTTAATAAAAGAAATAATTTTGATATGAGAAAGTGAAGAAAGAATTACAGGACACCCTTTCTCAGGATGGCACTTTTCTACTGGTTCTCAAAATATAATATACTAGCAAGACCTGTGTCCCGGCATTGCCTGAGAGAAGTCAAAAAGAATTATTTAACTTCAAAAAAGTAAATATTACAATATCAAGTAACTCATCTGAGTAATTTTTATGCTTTTTTTATGCTTAGTTGGCCTTTTGGATGCCCACTCCTCACTTTCTTTTTTTTGTCCTCGTTCTCTCCTAAATTGCATTTATCTTGGAAGGAAACAACTTATTCTCCAAACTCCATTTTCTTTTTTCTCCCACTTAGATCCCATTTCCATTTAGAGATTGACCTGCTTGTTTTCGGTTCTTAACAAACCGAAATACAGTGGGCGGTCTATTATTTAGAAAGGGTTGTTTTGGTTTTTTCCCCACTCCCCGTGTTATTCCAATGAATTTTTTTGTAAATAAATAGAAATTTGAAAAACAAAAACTTTCCTCGTGTTGCTGACCTTTGGAACTCCCTCCCTGCCCCCTGTTTCCCCCACTGTAACAACATACAGAAATTTCAAACTAATGTGAACAAGCATCTCGCTGCACAGCTCCCAATTTAGGATGACCCCCAAAACTTTCACCCTAATTCTTAGTAGCCCCATACGTTTACAGTGGCAGTGTTTGGGGTGAACTATGTTAAGAAAAAAAAAAAATAATTTTCTAGTAAAAAGGACAGGGAATCATTTTTGAGTGAACAAAAGGGCAAATACAAGAGCATTATTTTATAAATTTGGTTAAAAAATTTAACTTAAAAAAATAGTAAAATAATGTTTTTTATTATAAAAAAAATGGTCTCTTGTCCTTTAAAAAATCATAATATGGAATTATCGTCCCTTGATCTCTTTCTGGAATTTTTAATAAAGATGTCGACTATATTTTTCCGGCTGAGATTTCATTTTAGCATTTCACGTGTATGATGAAACTTTGCAATAACTTGGTATTTAAATTTAAAAATTTATTTTTACTAAAACATGGTTTCAAGTAAAAATACGTAAGTTATTTGAGAGTAATGCCGAAACCTATTTCACTCTAAATAATTTGGTATTTAAATTTAAAAATTTTTTTTTACTAAAACATGGTTTCAAGTAAAAATACGTAAGTTATTTGAGAGTAATGCCGAAACCTATTTCACTCTAAATAATTTGGGTAAGCAAAATTAAATATTCATTTAACTACTAGTGGGACAAATGAAGAACCCAAGAAACTCCTCCTCCAACTCTGAACCCCATATAAGTAGTTTTATTCAGTATTTTAACTATCTATAAGTATTAATTGTAGTCTTCTTTAATTATTAAATTTATAATGATGAGAATCGGAAGTCATTTCTCTACAAGAGTACTGTGGTCTCTTCCTTGGCAGATTTTGAGATAAATAGACACAGAAATCAGTGCTCAGCCCAAAAGTCCTGATGAGGTGGAGCGAGCGAACAATGTGATAGCCTAAGCATAAGGCTGGCTAATCTGTCTCTCTCTGTCTTAACCCAGTGATTAACTTTATGTAAGTGTCTTAGTAATGTGTTTCTCATGCAAAAAATTCTCCATCACAAAGAAGTTCTGTGTACCCTGTGAATTACTCGAAGGCAAAGACGAGTCAACAAGTGGGGCACAGCTGCAAGGGTGTATTGGATTGACATGTATACCAATCCTATCATATTAATTAACCAAAGACGTGTGTGAAAACACACAAGCCACACTCAAAAATATATATCTGAAAAAAAAATGACATTTTTCATACACAATCGATCCCATAGAAATATTTACAAAAAAGCAAAAATAGCGGTCACGTGATGTAGCTTTCAACTATGTCTGCCGCACATCAAACTCAACTTGTGCCTCAAAATCATTTTTGATGCCTAAAAGTAAAATCACTTGTTTTGAGCCGCTGACAAATTATTTAAGGCCAAAATTTTCATTGAGCCAAAATGTAGGACAGAGTTAACATCTATATTACGCTCAGCTTCCGTTGCCCCCTATTGGGCTTGGGAGAGTTAAATTCAATTCTCAACTCACACACACACAGTCAGACGCATACACACTCTGACAAACACGCTACACACACATACATACACACAGAATGCTTAATTCTCTCACACTGCCACACGCAATGACCGAAAACAAATGTAGAAACACCTTCATTTTTAACTCTAGAAACTTTTCTCACTTTGAATTTTCTACGATGAAAACTGTACGTATCAAATGAACATTAACTCTTTCAACAAATTGTAATTTTGTATATATATAAATCTATTGTGTTAGTTAAACGTGTTTTATCTCTTTTATTCAACATTCATGTTTTTTCTGTTTTTAACCATTTTCCTACATTTTAACATATTCATTACAATTTAATTGTCAGCGTGGATCTTAGCATCTTTTATAAGACACAAAAAAAGTCAACACCTTAGTGAAGTTACGGTCCACGCTGTTACAGGGGTGTAATGAGTTATATACGCATCAAAAGACGAGCCATCATCAAACAGAAATAGCAAAAAACTTACATAGAGGCAAGTTTGTTTTTTGCGTTTTTAAATTGGGAGAGGGGGGGGGGCAGTTGCAAATAATAGTTTCTATGCACAAACACTGGAAAGAAAGTACTATTTCATAGGAATATAAGTATTTGTAAATAAAATAAATCTTATAGGTATTATTTTGAAGAAGATCAGCATGTAATTAGACGAGAAAGGGAATGTTTTGTGCAAAAATCGGCCCTTGATTTTACTAATAATAAAAAGATAAATTAAATTTAAATTCAAATGAAAAAGAAATAGAAATTAAATTTATTAAAAAAATGGTAACTGACCTATATCTTGCATAACGCAACACGACTACTACTCTAGTTCCCATAGTAACTGATTTTTAAGAACTGTAATTTGTTAGATCAAAATGAAAGAGAGAAATGCTCATGCAAAAAGCAAGTAACTGCTATTACAATAAATATGCATCCTCCTCTTTTCTTCGTAAGTAGATCAAGTGTAACACCTGAAAGTGAAAAATAGTATGTAATGGTTAATAAGTAATGGTTAATAAGTAATGGTTAATAAGTAATGGTTAATAAGTAATGGTTAATAAGTAATGGTTAATAAGTAATGGTTCAAAACAAAGAATTGTAGGGGACTTTTTTATGTATATTCTAAGAACGTCATGGGAAAGAAGATTGTGGATTTTCGTGTATCATTTGTTATTTGAAAACGTAATTTTAGAAAATCTTTTTTATTAGCCGTGTAATTGCTGATATGCGTGATGATTAATACGAACTGAGCTGATAGACCGTGTCATACGAAAAAGTGACCCTAATTAGATTACTACCGTATGTCTTTTATGGTGTTCTGAGTCGAAGGATGAGGAATTATTACTATGGGAGAGGGAGGGTAGTCACTTGTACTCCTGTGCTGAACTTACTAATCTAAGAAAAAATGGTTAAGTGGATAAAATATAAAAATCAGTGAAGCTGTGTAAGTTTGTTCCTGTGAGTTGAGATGCTTGTTGGAGATTGGAGATAGCCATTTTGTCGTAGCGTCTGTATTCATCTTGAGATGAAGAATTGAGATGAAGAAGAAAACGGTCACCTGAGTTTCATATAAAAATACCAACATCTTCTCTACAATTGAATCAACTTTATTTAACAGAATAAGAACATAAGAAAGTAAGACAGGTTTAGTTCGGCCGGCGGGCATTAGATAGATGTAATTGAGCCCAGGTCTTTTAGTCGGCATCTCAGATGGAACTGATTATATTTTAGCGCCAAACTAAGGCTGGGCGGAAATGAGGAAACGTGGACATGCACAGAAGTGTTTGAATTGTCTGATCTATTTCTACATGTTTCGACATGCCTGTGTTAGCCAACTGAACTACATACTAATCACTACGCAAGAGATTGCATGTAAATACAAAAGAAAGTAGACCTCAGTCATGTAGTGGTTAAAACTAAAATTGCTTAAGACACTGATGTGGAGTAAGCTAGTACCCCTTCCTGAGGTTGGAGAATGAGATGCTCCAAGGGAATGAAAGAGAGGCAACTCTCGTCACGAGACGAGAGGAGATGTTATCCAAGTCACCGTTTGGACTGTGTACGACTCTTGATATATTCTATTATGTTACTCGACCTTTTCCCAAAAGAGGTTTAGTCAACATCATAATATTGGCGACATGGGATTCGATCCCAGAACTCACATTGAACAACGGAAAGAAAGAAAAATCTACACGTTTTAATTTTTTGAAACACAACGACCGGATATTGTGACTTCAACAAACCTTGGCTGGAACGAAAAAAAAAAGAATATTCGTTAAATAAGTCTTACTAGACTTATTCTTTTGCTTCGTTTTAAGTCAAACGAAAGAGTTACAATGTTTTTTTTTGTTACAGTTATTAACTGGTGAATGAAAAAACTTTCTTTACACCGAGTGAATTCGAACTCGCGACGTGAACATTACAGGAGGTTGTGTGTTGTCCCATATTTTTGTGTTTTGGTAAATGAACTTTTTTTATCAAAATTTTTGAGAAGTTTTGTATACTCATTGTATTGTGTATAGTTTAAAAAATGGACGAACTGGTCGAACTTACAAAGGCATTAGTGTCTTCTCAAATGGAACAGCGGAAGATGCAAATGGAACAACAGACAAAGCATCAAGTTTTCCAAGATTACTTGCAACAAGAAATGTTAGAGTTACGGAAACAGCAAGCAAACGACACAAAAGTGTTATTTGAGGCTGTTGCAAAAGGTAGAATGATGGAAAATTAAAATTATTTCACAGTCGAGGGTATTGCAAATTCAATATCGGAATTCATATATGACCCTGAC
This sequence comes from Sepiola atlantica, assembly GCA_963556195.1. Lineage (NCBI taxonomy): Eukaryota > Metazoa > Mollusca > Cephalopoda > Sepiida > Sepiolidae > Sepiola > Sepiola atlantica. Next base: position 32,790,790 of record OY744552.1, on the reverse strand, counting down.
AACGGAATAACTTTTCAAGCCTATTTTCGACGGTTTGAAACAATTTTCAACAAACGGTGTGAAACTTGGTCGGACAAACAAAAAGTTGGACTTCTATTACAGAAGCTTGGTCCTAACGAGAGTACAAAGTACACAAATTTACTATTGCCTAGAAAACCTGACGAAGTATCGTTTGAGGAGACAATAAAAACACTCACAAGCATGTTTGGTGAGAGAAGCAGTCTTTTTCATATGCGTTTTAGTTTTCTGAATATTGTTAAGCAAAATGATGATGATTTTGTTACGTATGCAGGAAAAGTGAACCAAGAGTGTGAACGATTTCTCCTACACGAGTTAACAATTGACATGTTTAAATGCCTTGTTTTTGTTAAAGGTTTGACGGATAGTAGAGATAAAGATGTTCATTCGAAAATATTGTCAAAAATGGAACAAAGTCCAGATATAACATTACAAAAAGCTACGGAAGAAGCTAAAAAAATAATGAATCTGAAACATGACAATACTAAAATCGAGGAAAAAGACATTTCACATATTTCGCATATGAAAGAAGTTCGACGTAGGACACATGAAAGTGAAAGAAAATTTAAATCCTCAATGAAATTACTATGCTACATATGTGGTGGACCTCATTCTAAAAATGACTATTTTTTCCGAGATAAATGTTGTTTTCGGTGTAATAGAATAGGCCACAAGAGTTCACACTGTAGAATGAAGCAGACAGAAAGATGAATGTCGAACGGAAAAAATAAAGTAAGAATGGTTTTGACAAAGAAAGAAATCGAGGAGGGTCAAAAATGAAAATGCGTGCAAGTGAAAATAAATGGAGAGAAGGTACAACTTCATCTGGATACTGGAAATGATATATCCATAATAAATGAAACAACGTGGAAAAGAATTAACAAACCCAGGTTAACCAAGACTGATAAAATAGCCCGTGGAGTTTCGGGAAGAAGGTTTAAATTTCAGTGGAGAATTTTTGTGTGAAGCATCGTTTTTAGGAAAAACTAAAAAATCTAAGGTTTATGTTTTACAAAATTCTTCTAACCTAATGGGAAGTGATTTAATTATCCTGTTCGATCTATTCGAGATTCCTATAAACTCATTTTGTGATAGATTTGATGTTTCACCAGCTGGTAAAAATAAGGTTACAGATAAATTGATAAAGGACCTAAAAAATGAATTTCCTAGAGTTTTTTCAGGTGGTCTCGGTAATTGCACGAAAACCAAAGTAGAATTTGAAGTAAAAGAAAATGTCAAGCTTGTGTTTAAACCAAAACGGAAGGTGTCGTATGCCGCATTAGAAACCGTGAACCAGGAGTTACAAAGACTGGAAGAAATGGGTCTCATTTCTAAAATTGGTCATTCAGATTGGTCTTTGTAAAAATAAAACCCCTAAAATATGTGTGCGTGCAGATTTTTCTACAGGTCTAAATGACTGTTTAAAGGAACCTTCTTATCCTTTGCCCTCTCCGGGAGACGTGTTTGTTAAATTGAATGGAGGAAAGATTTTTAGTAAAATTGATTTGTCTGACGCATACCTCTAAGTAAGAGTTAATGAAGTTTGTGCAAAATTATTAACAATAAACACGCATAAGGGGTTGTACAAATTCAATAGACTTCCGTTTGGATTAAAAGTCGCCTTTAGCTTATTTCAACAGATCATGGACACAATGTTGGCTGATCTAGAGTTTGCAGTAGCATATTTGGGCGATGTGCTGATTAAAAGCAAAAATACTAAGGAGCCTTTAGAGCACATAAGAGCGGTATTTCAAAAAATAGAAGAATACGGTTTCAAGTTAAGTTCAGAAAAATGCGATTTTTTTATGTCTGAAATTAAATACTTAGGACAAATAATTGACGCAAAAGGAAGACGACCAGACCCGAAAAGAGCAGAAGCCATAAAAAATATGCCGATCCCTAAAACTATTACAACGCTTCAAGCTTTTCTGGGTTTAGCGAATTACTATAGAATATATATAAAAAAGATGCATGACTTAAGAGCCCCATTGAACAATTTATTAAAAAAAGGTGTAAAATGGAATTGGACTGATAAATGTCAGCAAGCTTTCGAAAAAATGAAAAGTGTATTGACGTCGGATTTAGCACTAACACATTATGACGCTTCTGACACAAGTGATTATTGCATTGGTGCTGTAATTCTTCATAAATTTGAAGATGGTAGTAAGAAACCAGTAGCCCATGTTTCCAGAACTTTGCTTCCGGCAGAAAAAGATTATTCGCAAATTGAAAAAGAGAGCCTTGCGATTGTTTTTGCGTTAAAAAAATTTCATAAATTTATCCATGGTCGATCGTTTTTATTACAAAAAGACCATAGGCCACTATTATCCAAATACGGATCAAAGAAGGGTATTCCCACACATACTGCAAATAGATTGCAGCGCTGGGGTACCGAATTATTAAATTATAATTTTAAAATGGAATTTTTGCCTTCGAAGAAAATAGGGCACACAGATGGTCTTTCCAGATTAATCCCTCGAGGATCGGAACCACTAGAAGAGATGGTTATTGCAGCCTTAAGGGATGAAACGGATTTTAAAGAAGCATTATGCAATGCTATACGTGAATTATCTGTCACATTAGATGAAATAAGAATCAAGGCTGGAAAAGACGATTTCATCAAAAAGATGAAAGAAGAAGTCATTTCAAAGAAGAAATATAAAACTTCAAGAAATTCGTCAGCATATTCAATATGCGATGAAGTGCTACTATATGCTGGAAGAGTGGTGATGCCAGTTGTACTGCAAAAGTGGATGTTAAAAGAATTCCATCAAGGGCATTCAGGGATCGCATGTATGAAAGCTTTAATGAGGAGTTATACTTATTAGCCGAAGATGGACAACGATATAGAACAGATTGTTAAAGCATGTAGAGGATGCCAACTTGCAGCAAAAGCACCTCCAGTGAAAATTATACCATGGACGAGACTGCATATCGATTATGCTGGATCCATGAACGGTCATTATTACCTAATAGTTGTAGATAGCTACTCCAAGTGGCCTGATATTTTCAAATGTAAACACCCGACATCCACAACTACTATAAAGGTACTAGAAAAACTTTTCAGTCGCTTTGGTGTACCAAAAACAATAGTAAGCGACAATGGGACACAATTTACCAGCAGTGAATTTAAAGATTTCTGCAGATGTTTGTCCATTGACCACACAACGACTTCACCTTACCATCCCAGATCTAATGGTCAGGCTGAAAGATTTGTGGACACTTTTAAAAGGGCATTGAGGAAGAAGACCATCCAGGAATTTTTGTCTGAATCACGGCAAACCCAAACACAGTTTCAGGCATGTCACCAGCCGAACTGATGTTTTCTAGAAAGATACGCTCAGTATTTGACAGATTGTTACCGAGTCCAACAAAGAAATACGCGGAGAAAAGTAATTTTTCGTGTAAGTTCGTTAAAACCGGAGACAAAGTTTTTTTCAAAAATTTCAGAAATGGAAAAACGTTTTGGGATGATGGGGTAATATCAAAAAGAATCGGTGGAATTATGTACTGGGTGAAAAGTTCCAAATGGGAACATAAACATCATCTAAATCAATTGAGATCAAGGTTTACGGAAGATGTTAGGGAAGATCAGGAAATCCCGATGGACATATTGTATGAGACGTTTGACATTCCAGCACCACCAATTGCTAAAGCAGTTATTCCAAGACGGTCAAGCAAAAGAAAACGAATACCAGTAGAACCGTAAAGTCCGGACCCAAAACGTAAAAGATATTAATTTCTGTTGTGAAGAAATTATCTCAGAGGGGGTTGATGTGGAGTAAGCTAGTACCCCTTCCTGGGGTTGGAGAATGAGATGCTCCAAGGGAATAAAAGAGAGGCAACTCTCGTCACGAGGGAGTGAGATGTTATCCAAGTCACCGTTTGAACCGTGTACGACTCTCGATATATTCTATTATATGTTACCCGACCTTTTCCCAAAAGAGGTCTAGTCAACATCATAATAGACACATATCAATTCGCGACTAAAATGCACACGTTTTTAAATACATATAACGAAATATTGTTTTACAGAGAGATAAATACATGGCCGCATGTTCATCCACTATTGAACTTATGGAAAAAAACAAAAATGCATGGCCCGTAGGGGCTAGCACGGAAATTTGTGTATGTGGGGGAGGGGCGATCCCACTATGTGGAAGCCCGTAAATGAATAGATATGCCAACCGATGTAATTGGGTCTGGACGGGCAGTAATTCTGGTGGAGCGTCGGAGTGAGGAAAAAAGTATTGTCACTATTCATTCATATGAATCCATAAGAAAAACACAAAAACGTAATTATTTTATTAAACACATGCTTTAATGTATTTTTTTAAATCGCCCCCCCCCCTCCCTAAAAAAACACATACACCTCTACAAGTAATTAGAAAATGTCCAAGATTTAAAAAAAAAAAAAAATGCCTACATGTCCTTAAAAACGCTATCTGGTCAAGAAGTAGTTAGTCATTTCCATCTTATGACCCGGAAGTAGGTGATCATTTAACGTTAAATTTTATGCGAAAATGATTCTCACTCTAAAATATCTTTGTTTTATTTCTTTTTACCGCCAACTTTTCCTTAAAAAAACAGTAGAATTTTCTTTGGCAAGGGGTGGAGTGAGTTAACATAGGGTGCAGGGATCCAATAATACCAAGTTTCATTTTAGTAATGTTGGTCAGGGTTAATAAAGCGGTTATCTTATCATTCACGTAATCTAATTATTTGGTTTTTATACTAAAATGTAGGAGAAATGAAATGACGTCACTAAAATGACAAATACAGAAGTACAGCAGTATATAAATGCCTAAAATTATTTTCATAAATAAATTATCATTTTAACAGTGATTATTACAAAGTTATGAGATTTAGCAATAAATATTATCGGGATAAAAAAAATCTACGAAAAATCTACAAAATTCTGGTTAAAAGATTTAAAATTTTTCTTAATAATTTTGTCCAATCAACAACGATTTAGCATTTACCTCCAATAATTAAACCGGAAGGAGAAGTCTCAAGGTTGTTTATACTTTCAACATGGAGTCGTTATCTTCTCTTGTGAAAGTTAGTCTGCCTGATTATTTACAGAATCTACCTGTCCCAAGTTCAATTTCAGGATTTGCAAAACTCTCGGGTTAGTGATCTGATTTTTATTTTATTTGCAGCAGAAATATTAATCTTAAATCGCCCCAAAAGGAATGTTTGAGCGATTGTCCTGCCTAATTTGGCGAATATTCAAAGTTGGTTTTTCAAAGATTGAAATGTGAATCTCTAGGTCAAACATGCGGCCTGCTTGCCGCATACGGCCCTTTGCAAGCACACCTGCGGCCGGCATAAAAGGTACTGTAATTTCACCATTCGACAACCAACATCGCAGTTTTCATCATTTAAAATGCTAAACGCGCGTCATTCATTGCAAAACGTCGTAATTTTCTTTATTCAGAATATGTTTTGCAGATTATTTTTACATCGCATTTTATTGATTTCAAAAGCAGAAGAGACACACGAATGCATCGACAAAATTGCAATTTAAATGCGTCATTGGGCATTTATAACGACAGCTAACAAAACGAAAACGGGGTACAAAAAAAAAACCCAAATAGGCAACAAATAAATTGGTAATCTTCTAGATGACGCACCATGTTTCCGTGTTTATTTTTGTCAAAGGAATCATTGTTAATCAAATGTTTATTTGTGCACCGGAAAGTTTCAAAAGATGATTTCGCTTGATTTGTTAAGCAAATGTTTTTGTTTTTTTCTTTGGGAGATTCAACGATCTAACAAAGATTATAGAAATTCATTTTTTGTTCTTGAACGCGATTAATTTCTCCCAAAAGTTATCGGCTGCTTGGTTAATAGTTTCGTCAACTCTCGGGCGCTTCCGAAGTCTGCCCGAACGTTGACGACGCGAAGTCACGGAAACATGGTGTGTCAACTATAAGATTACCACTTTGATGTGTACTTATGTGGTAACTGAAAAGAACACAGTATACAAAAAATCACGCAAATTCATCCAGTATTTATTGAATTAAAAAAAAACACGATTTTAGCTATCGGTGCCATTTTATTTTAATTTTTTTTAACCATTTCGTTTTCTGATTCGGCAAGGGAGATAACTTAAATTTTTTGGTTTTTCAAAATTTCCTAGAAAATCTTAAGCAAATTGCTGAACTGTATCCTATATAAATTTATGAAAGTCCTACTTTTTAATATAATTTTTTTTTTTTTAATATTTACTTAAGTTTAATAAAATGTTATGTTTTTATCGTACTTATAAGTTTGTTTTTTTTTCTTCCGAAATTGGTAAAAAAGAAATATTCAGTTATCTTCCTTGCCCAATCAGAAACCGAAATGGTTAAAAAAAAAATGGCGTCGATAGATAAAATCGTGTTTAATCGTGTTTTTTTTTTTTTAATTTAATAAATACTCGATAAATTTGCATAATTTTTTTTCCGTACTCAATCTTATTTTTCGTAAGTATAAAGTTTATGCATGTCTAAGTATTTTAATATCATTGTGAAACTACAGAAGCACCTAATTAATTATAGAAATTACTGCTTAATTTTTAGTAATGAAAAAAAAATTATTAATTTTTATTTTATTTTAATCTAAATTATTTAGATTTTCGAAGGGGGGGGGGCTTCCTTTGTCATTTTTTTTGTTTTGTTAATTATCTTAAAACGAACGTGAATAATCGTGTTAAGAGGGAAGGGGCTACAGTCACGGCCTATCTACTCTAAATCTTGCCACCAGCTGGGGTCAAGGGGTTAGCCTAAAATATGGACCGCTGAAGAAGTGCATATCTGCACTAGTATACAATATGAGGCCTTATGTGACCTCCTCCCTCTTATAGGGGAAGAGCTGAGGGAATTTGAGCACGTGTTATGTACAATGTCTTCAGGCAAAATAGAAATTAATTCCCAGCGCCACGTGTTGCGTTGTCCTCATTGGGAGATGCCCACAGTGTAGCGATATAGCATTATATAGATCGAGTCGAAAGTAAACGGGTAATCGATCTCTTTACAGTGCTCAATGCATGAGTAGAATTATAAAAATAATGCACGGTCACTTCTGACTCAGCCCGTGTCATTAAATCCTTTGTGAGTTAAAGATTTGGGTATTGTACCCTGTGCTCATTCTCCTAAAAGTAAAAAATGAGATTCTACTTTTTTAGGCGGCTACATGTAAACAGCCCGAAAAAGTAGGCGGTAAAAAAGAAATTTAAAAAAAAAACAACTGTTTAGAGTCGGGGATCATTTTTACATGGGAACTTAAAAATGTAAAATGATCACCCACTTTTGGACCAGATAGCTTTTTTAAGGACTGGTCTTAATCAAATTCCTTTTTAGTTAAATATTTGATTTGTATTTTCGTTAAAGACGTCTTCGTTTTTTTTTTTGGGGGGGGGGGGGGGTTAGGACAATAGAAATAAGTGAAATAGATACACCTGAAATAGGTCCTGGGTATGACCTTAAAAGTGCATTCGTTGGTAAGACCCAATTTGGGGAGTGTGGAGTCACACCTGAGTTACAATTACTCCCAGGTCCATTCTGACTCGGAATGGCATACCTACTGTTAGGGCCCCAATCTATGTGTTAAATATAAAGTTTGGCAATGAAAGTAAGTTTTTGATGTCACTTAAATAACTTTACCCCCCCTCATCATTTCAAGGGCGAAATACATCTTTTTATACCTGTAGTCGAAACACTTTTATAAAGAGATTACACCCTAAAGGTGTGAATGAGAAAAACATTTTATTTTTAGAAAGGCATCTCTCAAGAGAACAGTATATTCAAAAATGTTCATCTATCCATCTATGTATGTCAAACCATTTGCTTAATGTTAAGTAGGTTTTACCCATAGAGTGAATATGGTATTTTGGTGACTGAAACTGGTTTAGAGAATGGACCGAGAGGACGACAGCCGACCACCATACCACCCCACCCAATTTTGGCCTTATGCCACATGTTATTTTATAAAGAAAATTTACTATACTATGGACTTTCTTTGTAAAACTGTAAAGATAAATAATATCTATCTATATTATATAAAAACAAGTGATTTCTTTTGGGTGACGTCTATTATACAATTATAATATACTAGCTGTCTCGACATTGCCCGGGAAGTAACTTAATTCAAGAAATTCCAAGCCCAACCATGAACTATTGAATTATTTGCTGCTTAAAGTTGTTCGACATGAGTGCAGACCCCACAATAGAAATTTAATTGCCAACTACAACTTAAGGTTAGTGTTTGTGTTAATGAAACATTTTGATTCTTATATTCACAACATTTCGGCCAATGCAACCTCCCATCTTTTTTAGGTGCATCTTTTGCAAACTCGGGAACCTTCTAGTCGAAAGTGAACAAGGTCTGCGGTGACATCATCCGAAACGTCTTGAATAGAAAAATCCAAATAAGAAATCATTATCAGGGTCTTTTTTTTTTTTTTTTCACTCCTGGTGGAGGAACCCCTCCGTGGTTTCTTTCCACCTTGTTTTATCCCTGGCTAGGCGTGGCCAAGTAAGACCTAGTTGGTTGTTGAGGTTGTCTCTCCACTGGGTTTTTTGGCCTTCCTCTAGGTCTTTTCCATTGCCTCGGGGTCCATTCTGTCTCTCTATATGTCCACCAACAGGTACATCTCGAAAGGTGTCTTGCCTATCTGTTTTGCCATTCATATGGTAGTGATGATGTCATTTATTCCAGTTTGCTGTCTGATCCAAGTGTTTCTTTTTCTATCATGTAAACTGATGCCGAGCATAATGCGTTCCATTTTGTATTGTGCCACTCTTAGCTTTTTTATTGTTGCATTATTAAGTGCCCATGTTTCGCTACCATATCTCATAACAGGCATGATGTATTCATTGAACACTTTTTGCTTAATGTTCATCGTGGACTTTCTACTCTTTATGATGTTGTCTACTTTGGAAAAGGCTGTCCATCCAAGCGCAATATCAGCATCACTTCTCACCATCTTCCCTAGGTAGATGTAGTTGTCAACTTCCTCGACACTTTCACCTTTCACTATAACTGAGGCTTTTGTGGCATATTTGTTGAACATGATTTTGGTTTTTCCAGTGTGCATTTTAAAAATAACTATATGTGAATGTCGATAAGAATCCCTTCTAATTCTTGAGGTGTGTGACTTGTGACAATGATATCATCGGCAAATTCTAGATGAGCAAGGTATTCTCCGTTTATATTGCTAATTCTGCCTTTCCAGTCAATTTTATTGATCACCGAATCTTGCGGCAGGATGTAAAGAGGTTTGGTGAGCCGTTGTCACCTTGTCTAGCACCTTTTTCTATATTGATCTTTTCATTATCCTGTTGGAGTTTTAAAGTTGCTGTCGCTCCATCGTAAAAATCCTGATACATGTTGATCTAAGCACTATCAATTCCTTGACTTTTCAAAGCTGTGAACATAGGGGTGAATTCAATGGAGTCAAAATGCTTTTTCATAATCGACAAAGGCGAAACAAAGTGGTATACCGTGCTCATTAGCTTTCTCTTGGAGTTGGCTTACAACTTCAATGTGGTCCATGGTGGAAAATCCTGCTCGGAAACCATCTTGTTCTCTGGGTCAAGTGTATTGTGCACCTTTTTGATGAGAATTTGGGAAAATACTTTGTAAACAAAAGAAAGTAGACTTATTGGCTTGTAGTTTTTAATATCTTTCAAGTCTCCTTTCTTGTGGAGAATGGTAGCTGACGCATTTTTCTAGTTGCTAGGCAGTTTGCCTTTATTAAGACATTTATTGTATAGGCTGGTGAGAACCTCTGCGATTGGTTCACCCCCATCTTGGAGAATGCCTGCCGTAATTCCATCTTCACTTGGAGATTTATTAATCGTTTGATTGCAGACTGTGCTTCAGACTTTAATATTGGAGGGGGTAACATAGCAGCTCTCTCTCTATATGTAAAGGGTTGATCTTGAAGGAAGACGATGGCACCCTAACAACTGACTTAAATAAGAAATACAAATTATAAATAATCATTAAAAAGATTATGAAGCCGATGTTTTTTTATTTTTTAAGAAGACGTCTCAATTTTTAAAAGTAAATAAAAAAGGAAACGGGCAATTGAAAAACTATTAAAAAATAGAAAGAAAACGTCTCATTGTAAAAAGTAAAAGAAAAAAAACAACGTAGCAATCGCTGAAGTGAAAATGGCCAATATTCTGAACTGATATGTAAACAGGACACATTTTTTTGTGTGATGATAAAATGGTGTGCACCGTGTAAATTTATGTTACAAAAAAATAGTCGTTAAATCTGACCAGTTTTGTGTGGGTAGGGGAAGTATATGTTCAAGCAGAAGATATGAAATAGAATTTTGAAAGGAAAAGAAACAAACAAAATAGGATTATCGAAGCGAATGAACTGTAAACGAACTACCATGTTGCATATTTGCATTTCATTCATTGCCCGGGGGGGGGGGAGATATTTTGCTGGTCGGAAATAATTTCAAATATTGTCATGTTTACAATTTTTGCCTCAAAGTAACATTTGCTATATGAGGTCAAGTAATAAACAAAAGCAAAAAATCTACTTGTTGATGATGCGTTTCTTACAGACAGCTGTAAAATGGTAAATGGCTTTAACGAATAGAAACAAGTAATTATTTTAAATCTAAAAATACTAATAAAAATAATTATTTAAATGTTTAAAAAAAAAATTTAAATACATTCTTCAGAGATATTCTTTGTTTAAGAAAATCTGTGTTTAAAAAGTGGATTTCGTTTCTTTCCATTCTAATATATTTCAATTATTTTATGGACCTAATCGATAATTGAACCTCGATAGAATAGAAAGAAAATTTTAATGGCGTGTCTGAAAAAATCAACTCTAATTGAAACTTATTTGAATGTACATATTCGGTTTTACGCCCGTTTTACATGGTGGCATGTGTTGGAAGCTTTTAGAAATTGACTTCCAATATAACCTATCTCTGACCAGGTCTTTAAACTACATAACCTGAAATGTGATAGATTTTTATTGGAAGTCATTTCCTTAGTCGAGGCAAGATTTTTATAGGCCACATGTCTTTGCTGACGCTTATCCAGCGTGGTGATAGAGACCAGTATTTTTTATTGAGACACCATCTCTAAGTGACTGCCTACGAAGGATAAAGAGCACTTCACCGGCTATTCTAACTGTTAAAATATTGATTTCCATCACAAACAAATATAGACTTTTATATATATATATATAGAGGGCATATGAGTAAACAGATGAAAATCGAAAAATAAAGATATAAATAGTTTATATATTCGGAATGAAATGTTTTTTTTTATATGAATCATGATGTGAGAAATGTGAAAGAAAATTAAAAATAAAATAATAATTAAAAGTATGAATAATGTAAGACAACTCTGTTTTCTTTTATGCTAAACTGCTATTCCTTTATTCCATCATTCTAATATGCCCGGAAAAAAGAAAGAATACTTGAAGGGAGCGGCCTGTATTTAGATTGGTATATATTGGATGAGGTGTGTTGAAATAGTGCCGACCAGCATTTTTTAGGATTCCCCTAAAGTTAATACTAACCTTAACCAGTGTAAATAATAAGCGACAATACATTAAGAAATTACCTGAAAACCACACAGAATAGGCAACATATCCTAACTGTGCATATAGTACAATTGAACCTCTTTAAAAATGTTATCTTTGAAAACAACGTTTTTATTCATTCAAAACATTTTTAAGTATTTTATCAACTAAACTAAGATGACCTCGAACGTGACGTATCTTTTATCTTTGATTCTTTAAATTAAACTAATTTTTTTTTTTTTGGAGGGGGGGGTCTGTTTTTGCTGGGAATTGGGCATCCTACCTGATGTCAGACATTCACCCGCTATTTATGAGATTTCAACAAAGTCTTTTTTAAGATTCTAGCCGTCCCTTTAAGTGCAATTGTTTGGATCTCTCTTGCACTTGATTCACCGGGTATATTTGCCAGGTAGTTTTTTTAAAGTTCTTTTTCATGGGCCCAGTGACTCAATGATTGAAATCTTCCTATGGTTCCAATTTTTTTTCATGTCGTGCATAATACCTTGGTATTTAGTTCTCTTCTCCCTCTTGGCTCTGTTTAAGTTAGCATCATCGGGGGACACTGACTTCAACTAAGGTTGCTACTCTCTCCCTTTTGTCCCATATTACTATGTCAGGGGAGCAAAAGGCGAAACATCTACTCTTAGTTTGATCATCAAGTTTTCTCTCTTCTTTCCCTCCCTCCATCTTTTCTCAAGCAATGATGTGCTTTTGCAATTGTTTTTGATTCATTCCTCAATTCGCATACTTCAAAATAAAAACAATCAAATGTTAGCAATTTACATTTTAGTCTCCAACTCGAAATTATCAAAACAATCACAGTCGCATTCCAAACACAACGTCTAATACGCGTTACTATCTAGGTTAATACTCATTTCGATCACCTGACAGTAATCTTTGCTACATCTGTATCTTCTTCTTATATGTAAAGTAGAATCAGATTTTCCCCTATTTCATTGACGGAAATAGGTTTATTAACAAAAGGTAGATAAAAAAGTATGTCACTAATTTTGTCGCATGTTGGTCCATGTTTTCAAAAGCAAAAATTATCCTGTAATATTATTTTTCCAGGCGTAGTTTTTTGCTTGTAAAGATTGAATAAACAATCATCATATGAATCTGACTGTTTGCATAATGGTGCTCGATAGCAAGTAGAGAATGGTATATTTATTGGTCCCCCGATTTATAAAATCGGGAGACCTATGTTTTGAGGCATTTCTGTCTGTCCGTCCGTTCGGATTTTTCTCCGCAACCATCCATTGAATTTCTCTGAAATTTTGCATGAAGTTGTAACTTTGGTCAGGTTAGAAAGTGATATTCTCCGATTTTTGAAAAAAAATCTGGTTAGCCCTCCAGGGGGTCAAAAGCCCCCAAAATGGCAAAAAATTACCCTTTTCTCCCATAACATTTGATTCATCCATTCAATTTTTCTGAAACTTGGCCAAAATGTAGAGGCAATTGTTCTGGATATAAAATGAGCATCTTGACCTCAGAAAAATTCTGGTTTGCGCCCCCAGGGGGCCAAAGGGGGGTCAAAAATGCCCCAAATTGCCCAAATTTATTGCATTTTACACTCGCCACATACAGAGGGGGACCACGCATGTGCGGCTTGTTTAATATGAATTTTATTTATACAGAACAGACTTGTGGCTGGACAAAAGGGTCTTCAATACATAATGAGATGGTGGTAGAATGAGGAAGTTGAAGTGCATTAACGAAAAGCGGAAACGATGGAATTAGTGTAGAAAAGGTTTAATGAATAAAGATATGTATCGAGTGGCAACGAGAACAGCAAGAAGAGTAATCTAGAAAGCCAAGGTGGCGGCTGAGCGAGTTAGGTTTCCAGATATATTACAAAAAGATAGCTAGAAGAGTGAAGTATTCAGGATAGCTAAACGGATGGCAAATACAAATATGTATATTGTTGGAGGAAAGTGCCTTCGAAATGACAGTGGGGTGCTAGCAATAAATGAACAAGACTAGAGGGAAGCTTGGAAATTTTATTATGAGAGATTGTTGAACACTGAGTTTTCATGGGACCGAGAAAATCTAGAAGGTGTAGAATTATCAGCACATTTAGTGACAGCTTTAATGTTAATGTGGGAGTATATCAGGTTCTGTACGGAGTCCATTATTTTTCATTTGTGTCTTAGAAGCGTTGTCCAGGCAGTTTCGTATGGGTTGCCCAGAAGAGATGCTGTATGCTGATGATTTAGTACTTGCCTGTGAAACAATGAACCACCTACTTGTTAAGATAAAGACTTGGAGAAATGCTATGGAAAGTAAATAATTTCTGAGAGTGAATGTTACCAATAACAAAATGATGATCAGTGGTTGTTACCTCGGTGATGTCATTGGTGCTAGTGTGATTGCAAAAGTTAGGAGTGGATAGAATAAGTTTAGGGAACTTCTGGCATTACTAACTAATGGAGTATTACCATTGTTTACCAAAGGAAGAGTCTATCGGGCATGAGTATGCAATGTGATGATGTATGGAATTGAAATCTTGCCAGTGAGGGTTGCGGACATGTGTTGCATGAAAAGAAATGATATGAGAATTATATAGTGGATGTGTAATGTGAGTTAAAGACTAGCTTAGTTCTGATGACCTCAGATAAAGATTAAATCTGAACAGTATAGGGAGATGTGTGTAGAACAGGAAATAAGAGTTCTTGGGTTAGATGTAGAGCAGTTGAGGTAACAGGATCAGTTGACAAGGGAATACCAAGGAAAATATGGGAGAAAGTGATAAGGATGAATTTGAGAGAAAGAGGGATAAATAAAGACCTGCCCAGAGATGGTTAGTTTGGAAGCCAATTTCTAAAAGCCGTTCAACACATGCAAAGATGATTTATTTAGACAAACTAATCTGGTTACATATGTGCTGACATGTTCCAGTTGAAGCTGAAGATTGGCTGAAGCTTTGTCAGACCAAAACATTAGTAGGTATCACAAACCAGCCTAGAGTTCAATGTGCAAAAATGGGTAAACCTAGTGAAATTCCCTTCAACTTGTGATAATTCTTTTATTTTGGGGTTATTTTGATAACATTTTCATCTAAGTACTATTTGATCTTTTCATGAATGTACAATTCTTTCTCTTGTGTCATTAATAGTTTTGTTTTCCAGATTACATCAAGTTCGATTACTATTTTCAGTGACAGGCAATTTATTTTTAATGTTGGTGTTTTTCAATTTAATGCACATGATATTGTGTGTCTTAAAGAAAAGGGGCCACTCATCAATATGGTGAACTTAATATAGGGTTTTAAGTTATCTTTCACAAAAAATTTCAAGTTGGAAACTTTAGTGAATGAAATTTTTACCCTATTATCAAATTCCGTCTGTTTTTACATATTTAAAATGATTTTTTTTATATTGATGTACTATGTGTATAATCATATTAAGAAGATTCAATATGTTAGCTGTTGAAACGAATCTTATATGAATAGTCAAAGTTACACTTTGATGTAATTTTTGTATTATAGACTGAAAATTGGCTTCTGTACCAAGACGGCAAATTTTCCAATTTCCAATAAACTTTGAATGGTCATAATTCGGTGGCTAATTGTGTTACCAAAATAAATTTGGTATCTTTGTTAGTTTTGCGATGATCTATGTGGCCATGTAAAAGTTTTTAGATGAAAATAAAAATAAAATGTTGATTAATATTAGTAGCAAATGAATGTTAATAAATAAAATAACATTCCTGAGCAGAGAACGTCATGTGACCTGAATTTCACTCGCCTCACACAAATTTCAATAATATTATTTTTTAAAAACTTTTTTCTCAATCTTTTTTAGTGCTTTATACTCTAATTTCGAAGTAAAATCTTAACGCAATATTTTTCCATAAAAAGAATTCAATCTTCTGGGGTATCAGTATCGTAAGAATGTAAACAAATCAATAAAAATTCATTTATAAACGATAAAAAATATAGTCATCCACAGACAGCTGTTTTGTTGTTTCACAACTCATCAGTGTGGTTAGACATAGTTAGCACATCAACTCCGGATGGCTACTGTGAGTGGAAGAAATATTTGTTACACTTACGTTCCATTCAGGATTCGAAACCCGGATGCTAGGCACTACCAGTTGTGACGAGTGGCATTCAGCTCTCTACACTCTGAGCAAACGAACCGGCTACTATGAATGGAAGAAATATTTCTTGCGCTCACAGTGGCCATCTGGGGTTGATGTGATCACTATGTGTAGCCACACTGATGAGTCGTGAAATAACAAAACAGCTGTCTGTTGATGACTTTTATATATTTATATAGCACGGATTATGGATTAAAAAAAAAAAATCCATATAACTTTACGAAACAACCAAATATAGGTATATGTATTTTGGATTTTTCATACGTGAGACTCTTCAGAAGTCAGGAGATTGTGTCCAGAAACATGAGAAAAGAACAAAACAAAAAAAACATGTTGATACAAGATTCATATAATACAGTTCCGGTTAGGAACGTGGTTATTTCTAATCATTGTTACACGACATCTTTTATACGAACAGAGTTGTGAAAATATGTATAAGCTTAAATATTGTGTAAAAAAGAAAAAATAGGCAGAAAGTGTTTTAGTATTTTATGTCGCCTATATCGGTTATAAACTAATAAGTTAATCAACACTTCTGCATTATTTAAAATAAAATAAAAACATGGTTAGCAGAAGTTCCAGTTGAGCGATATCATGTATACAAATCAAATGATGTTGGGCGAACTGCCATTATTATCAGTGGTTAAGATTTTCTTTCTTTTTTTTTTTTTTATATTATTTTAATATTATAAACTAGGAATAGAATCATGAGACCGGGAACAAAAAAGAATCACTTCAAATTTTTTTTTTTTTTTTTGTCAAAGAAATGTTTAAAAACAATTAGTAAGAGAAAAGGGGACAGGAAAAAAAAAGAAACTACCAAGATATCTTTCAGTCGACCCTTTTCAAGGCAGCTGTCGACAATGATCAATTAAAAATGTGGTCAAAAGACGATAAATAATTATCGAGGGTAAATAATATATATATATATTATATATATATATATATATATATATATAAAGAAAAAAAGGTGGAAGAGACATTCTTATCTTACACCCATAAGTTACAAATTGTGGGTGTACTCTTTTTGTTTGCACAGAGACGACTGTCGTAAGTTGATAGCAAATGCTTTGAGGAGTTTTAGATTACTTTTCGAATGAGCTCTGTGCAAAATAGAGAATGCCTTATCCGTGTACCCTTTAGTGCAAACTTGGTCACCAATATATATATATATATAAGTTAATACAACAAAAGATATAAGAGGCAACTAATATCTTTAATTAGTGAACATCCGGATAAAACTGAAGCTCAATATACTGGATAGAGCATTAAAAGCAGTAGATAAAGTGAAAGCATAAAATAAGGTGCGAATCAAATTTTATTAGAATTCAATGTTCGTTTTATTAATTTGCATACACCTTGGATACACTTTTCACTGTCATATACTGCATCGATAGCAAACAAATTTCCCGCCTGAATAACTTTTTCGTTTTTGGACTATCATTCACCACCTGGATTGTTTTTAATCAACCTCTTTGATATCTTTCTTGAAGCTGTTTTAAACTTTATGACTTGGATGAACTGTATAAGTTTAGCTAAAAAGTATGTTTTGGGCCGATATATTTGATGTTTTATATAATTTTATGTAAAAATTTTCTATATATTTTCAAAGTTTAATTTTATTACCTGCAGTAATGTCATTGCGGTAATGGTCCTCTGAGGAGAAGATTTTCTTTGAAAACTCATGAGTTAAGGACTTTAAAGTACTTTGCTTGAACATTGAATGCTAATAAAATTTGAGTCGCACCTTATTTTATTCTTTCACTTTATCTAGTGCTATATATATATATATATATATATATATATATAGAGAGAGAGAGAGAGTTTCGAATCTCCACATGAAAGAAGTTGCTACATCGATCTATACTGAAGAGCAATGTTACAACGAAACAGCTTTCTGTATCTCTCTCTCTCTCTCTCTCTCTCTCTCTCTCTCTCTCTCTCTGTATATGTATATATGTGTATGTAGCTATTATATTAAAGCTGAATCAAATGTCTATTTTCTGAAGGCTCTTTTTCCTATATACTTTAATGACTCAAAAATACATGCTAAATATTTAGTTCTGGGATTGAGTTATGTTTGAAAAAAATAATCCTTTTTATTTCTTGTTTTAGCCGTAATTTGTAATTAATGGAACAAGTCACCCATATCTTACTTAGCTATCAATTTATCTCTCTTGGCCTTTTTCACTGTATGTTAATTCATCCACTCTCTAATAAGTTTTAATGTTTCTGTGAGCATTTAGAAAAAGAGTGACTCTCTCTTTTCAGCTAATTTACAGTGTGTTCTTATGCGCCATAAACTAATATGTAAATTAGATAGCAAAATAATAGGACTCTTTACTTATATATTATCCATAAAGATAATATAGAAGTAAAGAGACTTATCGTTTTTATTTATGCGAGAAGAATTTGTTGAGGAAATTTAGTTTGTATGAACAGTCAAATTTTATTAATTTGGAAAGAAACAACAAAAAGGTTATTTTATGTTCAAAGTCGAGGAATTTGATTTTGTATAAGCATGAAAATGAATTCCCCATTAAAAACTTAAAATGAAAAAGCGAAAAAGTGGAACGTCAATTGTTCAAATAAAACATTACTAAGTAATTTGAAATGGTTACTTTGTGGTTTTGCCTCTATTATTAAAGACTGAAAAAAAGATTTGATGATTAAAAAATAAGAATCCATTTTTTTTTTTTTTTTTTCTGATAATTTAGAAAGATG
Organism: Sepiola atlantica; assembly: GCA_963556195.1. NCBI lineage: Eukaryota > Metazoa > Mollusca > Cephalopoda > Sepiida > Sepiolidae > Sepiola > Sepiola atlantica. The sequence goes on along the minus strand of OY744552.1, from coordinate 32,772,400 downwards.
AAGAGCTTCTTTTTTTAATTTTTTTTATCTTCCTCCCACAGCGGTAAGATGTGACACAAGGTAGGGAAAGTGGGATTGTAAGCGATAAACTTACTCCACCCCAAAGAGGGGAGGCATAAGGTTAAATTAAGCAGAGGAATGGAAAATTCCAATGGAGGTAAAAAAATTAGTTATGGCTGCATGTCAGGATATGACTTCACTGACAGTCCGAAATGAGATGTGGTGAAGAAGAAAGATCTTCCTGTTTGGTTTGTGAGCTGATTTCACCAATTTCTTACAAGGATTAAAATCAATATATAATCTTACAAAACCTTTTGTCTTCCTTATTTCAATTTTGATCAAAATCCATTACATGATTTTGATTCTAGAAAATGTCTAAACTTTAACTTACGGCATAAGTGGTCTTATGAAAAAATGGAAGGAATCTTGCTTAATTGGTGTCTGATGATTATGGATCAAATTTAATGTAAATCTGAAATATTTGAATTTTCAAATGGGAGATTGTGCCCATATTATGCCCCCTAAAACCCTTTAAACTATTACAAAGAAACTGAAATTGGAAGAATATTTGATTAATTGATGTCTATTCCCTATTGTTAACAAAACTTGGAGGTATCTGAATTTTCACGTAGGGCTTCCATTCCTTTATCTCCTTTGCATCAAACTCAATTAAACTAAATATAACCCACATTACCCACCCTTACACCTAGCAACTGTGTTCCAACATTCATAATGATCGGTTAATTAATTTAGTATTGAATCCTATACATACAAATATAAGCATATACACATGCCTAACTTTATATAAATAGAAATATTTAAAAAGATTCCGATATTTTTTCAGTCTGTAATTGAATTAAGAAAAATAGGATTTTTTTTTCCTGTTAAAATCCTGAGTTCCAAATGTGTTTTATTTTTTTGTTTTGTTTCAAATCTCTAATGATTTGACCTCTAACAACAAAGCATTAAAAAACATTACATATTTTTTTTTTGTTTTGTTTCAAATCTCTAATGATTTGACCTCTAACAACAAAACATTAAAAACATTACATGTTTTTTTTTTCTTTTAATTATTGCCACCTTTTTTATTATTTAATTCTCACTTTCTGTTCTCATGTGTAACAATTCAGTTGACTGAATTTAGGTTACGTCTTGTTGTGTACTTCATATTCAATGGAAAATAGTTGATACATTAAATACCAAAGCTACTGACCCAAATTAAAATCTAAACTTTATGTAGTCATATTGGACGGGGTGTGTAAAAATAGTGTTAAAACGGTATTTCTAACATAAGGTTAAATGAAGCAGAGGAATGGAAAATTCCAATGGAGGTAAAAAAAATTAGAGTTATGGCTGCGTGTCAGGATATGACGTCACTGACAGTCCGAAATGAGATGTGGTGAAGAAAAAAGATCTTCCTGTTTGGCTTGTGAACTGATCTCGGCCTTTTGGCCGGGATCAAAGTGTAGTATCTGTTCTGATGGATACTGCACCCCATAGACCGGTATTGTCTTGGCCTTCGGGGCTTGATTTACGTCGGTCTGTGGGGTTGTCCTATGCAGTTCTAGGCGGTCCACCCTCCCGGTCTTTGCCTCCCCTCTTTGGGAAGGAGTAAGTTTATTGCTTACTGCCTGAGGCGCCCCTACCGGGGAATGCCGACGGCGGTGCCCAGGCAATTTTTAATGGCCAGAGTGCTCACCTTCTCGGGCGCTGGTTTATCAAATCCCACTTTCCCGACCTTGTGTCACATCTTACCGCTGTGGGAGGTAGATAAATAACTTGTGAACTGATTGTGTTTATACGCTTTTTTTTTATTGTTGTTCCGTCTTTGTTTACCCCATTCCTGGGGAGCAGGCACCAAATGCTGTAAAAGAATAAAGCCACAAAGAACATGAGCCATTGAGCAACAATGTTGTTGCTGGCTTTTTTTCTTTTCTTTTGGTCTCTTGAAGGAGAGAAGAAAGACACTGGAACTTTGGTTGCTCCATCACCACTACAGCCACCTTTACAATTAGACATCACTATCCAATGGACCAACTACTTATGTGTCAGAGAGACTTACAACCATTTCTGTTGACAAGCAAAACAACCGGTAAATAAAGAAGGTCACTTTAAATGTAACACTGCAGGGACGCACTGTTAAATTCAAAGTAACCTTCTTTTATTTGGTCCGTTTTCTAAAAATTAATTTAGTTTTCATAAAAAAATTTTTAGTGAGTTATGTGATGATACATGAAGAAAACTGTAACATTTGCAACCTTTGCCCCCATGCTGTCAACAGAAAGTTGACATTGTGAGGTTTTATTTTATTTATTTTTGTGTGCATTTACACATCATTACCTGGAAATTTTTTTACAAATTTTAATATATTGCAGAACATATCTTACAGAAGAGATGTTGCTAGTCTTTCTCTAGTCTATCATTATTTTCGTGGTAAGTGCTCAACTGAGCTCCAATTTCTGGTTCCTCCTGTAAAGCATTCACAGCAAGAACTCATCTTCTATCTCCACTGCAGAGAACTTCCTCTTTTTCCTCCTGTGTACCTAAAACCTAATAGAATTTCCATGAACAAAGTTTCTTTCCAAGAATTTTTCTATCTCTTGAAAACATTACCATGCGATTGCTTCCCTACGGATTACAACATGGACTTCAAGTTCAATGTCAATAGAAATCTGTTGAACCATCCTCTTAAGTAATCAAATTTTATCCATTCCATTCATCGTTTCCAATTATCTCATCCAACTGACAATTTCATGAACCCTTATCCTCAAGTGACTATGCTGCTATGTCTTCAATATTACTATGATGATGGCTTAACAACAACGGAAAAGTAGAGAGAAAGACTTCATTATCCATTGAGCCAACTACTTACAACACGTCAGTGAGGAGATTACGGACCATCTAGTGGGGTCGAATGTTACCAATGACTTATTAGGGCCACATATTGTTACACCAACATCAACACTAACCATAAGTCCAGGTTGTCGACATCTCCCCCCCAAAATGTCCCCCCCCCCCGTTTTTTTTAAAATTAAGTTTTATACCAAATTCAAACACTATTATATTGATGCGACTCCAACTAATCTCCAAGAATACTGCCGTTCTATATACAAGAAAATGTCACATTTTTATGGGCTAATTCATTCCTAACGGTAATTTCTAAAAGGAGTGTTTTAAGTGTTGAGAGATGCCTTAACATCAGTTTGATCCTGGCAATCCACTCATCTTTGGTGTTGTAGGCGGTACGGTTGGTGTGTTTCTCAACTGCGCCTGATGCATAATAGTCCATGGGATTGCAATCAAGTAAGTAGTGGGATGTTTGAACTGGTGGAGTCATGGAAGTTGTCAAACAGCCGCCTTACGGTTTCCCGGAGGGTGTGACACACAGCTGCCACACGTATGACCTTCATGCATGCTCTCCAACTCTCAAACCCCGAAATAGAAACTGCTATCCATTGCACAGTATTTAACAGCGGTACTATGCAATGGTTTTGAAATGAAAGAATATTAAAAACAAATATTATCAGATTTGTTTTGAACACCCTGTATTTATTGTACTAGCAGGGCTACCCGATGTTGCTTGGCGGAGTAGTAAATAATTTATTTTTATCAATGGCAATTAATTTCCTATTGTTGTCATAAGGTAAATCTGACTGTAAAAAAAAGAAACAACTAATCTAGATAAAACTTGTAAAAAAACAAAAACAAATATGCGAGATAAGTTTTACTTAAAAAAAAATAAACTAATCCTCTTTCTCTTTCTCTCTCTCTATCTCCCTCTCTCTCTATCTCCCCTTCTCTCTCTCCCCCCTTCTCTCTCTCCCCCCTTTTCTCTCTCCCCCCTTTTCTCTCTCCCCCCTTTTCTCTCTCCCCCCTTTTCTCTCTCCCCCCTTTTCTCTCTCTCTCTCGCTCTCTCTCTCGCTCTCTCGCTCTCTCTCTCGCTCTCTCTTTCTCTCTCTCGCTCTCTCTTTCTCTCTCTCGCTCTCTCTTTCTCTCTCTCGCTCTCTTTCTCTCTCTCTCTTTCTCTCTCTCTCTCTCTCTCTTTCTCTCTCTTTCTCTCTCTCTCTCTCTCTCTTTCTCTCTCTCTCTCTCTCAGATCTGTAAAAAAAAGCATCTGTGTTCCCATGCTTTAATTCCGATTTTACTGGAAATTTTATAATAGTGTGGTGAAAAGAACTCTGTCGAAAGAACTGACCGCAAAATTATCACATCATAAGTCTCCTCCTGCTCTTCGCTAAAATCTTAAAATCTTTAATCAATCTTGCGATAGTTCACCACCTCGAAAATGCTAAATTTCTCTCTGATCAACAGTATGGATTTAGGTGATCCCGTTCTATTGCGGATATCCTAAACATCATCTGTGAACGTATATACCACACACTGGATAAGTTTGCTAGATATCTCAAGACTTTTGACAAGGTCTGGCATGAAAGTCTTCTCAGGAAAATCAACTCATCTGCTATTACTTAATGAATATTTGATATCATCAGATCTTTCTTGACTAAAAGGAACATCCAGGTAGTTTTCGATGGCTGTACATTCAAACAGCACCACATAAATGCGCTTGTGCTTCTGTGGTCAATACTTGGACCTATATTATTCCTGATTTTCATAAATGACCTCCATCATGCAATCGCATCTGAGATGGGTATATTTGTTGATGATACCTTGCTCTATTCCCAGCATGAGGGCAAATCGAATGCCCATGAATGCAAGGCAATGGCTGAATTCTTGGAAAATGGCCTCCTCCTGTAATAGAATGGAGCCAAAAATGGATGGTTACGTTTAATGCTACCAAAACAAAATCTCCTTTCCTTTAGCAGCTATAAAAAAACCTTTCCAACCACGGATTGTCATGGCCGATAGCACCTTTCCCGACAGTCCTGCATTTAAAATACTCGGCCTGACATTCTCAGGCAACATGAAGTGGAATAAGTACATAGAAGATACTGTTAAGTCTACCACAAAAAAAGGTAAGCTCCCTCTACCGGGCTAGAAAACTTCTCACACCTGCTTGTATTCTATATCTCTATAAAGCCACTATTCACCTGTGCATAGAGTATTGTTGCAACATCTGGGCTGGTGCACCAACCACTAGCCTCTCCCTCTTGGACAAGGTGCTCAAAAGAATTTCTAACCTAATAGGTCCCATACTGTCTACCCATCTCCAGCCTCTGTCGCATCACTGCAGTGTTGTATCCCTGTGCTTGTTTTACAAGAATTTCCACAGAATGTGCTCTGCTGAACTTGGTGCATTTGTATCCCCTCAACAGAAAATACCCCAACCCCAGCCGACTAGCAGCAAAATCTCACCCTTTCTCTGTAGAGGTCCCTAGATGTCGAAAGATTTTCGGCTTTAAGTCTGGCTGCTGGCCTTTGGAATTCTCTGTTCCCTGTTTTCCCGAACCGTGACACACTTCTCCCTTGGAACTGCCCTGATTTTAGCTGTGGGGGCATTCTTTAGTTCAGGAATAGTTTGGGGATTGTTTTGAGAGATATTATCTTTGAGATAACCCCATAGATATTATCTGGAATGTTATGGTTCGCTGAGTGTGAAGCCCATTCACTTTCACATCATCACTGATGAGACGATCACCAAAGTGTCCTCGCACCTGAATCCTTTAAAGTGTGCAGAGTTGCCCCATCATGTTAGATCCACTGTTCATCCCTCACAACAAAACCTTTTTCGTCTGCCCAAAACTTCTTAACAACCATTAGGTAGCCCTCAGTATTGATCAATGCAGAGCTGTACATTTGGAGCATGGATCATTGAACGGTGATAAAATAAAGACTGTTAGGCATTCATGATTGAAACTTGGTGGGCAAGTCAGCCGACGTAGACTGAACTTTATTTGTACTTAATATGGTTTGATTTCAGAAAGGATTGTGAATTTTATTAAAGATTACATGAGTGGCAGTTTTTACAGTCTCAATATACAGATCAAATTCTGTTAAATAGTTCACCCAATAGTCCACAAAAGTGTTCTTAATTCCTTTTTTATCATTATTTCTGAATTTATCTAATTCCATTTTAGAATGTTCTATGCTATTGATGCTGTTAATCTGATCTGGCAAAATAAAATGAGTGTAGCAGGTGTGTAAAAATGAAAAGTTAAAAACGGTATTTATCCACATACGGTTAGAGTAGTGGAAAATTCCATTCAAAGTCACAGTTACAGTTAGGTCTACGTGTCAGGGTATTGCAGCACAAAGAGGAAGTCGGTAATGATGTAGCGGATAAGCTGATGATATCTTCCTCTTTTTTTCTGGACTGTAAGAGAGAGATCATGCATTGGAGAGCTGCTCCGATTCAACTCTGGAGAATGGGTTGGGGCTATTATGTAACTGTACTGTATACTAGAGAAGAAAAATAAGCCCCTGAAAACATTGTTACGTCTCAATGCTTTTTCTACTGTCATTTTTTAATAACTTTCATTCATTCACTGTGAAGGTCCCCAGATGCCGGAGAGCCTTCTACTCAAATAGCGTCTTTCCTCGTGCTGCTGGCCTCTGGAACTCCCTCCCTTCCCCCTGTTTCCCCGACAGTACTGACATGCAGAAATTTAAAACTAATGTGAACAGACATCTCGCTGCGCAGATCCCAATTTAGGCTACCCCCCCCCCCAACCTTCTCCCCTTTTCTTTTTTCTCAGTAGCCCCTTACGTCTACAGTGGTGGCCTGCCTTGTTTGGGATGAACCATGTTAAAAATTTAAAAAAAATAACTTTTACAACTGTTATTAAGAAGACTATAACAGGAAAAAGAGAAGAGTGGACAACCAGCTGCTATGTGTTATCAAACCAACAAGACCCAAGTTGCTGCAATCAGAGATTTGATCCTTGTAGTCTTACATGAAGAACACTTTTTTAAGAACTTAGTTGAAAGGAGATTCTGATCTCCTTTATATAAAACAGAATTAAATACCTACTTTGTAGGAAAAAAGCTATCGATGACAAAGAAACAATAAAGAGACTGACTTTACTTTATATATTAGACTAGCTAAAAACGATCCACCTTCTTTACCGAGAAACCCAAAACCAATTTCTATTTCACATTTTGGTAATTTGGAGAAAAACAACAAAAAGATGATTAAAAACAACAAAAGTTGATTAATGTTATTTGATAAGCAAAAAGTCTTTCCTGCCGCTATCAACATCAAGAAGAAAAAAATTAGTTTAAAAAATAAACGTATTTATTTAATTTGTAAAAGAAAAACATTGTTAGTCATTGCGTTAAATGCAGAGTTTAATTTATTTAAGAAATTAAAGTTTTTGGTGTGTGCAAATGTACTCGTGCGTAAACTTAACCGAAAATTGTCATTTGAAGTTCAAAATAATATAACCGGAAGTCATCATTTGGAATGTTAAAAATCTTTTCATTAAATCGTTTTTATTACTACTGATAATTATAATATTAATATCAACAAAACTATTGCGTATATATATATAATTATTTTTATTTACACAGACATGTACAAAATCTGCGACACTGGCATGTCGATGTTATCGATCAACAGTTATTATAAACTGAGATCTCATCAGGCAGAGTTAGAATCCGATCTTAACCTTAGATCATATTTAGTTCTTTCCAAATATGATCTAAAATTAAGATCGGATTCTAACTCTGCCTGATGAGATCTCAGTTTATAATAACTGTTTATCGATAACATCGACATGCCAGTGTCGCAGATTTTGTACATATCTGTAAATAAAAATAATCATATATAAAAGCTCTATTTGATATTGAGCACTTTTTATAAATCCGGTTTAAATTCTTTGGATTACTACCCTGTGGATATTTTACCTGGATTATTATATATATATATATATATATATATATATTAGATAAGAAAATAGAACCAAATTACAAATGTATATTTTTATATAAATATAGTTCAGATAAATGAAAAAGTTACTCATTTATTCATTTAGATTTGTTTATTTTCTATTTTCAGTTCGAGACTGGTTCTCGCTGGTACCATTTGTAGGAACCGTTTCATTGGTTGTGTATGTTACTACGCACACGTTTCGAGAAAAATGGGAGCAATACAAGAACCCTCGAAGTGGTTGTCGTGTCAACAATCTTGTCAAACTGGAATGTGAAAAAGTAGTCGACATTGCGGACATTGAAGATTTGGGAGATAAAGTTGTCTACTGTCGGTGCTGGAAGTCAAAAAAGGTAAGTCCGTTCTTCTCATTTTAATATGATTTCCTGTGTCTAATAAAGTAATTTAACCTAAAGATTTCTACCTATTTTCTATCATTGAGATTTCATTTTACTCTATTAGAAAAAAAATCTAATTCTAATTGTGTGGTAAATTCAGTTTTTGCCTAGGACAGTCGCTTATGGGCTATTCTGGTTCAAGATATGGTGCATACCAGAAAGAAAGCCAGTACAAGTAAGTTTATGTGTATGTAAAATGTGATTAAAGATGGAGGCTCTTACGAAAAAAGGTCGAGAGAACAGCCAAAACAAAGATGGTTTGATACTCTACATCAAGATGTCAGGATTTCACCCTGACCAATCCGTCGACTGTTTATGGTGGAAGGAGAAATCCGGTGCAAAACCCGCTGTGCAGGATTGGGTGTCCGTCACATTTTGCGCAGATATTTAGATAACACATTTCATGGGAAATGGATTCAGTATAGAATTACATTAGCAATAAAAATTGTGTATATTTACACACTTATAGAATTACATTAGCAATAAAAATTGTGTATATTTACACACTTATAGAATTACATTAGCAATAAAAATTGTGTATATTTACACACTTATAGAATTACATTAGCAATAAAAATTGTGTATATTTACACACTTATAGAATTACATTAACAATAAAAATTCAAATTTGTTAACTGAAACCTTCATAAACACTTGAAAAACACTGAGTTGTAAAAAAAAATATTACTCATATGTAGAATAAACAGGATCGATTATACTTGAGGCACCCCAGAATAATTATATTATTTATGTAGCTACATGTTAACAATTCATATATCGGGTATAAAGATAGATAATATATAAGCATCACTTTGGTCATAATAGAAGTATGACTATTACAGCATCGATATAATTAAACCCAGGATTTCATAACTTGTAAAAATATAAGCATGTTTTTTTTTTGCTGTAGTGTTCCAGTTATTTCCTAGACGATCATCATCATAAACCTGAATAATGCACTTGTTTATATATAATCGTTTTTATTTTAATGATTAAACAGTTTTTTTTTCTGTTTTTTTTTCCCCCTATTTTAATAGCAGGGCTACCCGGTATTGCCCGGGGCAAAAGTGTAACATATTTTGGTGCTTGTGCATATCAACCTTGACATGTTAGACCGCTCTTAAAAATAAAATAGCTAAAGAAATGTACTTACGTGGTAGATGAAAGATTGTACACCAAAAATTATGCAAATTCATCCAGTATTTATTTAATTATAAATAAAAAACGATTTTATCACTCTGTAGATATTTCCACCATTTTCCAGTGGTCAAGAACGATAACTCATATTTTCGGGGTTTGGGGGTCTCCATTGTTTACAAAAATGTCAAAATGTACGTAAAATCATTTTATTTTATTTTCCTTATAATTTAATAACTACTGGATGAATTTATGTAATTTTTTCTGCACAATCTTATTTTCAGCTAACACGTAAGTACATAAAAAGTTTATACATTCTTTAAATATTTCAATGTCAGGGTTGATATCCATATTTCTATTAAAACTTTAATCTCTTTACCCCTCTATATCTGTCTCGCTATCTTTCTCTTGTTCCCCTCCACCGTTTTCCCCTCCCTCTCCCCACCCCATCTCTCTCCTCCACGCAGCCCATTCCTCTCGCTGGAAATACATACACACAGAAAACTCCTTTGTATAGATTTCTCAAGGAATAAGGGAAGTAACTCCTTGATTAAAAATCAGTTACTTCCCTTTAGTTAGTATATAAAATAATGAATAAATAAACCCCCCCTGACGAAATCTGTGCCAGTCAATGAATGATTTTTTTTTTTCTAAATTTTAGATATTATTCATTCTGGGCAGACGCCGACCAAGAATATACCAACTTTGTGGGTCTTTGTTTTAGAGTTTTAACTGGACATACACACAGACAACTGCCCTTCATATAATAGATTTTTTTAAAGTAATAAAAACAAAACTTTTTTCATTTGAACTAACATACAGAAAAGAACGGTTCATATATATATATATATATAGGAATGTTATTGTAGGAAATAAAAAAAGCAAGTCACTTACAGATAGCTGCAATTCATCGTTTTGTTTATAAAATCCCTCCCGTTTGCAGCTATCTGTAAGTGACTTTGTTTTTTTTTATTTATTTCCTACAATAACATCTTAACAACAGAAGTATTCGTGGAGAGCCATTATTAAAATATATATATATATATATGTATTTCTGTTTTTAATGGAAATCGCTCCAAACAAGGCATAAAGCCACGTGATGTAAGGAACTAAAAAAATACCACTTCAAGGTAAAAAAAAACTTGCAAATAAGTGTTATATGGATAAATTCCTACCCAGAAAACAGCAATTCTTCCCCCTTTTTCAGAAACATCACTCATGGAATGTGAAGACTAAAGGACAAAATAAGAGAAACAAGAGTTACGAGGCTGCCGAAAGTAAACCCAAAGTCAGCTTTCTACTCTCCTATATATATATATATATATATATATATATATATATATATATATATATATATATAATTAGTTAACATTGGAATCTAGTTCATTATATTTGTCTTTCTTCACACTTAGAGAGGGGGGTGCACAATATTAATTTTCTGCAACAAATGTAATTATTCCAATTTTCATGAACTATTACGATCAATATCAGCACTTATTCATGTTGTAATAATATTTAAAATTTTGTTTTTCTATTTTCTTTTCCAGTTTCCGTATTGTGATGGAGCCCACGCCAAACATAACGAGGAGACCGGTGATAATGTCGGACCATTAGTCTTGAAGAAGAAAGATCCAAACCCTCTATAACAAAGTTCTTAGATTTAGCTTCACTACTATTCCATGAAACCTCCACCCTGCAATCATTAGAGACACCTAATATTATAAACTAGCTGACCTGTGTCCCGGCGTTGCCCGGGGAAAATGGAGGAAACAAAGAAACTCCTGCTCATAGTTATTTGTTAGAGGGGATATTTACAGACTTGTTTGACAGGAAATAATGGCAATATTTAAAGATATGTATTTGTGTAATACTATAACGTGAAAATTCAATTAGATTTTGGTACCGGACGCTTTGGGAGGAATGGGGAAATAGTTATTAGTCTTACTGCGAGGAATGGGGAAATAGTTATTAGTTTTACCGCGTGTATAATGTCTAGCTTAATGCACCAGATTTCACATTCCTTCGTTATAAATGTTTAATTGAATTTTCACTGTATGCTTTTACATGTGAAGTAGATTATATATATATATATATATATATATATATATATATATATATATATATATATATATGATAAATCGATAGATATAGGTTGTGATGAATATAGGATTATCTCTGCAGAGTCTTTTGCAGGGTAAATCCAAGTCGAGAGCTCAATATAAGTACAGAGCAATATTGATAATGGTATATGGAAAAACTCAAAAATAATACATGGTGATTTTTAGGCAATCATTTATTTCATTTGCACTTGATGGATTCCTCAGACCAACAAACCACAATAAAATACATATTTTGTTGAATAAAATGGGGATTTTTTTTTTGTCTACATAATTGATTGAAATCTATTCAAGTTTCCTGATGAGTCATTTTCACGTGGGAACTGGCTGATGAATTCGCCATAGTTATCATTCCAAGTTTTTTTGGTCTAATCACAGACCATCCTCAGGGAGTTGTGTATTGCAAAGATAATCAACAATTAAAAGATTTGAGAATTTAGTCCAACGCATGTAAAACAGACATTAAACCGAATACAATGATGATGCTGATGATGAGTAAATTTGGCAGAAAACTATTTAACCCATAGATGAGGCCCAGACAGGTACTACTACTACTACTCCAGGTCAGAGTTAATCTGGGGGTCGTAACTAAAGGGTGACCCTGCTTTGAAATTAAGGCCTCACCACTCGATGCAGTTCTATGTTATACCCAAGACTGTTCGGGCGTAGAGAGAGATTATTATTATTATTTTACTTTGTTTCTTGCCTATTTTCTTCATTTTATTTTTAATCTAAATTAAATTAAAAATGTGTAACCAATGAATCCCGGGCAATGCCGGGTAGGGACAGCTATTGTTGTACATATATTTTTTTAATTATTCATCACTGTTATTTTTTGTTATGATACATAGGTGACACTGGATAGCTCTTCTAGGAAAGTTGAAGAGAATACTTGTAACGTCTTATTTCTCTTCAATTTCTCTGAGCATTTATTTAGTACGTAGACATTACGACTTAGTGGAGGAATTTTTGTTATCTTATAATTGTGTTTTGGGAATACGGTTTCATTTAAAATTAATTTTTTAAATGAGTAAACAGAAATGGCTTCAATTTGACTTGTTGTATTTGAAAATATTTTAAATTCTATAATTAAAAGTTTTACTTTGAATTTTATAATTTTCTTGTTTTTTATTTATATTATTTTTATTTTTAATTTTAAGTTAATGTTTTCCCACAGCCTCTACAGATATTCATTGGTCCGTCCACTTCGCACACTTTGAGCAGTCAACATGTCTGCCTTAAATAGTCTCCACTTCCTGTATAATCATTGAAGGGAAGTAACTCATCTGATATTAACAGCTGGTATTAAATTTACCAAACCAATAACCTGTTTAGTTACTGAGGTTGTTTGAATAACCAGTTGATGCATTCACTGTGGAATGTTGTGGAAGCAAAATAAAGTATAAAATATAAAACGCGTGTGGAGTTAATGAATTTATTTGTTGGATCGGAAGAAGAAAAAAAAATATTGCTGCCAAAATCAGTCAGTTGCTATAGCAGTAAAATTACAGCTTACACACATATACATGCAGTAGAAAAAATGTGACCCATTACGTGACTCGTTGAGCTCTGGTTAAATTGTTTGAATCAGGAAAAAGTATAATTCTCTGTAGAGGAAGTTGAAGAGAAAATAGAACGAATAAGAGGATCAAGAGAAGAATAAGGACCCCAGATCATTAACACAAGACGCGGGACATATTTTCAAATCACCGGTTGACCTCGCAATACACGTGGTCTCTATTTACAAAACACTTGTAAATAGATCTTTTATTTATGTTAATATTTATTTTAAGGCAGAGAGTTCATAAATAAAACAAATAAATATTAACATGTTTTCTTTTCTTTTAACATGTATACGCTTTTTTAAAAATCGGCTGACTTGTAATCTGTCGTTTTGCAATAAACAAAACAGTTTATCATTTTTTTTTTTACTTTTATTTACTAAATAAAAAACAAATTTTAAACGCAATTCTATATTTCGTGTTGTGTACTTTTTTTTCTTTTCGTAGGGAGGCGAGTAGCGAAGTTTTATATATTTGTTTATAATTGTTGCTTACAGAAAAAAAAGGAAAAAACTTCACGAGGGCAGAAATGGGGGGGGGGGGTATGAAATATTTATCACCGTACTTAAGTAATCTTTCGTTTTGTAGGGAAAAATCAAGCTTCCCAAAAAGGGGCACTATGGATCTTACCTCAGTTTAGAAGGATTTTTCCATACTACACATTGCTCCTAGCCCGAGGAGGCAAAACGGATGATTACGCAAGTTATTTTAATAAATAAACGAAATATATACGCCTTTTAAAAAATCGGCTGACTTGTAATCTTTCGTTTTGCTTCCCCACGAGGGCGGAGTTAGACTTCAAAAATCAGTTTCTAAACGGAAGCAATTTAAAATTTATGAAGTTTTTTCCTTTTTTTTCTGTAAGCAACAATTATAAACAAATATATAAAACTTCGCTACTCGCCTCCCTACGAAAAGAAAAAAAAGTACACAACACGAAATATAGAATTGCGTTTAAAATTTGTTTTTTATTTAGTAAATAAAAGTAAAAAAAAAAATGATAAATTGTTTTGTTTATTGCAAAACGACAGATTACAAGTCAGCCGATTTTTAAAAAAGCGTATACATGTTAAAAGAAAAGAAAACATGTTAATATTTATTTGTTTTATTTATGAACTCTCTGCCTTAAAATAAATATTAAGATCTATTTACAAGTGTTTTGTAAATAGAGACCACGTGTATTGCGAGGTCAACCGGTGATTTGAAAATATGTCCCGCGTCTTGTGTTAATGATCTGGGGTCCTTATTCTTCTCTTGATCCGAATAAGAATATTAAAGCCGAAATTAAACTTTTTGTTATTCTAAAACTTCAACTATGAACAACAACACAAGAATGTGTACTGTTGTTATTATAGCGAGAGATACACATCAACTTCATTATGTCTATGAAGCTCTTTATGAAGTGTGCCCACGAGATATTTGTTAAAGGACAAAGACCTTAGTGCTACACACATGTAGTATTTCGACGTTTTTCTGGAGGCTATTAAATTTTTTTAAGTTATCTTTTTCATGTTTCAACGCTGCCTGAAAATGAATGAGGGTCCCATGTTCTCTTGCTCGTAAAACTCCATATTACTATTATGCTTCTTATTTTCAACTTTCAAATTATAAAAAAAATAATCACTGGAAGTCTTAAGTGAAATCTGGCAAATATGTGAGTTTAATCTAACCTCTTTGGCTTTTAGTTTACAACATTAGCAGACATGTTTTTGAAGCCCCCCCCCCACAAAGGATGTTTTATTAATAATGTATAATACCATGCAGAGGAAGTTGAAGAGAAAATAAAACGATGAAGAATATTAAAACTGAAATGGAATTTGTTATTCTACAACTTCAACTACGAACAACAGCATAAGAACGCCACCATTATTATTAGAGTGACAGGTGGCTACTATCGACATAACAAGAGAAGGAGACAGACAGACATTACTATTTATATTTTTGCTAGGCTGCCGCGTCAGAAATGAATGCTCACCCGTCCCGATGGAGCCCCAGTCATATTTCTTGGGTGGTTAGACATTGATAATAGAAACAGTTTGTAAATGAAAGCTTTACGGTGTAAAAGGTCAAGCCAAAATCCTAAACACACTTATGGTCGTTAAAAAATGATAATATTGGAAGTTTTCAAATCGGAGAAATGGTGTACCTAAAATAAAACAGTAAAAAAAATCAAATACAGTAAACACTGATTGTTTTTTAAATGCTCTTGAGAAAAAGTTTACCTAAATTAAATTCATTATAATGTGTGTGTGTTTTTTTAAATAGTAATTTTTAAATCATTTATTATTTTAATAAAACAATTTGATTCAATAAATTTGTGTTTTAAAACATAATGGCTAATAAGATTAAGAAAATAAACAAACTCAGAACGTTTTAATAAAAAAAAATCAGTAAAAGTAACACGGTAAATGCCAGCGTTTTGTTTACATTTTAAATAACATGCCCGTCTTGCGTCCATACTGATAATCAGAGGGAGGTAACCAATTCAATGAAGTAACGCTGGTTGTTCAATCAGTTAAGCAATAGATATATTAACTATGTAACTCATTTCATGTATGTATATATATAAATAATAAAAGAAATAATTATAATTTATAAGTAAGATTATTAGCGAGCAAAATTGCGTAAATACATGTGGAAATCTGAAGAAAACAATCAGGAGTGTATATTTACGAATGCTAATTTATTAGAAGTTTAAAAGCAATTAATTATGTAAATTGAGAAATGCGCATAGTGTTTCCGCCCGTTTTTGTAGTAGTATTTAAAGAAGCTGGCGGACTAAGTAAATCATAATATTACTCTGATGGAGTTTCGGCTTCAGACAGATAGATACATAATCTCCATTATTAATAGATATATATATATGTATATATATATACATACACATGAAATAAACACAGCAATATATGTATCAATATAATACAACTGCTGCTGATACTTTTATATCACGCATCCACACATGATTATACACATTTTTCAATTTTTTCTTTATTTTCCACATTTTTTTTACATTCTTTTTTTTTTTTTATCTTTAATATTTTTTCAAACGACACTGACAAAATGATGTAACCTTTGACATTCTTCAGGTAAATCTTCATATGGAATTCGAGAATTTATACAGAATTTTGAACAAAACCCTTTAATGAATCTATGTTCTGTCGGCCATGAACGGTAGAAGTGTTACTTTTTATTTTATTCTTAGTTATTATCACTTGTAGTAAGGATTGAACCTAAAACCTCCAGAACACTGTCAACACCTTTAACCATTATGCCATGGGTCCAGGTGGACAATTCTAGTATTAATTTTGAGAGCTTTAAACCTAGTCTTGTCTTAACTAAAAATAACATAAAAATTTATACTTCTACACATTCATGGCTGATGGAACAAGAATAATCTACTCTCGTGGATTAAATAAAGGGTTCAGTTCAAAATTCTGTATTACTTCCTGTTATATAACGTTGTAATAATAAATAAGAACACAAGACAGGAATAGAAGGAATAAGAAACATATTAAGAATACTTAATTACATACAATAAGTCAGTCGCAAATACAGACGTGCTATAAGCGGTGCGCTAAACGGTTCCCCTTTGGTTAGGCAAAGGTGTCGACTTTATAGTGACTTGACGAATACATCTTGTCACTATGGGTAAATCTGAATCCGTCCACAACACTTCCCGAATTCAATATAAATTTACAAAATCATAGATTATATTGGTTCATCAGGTGTTGTTTGAAAAACATGAAAACGAAAATATGTAAAGATAAAGAAAGGAAATAAGGGTTCCCAATTTCAAAAAGATGCACCTGAAGAAGGTCGGAGGTTACATCAGCGGAAATGCTGTCAAAATAACAACTAAGATGAGAATAGTAGTCCGAATATTCAATCCTCATCTCAAAAATTCTGAAACATAATCCTCGATAACTACAAATATAAAATATGATTCTAATTTTATGCTGTACAAACATCTTTCTTTTTTTTTTTTTTTTTTTTTTTTTGTAACAAAGTAAATATTAAAAAATTTAGTGAAAACAAGTTTGTGTTTTTATGTAAGATAATAATACACTAAGGCATTTTGTGTTCTTACATACATTATCACTTTTCACACGCGTTTTTAAAAAAAAAAGATGGTAATTAATCTGATGTTGTTAAGGTATAAAAATTGCGACTTTATCCATTTTAAAATGAATCATTCCAAAGGCGAATTTTGACTAAAACAGTACAATTTTAAGTAAATACATTTAAAAAGGTGACATTCGTTTTATTGATTTGAAGAATATTTAGCTGACAGTTCTTTTTACGGTAAGAAGACAGAATATTTATTGTTTTAAAATAATTAAATTTCTACAAGTTTGAATTAAAAAAAAAAGACATATTTGATTTATTTATTTAAAGAATATTTAGCTGACAATAATAATTATTTTTACGGAAGTCATTTAAAAAAACGTTTTTTTAATAATATTGACACTGACAGACATTATTTCAAAAGAAATATTATTAAGAGTAAATTATACAGATTGATATGTGAAGCACTGAGGAATTTCCTCAGAGTTCTGCGAGTGAAGAATATTATGAGAGGATTAAAAATGATGAATGAAATGGACAAAATTTGAACACCTGGGGACGATTTTAAATATTTTTTGCCATTGGATTTGAAGACAACCATGTTGTTTGGTGGGAAGAAATCTCGTAGTAATGTGTTTTACAAATTGGAAGTTCTTAGAAAAAAAAACTCTGTGAAAATTCTGTTTGATTCTTGGTGCACGGAGGAAGAACGGAAAGTTCTTTGCAGTTCGGGTAGCGACATGAGTTCTTTTGTTTAGTTTGATTGAGTTATTGGTGCTTATGCATATCAACCCTGACATTGAAATATTTAAAGAATGTATAAACTTTATTATGTACTTATGTGTTAGCTGAAAATAAGATTGTGCAGAAAAAAGTACGCAAATTCATCCAGTAGTTATTTAAATATAAGAAAAAGAAAAAAATGACTTTACGTACATTTTGACATTTTTGTAAACAATGGAGGCCCCAAACCCCGAAATCGTGAAAATGAGTTATCGTCCTTGCCCACTGGAAAATCTAAGATACAAAATGGTGGAAATATCTACCGAGTGATAAAATCGTTAAAATCGTTTTTTATTTATAATTAAATAGCTACTGGATGAATTTGCGTAATTTTTTCTGCACAATCTTATTTTCAGCTAACACGTAAGTACATAATAAAGTTTATACATTCTTTAAATATTTCAATGTCAGGGCTGATATGCATAAGCACCGAGTTATCTTCTCTTGTCAAATACTTCAACTGCGTTCATGTTTTCTCGTATTTAAATATGATTGTTGCTGATTTTCCCTATACTAGTGTACACCCTCCGTCAAAAATACTATACTTCTATAATACACGCATGACGATCCAACTTGCCTTACATCTTTACGTTCCTAAGTTCTTAAGTTCCTGTTAAATAAAGATTAATTTACTTTATTATAGAGAAGATGTTGGTGATTTTTATTTCAAACTCTGGTGACCCTTTTCTTATCCAATACAAGTGATGGCGATTCCTCTGAGCTCTACTGCTAGGACTTCGATGTTATTTTCATTGATCTTTGATGTTGATTTGATGATTGTCCCATTTTTGGCTAGCATGATGCTTCCATGGTTCTCATGTGGTCTTTCTATGATGTTGGTCGTTCCATCCACGTGGGGATGTTTAGGTGACCCTTTTCTTATCCAATTCAAGTGATGGCGATTCCTCTGAGCTCTCCTGCTAGGACTTCGATGTTATTTTCATCGATCTTTGATGTTGATTTGATGATTGTCCCATTTTTGGCGAGCATGATGGTTCTCATGTGGTCTTTCTGTGATGTTGGTCGTTCCATCCACGTGGGGATGTTTAGGTCCACGACGGGTTTCTTGTCGGCAGATATCACACTGATGCTCTCTGCATAGTTTTGCAACAAGTTCTTCTTTGGTTGGGGATAGTCCTTCAATGTTTAAGGATGTGATGGTCAATACTGGTTTTGGGAGGCGGACATTGACGTTTCTTCAGACTTCGGACTGATAATCTACTGACATTTGTTGAGCTTATGAATATTGCTCGTTTTTTTTTTTTTTTTTTTTTTTTTTTTGGCTCGCTTCAAAATGTTTGGTATAATTCACAGCTAATAGTAAGTATTACTTGACACGGATTGTGACGTGAACACTTCTACTATGATCTCCTATTCCTAGATTGTCTGAAGATAAGCCCTTTTGATTGGAGACTGTCTAACCATTATATCTAGTGGACATTGGAGTGGTCCTTCTTGGTGGTTGAATGGGGATGACTGAGATCAAGACCGGATGTCTAGGATTTCCAGTCGAAATTGCATATATTCCAGATGGGAAGGGAAGAGCAGTTGGAGCTGGCCTGCCCTCTGGGTGTGCGGCAGTCAGTTGTATTTGTGTGTCTCTCACATAGTTTAGAGCCTAAGAGCTCACTTCTAAGTGACTTGTGTTTTGATTTCGTCGGGCAAAAATCTTATCTTTGCAAGTTTGCTATTCAATCTAAGAAAGCGAGTACCATTGTAACCTTCAAAGGAAAATAAACCTTGTTAATTGTTTTTAAACTCGAGTTTTGGTTTTAATTGGAGGAAGAATTCCTCTGTTGTAGCACTGATTGAATCGAACAACATTGGGCCGACGCAGCGAGCTAATGACCACGGCCTGTGCAGTGAAAACACACACGCATGCAGACATTACAAAAAAATACACGTCAACAAATCTGACACCCGGACATTATTTACAAATAAAAAAATAAAAAAAAGTTTTATCCTGGGAGTATTTAAAAAAAAAAAAATAAATAAAAATATGGTCAAACAAAGCTTAAGTACATTTCTTTTTTTTTCTTTTTTTGCCTGGCATGATATTCGCTGTAAGATATATATTTTATAAGAGATTCTTATGCTTTTTAATCTACTCTAAAAAAAAAAAGAAGAAAAGTAATTATATATTAATAAAAATAAAAAAGAGCTTTATGTCCAGCGATAAATCTAAAAAAAACTTCTTTCAAATTCAAAATGTCCGCCAATTTTAATATTTTTCCCATGTAGCATAACCCTTTCCCCTCCCCCTTCTTCTACATTTCGATGAAGCAAAAATGTCCGCTTTCAAAGTTTGTGGCGCTCAGATACTCTCGCGTCAGAATAAATATTTTTCTTCCCCTCAAGCTAGCGGCTTATTTTTGAACAGTATAAAAAAAGGAAATAAGATTTTTTTGGCTGATGATTTTGGCGGCTCAATATTTCCTTATTTCTTCCTCGTGTAAGGAGAATCTGATTATGAAATTCGTCTTTTTCGCTTACACTTTGAATTTCTTTGTTCAATAAACTCCTTATCTTGTGCAAAAGTCGTTTTGTGGACTGCTAATTGGAATTACATTTATTTTATGTCAATATGAGCAGCATTTTGACCCCAACCTTCCCATGTGCTTTCCCGAAAACAAAGTTAGCGAATTTTGATTTTTCGCACCAAAATGATTTCTTGTAACATGAGGCTACCATGTGAATTATTTTTCTACTGCGCCCCCCCCCCACACACACACAATGTAATGATTAAATAACTTATCAGCTCATTTTAGCCTTTCTTTTTGTCATTTGAACTTATTTCATTCATTGCTTATCGAAAATATTTGATTAAAGTTTTAACATATTCTATGATAAAATTTCTTGTCTGTTCTTCTTCATTCGATTTATTTTGAACAGGCCTTTGATAAGTCCTATAAGAGGGTGGGGCCTGCCTGTCAGTCTTGATCGAAGTTTTCTACTTCAGGGTCAGTGGTTGCGAGGATCTAAGTTTGTAATCCCCAGGGATGACAGCTCATCCCAAGAAAGTTTCGGTATTCCAGCCTGCCGACTCAATGCGTTGGACATGTTTCTGACCCGGGAGATCCAGCTGGAGCTTCGCCTGACATGGCCAAGCCATCAAATCCTGCCCAGCTTAAGGACATCAGTTATTTCTTGTGTACCAAGCCTAGAGAGAAGAGTCTCGAAGAGAGTGCTGTCTTCTGACATGACAGATCCATCTTACCATAACTCTTTCATTATACTGCAGTCTCTTGATAGTGCTCGCCGATGCAGCCCATGTCTCAGAGCCATAAAGCATAACACTCCTCACACAGCTGGTGCACACCTGTCCTCTAGTTGTAATCGGCAGATGCTTATTTGTCAAGAAGGGCAGGATTTCTCTAAAGCTCCTCCAGGTAGACTTGCATCGGGCAATAGCAGCAGTCTCACAACCACCATCGGCTGAAAGGGAGTCGCCCAGGTAGCAGAACTCAGCTACAGCTTCCAGTTTGCTATCCCCAATCGCGACCTCTTTCACTGGCCTGCCGTCGACGGGTCTAGCTGTGCCCATACAGCGCGGACACCTGTATTGCTGATCCACTTAGAGTAGGTCACTGATTCCACTGCATCTCTTGTTGAAACAGACGGGGAAAAAGATGGAGTTTCTCCCTATACCACTCAGGCAGAATCCTCCATACTATTCCTCCAGGAGGTGATTCTCTTAACTAGAGCTTCGAGTGAAGTATTGGCAATTGTGAGGTCATCCACGTACAGGAGTTCCCAAGGGCATCCGGTTCTCAGTTCGAGTGACAGGGATTCCAAGACGATGATGAAAAGAAGGGGGCTCAATACCAACCCCCACACTGAATGGCTCACTGTACCCATCCCCCACACGCACAAGGCTTCTAGCATTTGAGTACATTGACTGCACAATCTGCACCAGCCATTCCTCCAGTCCCAGCCTCCTCATCGCCCACCATATGACCCTCCTTGGGACTCGATCAAAGGTCTTCACGAGGCCGACAAAAGCCACATATAGGGTTTTGTTTATGGCCAAGTGTTTTTCTTGAAGTTGTCGGATGATGAAGATGGCATCAGTGGTGCCCCTGCCAGGCATAAAACCAAACTGCATCCCATTGATGTGCATCCCGTTGTCTCATCAACTGCTTTTGATTTTCATAATTTCGCCTTATGAAAGTCTCAACATTTTTTATTGTGGAATTTTGTGTCTGGTAATAATTTTCATATTTATTCCTAACCTTGAATCTTACTGGAAATCCTTTCACAATGGCAATTTCCCATACTGCAGCATTAACTTTTTCAATGATGAGTTAAATACAAACTTATACCCAGATATTATCGGAGGTAGTTTATGGAGTCATGCGCAACAGTGCATACCCATATGCACTTCTCACATGCAACAATGTATTCACACATGCAACAGTGTATTTGCACATGCACTACTCCTAGCATGCAACTATGCATACATGCACTAATCATGCACAACAATGACCTGTACTCCTTACATACAACAGTAAAAATTGACCTGTACTCCATGCTTGCAACACATGCGCTACTAATTTCAACTTCAGTCTTGTAACCACTCTCTCATACCCAATATTCATCGTTGCTAATATCTCTACCCTACCCTACCCTACCCTTTCTTAAACGTAGATGCAAACTGGTAAATTCACATTCTAAGCTTGGTACATCTCCGTCTTTTTTCTTAACGTTTACAGCGATGTAATGTCGGGATATAACCATGTAAATGTATTTCAGTGCTATTTCTTTATCAGAGGACAATAACCTTTGTCAAATGGCTTTGGACCAGCCATCAGTGCATTTTTTAAATCTGGCAACTCCAGAATTTACTACCTGAAAATAACAGTACATTCCCATCCCTACAGCGGATGGACAGATCTTATGCGAGACTTCTTTGAATTCACCTCACTCCTGTGTTCTCAAACTCATCGCAAAACTGTCTATTCTTCCTTGCACACCGCAATTTCACCCACAGTGTAACTTATTTCAGTCATAATCTTCTGGCTGAATATGAGACGTGTCTGGACCCTTCCCTTTTTATCCTGCCAGTGCACAGACACATACGAATGCCACTCGGAACCTGCACAATTTAACCACATCCACAAGCCAGAGCGACTCAGAACATTTTTCTCATTTGAACAGGGAAAAGTCATTTTAGATCAAAATAAATAAATATTTACCCTCTTTTTTTCATTTTGCATGTCATTTAAATTCATTTTCATGTGCTGCTAAGCTACTAAAGAATTTCTTATTTTTATCGGCTAAAAGCCTAAGCAAGGGGTAATGTAGCAGTTATATGACAAAAGATCTATTTTCTCTTGTATGTACATGCAATTCCTTGCATAATTATTATTATTCCGCACGCATAGCAGTAGAGTTGTGATTCGGTTGGTGAAAACAGGTACATCTAAACTCGCGTATTGATATACAGGTGATCAGCGCATCACTGCACATACGCATCCACAGCTTTTCCTAATTTCCACTCAAAGCTGGATGCACACAAAATACGACAGTTCGAGTCGTGACGGCAATGTAGACAGATGTGTCATTTCCTCCCGCCTCTCATCAATGGCGATGCGAGGCAGGAATAGGCTCAAGACCAACTTGGATTCAATTGCCTTCCTACTAATATAATACGCGCATACCGAGCCAACTTGCCTTACGTGTTTACGTTTGTGCCAGTTGACACCGTTAAGATTCGAATAAAAAAATGTTGTTTGAAATAAATACAATTTAGGCGCGCAGAGTGAAAATTGTTGTATTGGCGCGTGACAAATATAAAATAACGCCCACGCACATTCCGATGTGCCTTTTTATATTAAATCAATTTAAAACGAGCGGACGTATTAGCAAGCACACCACGTGATATTTTTGTCCAATGAGATTTCTCCAAAAACATATTTTTCTAAACTTTTCTCAATAAGCTCGCTGGAGCCGACCCAATAGTATATAAGCACACACAAACATAAAACTTTCTCTTTTTTCAACTGACTTTCATCAGGAGCTTACACGCATCTCTATCACTCTTCCAGTTCACCATTTCGCGCGCTTTCATACAATTTCACAGGCGAACATTCACTAATGCCTCTTTTTACATATTATAACAAATGAACACTTCAACAAAAAGAAAAGACATTCTTCTTTTTACTTACATGAAACTAACGAAAGGACTCATGAACTCATTACACAAAGTAATATATTCTACTTGTTAATATGTTTATTTCAGTAAATAAACTTCCGTTAATTGTGCATGTAAATATTCTTCTTATTATTTTTATTTGTGGAGGAAGTTGGTAACCCCGACCAAAAGGGTACGACGACCCCCACAAATTGGTGACCACGACTTAGAATTGCATACACAACGGAATCTCTTTAAGCTACACGCGGTTCCTAACATACTGGCGATATCATGCGTGCGGTAACACTCAAAGGAAGAAAAAGACGATGCGAATCTCAAGGGATGATACAAGCCGTCATACGAAGCGTGGATCTCAGTACAATGTAGCAACAAATTAGCGAGTTACGCCGGTAGTCGCTATTAAGTCGAAAGATAAAAAAAATCAACCGACAGTTTAAAGGCTCCAAAATCACGTTCAAACGAAAAACACAAAAATGGACGCTCCCCGCGTTGAAACACCTCTAGCTACGTTAACGCTAAATATTCCACCTTTTAATCCCACCAATATAAAGACGTGGTTTATCCAGATCCAGGCCCTTTTCGACGCAAAACGGATTACGTCTCAGCGAACCAAGTATTGTTATTTGGTTGAAAAACTCCCGGCAGACGTCGTCGAGGAAGTAACTGATTTGTTGGAGAACGTTCCAGAACATAATCCATACGACGAACTTAAGGAGGCTATTTTGAGACGGACTGGCTTATCAAACGAGACAATGTTACGCAATCTCTTCACCCAAGTAGAATTAGGAGATCGTACACCGTCACAACTCTTACGATACATGCGATCATTGCTAGGAGACAACAAAATGTCCGAAACTATTATGAGAAGTTTGTGGCTGGATAAACTCCCAGACACAACAGTACAAATTCTGGCACCCACAACGGAAGAGACAAGCACGGTAAAACTAGCCGACATGGCGGACCGAATACATGAAAATCTGAGGGGCCGCAGATTAAACTCAACACAAGCACAGCCAAAACAGACGAGAGACGTCGAAGTGGCCGAACTAAAAACCACGGTCGAAAATCTCACTCGTAAATTGCAGGAATTAATGCAAATAGACCGTCGTTATTCGTTTAATAATCGACCGAACTACCGAAAACGAAGTTTTAGCAGAGGTCGAGGCAACACACGAGAACGAGCGAACGAAATCTGTTTTTACCACAAAAAATTCGGCACACAAGCAAGGCGATGCACGTATCCTTGTACCTTTAACAAGAATGAGGGAAACGGTCATTCCAGCCAGTAGAGACGACAACTGTTGCTGGATTTTCTACTAAAGGTCGTCTATTTTTTATTCGTGACAGGAATCACGGATATAACTTCTTAATAGATACCGGAGCCGAAATAAGCGTGATACCAGCGCTAAGTAAACAGAAAGCTACTCCACAGCCTTACCACCTCCAGGCAGCTAATGGCACACAAATACCGACATACGGTGAGAAGTACTTAAGCGTCAATCTCGGCTTGCGTCGCACATTTTCATGGATATTTACCATAGCCAACGTGACGACACCAATATTAGGAGCAGATTTCCTAGCACGATATAATCTATCGGTAGACATGACTAATCGCACACTGACTGATAACCAAACAAAAATCGTAATAAAAGGTATCACCACAAGATACCAGTCTACTGGGATTAGTTCTGCCTTTCCTGAAGAGACGTACATTCGTCGGCTGTTTCAAAAATACCCACAACTTACTCAGCCATTCACAGTCGCGGATAATATAAAACATAATGCAAGGCATTATATTAAAACGAGTGGACAACCCGTCTACGCTACCCCCAGACGTTTGAAGCCGGATAAGTACAGGATCGCAAAGGACGAATTCCAACGCATGTTACAACAAGGAATTATTCGACCTTCCAAAAGTGCCTGGTCATCTCCTCTACATATGGTACAGAAATCAGACGCGACAACATGGCGTCCTTGCGGCGATTTCAGGAGATTAAATGCACAAACTGTACCGGATAGATACCCTATCCCACACATTCACGATTTCGCAATCGGACTGCAAAACGCCACGATATTTTCTAAACTGGATTTAGTGAAAGCATATCACCAAATACCGGTGGCGGAAGAAGATATCCATAAAACAGCACTGACCACACCATTTGGACTTTACGAATTTGTCAGAATGCCATTCGGACTTAGGAACGCCTGTCAAACCTTCCAAAGGTTGATAGACGAGGTTTTTAGGGACCTTCCATTCGTATTCGCATACGTGGACGATGTCCTAATTTCTAGTAGAAACCTCGACGAACATAAACAACACTTGGAACAAGTTTTCCAAAGACTGTCCCATTACGGTTTAAAAATAAACTTGGACAAATGTATTTTCGGTCAGCAAGAAGTAAATTTCCTCGGACATTCAATTGATAAGGATGGAATATCACCATTACCCGAAAAAGTAAGTGCTATTACGAATTTTCCACAACCTACGTCTGTTAGACAAATTCGTCGCTTCATAGGTATAATTAATTATTACAGACGATTTTTACCCAACTGTTCCACAATCCTTGCACCGTTAACGTCATTATTGAAGAACAAAACAAAAAACCAACAATTAAAACTGGAAGGATCAGCTTTGAAAGCTTTCCATCAAGCTAAAACTGCCTTAGTCAATTTCACAAAATTGAATAATATTAAGGACAGTGAGGAATCGAAACTTACACTTACAACAGATGCATCAGACATAGCTGTAGGAGCAGTTATACACCAACTGACAGGGAGTACAATGACCCCTATTTCGTTTTTTTCAGCCAAACTGAGCAAGACACAGACAAAGTACAGTACCTTTTCAAGGGAATTATTAGCAATTTATTTGGCAATTAAACATTTTAGACATCTGTTGGAAGGAAGAGACTTTTGTATTTACACTGACCATAAACCGTTAACGTATGCACTGCATACACGCATAGATAAGTATGGCCCAAGAGAAATCAGACATCTTGATTATATTGCTCAATATTCTACAGACATCAGATACGTCAAAGGACAAGAAAACATTGTGGCTGACACATTATCACGAGCTGCAATAACTTCAATAAATTCCAGTTCGCTGAGTATGGAATTGATTGCACAAGAACAAAAAACGGACGAGACACTCACTGTCCAAAAGAAAAACAAGAAAGACAACATCGCGATCGACCGAATTAAACCAGCATACATTGAGGAACACCCTCAGCCAATTTCCCCACCAGAACAAATTCCCTTAGAACATGGGAGTCCAGCAGAAAGTGACCGAAACGTCAAACCTACGACAAAAACCGGTAGAAAAGTCCACTGGCCGAAACATTTCAAGGAATACATTACATATTAAAAAAAAATATTTTTTTTCCTTTTTTTTCAATCTGGGGGGAGTATTGTGCCAGTTGACACCGTTAAGATTCGAATAAAAAAATGTTGTTTGAAATAAATACAATTTAGGCGCGCAGAGTGAAAATTGTTGTATTGGCGCGTGACAAATATAAAATAACGCCCACGCACATTCCGATGTGCCTTTTTATATTAAATCAATTTAAAACGAGCGGACGTATTAGCAAGCACACCACGTGATATTTTTGTCCAATGAGATTTCTCCAAAAACATATTTTTCTAAACTTTTCTCAATAAGCTCGCTGGAGCCGACCCAATAGTATATAAGCACACACAAACATAAAACTTTCTCTTTTTTCAACTGACTTTCATCAGGAGCTTACACGCATCTCTATCACTCTTCCAGTTCACCATTTCGCGCGCTTTCATACAATTTCACAGGCGAACATTCACTAATGCCTCTTTTTACATATTATAACAAATGAACACTTCAACAAAAAGAAAAGACATTCTTCTTTTTACTTACATGAAACTAACGAAAGGACTCATGAACTCATTACACAAAGTAATATATTCTACTTGTTAATATGTTTATTTCAGTAAATAAACTTCCGTTAATTGTGCATGTAAATATTCTTCTTATTATTTTTATTTGTGGAGGAAGTTGGTAACCCCGACCAAAAGGGTACGACGACCCCCACACGTTCCTGTATTCCTATGTTCTAGTTGAATAAAGATTGATTTATATTATTGTAGAGAAAACGTTCGAACTCTGGTGACCCTTGATTTTTTTTTATTCAATTCAGAGTCGCATCCATACAGACACTCTCCAACCAAACTCCAAATGTAGTTCGAGTAATCCAAATCATCAATCCTCATCTAAAAAATTCCCAAACATCGAGAAGTTGTCACATCATTTTATTAATATAATTTAGATTGTGAGGAAGAAAACATGCGAAAAGAAAAATGGAAGAGAATCTATCCCGGTAAGAACGTTCGCAATTCTCTCTCTAAATGAATAAAGGCCCCCTATTTCGCGTTCGTATAGGATCGAACGCACGCAGGTCTATCTCTAAAGGGAGGGGGGCGTCTTTAAGTTTAGGGATGGAGGGTGTCATCACACGGTTAATCTTAGGTGAGGTAGATCGTCCCGAGCGCCTGGCAAAACGAGTGATTCTATATTTAATGGGCGAGGAATGAAAGTTAAAAGTAATTTGTTTTTTTAACTAAAACAATTAATTTTATTCCTGATTGAAAAGAATCCATCAAAAATCAGAGAATAATCCGATCTTAGTGAAATTTTCAGTATTTATCGATTAATAAATAAATGTTGTTAATAGATATTTTGAAGTCACTTAAATTACGCCCACCCCTCTTCATTTCCAGGACGAAGTAGTTTTATTTATTATGAGTCGAAAATCAGTGCCCAAAGGTGTGACTAAAAAAATATAAGGCAGTTCCTCGTAGTATAAAATGATACTAAAAATCGGAAATTTAAATGTAAAAAAAAAGATGTCCTCAGAGCTGTAAATACTAGCTGCCTTACTTTTAATTCATTCACACATTCAGGGTTTTGTAAAGGTGGTCACTGGTCAGGTCAGTGGTCACTGGGGTTCGACTATGGCTATAATAAGGCGTATTTCGTCCTTGCAAAAAATTTAAGTGACCTAAAAAATCTATAATTTGTTTTTTTTGTTTTTATGAAATAAATACTTAAAATAAACATTCGTTTATTAATCAATAAATATTAAATACTGAAAAATGTCCTGATTTGGGGTGGATTTCTTTCAATCCATCCAGAGTATTTATTTTTTTAGTTATAAACCAAGTACCTTTCTCTAAGAGTTGTGATGAACAAACTACCCTAAAAAGACAAATCTAACAGAATCTGACGTCTAAATGGAGAAACACCCACTATTTCCGTTTCGTTTAGGACAGAAAACGCGCAGAGCTATCTCTAAATGGGAGTGACGTGTCTTTAAGTTCGGAGATAACAAGAAAGCGAGGTGTGCGTACGTACAGAGTTGATCTGAGTTAGGTAGTACCGGGCACCGGGTAATACAAGTGATTACATATTATAGCGCCTCTGGTCTTCCATACAAAAGAAAAAAACAAACAAAACCAAAGAAAAAACACGTTAAAGAAAGGGAGATAATCGGGCGAAGGAAGAAAAGAAAACATTTCTTCTAGAAAAGACTCACCGTTTAGACAAAAATGTCGCGATTCTTCCCAATTTGTTTTCCTTTATTCCTTGTGATCGTAACATGTGGGCAAACACAAGGTGGAAAATATTCGAAAGAGAACAATGTCCAACTTAAGAACGACCCATTCGACGGAAGGCAGTTCCGAATGGTTAAAATTCAACAACTTTGGGAAAAAGCGAAAAAGGTAATGGAATTTAAAAAAATCCTATTAAAAAAAATTGTAAATCATTTATGTGATTTACAATTTTTTTAAAATTGAACGCACGCTTTTTATTGGTTTCGGCTGTATTGTATTGTTAACAAAAGTATGGGTATATTTTAGCTCTGCACCCTTTACTAAAAATGAGATTCTACCTTTTCTAGGCGATTACTTGTAAACAACTTGAAATTGCTGGTGGCAAAAAGAAATGTTAAATATTAAACAACAATAGTATACATTTAATGTAATCAACCACTTCTGGGTCACTAGGCGGTAATGATCACCTACTTCCGCACCAGATAGTGATTTTAACCAAATAAAACTGTTCTCACCTTCTATGTAACTTTGATGGTGCTTCTACAGAATTTGAACCGAGACAAATGGACTTTTGTCGAACTAAACCTGAAACTTAGGTTAAGGTTAAAAAAACAGGTTCAAATTCTGTAGAAGCACCAACTTTGATAAATAAACTATTAATAGGAGATTTATTCAAATCGAAAATAAAGCAAGGGAAAGCTTAAACGAATAAAAAATAAATCCGGTGCTTTCACAGATTAAGACCCACGCTAACTTTGACCCCGTCGTTAGGGTCAGGGTGGGGGTTAGTGTTAAAGTTAGCGTGGGTCCTAATCTGTGAAAGTACCAAAATCATATTGGAATAAAAAAAATATAAATATGACTTTATTTTGTATTATTCGGACTACTATTCTTTCTCATCTTTTGAACCCACGGGGTAGATTGTTCTCGTTCCGTCAGACATGACCTGGTAGGAGAGTGAGTTATTATGTTATTATTCTAAATTATTATCGCCTTTGATTGAACCTTCAACCTTCAGAAGACTGCCACTTAGAACTGATTGTAAACAACGCGTTTATCCGTTGCGCCACGAATGCCGTCGTTATTACAAGCGATAATGAGCAGGAATAACGGAAAATTAACTCTTCTACTTCGCCATGGTTGACGGAGCAAGAACAAACTACCCCGGTGGATTAAATAAGGGGTCAGTTCAAAATTCCGTATAGGTTCGGGTTTCCGAGTTCGACATAAAGATCCCCAAGTTCTAAACAAAAAAATCACCTGAAGAAGGTTGAAGATTACATCGGTCGAAACGTTCTGAATATAACAACCAAGATGAGAATAAGTTGTCGAAATTATTAATCTTCATCTTAAAAAATTCCAAATCTATTTTTTTTACATTATTTTTTAGCCCAGGCAACACCGGATAAATACAACTAGTTAAAAATAAAGATAAATTTGTAGATTAACATCCTCAGCTAAATCAGCCCGTAAAAAATGAAATTTCCTAAGTCCGAGTGGCAAAGGTCGTAAAGCCACACGTAATTGCCTAAAAAAAAAGTAGCCACCCCACCCCCCAAAAAACGCACGGATTTATCTCATAGCAATATATATATATATATATATATAGTGGTGAACTGCCCTAAAACGCGAGAATGGCTTGGAAATTTTTTTTTCTTTATTTTTTATTTCCGTCAAGTTTTTCAGTGTATTCACACGTAATCGCTTAACAAAGTATAATCTCTTTTTTTTAGAGGGTGTTAATCTACAATAATACAAGATAAAGTTTTTAAAAAATCTGTCGTTAATTTCTTAAGTATGAAAAATTATTTTATTTTAAATTAATTGCTTAAAAATTATTCTGATTTTTGTTTTTAATTTCATTGTTGGTGGGCGTATATTGTTTTGAAATCTCAACTGAATATTTCAAAACGCCCTCTTTTGCGCAAGAGCGTGTTCGGAATAGAGGCCGTATCGCTTTAGGACTACTTTCTTAAAAAGAAAAAGCAGATTGTTGTAGACTATCACCTTTTTAGAGCACAATTATATTTTTTAAAAATTTTTGGTGCTTCTCCAGTTTAGGACCCGAGCTAAAATCGACTTAGCGTCGTTAGGGTTAGGGCGCAAGCATCGTGACACTTCGAAATTTGAAAGGAATTTGGAAGCATTTAAACTGGCTTTACAGTTCTTAACACATCTGTTTTAACCTCTCACTTTCTTATTCTCCTTCTCTCTCTGTGACTTTCTTTCTTTCTCTAACTTTTTACTTTCTTTTCTCACACACTTTCTGACTCCCTCTCTCACACACTTTCTGACTCCCTTCTCTCACACACTTTCTGACTCCTTCTCTCACACACTTTCTGACCCCTTCTCTCACACACTTTCTGACTCCCTTCTCTCACACGATTTCTGACCCCTTCTCTCACACACTTTCTGACTCCCTTCTCTCACACACTTTCTGACTCCCTTCTCTCACACACTTTCTGACCCCTTCTCTCACACACTTTCTGACCCCTTCTCTCACACACTTTCTGACTCCCTTCTCTCACACACTTTCTGACTCCTTCTCTCACACACTTTCTGACCCCTTCTCTCACACACTTTCTGACTCCCTTCTCTCACACGATTTCTGACCCCTTCTCTCACACACTTTCTGACTCCCTTCTCTCACACACTTTCTGACTCCCTTCTCTCACACACTTTCTGACCCCTTCTCTCACACACTTTCTGACCCCTTCTCTCACACACTTTCTGACTCCCTTCTCTCACACGATTTCTGACCCCTTCTCTCACACGATTTCTGACCCCTTCTCTCACACGATTTCTGACTCCCTTCTCTCACACGATTTCTGACTCCCTTCTCTCACACGATTTCTGACTCCCTTCTCTCACACGATTTCTGACTCTTTCTCTCACACGATTTCTGACTCCCTCTCTCCCCTCCCTCACACGTTCCCTTTCTCCCCTCCCTCACACGTTCCCTTACCTCCCTCCCTCACACGTTCCCTTTCTCCCTTCTCTTCCTCTTTTTATTTTCTCTCTCTCTCATTCTCTCTCTCTGACTTACCCTTTCCCTTTCTTTCACTTTCCTTCTCTCTCCCTAAAAACGCGAAACCACAATAAAAGCAAAACGGCTCCAGGTGTAGGTACAGATAGTTCCATATAAAATTGTTTAAACAAATCACGCCATACACGTTCCCATTTCATTTGACATTTAGCATTTTTTAAATTGTTTCTTACAATAAAATATCAAACGTTTAATTTATGACGTGGCTAATTGTTTCACATACAACACCTCCAAGAAAAAGGGGGGGGGGAGCTTTCTTTCAAGAGCCAGAAATTTCTTCTTTTTTTTTTACCTTGGTAAAACGCTAAAATCCTATTTCAGTCACGTAAATTATTTAGAGCGAAACTGGTTATGGCATTACTCTCAATGAAAAACTTTTTAAATTTTTTTTAACTTCAAACATGTTTTAAACATTTGAAAACAACATTAAATAATAACTCTCCGGAAAAATATAGTTGCCATCTTTATTACCAAGCTCAGAAAAATACCAAAGGGCAATAACTTAAATTCATGATTATTCTTTGAGTAAGCAAAAACAAAGAAAAACATTTTTTTAAATTTTGTTACAAATCTCTTAACTCCCAAAAAGTAAAATAATGTTTTTCTTTCAAAAAATGAAAAAAATGCTTCTGTGTCCTTGTGGTTTGTCTTCTTTTTTTTTTTTTTTGGCATGTTAACAAAGATGGTGACTATATTTTTCAGTGCGAGTATCCATTTCGGCGCTTCACGTATACAATGAAAGTTGCTATAATTTAGTATTACTCTCGAGCAACTGATTTGTTTTATTTAAAACCATATTTAAGTAAAAAATAAAAAAAATAATACTAAAAACAGTAAATTATATATTTATAAAATAATGTAAATATGCCATCTTCTATTATATAAAAGAAAGTTGTAATTCTCTGTGTGTCCAGTTGAAAAAAAATATACAAAATTCATTTGGATTAATTTTCATGATGTTTGGTTCTATGTAACTTCCGACGTTCTTCAGGTGCATCTTTTTCAAACTTGGGATCTTTGTCAAACAAACGAACGGATACAGAATTTCGAACTGAGCCCTTTATTCACAGGGGTGGATTATTCTCATCCCATCTGCCATGACGGTAAAATAGTTATTCTTAGTTATTATTGCCTGTAATAAAAATGTAACCTTCGACCTCCACAAGTCACTTAGAACTGGTTGCTAAATAAAGTAGTCATATTACACATCTAAACAAGATTTCTTTTAAGACTCCCTAAAATCATGCACCTGTGGTGCAATGGTTAAAGGTGTTCATTAACAATCAGTTCTAAGTGACGTCTTCTGGGGGTTGAAGGTTCAATCCTTACTACAGGCGATAATAACTAAGAAAAAAATAATAATTAACACTTCTGATACAGAACGAGAACAATCTACCTGGATTAAATAAAGGGTTCAATTTGAAATTCCGTACAGATTCCAGAGTTTGGCATAAAAAAGATTCCTAAGTTCGATTAAAAGATTCCTAAGTTCGATTGAAAGATGGACCTGAAGAAGAGCAGAAGTTACATCGGCCAAAATGTTTTGAAAATAACAACCAAGATGCAAATAGTAGTCCAAATTATCGTCATCTCTAAAATTTCAAAACATACTTACAAACTTTAGTGTGCTCCGATCAGGTTATGGTAAAGAAAAAAACAAACAAATACTAATATTCGTTCCCTTTTGGGTCACCAGGGACAAAATTAGTGGAGGGGGGGGGGGGTAAAATTACTTTTTTAAAATTCTTGTTTGACAAAACAAAGCTAAAGCTAGTTAAAACTGTCAGTCAGTTAGATTTCTCTTTCTCTTTTCTTTCTTTCATTTATCTTTCTTTTGTTCTTTCATGTCGAACACTAACAGTTGAGGTGGCAGGGGAAACCAACAAAAACATGGAAGGGATAAAGACAGAGATAGGTTAGTTTGGAAGTTAATTTCTAAAAGCTGTCCAACATATGTCAGTATGTAAAACGGACGTTAATCCGATGATGATTTCTATTATATTGAACAAGTTGCCAACATATGCTCCAGATCAGAAAAGACAGAATCAGCAAGATTCTGATCACATAAACAGTTGTTTTCTGCATAGATATCAACAAATGTCAGAATTTGATTTGGATATGAATTGATACTCTTGTGTTTCTATGTGGTTGTAAATTTAGAAACTAGCGATCTTCAAACGTTGTTCGACACACTCTGTTTCTTAGTATGCTTTTTACACCCTAACAGGCTTCTTAGTATGCTTTTTACACCCTAACAGGCTTCTTAGTATGCTTTTTACACCCTAACAGGCTTCTTAGTATGCTTTTTACACCCTAACAGGCTTCTTAGTATGCTTTTTACACCCTAACAGGCTTCTTAGTATGCTTTTTACACCCTAACAGGCTTCTTAGTATGCTTTTTACACCCTAACAGGCTTCTTAGTATGCTTTTTACACCCTAACAGGCTTCTTAGTATGCTTTTTACACCTTAACAGGCTTCTTAGTATGCTTTTTACACCCTAACAGGCTTCTTAGTATGCTTTTTACACCCTAACAGGCTTCTTAGTATGCTTTTTACACCCTAACAGGCTTCTTAGTATGCTTTTTACACCCTAACAGGCTTCTTAGTATGCTTTTTACACCCTAACAGGCTTCTTAGTATGCTTTTTACACCCTAACAGGCTTCTTAGTATGCTTTTTACACCCTAACAGGCTTCTTAGTATGCTTTTTACACCCTAACAGGCTTCTTAGTATGCTTTTTACACCCTAACAGGCTTCTTAGTATGCTTTTTACACCCTAACAGGCTTCTTAGTATGCTTTTTACACCCTAACAGGCTTCTTAGTATGCTTTTTACACCCTAACAGGCTTCTTAGTATGCTTTTTACACCCTAACAGGCTTCTTAGTATGCTTTTTACACCCTAACAGGCTTCTTAGTATGCTTTTTACACCCTAACAGGCTTCTTAGTATGCTTTTTACACCCTAACAGGCTTCTTAGTATGCTTTTTACACCCTAACAGGCTTCTTAGTATGCTTTTTACACCCTAACAGGCTTCTTAGTATGCTTTTTACACCCTAACAGGCTTCTTAGTATGCTTTTTACACCCTAACAGGCTTCTTAGTATGCTTTTTACACCCTAACAGGCTTCTTAGTATGCTTTTTACACCCTAACAGGCTTCTTAGTATGCTTTTTACACCCTAACAGGCTTCTTAGTATGCTTTTTACACCCTAACAGGCTTCTTAGTATGCTTTTTACACCCTAACAGGCTTCTTAGTATGCTTTTTACACCCTAACAGGCTTCTTAGTATGCTTTTTACACCCTAACAGGCTTCTTAGTATGCTTTTTACACCCTAACAGGCTTCTTAGTATGCTTTTTACACCCTAACAGGCTTCTTAGTATGCTTTTTACACCCTAACAGGCTTCTTAGTATGCTTTTTACACCCTAACAGGCTTCTTAGTATGCTTTTTACACCCTAACAGGCTTCTTAGTATGCTTTTTACACCCTAACAGGCTTCTTAGTATGCTTTTTACACCCTAACAGGCTTCTTAGTATGCTTTTTACACCCTAACAGGCTTCTTAGTATGCTTTTTACACCCTAACAGGCTTCTTAGTATGCTTTTTACACCCTAACAGGCTTCTTAGTATGCTTTTTACACCCTAACAGGCTTCTTAGTATGCTTTTTACACCCTAACAGGCTTCTTAGTATGCTTTTTACACCCTAACAGGCTTCTTAGTATGCTTTTTACACCCTAACAGGCTTCTTAGTATGCTTTTTACACCCTAACAGGCTTCTTAGTATGCTTTTTACACCCTAACAGGCTTCTTAGTATGCTTTTTACACCCTAACAGGCTTCTTAGTATGCTTTTTACACCCTAACAGGCTTCTTAGTATGCTTTTTACACCCTAACAGGCTTCTTAGTATGCTTTTTACACCCTAACAGGCTTCTTAGTATGCTTTTTACACCCTAACAGGCTTCTTAGTATGCTTTTTACACCCTAACAGGCTTCTTAGTATGCTTTTTACACCCTAACAGGCTTCTTAGTATGCTTTTTACACCCTAACAGGCTTCTTAGTATGCTTTTTACACCCTAACAGGCTTCTTAGTATGCTTTTTACACCCTAACAGGCTTCTTAGTATGCTTTTTACACCCTAACAGGCTTCTTAGTATGCTTTTTACACCCTAACAGGCTTCTTAGTATGCTTTTTACACCCTAACAGGCTTCTTAGTATGCTTTTTACACCCTAACAGGCTTCTTAGTATGCTTTTTACACCCTAACAGGCTTCTTAGTATGCTTTTTACACCCTAACAGGCTTCTTAGTATGCTTTTTACACCCTAACAGGCTTCTTAGTATGCTTTTTACACCCTAACAGGCTTCTTAGTATGCTTTTTACACCCTAACAGGCTTCTTAGTATGCTTTTTACACCCTAACAGGCTTCTTAGTATGCTTTTTACACCCTAACAGGCTTCTTAGTATGCTTTTTACACCCTAACAGGCTTCTTAGTATGCTTTTTACACCCTAACAGGCTTCTTAGTATGCTTTTTACACCCTAACAGGCTTCTTAGTATGCTTTTTACACCCTAACAGGCTTCTTAGTATGCTTTTTACACCCTAACAGGCTTCTTAGTATGCTTTTTACACCCTAACAGGCTTCTTAGTATGCTTTTTACACCCTAACAGGCTTCTTAGTATGCTTTTTACACCCTAACAGGCTTCTTAGTATGCTTTTTACACCCTAACAGGCTTCTTAGTATGCTTTTTACACCCTAACAGGCTTCTTAGTATGCTTTTTACACCCTAACAGGCTTCTTAGTATGCTTTTTACACCCTAACAGGCTTCTTAGTATGCTTTTTACACCCTAACAGGCTTCTTAGTATGCTTTTTACACCCTAACAGGCTTCTTAGTATGCTTTTTACACCCTAACAGGCTTCTTAGTATGCTTTTTACACCCTAACAGGCTTCTTAGTATGCTTTTTACACCCTAACAGGCTTCTTAGTATGCTTTTTACACCCTAACAGGCTTCTTAGTATGCTTTTTACACCCTAACAGGCTTCTTAGTATGCTTTTTACACCCTAACAGGCTTCTTAGTATGCTTTTTACACCCTAACAGGCTTCTTAGTATGCTTTTTACACCCTAACAGGCTTCTTAGTATGCTTTTTACACCCTAACAGGCTTCTTAGTATGCTTTTTACACCCTAGGCTTTTCGGTTACGGTTATTTTTCTGATTGAGCCTCCCAACTCTCAGGCTTTGGTCAATTAAGTCATATTTTTCACTAAGTTGCGCGTCGTCACACTTAAAACCTTTACATTTCCATACATTTCATTCACTTTTATTTCATCTCTCTAACAACTTGTGCATTTTTATATTGTCAAACAACATTGTATTTGGTGGGAGGGAATCACCCTATGTTTCTTGTTTAGAATTCATTTTTCCAAGTTACTTTGTGATAATGTATATATAAATATATCAAGGCCCCAAACCAGTCGAGGACAAGGGTTAATAAGTTTGTCAGTTGACGATGAAGCAACACCTTAAAAGGATTGGAGACGATAGGTGAAATTGGCAGAATTTGATTCTTTAAGAGAACAGCTCGACACGAATTTGTGACCATTGCATTTGAAAACGACCATGTTGTAGTTAGCTATGAAGCAGCCCCGTGGTATGGTGCTACACAGAGGGGAAGTTCTTGGAAAGAAACTTTGTTCATGGAAGTTCCGTTTAGTTTTAGGTACACAGGAAGAAAAGAAAATTCTTTAGTGGTTGTAGCTAGACGAGTTTTAGCTATGAATGTTTTACAAGAGAGAACCAGAGATTAGAGCAGAGTCGAGCATCTACCATGAAAAAATCGATAGAGTAGAAAAAGACTAGCATTTGATGTATTTAAATGTCTTTAATTAGCCTTTAATGTTTAGTCCCTGACAAACTGTAAATAAACGTTAAATGTTAATTGTTTCTTTTTTTTCTTTCCTTTCCAACATGTGTGCTATATTTGTCGATACATCGATTATGCACCCGAACAAATATTGGTTGTTACATGCTCGGAGAATTAAATGTGTTAAATTAGGCAAAATATTGATGAATTTTCAAATGTTGCAAAAATAAAAACAACAAAAAAAGCTTTCTAATACTAAAGCTGAGTTAATCAACGTTTGCTTCCCCGAAGACTTTTTTCTTACATATTTGAATCACATGCTAAATATTCCTCAGTCTTGGGATTGAGTTATGTATGAAAAGACTTCCATTTTAATTGTTATAATTAGCCGTAATTTGCAATTAACTCACCAAGTGACCTACATCTTACTAAGTTTCTGTCTATCACTCTTACCCTCTCTCACTGTATATTGTTTGCCCCCCCCCCTATTATTTTATATAGTATCTATCACTTTCGCTTCTATCTCTCTCTCACTCTGTTTATTAACACGTCTATCTGGTCATGGCTAAAACAATCTAACTTGAGCTCAATGTGTAACCCAGTGGGTCACATTTTTTTCTTGTTATTTTTTAAATAATTAAATTTTTGGCATGCATACTCAAAAGTCCTCACAAACTCTTAGCATCTCATTGTTTGATAATAATAAATAAATAGTTTTTATTTTAATTGATGTATCGACAAATACAACACCATGTTGGGAAGATTTTTATTTTAATTTAAAATTTTACTTATTACATAAGATTATAAGTGTCACTATATTGTTTAAACTACGGAAGCACAAAAGCGCACACGGTCTTGACATTTTGTGAACCTGGGAATCATTACTATTGGTGACAAATTATTTTAAAGGAAATACAGTTGGGAAATTAGTCATAAACAATTTATTTTGATTTACTACTCATTTGTGATGTATTTGCATTAAAATAATTAATATTTAATAGAAATTATAAGTCTTTAAAGTTTGCATAAATACCGATTCTGAGCAAAGCAGCCATCTTTGTTTAGTCACTTAATAACAAACAAAGATGGTTGCTTTGCTCAGAATCGGTATTTATGCAAACTTTAAAGACTTATAATTTCTATTAAATATTTTTGAACACAAATACTCCACAAATGAGTAGGTAAACCAAAATAAATTGTTTTTTGACTAATTCCTCAACTATATTTACTTTAAAATAATTTATATCGGTAATAATGAAAGCACTGAACTTGCACAGCATGAAGATAATCCTAGGGATGAACCGATTACGCTTGTATGGTCATGTGGGATGTTCTTCTTCTTTCGTGTGAATCAGATAATTCTGGTGCTGGCATTAGTTTCCCCCGATGTTTTTCTAGTTAGAAATCTTTCTGGAAAGACATCGGGTACTTACGGGAAGGACCACGAAAAGGTTGCCAACATCCCTAAGTGAAAGTGATACTGTGGAACCGACTGGATTCGAACTTGGAACACCCAGGTCTTCAGTCCGTGTCGTTATCCACTTAACCACCGTCACCTCCCATGTGGAATGTTCATCCTCCTGGATAAACTGTTGCAGATGCATGGATGTCTTAAATCGCAGGAAGTTTGGCCGGCCAAGGAAAAGTGATTGGACAAGACTGCACAAAGTAGAATTTGGAAACTGCTGACCTGCTGAACCGTGAGAATTGGCGAGTGAGCTTGCGTAATATCAGAAAACGTCTGACCTCTGAATAAATGAATAGAAGAAGAAAGAAGAAGAATAATGATTACCATAAATTTGATTCAAGATTTCATGGGTGGCATTTTTGTAATATACAAAGAATTTGTGCCGTTCAGGCAGACACATGGATCCGCCCTGTTATCAGTGAATCATTATTAAAAATGAAGTCGCCTAATGTTAAACTCAAACTGAGATGCACTTTCTTGGATTTCAGACTAGGATCAAAGTGTGGTATCTGTTCTGTCCAAAGATGGTACAGTAATGTCGTGGGATCGGCATTTGTGCTGGATGTCCATTTAGTGGAGGTGTGTTACGGGCTCTTACGGTTCTGGAGATGGACCCTCATAAGGAGAGTAGAAAGTGGACCTTGGGTTTACTTTCGGCAGCCTCGTAAATCTCGCTTCCTTTATTTTATCCATTAGTCCTCACATTCCATGAGCGATGTTTCTGACAAAGGGGGAAGAATTGCTGTTTTCTGGGTCGAAATCTATCTATCTAACACTTATCGTTGGCTAATTTTTAACCTTGAAGTAGTATTTTCTTTTTAGCTCCTTACATCAAGTGGTTTTATGCCTTGTCTGGAGCGATTTCCATTAAAAAAATGTATATTTAAAAAAAAAAAGACAAAATAGTTGGTAACTTCAATATTTTGAGTTCTCTCACCTTCGTATATATGACATCACTCCTCTTTCATATTCTTGCTTCCTATACTGACTTCCCAGTCCTACTAACCTTTTGACCCCTTGTCTAGAACACTTCCTGTTTCCTAACCTAACTGCACTAGTTAATGTGTACGCTCAAATGTTTAATAAATGGTTTCTTTCCGGTCCCTGAGCTCCAGCCAAAACAAAAAGTTAAAAAAAAACATGCAGTTTGAATTGATACGTTTTGAGAATAACCGTTTTTTGTTTGTTATTTAAAAAAAATTTTTTTAGCGTTTATTTATTTTTTTAGCGTTTATTTATTTGTTTATTTTTTTAGCGTTTATTTATTTGTTTATTTTTTTAGCGTTTATTTATTTTTTTTTTAGCGTTTATTTCTTTCTTTATTTTTTTAGCGTTTATTTCTTTCTTTATTTTTTTAGCGTTTATTTCTTTCTTTATTTTTTTAGCGTTTATTTATTTATTTTTTTTAGCGTTTATTTTTTTGTTTATTTTTTTTTTTTTAGCGTTTATCTGGTGTCCGATTGGCTGATTGTTATGCAGAACTTAAAGTCCAAGATAAAATGCATTACGACTTGAAACGGCTGAAGGTCAAGGAGCCAGAAAAGGCGGAACTGAAGGACCTGGAAGTGCAGAAACAATTAAGCTGTAAGTGTTTATAGAAAATTATTTGGAAATTTCACAATTTAAAAATAAATTTTAAAAAAAATACAAACAAAAAGAATTTGTGGTCGTATACAACACGTGCCGCTCCCCCCCCCCACCCCGCTTTCCCCTTGAAAACAATTCAATTTTTTTCTGCTCTTCATGATGATTCTGCTGTTGTATCTTGAGCATGCCTTCTTTTATCTCCAATTATGAGTAAAATACAGGGTGACCCTCAAAGGATGCCACCCATGGAATTGTTAATAAAATTCACAATCCTTTCTGCAATCCAACCATATTTGGTACAAGTAAACTTCAGTCTATGCCTGGCTTGTCCACCAAGTTTCAGTCATGAATGTCCAATAGTGTTTTTATTATCAATGTTCCATGATAAGCACACGTGGATACAACGTGCAAAATTGTCAACTCTTTGCTTCTGGAATATTCTGAGGATTGCACAGATAAAAATCTGGTTGTGTTAACTAAGGCCCGGTGAGTTTGAAGCCCATTCAGAATCACACCTCCTACTGATGAGACGATCAGCAAAATCTCCCTGCAGCATATTATTGAACGACTATAAAACAAAACTGTTGGATACTGATGACAGAGACTTGATGGACAAGTCAGGTATAGACTGAAGTTTATTCGTACCAAATATGGTTGGTTTGGAGAAAGGATTGTGAATTTTATTAACGATTCTATGGCTTGCAATTTTTGGTGTCGCTCTTCATGGTTGACATTTCACCCTCTAATTTAATGGTGTTTGTTTCCACTTTGAATGTCCAGATCTGTATTTTGTATATCTTTTTTTTTTTCTCTTCTTTCGCTAAAAAGAAGAAAGAAAAAACGTCCTCTCTCATTTGTCTCTTTCCTCGGGTTTTATACTCTCCTTCTTTCTTTCTCACTTACCCAAGCCACGTTCGCCTAGTCTTAGCAAAAGTTTTTCTCATCGGAAAACCACACTCTGTCTTTGAACTTCACGATCAGCTTCTTTGCATGCTTCAGTTCTTGCACAGAAATGATCTTTACCTCATCTTGTATGAAACGTAGCGGATGTCATCATGCAGCACTAACATAATGAGTTTTTCATCTTTCTCCCTTACAATGACACGTATCACCTTACTGGGTTCATTATCAACGATGTGTCTCACAAACTCCGGCGTTCTGATAGCGTTTGATTGTTATTATTTGTTTAATTTATTTCTCTACATAAGTAATTACTTTTTTTTTTTAATTAATTTCTATAATTCTGTTTTCAGATATAATGGGCAAATATCAGCTTGGCGATCATCTTGAAGCCAAAAAGATGAATTTTGCTACTCGTTCCGACCAGTTTATGAACAAAGATTTAAAAAAATTATGGAAAACTGCACACTATAATGGATTTACAGGTAAGATGAAAAATGAAGAGAATTTCTCAAGTGAATATTTTTAGGTGAATATTTTTAAGTGAATATTTTTAGGTGAATATTTTTAAGTGAATATTTTTAAGTGAATATTTTTAAGTGAATATTTTTAATGAATGCATGTGAAATGAAACGAAAAATACAGCCAGGTCTGAGTCTTATATCATGTATGGCAGGGCAAAGAGTTTTGCTGCCAGATGACGTACGGCCTATCTGCAGCCGTCTGGTTGATCCAGGTTTCACTATCCCGCTACAAAATGCAGATGTACCATCAGTGTTCAGCCTGAGGCCCTTGCTAAGTTCATTGTCGATGATCTACTGAACTTCTCCGACAAACTTCCACATTTCGACAGTGTAAAATTGCCGATCATACATTTTTCTCTCTGATGTCGCCTCGTCGTAGTCGAATCCTGAATCTTTCACTTCCTTTCTGACCTTTTCTACTATACTCCTGCTGATGCCGAGGAAGTCTGAATTCTCATTATTTGTTCTTCCGAATCAGATTCCAAGTAGGACTCTGTGTTTGTTCCACAAATATAGAGATTCAAAATTGTCCATAATAAATTATTCGGCAAAAAAAAAAAATCGAAATATATTCCTAGCTTTCCGGAAGTCAAAACTGACAACGAAAGTGTTGTGGACCTGTAAGGGGTTCGGAAAGAAGACAGGAACTCGGGATTAAGTCAAACAAAGTATATTGAAAAAAATATAAATCCAGCATATAAAGAGAGTGGTTGAATGTCTGCCAGTATTAGAATGGGGTAGTTCCAACACTGAGCGGCATGTGCTCCCGGTATTTATAGTGAAGCAGAAGAGTTTGTGTTGTCCATAAAGGTAGGTCCCAAACAGAAAGTTTTAAAAAAGTATGCATAAACTTAGCCGTTGAAAATTTGCGCACAAATATCGTCCACACATACAACACTCTTATATTTAAAATATTTTTATCTGTTAAAACTTCTAAAAAATCCTTTTTGCTTCGAAGCAAACTTTTGTTTCTTTTTGTAAATGACTTTAATCTGTTAATTTTAATGGCGATTCTTTTACAAACAAGAGATTTTTGTTTTTACAGAAGAGGAATTGAAAATGTTAGAGGAAGAGTTCCACCACCACCAGAAACGATTGGATGAATACGAATCCTTTAAAGATGAACTTGTTCGATTGGAAAGTAAGTATCGACACTTGAATAAATTTGGCGCCCAAAATAGAATCGTATTTTATTTGGATTCGGATTGCTCGTCTCATCTTGGTTGTTGTATACAAAACGTTTCGGCAGATGTAACCTCTTCAGGTGCATTTTTTCGAACTTGGGAACTTGGACGGAAGTGCGAACCAAACCTTTTATTAAATATACGAGGGTAGATTGTTCCCATTCCATCAGTCATAGCCAAGTAGAAGTGTTAGTTTATGTTTTTCTTAGTTTAAAAAAATATATAGAAATTTTATTATAAGATCTATATGATGAAGTTTATAACGTGAAATTAAATTTCAGACAAAATGGAAAATGGTGAGTAGATGGAATTAGTGGATAAGCATGAAAACAGACTAGTTGAAATTATAACACAAACACATTTCTGAAACTAACCAATATTTCTGTCATGTAACCGACCTTAATCTGTAATAGAAAAAGGCTTTTTTAAATCGAATGCCTTTTATACAGAAAAACGTTGAAAAAAATCCGGAGAGAAGGTAGAAAGCACAGTGTCAAGTTCAGAGAAACAGGGGGAAAAAAAAGAGTAAGTATGAAAGTACGGGAGGAAGCAATGGAAAGCTGGGAGTTGTGTAGGAACATGAATGAGAGGAGGTGGTGGTAGGAGTTGTGTGTGTAGAAGTGACCCTAGTATCAGCCATGGATGGGGTGGGGGGAGAAATAATGGGTCAGGTGTAAAAGGAGGAGGAGGAGGTGGCGATGTGGGAG
Source organism: Sepiola atlantica (assembly GCA_963556195.1). Classification (NCBI taxonomy): domain Eukaryota; kingdom Metazoa; phylum Mollusca; class Cephalopoda; order Sepiida; family Sepiolidae; genus Sepiola; species Sepiola atlantica. Next base: position 32,727,485 of record OY744552.1, on the reverse strand, counting down.
TGGAGAAAAAAACCACATCGATGCCATTTTAACTCGTTCAATATCATATTTACTCAATTTTTTCTTTGAGAATTTTCTGAAAATATTAAAAAAAACAGTTTTTTTGCATGATTTTGTTTTTGTTCATAAAAAAAGACTGGATTCTGTAAGACGTCTCAGCTTAGTGTCATGGTTGCGGCTTTTTGTGTGTTAAATCAATGATTATGGGAAAGTATGTGTGAACTGATTAAATTTAAAGTTTCCCCTAACTTGATAGCCCTGTTGTGTTCGTAGATTCTTTTTTTTTTTTTTGAGAGGGTCTCCCCAATGTAGAATTTATTACAGTCACGGCATGGTATTATGTATATTTTAGCATGTGTTGATGGTGTGGAATTAGTGGTTATGTGTTTGTTTTTGATGGTGAGTGAGGTGGATTGAATAGTTCTGAAACCGTGTTTGGATAAAGTAGAATAGAGGTGTTTGTTGTGTGAAAGGGTAACAGTTCAGAGTGTGGGTGAGATTGAAGTGGATTTAGTTTTGGTGGTGTGGTGAATGCGAATGGCCTTTTTCCTTTAAGGTAGGACTCTATGGTATTATATTCATTAGTGAGGTGTTGTGGGCTACATATACGTAGTACTTTCAGGTATAGACCTATTATCAGGCCAGTTTTGTTGGTGTGAGTAGTAATGGATAAGTGGGTATATGATAAACTTGGTATGATAGTGAATTGTTGTTTTTGTGAATAAGGATGTCAAGAAATTGTTACAATTATTTTGTTTTGATTCAAATGTGAACATCAACATAAAATCCATCAGTCATGATCAAGTAAAAGTATTAATTATAATGGTGTCCTTAGTCTGTAGTAAGGATTGAACCTTCAACCTCCAGAAGACAATCATTTCGAACTGATTGTTAAGTAATGCTATTAACTATTAGGTCATAGGTCAATGTGAACATATGGCCCAGTGATGACGAAAGGAAAAAATGAGAACAATCTACCTTCCTGGATTAAATAAACGGTTCAGTTCGAAATTCTGTCCAAATTCCCGAGTTCGAAAAAATGCTCCTGAAGAAACAAGATGTCTCCAAACCACACATAGACTGAACATTTACACACAAAAAAAACCCCAGAAACGTAACTCACAACCACATCAGCCAGGAAAAAGTCGGAAGTCACATCGCCAAAACATAAATATAACAACCAAGATGAGAATAGTTTGAATAATACAAATTATCAATCCTCATCTTAAAAAAATTCTGAAATAAAATGATATTGTGATTGTTGGCTCGAATCTAGGCGTGATACAAAGAGAATCAGGTGTTGAGGGTTAGGGTAGCTGTGTCCCCAAGAACTGGAAATATGTGGTGGTTAGGGTAGCTGTGTCCCCAAGAACTGGAAATATGTGGTGGTTAGGGTTAAGGTAACTGTGTCCCCAAGAACTGGAAATATGTGGTGGTTAGGGTAGCTGTGTCCCCATCATCATCATCATCATCATCATCATCATCAACCGGTTTATTTGTTGAATCAGGCCACAATTAATCCTCTGATGAGGGTGGGGCCTGATTGTCTAGTCTCGAAATCTAAGTCTTCCTCTCCACTCCTGTCTTTGGCAAGGTTTGATGGAATCCATACCCATGGCCTTCCTATCACGTTTGACTACGTCCTCCCAAGTCAACTTGGGTCTGCCAGTGGTGATGTTCTCTGCTGGCACATTCAACTTTCGGACTTTAGCAATCCAGCCATCGCTACGCTCAATGTGACCCAACCAACGCAGTCTGTTCTTCCGCATGATGTCCGTAAGGCTTTTCAAGTCGACCTGTGAGAGCAGGGATTCAAAAGAAACGTACTGTTCAGGCATCACCAAACAGATCCATCTGACCATTGCCCTGTCATTACGGTGCAGCTTCTTTAGTATGCCAGCAGAGACAGCCCAAGTTTCTGAGCCATACAACAGCACACTTCTGACACATGAGGAGTATACACGTCCTCTCGTAGTTGTTGGCAGGTGTTTGTTTGTCAGGATTGGTAGCAGCTCTCTAAATTTTTTCCAGGCACACTTGCAACGTGTAGCTGCCGCGAGTTCACAGCCTCCACCTGATGACAGCACATCTCCAAGATAACAAAAGTCTGTCACTACTTCCAGCTTGTTGTCACCAGTATCCATCTCCGTCAGTGGTCTGCCATCTATTGGTCTTGCCGTGCCGGTGCAACGAAAGCACATAAAGTGAGGATCTGCTTTGAGAGAGCCCTTTATGCCACTGCACCTTTTGTGGACCCAACCTGAACAGTGAGTGCAGATGATTGAGTTGCTGCCAGTTCCTTTCAGACATACAGCACACGGGTATTTTCCTGTTTTCTGTAGTAAGCTGAGGTTTGGACCTGCGATCATGACCTTAGTTTTACCCATGTTGACTCTGAGACCTTTCTCCTCCATGCTGCTCTTCCATCTATCCAGACGTTCCTTGAGTGACTGCAGTGAAGTATCAATGATCGCTAGGTCATCGGCATATAGCAGCTCCCACGGGCAGCCAGTATGGAATTCCAGTGATAGAGCCTCGAGTACAATGATGAATAGAAGGGGACTTAAGACAGATCCCTGATGGACACCTACTCTAACCTCAAATTCGTCGCTGTAGCTGTTACCGACTCGTACCCGACTACGTACATTGGTGTACATAGACGTTATCACCTGAACCAACCACTCAGTAACACCCAGCTTTCGCAGGGCCCACCAGATGACCCTTCTGGGGACACGGTCAAAAGCTTTCTCCAAATCTACAAATGCCATGTACAGTGGTTTGTTTGCTGCTAGATGTTTCTCCATGACTTGGCGTATGATGAAAATTGCATCTGTGGTGCTCCTACCGGGCATGAAGCCAAATTGCATATCAGCAATCTGTATTTGTTGTCTGATCAGCTGTTCAACAATTCTTTCCAGGACTTTCATGACCTGATCAATGAGCTTGAGTCCACGGTAGTTACCTCTGTTTAATGCATCGCCTTTACCTTTGTACAGACTTACTATAATGCTGTCTTCCCATTCCTTAGGTATGCATTCTTCTCTGATGATGGCTTCAATCAGTTCATGCACCAAACTGGCCCCTAGTTCACCGGTTGGTTTGAGCATCTCAGCAACTATACCAGATGGCCCAGCTGCTTTATCAGCTCCCATTTTACGGATTGCTTCAGTGATCATCTCCTGGGTAATGGGGGTACTAGGACCTTCTATAGGAGGTTCATAAGTCAGCTCATCGGGGTTCCATGGAAATTCAACGTTCAGCAAGCGTTCGTAGTGCTGTTTCCATGACTGTTTTTTCGCTTCATCATCCAATGAGAGTTCACCAGAGTCGTTCCTTATAGGGTTTTCACCCAAGACATCTTGATTGTCACGGCGCATCTGTTTTGCGAGCTTGTAAATGTCACTTGACTTGGGATTTATTTTGAGAAAAATCTCTTTATCGGCCTCTGACTTAGCGTGGTGTATAGCAGCTTTAGCAGCACGCTTGGCTCCATTGTATGCTTCCCTACTACCTCCTGTTTTCCATGCTCTGTAGCATCGCCTCTTCTCTCTAACAGCTTGATCAACAATCTCATTCCACCACCAGGTTTGTTTCCTCCAATTGTGCTTGGATGACACTCCACACACCTCCGTCGCTGCATCATTCAATCCATCCTTGAGCCTCTTCCAGTGCTCTTCAACACTCACTGCCCGTGTATCCCGATGTGAAGAAACAAATCTCTCAGCAAATTTAGCCTGAATGATTGGATCCTTCAGCTTCCACAGTTTTATGCGTGGTGTAAACTTGTGTTTGCATTTGCGGGAAGCTTCTGCCTTGAGATCACATAATAGCAGATTGTGTTGAGATACACATTCTTCACCCAGGCTGACTCTGACATTTGTGACATGTCTCCTGAAGCTGCGCCGGAATAGTATGTAGTCTATCTGGGTCATGATTCTTCCAGATTGGTATGTAACTAGGTGTTTAGGCCTCTTTTCGAACACCGAGTTGCCAATCACTAGATTATTAGCAACAGCAAACTCGAGTAGTCTTTCTCCTCCAACATTCCTCATACCAATAGCATGTCCACCATGTACTTCTTCATAACCGCAAGGAGTGGAACCAATATGTCCATTCCAGTCACCACACACAAACAGTTCCTCAGTACTAGGTACAGTCGCCACTAGGCTCTGCAGCTGCTCGTAGAAGTTGTCCTTTGCTTCCTCGCTGAGTCCAACTTGTGGAGCGTAGATGCAAACAATGGTAAACACTAACTTTCCAACAACAAGACGAACAAATATTATCCTGTCGGATATTCGCTTCACCTCAAAAACTTTCTCCCACCACTTCTCTGCCACCAATATTCCCACTCCACCTGTCCCTTTATCATTCCCAGACCAGTAAAACTTGGAGTTGGTATCCCTCCCGACTATTTTTCTCACACCTTCATTTCTCCATCTCGTCTCTTGTAAACAGCACAAGTCAATCTTCTTTCTGGATATTGTCTCCACCACCTCATTTGCCTTTCCTCGCATGGTTCCAACATTCAGAGATCCAATGCGAAAAAGTTCTGGATGTTTGTATGATTTGCCATAGCCAGGCACTGAAGATCCACGCATCCTGGGATCTACGAAGCCCAAGACACTACCAGCAGCATTAGTGTTACTGGCACTGCCTTTCTTTTTTCTTGTTGTATTTCGACCAGACATTGTATTTAAGGCAATTTTACGGCTGGATGCCTATCCTTTACCAACTTGAACACTTTTGGCAGTCCAAGACCTCCACCGTTCCCATCTAACTAGGGCTGATGTCGTTTCCACTTAAGCATGTACACATGTCATACATTACCAATGAGTTGCTTATCAAGATGTTGTTGGTGAAGTATAAAACAAGAATTCCACTTGTATGAACAAAATAGTGACACATTTAGTTTCAATTTTGTTTTCAAATCTTCGACGCAACCGTTTGAATTGAAATTATCTGATGTTATTGAAAATATTTCCTTCTTAGTTTTGAACTGGAAATATGTGGTGGTTAGGGTTAAGGTAACTGTGTCCCCAAGAACTGGAAATATGTGGTGGTTAGGGTAGCTGTGTCCCCAAGAACTGGAAATATGTGGTGGTTAGGGTTAAGGTAACTGTGTCCCCAAGAACTGGAAATATGTGGTGGTTAGGATAGCTGTGTCCCCAAGAACTGGAAATATGTGGTGGTTAGGGTTAAGGTAACTGTGTCCCCAAGAACTGGAAATATGTGGTGGTTAGGATAGCTGTGTCCCCAAGAACTGGAAATATGTGGTGGTTAGGGTTAAGGTAACTGTGTCCCCAAGAACTAGAAATATGTGGTGGTTAGGATAGCTGTGTCCCCAAGAACTGGAAATATGTGGTGGTTAGGGTTAAGGTAACTGTGTCCCCAAGAACTGGAAATATGTGGTGGTTAGGGTAGCTGTGTCCCCAAGAACTGGAAATATGTGGTGGTTAGGGTTAAGGTAACTGTGTCCCCAAGAACTGGAAATATGTGGTGGTTAGGATAGCTGTGTCCCCAAGAACTGGAAATATGTGGTGGTTAGGATAGCTGTGTCCCCAAGAACTGGAAATATGTGGTGGTTAGGGTTAAGGTAACTGTGTCCCCAAGAACTGGAAATATGTGGTGGTTAGGATAGCTGTGTCCCCAAGAACTGGAAATATGTGGTGGTTAGGATAGCTGTGTCCCCAAGAACTGGAAATATGTGGTGGTTAGGGTAGCTGTGTCCCAAAGAACTGGAAATATGTGGTGGTTAAGATTAGGGTAGCTGTGTCCCCAAGAACTGGAAATATGTGGTGGTTAGGATTAGGGTAGCTGTGTCCCCAAGAACTGGAAATATGTGGTGGTTAGGGTTAGGGTAGCTGTGTCCCCAAGAACTGGAAATATGTGGTGGTTAGGATTAGGGTAGCTGTGTCCCCAAGAACTTGAAATATGTGGTGGTTAGGGTAGCTGTGTCCCAAAGAACTGGAAATATGTGGTGGTTAGGATTAGGGTAGCTGTGTCCCCAAGAACTGGAAATATGTGGCGGGGGGATGAATAAGAGCTGAGCATGGAGGCAAGAAAAAGTAAAAATAATGTGCCATATAATGGAAGGTTTATAAATTATAATAGTTTATGGTAAAATAAAAATTGAATTTTAATTAAAGATTAAATTATAAAATTAAAGAAAATAAATTGACAACAAGCTGTCATTCTGCGTAATGCATAACTCTGTGTCCCGCCTATTGAGTTCTCTCGACTGCTTGCCGGGTAGCCGCCGTGTTTACTATTTGGATGTTAATTTATTTCCCGTTTCTAGACAATGCATGGTGGAGCATTGGTACGTGCCTCGGCTACTAAGTCAAACATGACTTTCATATCGGGGTTCGAACCGTGTGACCGGCAGGGATTGTCTCCTCCCATACTGACGATTGCAGGTTTGGCATGAAACACGTGTATATGAGTTTATTTTGAAAATAATATTTATTTATAAACAATTATATAAATAATTATATATATATATATATAGAGAGAGAGAGAGAGAATATAGAATAATTTTTATTTACTACTACTTGAAACCAATGAAATGAAACTAATGGATAAGAAAAAGAAGGCAAAACTAATGGATAAGAAAAAGAAGGCAAAACTAATGGATAAGAAAAAGAAGGCAAAACTAATGGATAAGAAAAAGAAGGCAAAACTAATGGATAAGAAAAAGAAGGCAAAACTAATGGATAAGAAAAAGAAGGCAAAACTAATGGATAAGAAAAAGAAGGCAAAACTAATGGATAAGAAAAAGAAGGCAAAACTAATGGATAAGAAAAAGAAGGCAAAACTAATGGATAAGAAAAAGAAGGCAAAACTAATGGATAAGAAAAAGAAGGCAAAACTAATGGATAAGAAAAAGAAGGCAAAACTAATGGATAAGAAAAAGAAGGCAAAACTAATGGATAAGAAAAAGAAGGCAAAACTAATGGATAAGAAAAAGAAGGCAAAACTAATGGATAAGAAAAAGAAGGCAAAACTAATGGATAAGAAAAAGAAGGCAAAACTAATGGATAAGAAAAAGAAGGCAAAACTAATGGATAAGAAAAAGAAGGCAAAACTAATGGATAAGAAAAAGAAGACAAAACTAATGGATAAGAAAAAGAAGACGAAACTAATGGATAAGAAAAAGAAGGCAAAACTAATGGATAAGAAAAAGAAGGCGAAACTAATGGATAAGAAAAAGAAGACAAAACTAATGGATAAGAAAAAGAAGACAAAACTAATGGATAAGAAAAAGACAAAACTAATGGATAAGAAAAAGAAGGCAAAACTAATGGATAAGAAAAAGAAGACAAAACTAATGGATAAGAAAAAGAAGACAAAACTAATGGATAAGAAAAAGAAGACAAAACTAATGGATAAGAAAAAAGAAGGCAAAACTAATGGATAAGAAAAAGAAGGCAAAACTAATGGATAAGAAAAAGAAGACAAAACTAATGGATAAGAAAAAGAAGACAAAACTAATGGATAAGAAAAAGAAGGCAAAACTAATCGATAAGAAAAAGAAGGCAAAACTACTGCTATTGCTACCTCAAACTAAAGCTCTCTTCCTCTCTCGCCCTCTCATTCATTCACATACACACTATTAAAGAAATGATTTTTCGAGCATTGAAAAAAATGTATTCTAAGAACTAATTCAACTTTTAAAAAGTAAATAAAATATTAATTTGTTTAAAAAATGCTATTGCTATTTCAAACTTTATCCCCCCCTCTCCTTCTTTATATGTTATAATTTTTAATTTAGATATTCTGTAGAAAAGTTTAGTCTCTTCAGTATATGAGAAACTACTTTTCTCATAGCCTCGTTATTATAAGTATAACTATAATTATTTATATATATATATATATATATATATATATATATATATATATATATCTTATCTTATATATATAGTTATCCACAAACACATGTTTTATCTTTTAAAGACTCACCAGTGTGGCTAAATGCAGCGAACGCATCAACTCTGACCTTGGACCTACGTCACTATTGTCCAACCCTCTTAACTTGCCTGCTGCTAAGATGAAAGGAATATATATATATATATATATTTTTTTTCTTTGTAGTACAAAACTTTATAATGGAATGAAAGAGACAATATTTATTAATCATGATCAATTAAGAATTAAAAAGATGAAAGGGCAGCTGACCGGTTTCGTACCTTGCTCAACAGAGCCAAATATCGAGGTATCGTGTAAAAAAATATAATAAAGATGCTATGAGAATTATAGCGAGGGAAAGAGGTAAAATAAAAAAAATAAAAAATTTCAATCAAATAGAAACAACATTACGCCCGAGGAGATTTTCTCTTTACTTGCTTATTCATCATCATCATCATCATCAACCGGTTTATTTGTTGAATCAGGCCACAATTAATCCTCTGATGAGGGTGGGGCCTGATTGTCTAGTCTCGAAATCTAAGTCTTCTTCTCCACTCCTGTCTTTGGCAAGGTTTGATGGAATCCATACCCATGGCCTTCCTATCACGTTTGACTACGTCCTCCCAAGTCAACTTGGGTCTGCCAGTGGTGATGTTCTCTGCTGGCACATTAAACTTTCGGACTTTAGCAATCCAGCCATCGCTACGCTCAATGTGACCCAACCAACGCAGTCTGTTCTTCCGCATGATGTCCGTAAGGCTTTTCAAGTCGACCTGTGAGAGCAGATATTGATAAATAAATAGAACATTTCATCATCCTATTCAGTTTAACGTCCATTTTACATGCTGGCATGTGTTGGACGGCTTTTAGAAATTGATTTCCAAACTAACCTATCTCTAACCAGGTCTTTATTTATCCCTCTTTGTCTCATGTCCATTCTTATCACTGCCTCCTCTACATCTACTAACCCCAAAACTCTCATCCATGCTTTGTGACTATACCATGAAAATCTACTGTTCTGCACACATCTCCCTATACTGTCAAGATTTCATATTTAACATACAATGGTAACAAACAGTGTTCTACTTCTTGATATCAAATAAAAAAATTTTTTTAAAAAAAGCATGACTCTGTGTTAATTTTTCCTCTTCTATTTAGTTTGTACTTTGCTTATTACATTATTCCTATCTATACGTACACATGCTTATGTATTTATATATATATATATATATATATATATATATATATGTTGGGGGGGGGTCTGAAACTAATCAACTGATCATTATAAATTTTGGAACACAATCGCTAGGCATAAGGGTGGGCTATATTTAGTTTAATTTAGTTTTATACAAAGCGGGTGTAGAAGCCCTTTGTGAAAATTCAGATACCTCCAATTTTGATGAAATTTTAACAGTAGACATAAATTAATAAATATTCCCTGTCATCTCGTGTTGTTTGTGTTATGTGTATCAAATGGAAGAATGGACAAGACGCTTGTTGATGTTTTACGGACAACTATAGAAAATAGAAAAGCTTTATTTGAAGTACGCGCAGGTTAACACAAAAGTGGAATAGGTTACAAAGGAAACGATAACATTATTACATTCCCAAATTTCATTTTCTATGGAGTATTTCAAAGGGTTTTTAGGTAGCATAATATGCTCCCCCCCCCCTTCCATTTGAAAATTAAATATTTCTAATTTGCATTAAATTTGATCCATAGTTTTTAAACACCAATTAAACAAGATTTCCTGAATTTCAATTTCTTCTTAAGACCCCTTAAGCTGAAGCTCCAAATTTTAGACATTTTTTTCTAGAATCAAAATCATTTAATAAATTTTGAGCAAAATTGAAATAAGGTTTCTAGACATAGTGTCTAATAGCATATATATCTCCATTTTAATCTTCATAATGGGACATAAAATTGGTGCAAAACGGTTCTGTTTGATGAATTGATTATATTATTATTAACTAGCAGACAAACCGTTGTTGTGATGCATCGCCTAATCATTCATCCATTGTTCAATCAATTCAAGTTATTAAAATCATAGCTTCTCTTCTCGCTTGTGTGTTGTAGTCTCTGAGGACTGAGGACAATTTTGTAGCTATAATCAAAACTGTCTCAAATTGATTAAACACATCTTAAAGAAGTGGGATGATTTATTTCACCGGACGCAACTTGATTATCCAGTGCTCCAAAATCGGTGGAGCTTGTCAGACCATCTTAAAACACGTCTTGCCAGTCCTAACTTCAACACCAGACTGTCAAGATTGGAACCACCACTCACTTAATCATCTGCCTGACATAGTTTCTGCCTAAGTTCTATCGCTTTCTATTCTCACGAACCTCCTCATCATCATGTCTAGAATATATACTGTTTACACATAAAGCTAGATCCACCCTAACAAATATATTTTAACTAATAGTTATGCTAGCTAAGATGTAACACTTGGACAGGGATTCTGCATTAAATTTGATCCATAGTTTTTAGACACCAATTATTATATTTTTATAATCTGAAAATAGGATTGCAATATAATCTAAACATTTTCATGATCTGAAAATTTAATATAATTTGAAAATTTAATAACTTAAAAATTTAATATAACTTGAAAATTTAATATAACTTGAAAATTTAATATAACTTGAAAATTTAATATAACTTGAAAATTTAATATAACATGAAAATTTAATATAACATGAAAATTTAATATAACTTGAAAATTTAATATAACTTGAAAATTTAATATAACTTGAAAATTTAATATAACTTGAAAATTTAATATAACTTGAAAATTTAATATAACTTGAAAATTTAATATAACTTGAAAATTTAATATAACTTGAAAATTTAATATAACATGAAAATTTAATATAACTTGAAAATTCTCTTTCATAATTTAAAAACAGTTTTCCGAAGAAAAAAAATGAAATAACAAAATTATTCGAAAGGGTTGAGGGCATGCATCGAATACAGGGTGTCTAAGGAAAAATTTGACATCATTTTAAAAACTGCTAAGTACGGCATAATCACAGTGACACACTGGTTCTTGTTAGATCACCGAAGTTAAGCAACGTGGAGCCTGGCCTGTACCGGATGGGTGACCATTTGTGAATGCTAAGCACTGTATGTCATCTTCGCATGACTTGGATAAACATGCGTCTGAGGACCGCTTGTGAATTTGATATTCCCTGTCGACCAGGGCTGAATACCACACCAGGTATTAACGGTTCACTTTTTAAAAAGTCTATCTCAATGAAATTGAACAAGTTTATTCTGGGAATGATTTCATAAGTGTTCGTTACGCGCACTTCCTGTGACGCTACGTATTGAGTCAGTAGTGTTCATTATGCGCACTTCCTGTGACGCTACGTATCGAGTCAGTAGTATTCATTATGCGCACTTCCTGTGACGCTACGTATTGAGTCAGTAGTGTTCCTTATGCGCACTTCCTGTGACGCTACGTATCGAGTCAGTAGTGTTCCTTATGCGCACTTCCTGTGACGCTACGTATTGAGTCAGTAGTGTTCATTATGCGCACTTCCTGTGACGCTACGTATTGAGTCAGTAGTGTTCATTATGCGCACTTCCTGTGACGCTACGTATTGAGTCAGTAGTGTTCATTATGCGCACTTCCTGTGACGCTACGTATCGAGTCAGTAGTGTTCATTATGCGCACTTCCTGTGACGCTACGTATCGAGTCAGTAGTGTTCATTATGTGCACTTCCTGTCACACTACGTATTGAGTCAGTAGTGTTCGTTACGCGCACTTCCTGTGACACTACGTATTGAGTCAGTAGTTAAGCTTTGCCAAACACGCTGTACTATGTATCCAGTAATATTATTAATTTCGGAAGTGATTCTCTGCTTATTTTATCAATGCTATCAGGAAGAGGGCAGACATATAAAATGTGACTTCATCGCTGAAAATTAAATGTTTGTTAAATTTGTCGTCAAGTTTCTGTAGCATGTTAACATTCATGACGTTTTCGCTTGTCATCTGCTTTTAAACCTTGAATTAGCTGCAGATGATAGGGTTTCATTTCAAATTGTTCCCTCGGGCTATGCCAAATTGTCATTCAAAGAATTTGGGTTTCCAACCTTGTTTTCATGACAGACTTCTTGGAGTTTCATAAGTTTTTCACAAACTTGTTCAATCATCTCTTCTTCTGATGATGTGTTTGATGATTGTATACCAGATCCTTTAATCCTGCTAAAGCAGCTTTCCTCTTTAAATCTTTGCTACCAAGTCCAAATTATTTGCCAATTGGTGAAATTTTGCATTGAAATTAGCACACTGCACAGTCTTAAATAACAGTGTGCAAGCATATTCCACAACGCAACACGACTTCTCTTTGGGAGTGAACGACAACTCAACTTGAAGCAGAACAAGAATAAAACATTAAATATAAATCTTGATCTGTTTCCGTACATTCTGTGAACATTTGAAATGATTTCAACAAGAATTGCCTGCGAAATGATGTAAAATGTTTTGGGACACCCTGTATACCTGAGAAACCATTCCAGCAGTAGTAGTAGTAGCAGCAGCAGCAGCAGCAGCAGCAACAATGGCAGCAGAGAAAAGATCTCTGTAAAACATTTGATGTTTGTTGCTTGAAATACTTAATACTGATTGGTCAATTCTATCAAAATACTCAATCTCAATTTGTTATCGAAACCAGACTTCAACTAGTCAGAAAGACTTACTCTGGGAGCCAAGCACCTTCTAGCATTGACTATTTAAACGGCAACCCAAGCACAGTCAGCAACTAGAGACTCAACTTGCCACACAACCCTTTGTCAGTCACAACATGACTACACAAACTTTTTGCAGGCAAACTAAATCTAGCCTTGGTCTCTAGGCTATAAGTTCTCGGCAGAAGACATGAAAACAGTCATGAACTACTAAACATAGTGACAGCTTATACAAACACTTTCACAAACTCACTCACATACAAGTCGTAAATAAAGTCAATATATTTATATATGGATAGCCTTTGTTGTTATATTTTATATTGCCTTTTCCATTACACATCCAGCAATGATTTTAATTTCCTGATTTTGTTTCTCAAACAGAACTTGCCCTGAACGCATTGGAAAGCGGCGATGATCTCGATTCTGCTCGTCAAATGTACAAGAAGAAAAATTCTGAAACAAAACTGAAGCACAAGCAAATCAATGAAGGTTTCCAATCTCTTGAGAAACGGATCTACCAAGATGAGGGGCATCCCCACTTCACGGATATACGAGTCTATCAACTCTACGCCATGGCAAAAAAGACAAACATGTCTCCACAAGAGCTGGAATCATTTGAGGTATGGTGAATATTTTTGACATTTTCTTTTGACTAATTGTACCGACTCGCAATATTTACTCACAGTTTCAGGTGGGCTTTTGAAATGGTTACTAAATGTTCATATACTTTTTACCAGCACAGAAAACATTGAATGGGCAGCCATAATGTTCATATCGTCTTGAAAGATAAATACTAATTTCCTAGAATTATTTCAAAGTAATTAAAAGTGAATTTATGAAAAATCTTACTTTTTACTCAAAATGACTTATTTATCACGAAAAGATACTTTTTTATCATCATCATCATATTCAATTTAACATCCATTTTACATGCTGGCATGTGTTGGACGACTTTTAGAAATTGACTTCCAAACTAACCTATCTTTGGCCAGGATTTTATTTATCCTTCTTTTTCAAGTCTATCCTTATCATTTCCTCTCATGTTTTACTTGGCCTGACCCTGCTACCTTAACTGTTCTGCATCTACTAACCCAAGAAATCTCATCCATTCTTTTGAACATGGCCATACCATCGAAGATTCCTGTTCTGCACACATTTCCCTATACTGTTCAGATTTAATCTCCGTCTGAGGTTATCATATCAGTAATACTTGCATCACATATCCATCGTATCATTATCATATTATTTCTCTCCATGCAACACATATCCTCAACCCTCACTGACCAGGTTTCATCTCCATACATCATCATACTGCGCACACATGCCTGATAGACTTTTCCCTTAGTCAAAATTGATTTACCACAACCGAAAACATTGAATGTGTAGCCATAATCCTCCCTATTAATCCAACAATATCATGAAAACTTTTCCTTTTTACTCAAAATTACATATTTATCCTCAAAAAAACATTTCTTTCACGCAAAACTATTTAAATTTTTTTGTTTTCGCTTTGTAGGAGGAGTTGCAACAATTCCAACGCCGCATTGACAAACACGAAACCCTTAAGGACATGGTGAAGCAGTCCAAGTACCACTTTGATAAAACCGTTAAAGATGGGAATTATCCCCCGAAACATACGGACCTTGAAGAGAAAGCAAACACGTATCAATACAAGGTTTGTTGTTAACAGACTTTATTTTTGTTCTGATGCAGATGTCAACGTTTAAGTTCAATATTATTTGCCACTTATCTATAAACTTGTCTGATTTTAGAATTTACACCCAAATAGCATCACATCTGACACATTGGTATTTCATTCTGACTAACCATTTTGTCTTTTTTTTTTTTTCTCCTTCCAATAAAAAATCTAGGAGGTTAAAGTCTGGTGAGTGTGAAGCCATTCAGAATCACACCATTTTTTGATGAAACAATAATCAAAGTGTCCCCGCATATCATTGAACTGTAATACAGACATCTTAACGGTCATCTCTGAACGCATGTATCATACTCTCGACAAGGCAGGTGAAGCTAGGGCAGTAGCGCTTGATATATCCAAGGCCTTTGACAAGGTATGGCATAAAGGGCTTCTCCTGAAAATACGCTCATACGGTATTACTGGGCAACTACTTAATATAATTAGATCCTTCCTAAACAAAAGAAAAATCCAGGTTGTCCTCGATGGCCGTTCATCTAAGCAACATGACATAAATGCTGGTGTGCCCCAGGGATCTATTCTTGGACCTTTGTTGTTCCTGATCTATATAAACGATCTCCCTGATGACATAGTGTCTGAGATTGGTTTATTTGCTGACGACACCACGCTTTACTCTCGCCATGTTGGCAAAACAGACGCGATCATATCTGAGGTAATGGCTGAATCCTTAGAAAATGACCTCCAGGCTGTAGTGGATTGGGGCCATAAATGGTTGGTGACTTTTAATGCCGCAAAGGCTAAGCTCCTTTCCTTCAACAACTACAAGAAGCCTCTCCAACCACCGATTGTCATGGCAAATAACACCCTACCTGAGAGTTCATCATTCAAACTCTTTGGCCTAACCTTCACAGGTAACATGAATTGGAACACATACATTGAAGACATTGCCAAGGCTGCTGCAAAGAAGGTTGGCTCCCTCTACCGTGCTAGTGGACTCCTTACACCTGACATTATCCTGTATCTCTACAAAGCCACCATTCGCCCATGCATGGAGTATTGTTGCCACATCTGGGCTGGTGCATCGTCTCTCCCTCCTTGACAAAGTCCAAAAAAGAGTAGTGTGGTGTAAATGAGGAAAAAGAAGAGAAAACAAGAACGACCGACCGCGTTTTTGCGTGGCTTACCTCGTGTGAAGAAGAAGGAAACAAGAATGGCCGACTTGTTTCTTTAAATGCCTACAGGGTGACTACGAGGTATGCAAATGAGATGCTCCTGATTGGAAATGAAGAGATAAAAGAGGAGTGATTGGGGGAGGAGGCAGAGGGAAGTTAGATTGCGAACAAAGAAGTTTGATCATAGGAGAAAAGTCGGATCCGTAGAGAGTGAAGAAAAACGTTGCAGAAATTCGTTTCGGAGTGGATAGAAAGCGGAAGTACGGCCAGCAGTGTCGCGTATATCACAAGCTATTTCGGCGCATCGAGCAAATTACCATGGCTGAGTGGAGACTGAGCACTCACATGCTGAGACCCTTTACTGGGGAGGGTGACCTGATTAAGTGGCTGGAGAAATTAAAGATGGTGGCGAAGCTGCAAAAGATAGAAGATGTGGTCACCCTGCTGCCGCTATACTTAGAGGGGGAAGCCCTCACGATTTACCAGCAGATGCGAGATGAAGACAAGGAAGACCTTGCCTCAGTGGAGCAAAGGCTGAAATTGGCCTTCGCTGAGGGCCCATTCGAAGCACTTGGTAAGCTTTCCAGTTTGAGGTGGACCGGCGAGTCGGTTGACGTCTTTGCGGCAGAGATCAGGAGACTGGTAGGGTTGGCTGGTTACGTGGGGAGGAGCCTGGAGATGACGGTAAAGCTGTACCTAGTTAACGGCTTCCCAGAGGAAATCTCTACGAACATGCAGAGAATCACTGGGATCCGTACTATGGAAGTGGACGATCTCTTGGTTCACGCCAGAGTCCTAGTGAAAAATGTTAAAAGCCCAATCGTGGCTGCAGCTGTGGGTGGAAATATGTGCATGAGGCCTCACTTGAATGAGAGGCAGCCGGCGAGGCGACAGGAGGGGAGACCTGCAATCAAGTGCTTCCGGTGCCAGGGCCCTCATCTGATCAAGGACTGCAAAGAGCCGAGACCGGGGATCACGTGCTACCGATGTGGACAAGTGGGGCACCTTAGCCGCTATTGTGTTGCTGCACGGCACCAGGGAAACGAGTGAAGGGGAGCTATTGCGCCAGTGGTTACCCCTTCTGTGCGGAGATGGCGCATGATGGAACGTTGCCTCGGTTACCGGTAGTAGTCAATGGGAAGAAAGCCATAGCCCTTGTCGACACAGGCTGTACTACAACGTTGTTAGCGAGGAATGTCGCTAGGTCATGGAGCGGAACCAGGACTATTAGGACCGTGGATGGCAGGGATGTGAAGTGCCTAGGTGAGACGACAGCGGAAGTAATGGTGCAAGGGGTGTCCATTGGACTGCGAGCCTTAGTGTTGAATCGTCTGGTCGGTGGTGTTGACGTGATTATAGGTATGAGTGCAATTAACCGACTGGGGGGCGCCACGTTACGAGGGAGCCAAGTGACGTTCGGACGTCTCGGCGCAGTGGGGATGGCAGGAGTGGAAGGTGATAGTACCATCAGAATACCAAAACCGGAGGTTTGCTGCATTGAGGACAAAGATTTCCTGGCAAAGTTTGATGGCGTGAGGTGGATGGTGGAATGGAAATGGATCTCCGGACCCCCGGAACTACAGAATAAAGTGGGCTGCTACGAAAACACCCTGCGAGGAGAAATAAGAAAAGGATTTGAGGAAGAAGTGGAGAGGTGGATAAAAGAAGGAATTCTGAAACCGTGGACAGGGGAAGAAAAAGGAGTGTTGCCACTACTGGCGGTTGTTCAGCCTACAAAAAACAAGATTAGGCCCGTACTGGACTTCAGAGAATTGAACAGACACGTAGCCTGCCACACTGGAACGGGGATCGACGTATGTGAGGAGGTCATGAGGAAATGGAGAAGAATGGGACGGGCCACAAAAATTGTCGATCTGAAATCGGCATATCTGCAGATCCATGTAGATGAAAAACTCTGGCAGTACCAGCTGGTCCGGTACAAGGGGCGAGTGTATTGTCTGACGAGGTTAGGCTTTGGGCTGAGTTCAGCCCCCAAAATTATGACTGCCGTGCTGAAGACAGTGCTGAGCAAAGACCGTTCAGTGGAGGAGGCCACTAGTTCGTACATTGACGACATTCTGGTGGAGGAGGCAGAGGTGACAGCGGAGAAAGTAAGAAGCCATGTCGAGAAGTATGGGTTAACTGCAAAACCGGCGGAGGCCCTGGATGGAGGACGGGTGCTGGGGTTGAAACTAAGGCGAGATGGAAAAGAAAGCCTTGTCTTCGAACGAGGGAGTGTAATACCCGAAGTCGGATCTGAGCTGACGAAGCGAGAACTTTTCTCAGTCTGCGGGAGGCTGGTCGGGCACTATCCTATCGCTGGCTGGCTCAGGATAGCATGTAGTTTTATTAAACGACTAGCAGGCACTGCTGACTGGGAGGGCCGTGTAACGAAGGAGGTTATGAACATGCTGCAAGATATCATTGCGAGGGTGAGGAATGAGGACCCAGTGAAAGGGGACTGGTATGTCAGCAGCGGAGATGCGGGTGTGATTTGGTGCGATGCCAGTAACCTGGCGTTGGGTGCCGTACTAGAGATGGGAGGCGTAACTGTGGAGGATGCGGCATGGCTAAGAAAAACCAACGACTTCTCCCATATCAACGTAGCAGAACTAGATGCCGTTATGAAAGGACTCAATCTGGCCCTGAAGTGGGGATTGAAAATAATTGAAATTAAAACCGATTCGGCAACGGCAGCATCGTGGATTCGGTCGGCAGTAACTGGCGATAAGAGAGTTAAGACCAAAGGTGCTGCGGAAATGCTGATCAAGCGCAGACTCGGAGCGCTCGCCGATCTAATAGCGGAGTTCCAGTTAAGAGTATCTGTCGTGTTGGTCCCATCAGAAAAAAACAAGGCGGATTCGACGACACGCGTGAAGAAGGCCTGGCTGCAGGAGGGAAAGGAGGTCTCCTCGGTATGCTATGCAGGGGAAGAAGTCAAGGAGTCACACGAAATGCACCACTTTGGTCGGGAACGAACGTTATTCCTAGCCAGAGAGGTTTACCCGGAGACCACCGAGGAGGAGGTTAGGGAAGTGGTGGAGAACTGTCGAGAGTGCCAATCAATTGACCCTAGACCGTCCAGACACGAAACAGGACAGTTGCACGTTGCGGAGGACTGGAAGCGATTGGCTATTGATGTGACGCACTATCGCCACAAATTGTATCTCTCGATGGTCGACTGTGGACCGGGAAGGTTTGCCATCTGGAGAGAAATCAGGGCAGAAGCGGCATGGGCGATCGGAGGGGTCATCGAGGAGATATTTTTGGAGAGAGGGCCGGTTGAGGAACTCTTGATGGACAATGGGCCCGCTTTCCGATCTGAAGCCTTTAAAGGGGTATGCGATAAGTGGGGAGTAAGGCAATTTTTTAGAGCAGCGTATCGGCCGAGTGGCAACGGAATAGTGGAGAGGAATCATCGCACCATTAAAGCCGCTGCGGAAAAAAGCAACGTATCACCCATAGAGGCGGTGTTTTGGTACAACATCTCGCCAAAAACCAAACAAGACGAGACAACTGTCCCTCATAGGGCCGTTTTCACATATAAGTGGCGGCACCCGTGCAACAAAACAGCAGGAATCGAGAGTGAGGAAGCCACTATCAAAGTAGGTGAAGAGGTATGGGTGAAACCCCCTAATGCACAGTGTACCACTCGTTGGAAAAAAGGGGTCGTAACGGGATTGCGGTCGAAGAACAATGTGATGGTGAACGGCGTTCCCCGGCATATCCTAAACCTGCGTCGCATGACACTGCCGGTACGCAGTGAGGGCAGTAAAGAAGAGGAAATCGAGGGCCACCGAGAAGCAAATGATGCGACTCTACCTGACTTAGACCCACGTTGTAGTGAACCTGAAAATGTTAACCCCCGACTTGTTTCTTTAAATGCCTACAGGGTGACTACGAGGTATGCAAATGAGATGCTCCTGATTGGAAATGGAAGAGATAAAAGAGGAGTGATTGGGGGAGGAGGCAGAGGGAAGTTAGATTGCGAACAGAGAAGTTTGATCATAGGAGAAAAGTCGGATCCGTAGAGAGTGAAGAAAAACGTTGCAGAAATTCGTTTCGGAGTGGATAGAAAGCGGAAGTACGGCCAGCAGTGTCGCGTATATCACAAGTAGTCAACCTAATAGGTCCCTCACTGTCAGCTAAGCTCCAGCCTCTGTCCCATCGCCGCAATGTGGCATCCTTGTGTTTGTTTTACAAATACTTAAATGGATTATGCTCCGATGAGTTGGCTACTCTGGTGCCCCCTCGACATAAATTCACTAGACTAACTCGACATTCTACTAAATCTCATTCATTCACTGTGGAGGTCCCCAGATGCCGGAGAGCATTCTACTCAAATAGCTTCTTTCCTCGTGCTGCTGGCCTCTGGAACTCCCTCCCTGTCCCCTGTTTCCCCGACAGTACTGACATGCAGAAATTTAAAACTAATGTAAACAGACATCTCGCTGCTCAGATCCCAATTTAAGCTGAACCACCAATCCTTCTCCCCTTTTCCTTTTTCTCAGTAGCCCTTACGTTTACAGTGGCGTCCTGCCTTGTTTGGGGTGAATCATGTAAAAAAAAAATAAATAAAATAAAACAGAGACTGTTGGACATTCATAATTGAAACTTGGTGTACAAGTCAGGCATAGGCTAAAGTTTATTTGGACCAAATATGATTAGATTGCAGAAAGGATTATGAATTTTATAAACGTTTTCATGAGTGGCATTTTTGGAGAGGGGATCACTGTGTATTAGTATAACCGGTTTAAGCCATGTTTATATTTCGATATTAGACAACAATATATATAAAAAAAAAATGGTTACTATTTTAACGTTTGAGTCCCCCATGCCAAAAATTGAACAATTTAAAAATAATACGGTGTCTTTGGCTTCAGTTTGCTTGAGAGAAAAAAATTCCAGTTAGAAAGGCGAAAGTTTTAAATAATGAAGGAAATAATGTAAGGGAGATAACTCTTTGTGGCTAAAAATATGGCTTATCTCCCTTACATTATTTGAGTTATTTTTTTCATTTCCTCTTCTCTTTAAAAATGTGCAATCAATGAATCCCACGCAATGCCGGGAACATACAGCGAGTGTAATACTAAAATTGTGATAATCTTGCTGGCATATTACATGTTTTAGATGGCGGAACGAATGATACAAGAACGTTTGTTTTTATTGATGTGTCACCACCTACCAAGGCTAAGAGCCACTCAAGGATAAAGGTTAATGATTTATGAGAACGGTTTTTGACTAGTGTTTATTGCCATTAGATTTGAAAAAGACAATATTGTAACCCTCTGGGAAGCAATCTTGTGGCAACATGTTCCACAGATGAAAATTTCTTGGAAATAAACTCGTGGAAATTCCATTTGATGAAGAAATGAAAATTCTTTGCATTGGTGCTAGAAATACAAGTTCTTGCTGTAAAAGTTTTATAAGAAGGAACCAAGGATTGAAGCTCAGTCGAGCATTTTCCAAAGTGATACGAGGAGAGAAATAGAGGATGTAGTAGCAGCAGCAGCCGCATAAGAGAAGGAAAGTAAGAGGATGACATAAAGACGTGGGAAAAAGGTAAAGAAGTAGCAGTAGCAGTAGCAACAGCAGCGTAAGAGAAAGAGAGTACAATGAAACTTGCTATGAATTACTGGTTTTAATCATTCTTATCATTTTTACTAAAACATGACTTAAGAAAAAAAATGAGTTGTTTGGGAGAAATGCCAAAACCAGTTTCAATCTAAATTAGACATTTTATATGTATGATCATCATACGCTCATTAAATCAACCTTTTTGTTTTCATCTAAATACTAGACCCTCTGCACCGAGCAATCTTTAAGATTTGTCTAGTTTATTTATAAAGGAAAATTGAAGTGAACTAAAACAATTCAAGAGTTATCCTGGCTAAGATTAGTTAATATATATTTTTAGTAAAAAACGAGTATTATTAAGTGCCCAGGATGTTCTTCAACAATGTCTATCCATATGTATGTGCGTTTCTGAAAACCACTTATTATTAAAATTACATTTAAGTAAAGTTTGACAATAGATATGATTTTCATCCTCAGCAGATTAAATTTTATCAATTACAATTCCAAGTAATATATGGATATATCTGAAATCGCTAAAGAACAATTTGATGTCAAGATAGAAAAGTCAAATAAATCGTAATTTTCTTTCCAAAGTATTTTCTTAACAAGATATATTCGCGCACACACATACACACACACACTCATATATGCAATCACACACACACACACATATATGCAATCACACACACACACACACATATATGCAATCACACACACACACACACATATATGCAATCACACACACACACACACATAAATGCAATCACACACACACACACACACATATATGCAATCACACACACACACATAAATGCAATCACTGTCTACATAGACATAAATTAAGCCATTTAGAAGTTTTAAACTTTAAAAAATTTAAGCTTTGTTAAAAATGTCATTTTTATTATTCTATCGATTCAGATTTTGAAAGTAAAAGTAAATTTTTGAAAGAAATATAAAAAAAAATGCTCTTTGCATAAGTGATCAAGTGCAAGTTGGGCCCCATGCCTTGATCTGACTCTGATTATAACAATGATGATCTCTGCGTGTTTCGTAGTGGTTTCCTTCAGTCAACAATCTTAGTTTAGGATGCTTGTCGATCTGAAATAAAAGCTTTCAAGAGACAACAACACCTTTCGTCAGTTCACATGTTTATTTATATTTCCGGAAAGTTCAAGTAGTGAACCGTGCTTCTTCAAAAACACCCCTAGCAAAAAGAGGAGAACCGTGCTGACACTGACGGTCGGAAACATATACGCCCCAGGCAAGATCCAGCAATAAAGTGAAAGAGAACAAGACAGGAAACAGAAGCAACCTCACCACTCTTCCTGCTTTGATGTCATATGACTCTATCACCCAGAGTGGCCTGGGAAAGGGTTGACAACTCCCCATCCCACAAATGTAGTGGGAATTGTTACGAACAGAATCCTCACAGTAAGGAAAGGCCGACACCTCCATTATACATCACATTTTTGCCTAAAAAGGAATTTTATTTGCAAACAAAAACAAAAAATTTAAAACAACTTAATAATATTAACATTTTAATTTAAAAAGCTTAAATTTAAAAAAATCATAAACCATTAAACAAACAAATAAATATAATTTTCTTTCTTAAATGCTTTGGTTTAAAATCATCTCGAAAAATATGAATACAATTTTAACAATAAAGTACATGTCTAGATATTTCTTCTAATATATATTTATATATATTATATATATTAGACTTTAGCCTGGCGATTTCCGATGGGGATGAAATACGGACGCCTCGGTGTAGCTTAATTGCCATAAATATATTTTCATAACTTATATATATGTAAGGTTATTTGGAGAGAACCCCAGCAGAGTACTTAAGAAAATGTTAAAAAAGAGTATAATATTTATTTATATATGTAATTACAGAAGATTAAGACGGTACCGCTGTTGTCTTAATCTTCTGTAATTACATTATATATATACATATTGTGTGTGTATTTAAGCAGCATATTTTCATTTAGGCAAAATAACACAAGTTAGTTTTGCTTGATAAGACTCTTTTTTTCTTTTTTTTTTTCAATTTCCCGAATAATTCATTTAGTATTTCGGCCAAATTAGTGTATGTAAGTTCCATGGGTTTCTTGTTCCATTTTACTATAATTTTTCGCGCGTACTTTCGAATGTTTGCCTATATATATATATATATATATATATATATATAGATAGTCAGTCAGTCACTGTTCACATTGACAACCCATGACCCGAAAGGTCAAAAGGATCTCTTCCTGGTGTCTTTAAGGTATGTGTATGATATAATCCATTTTTGATATCATCCTGTGTGTATGGTAACACACAAAGAAACATTCTATAGAAATATTTTAACATTTTAAAACTAGTATCCTAATCTAATATTTTAAAACTAGTATCCTAATCTAATAGTTTAACATTTTAAAACTAGTATCCTAATCTAATATTTTAACATTTTAAAACTAGTATCCTAATCTAATATTTGAACATTTTAAAACTAGTATCCTAATCTAATATTTTAACATTTTAAAACTAGTATCCTAATCTAATATTTTAACATTTTAAAACTAGTATCCTAATCTAATATTTTAACATTTTAAAACTAGGAGTGATCAACATTTTAAAACTAGTATCCTAATCTAATATTTTAACATTTTAAAACTAGTATCCTAATCTAATATTTTAACATTTTAAAACTAGTATCCTAATCTAATATTTTAACATTTTAAAACTAGGAGTGATCAACATTTTAAAACTAGTATCCTAATCTATAATTTTAACATTTTAAAACTAGGAGTGATCAATATTTTAAAACTAGTATCCTAATCTAATATTTTAACATTTTAAAACTAGTATCCTAATCTAATATTTTAACATTTTAAAACTAATATCCTAATCTAATATTTTAACATTTTAAAACTAGTATCCTAATCTAATATTTTAACATTTTAAAACTAGGAGTGATCAACATTTTAAAACTAGTATCCTAATCTATAATTTTAACATTTTAAAACTAGGAGTGATCAACATTTTAAAACTAGTATCCTAATCTAATATTTTAACATTTTAAAACTAGTATCCTAATCTAATATTTTAACATTTTAAAACTAGTATCCTAATCTAATATTTTAACATTTTAAAACTAGGAGTGATCAACATTTTAAAACTAGTATCCTAATCTATAATTTTAACATTTTAAAACTAGGAGTGATCAACATTTTAAAACTAGTATCCTAATCTAATATTTTAACATTTTAAAACTAGTATCCTAATCTAATATTTTAACATTTAAAAACTAGTATCCTAATCTAATATTTTAACATTTTAAAACTAGTATCCTAATCTAATATTTTAACATTTTAAAACTAGTATCCTAATCTAATATTTTAACATTTTAAAACTAGTATCCTAATCTAATATTTTAACATTTTAAAACTAGTATCCTAATCTAATATTTTAACATTTTAAAACTAGGAGTGATCAACATTTTAAAACTAGTATCCTAATCTAATATTTTAACATTTTAAAACTAGGAGTGATCAACATTTTAAAACTAGTATCCTAATCTAATATTTTAACATTTTAAAACTAGGAGTGATCAACATTTTAAAACTAGTATCCTAATCTAATATTTTAACATTTTAAAACTAGGAGTGATCAACATTTTAAAACTAGTATCCTAATCTAATATTTTAACATTTTAAAACTAGTATCCTAATCTAATATTTTAACATTTTAAAACTAGTATCCTAATCTAATATTTTAACATTTTAAAACTAGTATCCTAATCTAATATTTTAACATTTTAAAACTAGTATCCTAATCTAATATTTTAACATTTTAAAACTAGTATCCTAATCTAATATTTTAACATTTTAAAACTAGGAGTGATCAACATTTTAAAACTAGTATCCTAATCTAATATTTTAACATTTTAAAACTAGGAGTGATCAACATTTTAAAACTAATATTTTAACATTTTAAAACTAGGAGTGATCAACATTTTAAAACTAGTATCCTAATCTAATATTTTAACATTTTAAAACTAGGAGTGATCAACATTTTAAAACTAGTATCCTAATCTAATATTTTAACATTTTAAACTAGGAGAGATCAACATTTTAAAACTAGTATCCTAATCTAATATTTTAACATTTAAAAACTAGTATCCTAATCTAATATTTTAACATTTTAAAACTAGTATCCTAATCTAATATTTTAACATTTTAAAACTAGTATCCTAATCTAATATTTTAACATTTTAAAACTAGTATCCTAATCTAATATTTTAACATTTTAAAACTAGTATCCTAATCTAATATTTTAACATTTTAAAACTAGTATCCTAATCTAATATTTTAACATTTTAAAACTAGGAGTGATCAACATTTTAAAACTAGTATCCTAATCTAATATTTTAACATTTTAAAACTAGGAGTGATCAACATTTTAAAACTAGTATCCTAATCTAATATTTTAACATTTTAAAACTAGTATCCTAATCTAATATTTTAACATTTT
This sequence comes from Sepiola atlantica, assembly GCA_963556195.1. Taxonomy (NCBI): domain Eukaryota; kingdom Metazoa; phylum Mollusca; class Cephalopoda; order Sepiida; family Sepiolidae; genus Sepiola; species Sepiola atlantica. The sequence goes on along the minus strand of OY744552.1, from coordinate 32,701,961 downwards.
AAAACTAGTATCCTAATCTAATATTTTAACATTTTAAAACTAGGAGTGATCAACATTTTAAAACTAGTATCCTAATCTATAATTTTAACATTTTAAAACTAGGAGTGATCAACATTTTAAAACTAGTGTCCTAATCTAATATTTTAACATTTTAAAACTAGTATCCTAATCTAATATTTTAACATTTTAAAACTAATATCCTAATCTAATATTTTAACATTTTAAAACTAGTATCCTAATCTAATATTTTAACATTTTAAAACTAGGAGTGATCAACATTTTAAAACTAGTATCCTAATCTAATATTTTAACATTTTAAAACTAGTATCCTAATCTAATATTTTAACATTTTAAAACTAGGAGTGATCAACATTTTAAAACTAGTATCCTAATCTAATATTTTAACATTTTAAAACTAATATCCTAATCTAATATTTTAACATTTTAAAACTAGTATCCTAATCTAATATTTTAACATTTTAAAACTAGGAGTGATCAACATTTTAAAACTAGTATCCTAATCTAATATTTTAACATTTTAAAACTAGTATCCTAATCTAATATTTTAACATTTTAAAACTAGGAGTGATCAACATTTTAAAACTAGTATCCTAATCTAATATTTTAACATTTTAAAACTAATATCCTAATCTAATATTTTAACATTTTAAAACTAGTATCCTAATCTAATATTTTAACATTTTAAAACTAGGAGTGATCAACATTTTAAAACTAGTATCCTAATCTAATATTTTAACATTTTAAAACTAGTATCCTAATCTAATATTTTAACATTTTAAAACTAGGAGTGATCAACATTTTAAAACTAGTATCCTAATCTAATATTTTAACATTTTAAAACTAATATCCTAATCTAATATTTTAACATTTTAAAACTAGTATCCTAATCTAATATTTTAACATTTTAAAACTAGGAGTGATCAACATTTTAAAACTAGTATCCTAATCTAATATTTTAACATTTTAAAACTAGTATCCTAATCTAATATTTTAACATTTTAAAACTAGGAGTGATCAACATTTTAAAACTAGTATCCTAATCTAATATTTTAACATTTTAAAACTAGTATCCTAATCTAATATTTTAACATTTTAAAACTAGTATCCTAATCTAATATTTTAACATTTTAAAACTAGGAGTGATCAACATTTTAAAACTAGTATCCTAATCTATAATTTTAACATTTTAAAACTAGGAGTGATCAACATTTTAAAACTAGTATCCTAATCTAATATTTGAACATTTTAAAACTAGTATCCTAATCTAATATTTTAACATTTAAAAACTAGTATCCTAATCTAATATTTTAACATTTTAAAACTAGTATCCTAATCTAATATTTTAACATTTTAAAACTAGTATCCTAATCTAATATTTTAACATTTTAAAACTAGTATCCTAATCTAATATTTTAACATTTTAAAACTAATATCCTAATCTAATATTTTAACATTTTAAAACTAGGAGTGATCAACATTTTAAAACTAGTATCCTAATCTAATATTTTAACATTTTAAAACTAGGAGTGATCAACATTTTAAAACTAGTATCCTAATCTAATATTTTAACATTTTAAAACTAGGAGTGATCAACATTTTAAAACTAGTATCCTAATCTAATATTTTAACATTTTAAAACTAGGAGTGATCAACATTTTAAAACTAGTATCCTAATCTAATATTTTAACATTTTAAAACTAGGAGTGATCAACATTTTAAAACTAGTATCCTAATCTAATATTTTAACATTTTAAACTAGGAGTGATCAACATTTTAAAACTAGTATCCTAATCTAATATTTTAACATTTTAAAACTAGTATCCTAATCTAATATTTTAACATTTTAAAACTAGTATCCTAATCTAATATTTTAACATTTTAAAACTAGTATCCTAATCTAATATTTTAACATTTTAAAACTAGTATCCTAATCTAATATTTTAACATTTTAAACTAGGAGTGATCAACATTTTAAAACTAGTATCCTAATCTAATATTTTAACATTTAAAAACTAGTATCCTAATCTAATATTTTAACATTTTAAAACTAGTATCCTAATCTAATATTTTAACATTTTAAAACTAGTATCCTAATCTAATATTTTAACATTTTAAAACTAGTATCCTAATCTAATATTTTAACATTTTAAAACTAGTATCCTAATCTAATATTTTAACATTTTAAAACTAGTATCCTAATCTAATATTTTAACATTTTAAAACTAGGAGTGATCAACATTTTAAAACTAGTATCCTAATCTAATATTTTAACATTTTAAAACTAGGAGTGATCAACATTTTAAAACTAGTATCCTAATCTAATATTTTAACATTTTAAAACTAGTATCCTAATCTAATATTTTAACATTTTAAAACTAGGAGTGATCAACATTTTAAAACTAGTATCCTAATCTAATATTTTAACATTTTAAAACTAGTATCCTAATCTAATATTTTAACATTTTAAAACTAGTATCCTAATCTAATATTTTAACATTTTAAAACTAGGAGTGATCAACATTTTAAAACTAGTATCCTAATCTATAATTTTAACATTTTAAAACTAGGAGTGATCAACATTTTAAAACTAGTATCCTAATCTAATATTTTAACATTTTAAAACTAGTATCCTAATCTAATATTTTAACATTTTAAAACTAATATCCTAATCTAATATTTTAACATTTTAAAACTAGTATCCTAATCTAATATTTTAACATTTTAAAACTAGGAGTGATCAACATTTTAAAACTAGTATCCTAATCTAATATTTTAACATTTTAAAACTAGTATCCTAATCTAATATTTTAACATTTTAAAACTAGGAGTGATCAACATTTTAAAACTAGTATCCTAATCTAATATTTTAACATTTTAAAACTAATATCCTAATCTAATATTTTAACATTTTAAAACTAGTATCCTAATCTAATATTTTAACATTTTAAAACTAGGAGTGATCAACATTTTAAAACTAGTATCCTAATCTAATATTTTAACATTTTAAAACTAGTATCCTAATCTAATATTTTAACATTTTAAAACTAGGAGTGATCAACATTTTAAAACTAGTATCCTAATCTAATATTTTAACATTTAAAAACTAATATCCTAATCTAATATTTTAACATTTTAAAACTAGTATCCTAATCTAATATTTTAACATTTTAAAACTAGGAGTGATCAACATTTTAAAACTAGTATCCTAATCTAATATTTTAACATTTTAAAATTAGTATCCTAATCTAATATTTTAACATTTTAAAACTAGGAGTGATCAACATTTTAAAACTAGTATCCTAATCTAATATTTTAACATTTTAAAACTAATATCCTAATCTAATATTTTAACATTTTAAAACTAGTATCCTAATCTAATATTTTAACATTTTAAAACTAGGAGTGATCAACATTTTAAAACTAGTATCCTAATCTAATATTTTAACATTTTAAAACTAGTATCCTAATCTAATATTTTAACATTTTAAAACTAGGAGTGATCAACATTTTAAAACTAGTATCCTAATCTAATATTTTAACATTTTAAAACTAGTATCCTAATCTAATATTTTAACATTTTAAAACTAGTATCCTAATCTAATATTTTAACATTTTAAAACTAGGAGTGATCAACATTTTAAAACTAGTATCCTAATCTATAATTTTAACATTTTAAAACTAGGAGTGATCAACATTTTAAAACTAGTATCCTAATCTAATATTTTAACATTTTAAAACTAGTATCCTAATCTAATATTTTAACATTTAAAAACTAGTATCCTAATCTAATATTTTAACATTTTAAAACTAGTATCCTAATCTAATATTTTAACATTTTAAAACTAGTATCCTAATCTAATATTTTAACATTTTAAAACTAGTATCCTAATCTAATATTTTAACATTTTAAAACTAGGAGTGATCAACATTTTAAAACTAGTATCCTAATCTAATATTTTAACATTTTAAAACTAGGAGTGATCAACATTTTAAAACTAGTATCCTAATCTAATATTTTAACATTTTAAAACTAGTATCCTAATCTAATATTTTAACATTTTAAAACTAGTATCCTAATCTAATATTTTAACATTTTAAAACTAGTATCCTAATCTAATATTTTAACATTTTAAAACTAGTATCCTAATCTAATATTTTAACATTTTAAAACTAGTATCCTAATCTAATATTTTAACATTTTAAAACTAGTATCCTAATCTAATATTTTAACATTTTAAAACTAGTATCCTAATCCAATATTTTAACATTTTAAAACTAGTATCCTAATCTAATATTTTAACATTTTAAAACTAGTATCCTAATCTAATATTTTAACATTTTAAAACTAGTATCCTAATCTAATATTTTAACATTTTAAAACTAGTATCCTAATCTAATATTTTAACATTTTAAAACTAGTATCCTAATCTAATATTTTAACATTTTAAAACTAGTATCCTAATCTAATATTTTAACATTTTAAAACTAGTATCCTAATCTAATATTTTAACATTTTAAAACTAGGAGTGATCAACATTTTAAAACTAGTATCCTAATCTAATATTTTAACATTTTAAAACTAGGAGTGATCAACATTTTAAAACTAGTATCCTAATCTAATATTTTAACATTTTAAAACTAGGAGTGATCAACATTTTAAAACTAGTATCCTAATCTAATATTTTAACATTTTAAACTAGGAGTGATCAACATTTTAAAACTAGTATCCTAATCTAATAGCAATCTACCAAGGGGTGTAGTTGGTGTAGTAAGCATTCGCCATTGTTGTTTGGTCAATTTCGAGTGCTTTCAATCTTAGTGATTGTCATGTGTGTCTTGATTGTATTAAATTGTTTTTATTTTTATTTATATTTTTTATCTACTATTCATCACCAACGGTCGTGTTCGAGCCCAGTTTAAGATTCCTACTGCTTGTGAGAGCGATGAATCCCAAAATTGTGAGAGCGATGAATCCCAAAATTGTGATAGCGATGAATCCCAAAATTGTGATAGCGATGAATCCCAAAATTGTGATAGCGATGAATCACAAAATTGTGATGCTTGAAATTATTTGATTAGTTTTTATTTTATTTTTTATTTATAACTGAAAAAAAAAACAGACAATAAATAAAATATAAAATACTGTAAATAAACAATAGCAAAAAACTTTAAATAAATTTGCCTGGGGGGGTTGGGGGGTGATCATCATTGAGGCCGATAAGGGATAGTCCCTGCCATCCCCCAGGGAATAGCCACTCCACTCCTCTACTAAAAAAAAACTACTGTAATAAAATTGTTCATTTTTTAAAATTTATTCATTTTATTTAAATTTTTTAATTAAAATTTTTTTTTTTTATTTCAGGTGAAAAAATATCATGATGAGCTTCACAACCGAGTCGACAAGCTGCTGTTTCAACACACAGAACTTTGATATCAAGGAAAGATTTCTTGACTTTTTTGCATAAATTGCAAAAGTGTCTATTTTTTTCCCCCTTTTCTCGTTCTCTTTTTTCCTTTTCTTTTATTTTGAATTTTTTTTTTATCCAAAAAAATTGTAAACAGTAACGCAAAACAATTTTAACTCTAATATCATTTTTGTATATTTTAGATAACAATTATGACATTTAAAAAAATTCCATATCTAAGAACATTTTCTCTCTCTCAAAATCCAAGTTTATTTTTATTTGCATTTAATGATTTGGAGTAAAAAAAAAAATAATTCATCCAATTCTTCAAATCTTTCATTTTGTATAAATCAGCATTTAAGTTTTATTGTTTTTTTTTTTCCTACCTGCTCGATTCTGGTGTTCCCAAATTAGTTTCTTTTTTTTTTGTTGTTAGAAAATCACAACAGGAGAGACTACCTAAAGATTGTCAACATCCATACTGGAAGTGTTGCTATGGATCCGACAAGATTTGAACACGGCACACCAAGGTCGTCTGTCCATGTTGGTATCCACTTCACCCCCCTCACCCCCTCTTTCTCTTACCTACACACATGCTTTAAATAAGTAAAAACATATCAGTATTATTTCTACTACATATATAAAATCAAGCACAATATTGTTTGCTTTATTTTATAAAAAAAAAATTAGAAAAATAAATTAGAATTTTTTTTTTTTTTTTTTAATTTAAAACTGAAAATTTTAATTTCCTTTCTTTTTTATCTCACTTTTTTTTTTTTAAAAAGGAAATCGCTCCAGACAAGGCATAAAGCCATTTGATGTAAGGAGCTAACAAGAACAGAAAGATGATTATCTCGAAGACAGGCGATGCCTATTCACCGTAGTCTTGAAAAGACCAAGGCTATAGGTAGGAGGAAAACAGTCAGCAGGAAGAGAGTTCTACAAGCCTGCAATGCTTGGAAAGAAGCTACTTGATATGTATTTACAAGGGAAGTCTAAAATCTATCTCTTAACGTTTGTTCAATCAATGAATAAAGTTGAGAATTCTTCTTGGATTCTCCTGACGCATTCCTTCCGGCCATATCGGACATTGCTGTCGGCAGGTTCTCCAGATGGTATCTAGTCTTCTACAAATCGGTTGATTTTTTGTAGTGTAATGAATTCCATAGAAGTCTGTCACTGACAAATTCTGACTTCTCCAAGAGTGACCAGCAAGCCGAAGCCTTCTATCTCCTAATGTGACTGAGATTCGACGAAGGTGTCTATATAGGCGTCTCTTGGTTGGGTTTCCTCCAGCTGATGTTCAATGCAACTCATAACATTCTTGTGTATGTTCTGTCGAGTGATGCTGCTTCGTCAGTGTTCAAGTTGTCAAGCCGTAGAGCAAGACAGATTCCACCGTGGCACTAAAAAAGTCCCTCCTAAGATTGTCAGAAACAGTGAATTTCCAGATGGTGTACAATCCATAATGGACACCAAGCTTTGCTTTTTGTGGATTTTGATCTCTCTTTCCACTGATTGGATGTTACTACCGATGTTGATAAATCCCTGGGACGACTTAATGTTGCCATTTTTCAGTTTAATTGATAAATTTTGTTTTGCCAGCATTAATGTAGATACATATTTTGCTGACTGCTTCTTTCATGATATGAAGAAGTTTGCCAGCCACATCAATCATGTCTGACAAGTAGATTGATTGAATTCTAAATTAAACCTCCCTTCTATAGAAACAAATTTGCATATGTCATTATTAAAGCAAGTCAGACACATTCACTTTGATTATTTTAAATGAATGTTTTAAGTAACAAACTTTGCAAAGCAATAGAGAGCTGACAGAGTCAGCTAGTTCTTAATATGTCCAACTAAGCAAATCTGTGTCCCTTAAATTCGAATTTTTCAAAAAACATTTTTTTTCTCTTTGGAAATTATCAAAATTAGCTTCAAATATTTTTGGAAAACTATAAAAATTATAAATTTTTAAGAAAGATAAATTCCTTTAGAAGGAATTTATAAATGTTATGATTCCAATGACTAAGAAAAAATTTAAATTTTTCAAATTCAAGAAGTTTCGAAATCAACCCTCCGAATAGAAAAATAAATTCTTTTTCAAAAGTTCGAATTTAAGGGATTTAGAATTGCTTAGTTGGCCATAGTAAGAATATATTGAAAATATGAAAATCGATATATTCAGCCTCAAACAATGTTTGGTTATTTTAACTTTTATTTAACCAATATTAATGCTCTATTTCCAAATATTGAGCATAAATTATCATATCAGGATTTTTTTCATGATATTCTTGAAAATATATTTCTGAAAGAATTCTTTTATAATACCTTTGAACACACACATATATATTTATTCAAATTATTAATAATTTTTAAATAGAAACTATACAATATACGTAAGATAACAATATGTAAATGATAATTTTCCTAACGTCAGAAACATCTCCGAACACCTGTAAACTCGGAAATTACCAAAGTTCATAGCTGTCCAAAAATGACGGAGGTGGTTTTAAAAAAAACATGACACCTGTTCATATTTAAAAGAATCCCGCAAAATATACCTTTAGTTAATGCAAAACTGGAACTACTTTTTACATATTAACTTTCTTTTATACAGAGGATCATGTTTCCAATACATAAACCGCATGAAACTGGTCTTTTTCACATACTATAAGTCGTTGTCATCTTTTGTTTTTGAAAGCTGACAAATCAAACTTTGCTTCTGACAATTTTCATTTGTGATTGTCGGAAAATTTAGTAAAATACAAAACGGGCAAATACGTTTATTTTTACTCACTACTTTTTATACATTAATTTTCTATTATTTTGGATGGAGGGTCCTGTTTACAATACTTATACCATATAAATCTGATCCCTGACTTTTTAACATACGAGTAGGTTTTTTTTCTTTTTTTTGGGGGGGGGGGGGGGGGGCAGTCTATTTAAGTGGCTAAAGTGTTTATTTCATTTCTTGTTTCAGTGCTTATGCTGTTCAGCGGCCGTATTAAAACATGTTTTTTTTATAAAAACAATATTATATACTTATTCAGCGTTATATTCTTACTCACTGTACAAAAAAGTAGAACAAATTATCCACTAGAATTTTAATTACAAGTATTTTTCTATTCTGCGTATCATAACAGCGATTCGTTCACTAAGCCTCCATCTTCTTTCTTAAGAAGATTTCGAATTATCTGCCCTTGAAATCTTAAGAAAGATGGAGGCTTAGTGAACGAATCGCTGTTATGATACGCAGAATTGAAAAATACTTGTAATTAAAGTTCTAGTGGATAATTTGTTCTACTTTTTGTACAGTGAGTAAGAATATAACGCTGAATAAGTATATGATATTGTTTTCATAAAAAAATATTTTTTAATACGGCCGCTGAACAGCATAAGCACCCTTGTTTCTTGTAGCCTAAATTTTGCAAGATTGAAATAATTTGTCGAAATTACTTCATTTTTTTCTTTAAAAATATAAGCACAAGCCGAGATAATTCTCAAACTGAAATTGACATATGATGTCATTTTTTTATTACTTGCAAATATATAATTATTTTTATTACTTGCAATTATATAATTATTTTTATTACTTGCAATTATATAATTATTTTTATTACTTGCAATTATATAATTATTTTTATTACTTGCAATTATATAATTATTTTTATTACTTGCAATTATATAATTATTTTTATTACTTGCAATTATATAATTATTTTTATTACTTGCAATTATATAATTATTTTTATTACTTGCAAATATATAATTATTTTTATTACTTGCAAATATATAATTATTTTTATTACTTGCAATTATATAATTATTTTTATTACTTGCAAATATATAATTATTTTTATTACTTGCAAATATATAATTATTTTTATTACTTGCAAATATATAATTATTTTTATTACTTGCAATTATATAATCATTTTTATTACTTGCAAATATATAATCATTTTTATTACTTGCAATTATATAATTATTTGTATTACTTGCAATTATATAATTATTTTTATTACTTGCAAATATATAATTATTTTTATTACTTGCAAATATATAATTATTTTTATTACTTGCAATTATATAATTATTTTTATTACTTGCAAATATATAATTATTTTTATTACTTGCAATTATATAATTATTTTTATTACTTGCAAATATATAATTATTTTTATTACTTGCAAATATATAATCCCTCCAGAGATAGGCTGAGAGGATTATAGAATTGTAAAAAAAAAAAACTACATACAATACATAGTTAAAGCAAAATAAATTGTTTTAGACTATAAAAATAATTTCCAACGCTATTGATAATGTTTACCCATTCATTTATTTATTTTTTATTATCATTTATGTTTGAATTCATGTTTTGAAACATGACGTAAATCATAAATCTATGACGTCACACCAAAACTATAATTATTTTAAGGTAATGTTTTAAGCTCTATTTATAAGAAAGTTCAAATAGGTCAGTTGGTATAACCTCAGACTGAAGATCTCAAGGTTTCGGTTTCAATTTCCGCTTTACTTTTTGGGAATCTATTATTTACTATTAACGCAATATTCTCAATTTCTAAAAGTAGTTAAGATCTCTGATATTTCAAAATGAGACAAAGTTTGTAATGTATTACATTTAAAAAAAATTGTGACTGACGGACGGACGGACGGACAAAATCTCTATTTATATAAGATTTGAAAATATTCTATATAGAAATGTAAAGAAATACATTTTTGAGATTTCTTATTAATTAAAAATATATTTTGTATTAAAAGTTTAATGAGGAAATCAAATCTAATCATTTTGTTCACACAAAACAGATTTTTAAGTGAAAAACATTTCAAACGCGAGCTGAAACTATTTAAAGTTTGTATTGTCTAATTTTATTTTTTACCAAACCAAAAAATAAAAGTCACTTCACTCGGAATTATCTTTTTGTTTTTCTTTTTTTTTTTAAATTTTATAATATATCTAATTTATTCTTAGAAAGTTTCAAATTTCATATTAGAGGTCAGCAGACCGATGGGTATCATATTATTACCCTCTTTCAATCATTTTGAATGATGCCAGAAAGGGAATGTTTGTGTGGGTTTTTTGGGGTTGTTTTTTTTACATTTGGTTTGTATTTAAAAATTACTAGAATCAGCTCCTTTTTTTTTCAATGGAGTCATCAAGGCTAAAAGACTCGAAGATAAGGGTTAATGAGACAGATAGATTGACAGTTGAATATTATGAAATGATTGAAAATAATGAATGAAATTGGATGGCGGTTTATGACAAGAATTTATTGATATTAGATTCGAAGATGACCAGATGGAAAGTTCTTGGAAAAAAACTCTGTTCATGGTAATTCCGTTTGATGTTGGAAAGAAGGAAAGCCCTTGCTGTGAAAGTTTTACAAGGACGAACCCAAGATTGGAAGCCAGTCGAGCATTTTTCATGGAAATAACAATGGAGTAAAAAAAGATGGCATATAAAAAAGAGCGGTAGGGGGGGGGGGCAAACATACAGTGAGAGTGTGTGAGAGTGATAGGCAGAAATTTGGTGAGTTTATTGCAAATTGTGGCTAATTAGAACAGTAATAATTTAAAATGGATTTTTTTTTTTTTAAACCTAACCCAATCTCAGAACTACGGTATATTTTAGCATGTATTTTTTGTGGGGAAAAAAGCTTTAGAGAAACAAACGTTGATTAACTGAACTTTAGTATAATAATAAACTTTGAGTTAATCTCTTATTGGAAGAATCATTAGAGAATGCATAGGTTATGTAGAGTAAATACAACTTACTTTGATATCTTTCTTGCACATAAAAACATATCGCTGCAGAGAATATAGACATATTCTCTGCAGCGATATGTTTTTATGTGCAAGAAAGATATCAAAGTAAGTTGTATTTACTCTACATAACCTATGCATTCTCTATAATGTTTACCCTGGCAATACATGTCTTTCGATTATGTTCTGGACATTTATGCAACGTTACCTTTAGTAATTACGTCTGTTTTCTTGCTCCACCTTTTATGTATGATAAAACAAAGACTGTTAAACATTCATGAATGAAACTTGATGGATAAGTCGGGCATAGACTAAAGTTTATTTGTACCAAATATGGTTGGATTGCAGAAAGAATTATAAATTTTATTAACGATTCCATAGGTAGCATTTTTTTAGGGGAATCATCTTGTACATTATATGTGTAACAAAATGTATTTTCTGTCAAATTCACCCAAAAAATCTGGAATATTCTGATGTTGGTTGGTGAAATAAATTATTTATATTTACATATTTTGTTTGTTTTTAATTCGATAAATGTTTGATGTCACAGGTCTCCGCAGAAAGATGTGAAATGTGGATTTTATAATTATTTTGTTGTCAATCTTTGCATTATTTGTCGTCATCAACGTTGATATTTCACTAGCAGTCAACCCAGTGTTGGCCAGAAATGAACGAGGATCCCTATGTATTCCTGTTCCCAGCTCTGAACCCCCACATTACCATTTTTATTATTTTCCATTTTTACAATTTTCAAGTAATAAATAAAATAAAACATTGTTTGTGCTTTTTATGGATTTATGGTAGGAATGTAGACCCAACAATATCATGGTAAAAAACATACAAAATGACTGACACTATAAGGGGTTAGGGTTATCAGTTATCTCCCTTGCTTGCTTAGACCAATGAATGATGTCTGGAAGTTAATAAAACTCGTTTCACGAATGTGCGGAAGCTAAAATAAGATCTTGTCTTTCATTGGCCGAATAGCTGGACAACTTTGCATGGCCTTTATGAACCCTGACGCTGGTAGCAGTCACATGGACTCCCAAAACACCACAACACAAATTTAAGTAATATTTACTTATACATTGTTTACATATATTCTCTATCTCCAAACCCATCATCATGTGTCTTTATCAATTGTACTGGGACAGTAATGTATTCTTTTTTTGCTACTAATGTCTGTTGGTATCCTTTTGTATATCATTTACCACCTTACATGTTCCGTAACCCATTTACGTTTGTCTATGACAAAACTGTTCATGTGAGAATAAACTGTTTCTTCACTTTTATCCTTTTCTCTTCCAACAATCATGTCTTATCCACGATAACACAACACACATAATGGCCACCTCATGCGCGAGAAAGATATACCTGAAACGTAAAAGCTAAGATATAAAGTTCTTTGTTAGCTTTACAGTACCACTGGATTCCTGAAAGTTGTTTGTCTTTGTCTCCGGGGATTTAATAGGTGATAGACAAACAATGGCATTGGATTTATATTATAGACTAGAATTCACACCTGACATTACCTGTAATTATACAAAAAGAAAAAAACTAGCTGCATTTACCCGGCATTGCTTGGGTTAAATGCTTAGAGAAAAATAATTCAAGATATAAAACCGTATCCTATTTCACGATACGCAGCATTTCCACTCCTTAACCCTGTTACCACCTCTTAGCATGTGCCACAGAGGATTCATAAACATTGTTAGTTTCGGTTGTTAAGCAGACCAAACCCTGTTCCCTGGAGGTACAGTAGAAAGCATCAATTATCACTTTCTATCCTTGACTCGCTCTTAGTGTACATACCGGATTTCACTAAAGCCCTCGTATACACAGTGTTCGGGGTTTAACCTTTTGGTCCTAAAATATAGATATGAAAATTGAAATCATGGGGAGTTTAAAATAGACATGTCTAAACGAAAATTTTGTTTGTGGGGAAATTAGAGAAAAAAATGTTAAACATTAAGTAAATTTAATTATTAAAAAGACCCATCTGAAACGAAGATTGGAAAAAGCCAAATGAAAAAAAACTAAATCGAGACATAGAATCAATTTTACACAAAAAAAACAACTAATTTTAGACACGAGTTTTAATCCTTACTATGGGCAATTATAACTAAAACTAACATAAATTAACACTTCTACCCAATCTTGGCTGATGGAATGAGAACAATCTACTTCCGTGAATTAAGGATTTAGTTGTGAATTCCATGTAGGATGTAGCAGCCATCATGCGGGTCCACAAGGTAAAAGAGTGAGGGTCGTGCTGTGCGTCGTTCATCGTGGATTGAAACCAGAGTGTTCCGATTAAAAGATAGAATCTTGTTATTTCTGTGCGAGGACAAGAGTTCACTTATGCAAATGAAAAGAGCACAAACTTTCCTCTCAGCGTGACGATAAAATTACGATACATCGAGTGTTCATCGAGAAAAAGAAATTGAATTAGCTTTTTGTGTCAGGTTACTTGATTGACAGGAGTCGTGTTTTGAAGAATTGTTAATTACAATTCTAGAGTCGGATTTTTTTTAGAGTTGGGCGTCATCGTGTTTCGGAGAATTGTTAATACAATTTGGGAGTCAGACTTTGGATTTTTTTTTTCATGTGTGCGCGTTTTTTCTTTCACTTCTACATAGGGTTGATGATAAGGTTCCCAAAAATCCACTTGAAGAAGGTTGGAGATTACATCAGCTGAAATGTGAATATAACAACCAGAACAAGAATAGAAGTCCAATCCTCGATCTTAAAACTTCTGAAAGACAAGATTCCATCCATCCAGTCGTGCTGTGGTACAGATCTTCTAAACTCTTTCATGACATCTGTTTGACTCATACACAAAAAAAAAACATCATAGTCCATCTTTCGATAGCTGTATTTTTTGTCTGCTGGAATGCTCCACCATTGATTTCATCTGGCAAGTTCATCTGTTAAGAGCACACATCCAGCAAGCTGCTGCTGCTTCCCATGACTTCACTTTAACCGTGGCTTTGATACTGATGAGGTTCAACGTCGCTGAAGTTCAGTGATCTAATGAGAACCGGTGTGTTATTATTCCATATAATATAACACAAGATAATTAATAGAAAAAGAAGGAAAAGAAAATTTGTAGTCGATAAAATTTATTTTGAACACTAAAACACATTCATTCTTCTGATCCGCTTAATGTACACAAAACTCAAATCTCTGATTCAATCGTATTCCTTCTCCGTTCTTCATACATCACCAAGTTTATCCTCGAGTTTCTTTAATTCTTTGTTGCTGACTTCGTCTACTTCGTCTTCAACCTGGAAATACAGCATTACAATATTTGAATACATATTAAGTATATACTGATATTTAATAAGGCTGTTTGCAATGCGGTGAAAAAAAGCGGAGATGAACAAAAATAAATAAGTATAGACAATCTATGCAATATTTTTCTTCAGTAAATCTTTCACTTACTGTTAATAGAGTCCTGGATGATGGAGAATAATTTTTTTATATTTTGATAGTTCAAAAGAAACTCTCCTCTTCTTAAAAAAACAAACTTTCTTTTCGATTTAAAAAGAGAAACGTCCAAAAGTTGCTGATAACAGCATGAATTGAACAGAAATTGGAATTGTTTAATATTTTATTTATTTAATTTAAATTATTAATTTATGTTTTTGTCATATTTATTTATTTCATTGCTTTGCAGGGACAGTATTGATCCATATAATTTTTTATAATTAATATATTTATTTTATATGGTTTATTTTTATTGTTATTTTTTAATTTTATTTATTTATAGAAACGTCCAAAAGTTGCTGTTCTAAACCATCACCTTTTAAATTATATTTATTTCATTTCATTTCATTTTAAACTAGCTGTAGCTACCCGGCGTCGCCTGAGAGTCTTTTGAATTAATCCTTTTTTGCACCCCCCCCTCCCCGTCCCCGTTTGTTATTTTAACTAATTGTAAAACATCAAGTATTTACAATATTTTATTTTTTAAATATGCCATTTTATTTTAAGAAAATTTTTAAGAAAATGCCTTTTTTTTTAAAAAATGATTTTTAAAGTGAAATTAATTTTTTATGGTATCCTTTGATTTGATGAGTAAATTATTAATTATATGCAACTATGCCCCCGACTCACTGTCTTACTCCAAACGCATGTGCCATGGTTTTTCTTCTTCATCTTCTCGTGGGCCATGTTGGGATTTTAGTGTAGTCGGTTGCTGGGGTGCACACTTTACATACATAACAAGAAAAACAACACACAGACACAGGCATTGTATACACCGCTTGTTGGACACAGGTGTGTGTGTAGATGTTGTTAAGTTCTTATTGCTAATGTCTCTACATCTGAGCTAAATCTCCCAGTCACCGTACTCTGTCCCTCGCCGTGATCGTTCTGCTCTAACAGCTAGCATCTCGCAAATTTACTTTTCTACAAAAATCAGACCAAATCTGTTTTTTTCTCAGTTTACTTTCACCTGAAATTAGAGACGTCCATTTTTTCAACATTTTTCCAAATTCTCTATCTTGACCACCCCAGGCTGTTAACGGCTAATTGTTATGGTGTTGCTTTATCCGTGTAATTCAAAGGGCCCGTCCTTTTTACTGTCTTTGTTTTTTGTATTTTTTCGTCATTCATAGATTCCATGTTAATCTCTCCCGGTGGTCCTGGTTATGGGGGTGGGGAGCACATCAAAATTTAACAAAATTGTATAAAAGTATAACTTATATTGAGGTTCATGTCGACAGACCTAAAATACTCAAACTTCATCCAAAAAAAACCTTTTTTACAGAAAAAAAAAACGATTTACTAATCGGAGAAGACAAATAACAGCATAATTGCGTGTCCGCAGTAATATTTTCATCGTGTCGGCTATTTGATAGTCTGTCATTTCTACACATCTGTGTCTGATGATGATATTAACTTTTTTGTTTTGTTTATAATTGGTTTATTTTTTAGAAATTGCCTTTTTTAAAGTAAGCTTTTTAACATTAAATTTAATTAATAAGATCTACTTTGGTAAGTAGATTACTAATTAAATCAAAGTTTATAAAAGTATAACTTATATCGAGGAAAGATGTGTGTTCTTGGCAATGTAGATCAAGCTAGCAAAGCTAAAAGAATGGGGCGAAAAACACTTGCGACTCAATATATCGATCAACTTGAACCAGATAAAGGCTTGGTATCATTATGGCAGACTAATCCGAATCTAGAATAGTTTACCTCAACTGAGAATACTGGTTTTGTTCCGTTTAGAACAGTTTAAGAAGCATAATGTATTGCGTGAACTTTTCAGTTTTGTTCTGTTTAGAAGAGTTTAAGAAGCATAATGTATTGCGTGAACCTTTCAGTTTTGTTCTGTTTAGAAGAGTTTAAGAAGCATAATGTATTGCGTGAACCTTTCAGTTAAATATTATTTCAAGATTGGAATGAAACATAATAGACATGTTAAATGTGTGAAATTGATTTTCGATTTTCGCAGCTGAACATGTAAGAATATCGGAAACGGGTGGCAGGTAAAGTTTAATTAAAGACAGGAATGACTTTGAATTGTCAGTTTAAAGGTGTTAAATTATTTTAGATTTTTGCATGTTATGATATGAAATGGGTGAAAAAGACGACCTGGAATGTTGTATATCTTGTCTTATTTATTCTAACCAAAACCTGTTTTGATTGCATTTATGTAATGGTTTATTTTGTTTCAGATGAAAACATTTGAGTATAAATTATTTTTTTTGTTTTGTTTAAAAGAGCAAAGAAAAAGAAATCTGAATTTTGTGTGTTTTTTAAATCTTTTTATATTAAAACTAGTTTGTCTGTTTGCATGTGTTATGAAGGAAGAATCATTCCACATTGTTTTGGGAATAAATGAGGTAAATAGATAAAAAATAAGCTTACCATGAAGGAAAGAGTAATAATAAATCCATGTGGAACTGTCACTTATATCATACAGGTAAAAAAACAATGTAATTAGTTCTTTTAAAGGAAAAATTTGCACTTAATATTATGATAGGCAACTAATTCGTATAAAATAAGTAGATTAATATTTTGTAAATGTTTATATAATAGACAAATATAAAGAAATGTAGAAATTGTTTTGTTTATAATTAATGACATAAGCAATAGCAGTTGTGTAGGTGATTAGTGAAAAATGTCTCCATTTTAACATTCTTCAGAGCCAGAATAGGTATTTGCAAAAAAAAAAAGAAGCAAATTACATTTTCTTGTGTAAAAAAACCTGGCGCAAGGATAAAAAGAAGTCAGTAGTCAGATGTAATGCTATATGAGTCTAAAGTCAAGAATCCAACTGTTTTCTTTATTAGATTAAAAATAGTTGTATATTAATTTAGTATAGATTTTTATTTATGTACACAAATGCAAATATGTTTCGACTAAGGCCAAAATTGGGTGAGTCACATCATACAAAGAGTTAAGATAAAATGGTAACAAATGGAAGACATATTCTCCAAGAATCATATTCTCCAAGAACAAGACATCATATGACCAGATTTAGTCGTACACAAACGTTTTGGAAAATGAATCTTAAACAAGAAATATAACGTTTCATGACAGTACAAAAATGTACCAGTTGTTCGGGAGACCAAATAAAAGTATGCGAATGAACAGAAATGTAAAGTTACTTACATAGTCTCAACTCTGGCGATAATGTGCCAAGTTGTTTGGTTCTTTGACCATTGTCTGAGAATCGGTTGTTGTCACAAGAAAAAAAACCCTAACCCTTAGAAGGTCACGCCAATAAGAGGCAGATTCTCGTTGAATTCACGATAGCAAAGCCATTTATCATTAAAACCAAATATCTCCAAGAGAGATACCTCTGATTGCAACAATGTTTATAATCAAGTTACCGTATTGTTTACACACAATATCGTCTTTCTAAAATTACCACCTGTTGTTTTACGTGATGCTATAAAAGAAATATATTTGCAAGACCCCATTTACATTTAGTTCATGATTTTAGGCATACAGGCGTTAAAACTGATACCCAATTATTCATTATTTGTGGCCGAATAATTTATGAGGAAGGAAAGGGGGTTATTTAAAAACAATGTTGCAGAGACAGATGAATAGGAACGTGAATGACAAACCTGTTCTACTTCACGGACTTCAGGAACATAAAATTGCAGCATATTTTGGACTCCATTTTTTAATGTCACAACGGAGCTCGGGCAGCTTGTACAGGATCCTTGCATTTTCAGTTTCACTAAACCATCCTCGAAAGACTTAAAAAAAAAAAGAAAAAAAAGAAAAAGTTAGAAAAAACAAAATATAAAACAATTTTATAACTAACTAGACCACCTGTGACCTGTTGGGTCAGTAATTGTTATATATCATTAAATATATCATTTCTTAACTTTGACATTGGTGTGACAAAGTATCCGGGGCCTCATGGGGATCGGGTACCCTGGTGACGCGCTAGTATGCATCTTGGTGGTGATGCTATGCCAACTAAAGGCCCTGTGTCGAGATGAAGTGGAGATAAAACTAGTATATATTTGACGTAGAAACGAACTTATTCAAACGACAGAACGAGACGCCAGCTAGTCTCGCAGGGTCGTGTGGGATAGTCAGAATCCATTACCTCTGAAGGCAAGGAAACAGTTGCCAGATGAGAGGTAGAGATTATGGAATTCCATAATCGCAAATTTAATTCTGAAATGTCAATAAAGCGATGTTGTTCTGTGACGGTTGGTTTGAAGACGCCACGATGTAGGAGGGCCCACTTGACGGAGAATTATTTGGGCCTGTCATCGTTTATTACAGGCTGGGCACAGAGCAATTCCAGCTGTGTGGCAGAATGAGAAAGCGTTTGTTTTTGGCAATAACGATGGAGAAAAAAGAAAATTCCATTTATTTTAAGGAAGGGGGAGTGAGGCGCCCGTCCCCACCCTCCTTGAGAGAGGAAGACACGCAGGAATTAGGATGGCGGAGAAGGGGTGTGTACGACGATAGACATCTTCAATAAAAGAATGTGCGTCTTTCACGCACGACCAGAGAGTGCCAGTTAGAGTTGGATCGACGGTGAGAGAGAGTTGAACGAGCGCCCGGCGTGCGCCAAAGTGGCGTGCGTCGAGGAAAACAAACCGGACGAAATTCTCGCCACCGCCTTCGCCTGTTAAGTTGTGACTTAAACAACGACTTGTGTAAAGAATTTGCACACACAGAGAACTAACGAAATAACTTAGAGAAAACACAACCTTTGCTAAAGACATTTACAAGTAGGGTAGACATTAATCCAATGTAAAATTAATTCTTTTATTTTATTAATAATTACTCTCCTATACAAAAAAACCCAGACCGAGTTGTTGAACATTGTTCTTTTCCTTTTGTTCTGCTTGGAATGATCTTTTGTCCCCACAGAGCCAACCGGTTGCTGTTCGCCCAGTGATCGCTCGCTGATATAAACAGTTTCAACGTGGGAGTGTGTTTGTAGCTGGACGAGATGACCAGATCGGCGACGTCATCATCATCATTGTCGCCATCCCGACCTAGAGGAATTTGGATCTATATTTTTTTTATTGCCACTACGACGATCGGCACGAGTGGGGTTTACAATGGCTGATAAAGCAGCAGTCAGCATCTGCTGCTGCTGCTTTCAAACAAATCATCCATTTTCAAGTAAATATATATTTTTCTATCTTGATAATAATTATGAAATGAGCACTATGTGGTGGAATTGATGATCTTGAGCCAGAATCGAGCGGTGGAGGTGGCCCGGACTTAGTTCTTCCTCGCAGTAGGATTGAACTCACAACCTCACTATAAAACTAGTACGCCAAAACTTATTTCCCTTTCCATCTGCAAGCCAGGCAAAGGCGGGCCCTCTTACTGCGGGGAAGAACTAAGTCTGGGCCACCTCCACCGCTCGATTCTGGCTCAAGATCATCAATTCCGCCACACACGGTGACAAGCAAGATAAGAAAACGAGATCCACAGACTTTTAGTAGTATACTAGACCCTCAAGATCTAGACGGGTTGCCAATATTTAAATGCGAGTGAAAATTATGTTAAAAACGGTTAAGGTTAAAATTAAACAAAGAACAGAAAATTCTATTTCGAAGTTAAAAGTTTAGAATTAGGCTTACGTGGCAGGATATGATGTCATAGGAGAAGGTACATTGCCGATAACCCCCAAAAAAACACATACATACATCATCATCATCACCGTCATCATCAGTTTAATGTCCGTTTTACATGTTGGCATGTGTTGGACAAACAGTAGTAGCATACAAAAACACCAAAAAAACAAAAGTCTAAAAATACTATTTACACAAATAATTTAATCATGAAATTAAATCAACCAGAATGCCCTTTGGTTTCTTTGCATACAAGTTAACCATTGTGGAGTGAGAGAAAAAGTTTAAACCTACCACGAAAACAATGTCGCCACCATCTTCTTGTACTGTCGGGCGTATCCTTGTATCTAAAAGTTCCTTTATCATAATCACTGTCTCATCGTCATCTTCGTTAATAACTGCAACAGAGAAAAAAGGAAAGCATTTTTTTTGATAAATACAGACTTAAAAGATTTCTTGCTTACTTATGAGTCACCACTTATCAAGGCCAAAAACCACTCGAGGATAAAAATTGAATGAGATGGATAGATTGACAGTTCATGATGATGATGAATATTATGAGAGGATTGAAAATAATGAATAGAAACAATAAAATTTGATAACTTATGAAGACGGTTTATGACAAATGTTTATTGACATTGAATTTGAAGATGACCATGTTGTAGCCCCCAGGGAAACAATCTTGTCGCAACATGTTCCACAGATCAGAAGTTCTTGAAAAGAAACTCTATTTATGGAAAATCTTGTTTGCTGTTCGGCACATAAAGGAAGAAAGGAAAGTCCTTTACAACGGTGATGGTAAGACGCGTTCTTGCTTTGAAAGTTTTGCAGTGAGGAATCAGAAAGCGAAGCTCAATCAAACGCCTCCCATGAATAACGGTATAGAAAAATAGAGTAGAGAAAGACTAGCAACAAAAGGAAAACAGAAGAGATCATCGAGCACGACATTAGAAAGTTGATTTTGAACACTTTTCCCCGTGGCACCACACACTTCAGATCAGCAAGATCTTGATCACCAATGTTCTTCGAAATGTTGCCATAGACAGTCATCTGCATAGATGTCAACAAAGTTTAACACATATGTGAGTGTGTAAATACTTCAGGGAACTGACCCCCTCCTTCTGTCCTGCATAGTTCCTGGTCACTCTTGTCCCCGAGACTTTTAAAATGCCAGGTTGGGGTCTTACCTCTTGGGAAGAAAACCATCTTTTAGCCTTTGTTCGAGAGTGATAGTGTCACGATGCAACACTGGTTTCTGGTGAGCCACATAACCAGTTTAGAGGTAGACTTTTTTTGTCAACCAGCCTAGTAACCCCTTTTCTCCCTTGAAGGCCTTCTTTTTTTTTTTTAGTTAGCCTGTTTGGAATTCAGGGGATTGAATGCTGGTAGTGAGATCTCTTTCAGGTTTGGTTTGTCTTGAAGTGATTCTATCTTTCTCACCCTTTTTATTATTATGACGTCTACAAATCCACACAACAAACACCTTACTATTTCCTATAGTAACATCAGCAGTCTCAGGTCAAACTTTCCCTTGGGCAAATCTCCTCACATCCTTGCTCTTTGTGAAACTAATCTGAATGTTTCTATTGATAGCAACGATCTACATGTGGATGGTTATTTGCCTCTTGTCTGCTTGGACTCTTCCACACATTTGCATAGTCTTACTCTTTTTCTTCGTAAGGTCTCCCCCATTTCACGTGTCCCCAATCTTGAATCTTATGGGTGTCCTTTTATCTGTCTGAGATTGTCTTTGCTGCACTTTTTGGAGAATCTACAATGGTGTTATTAATAGTGGCAAGTCTGCTATTCCTCCTCTTTTTAATGGTCTTCAAGTTATTTCATCTTCTAAGGAAAAGGCTAATCTCTTTGCTCGTCTTTTTACTAATAATTCTTCTCTTGATGATTCGGGTGCTGTTTTTCTTGATTTTCCTTTGGAAACTGATCAGTTTCTTGATTCTGCTATTATCACCCCAAAGATGGTTGCTAGGGTTCTTTCTGATCTTGACCAGTCTAAGGCTTCCGGTCCTGATTCAATTCCTGTTGTCGTTCTCAAGCATCGTGCTCCTGAACTTTCTTCTATCCTCTTGAAATTGTTCAATCTCTTTTTGTCTCAGTCCTGTGTCCCTTCTTGTTGGAAGGAGCCCTATGTTGTCCCTACCTTTAAAAATGCTGGTGATCGGTCTGACCCAACTAAGTATCGTTGTGTTAGTCTCCTCTCTGTTATTAGCAAAGTTTTTGAAAGGCTGGTCAAAGGAAAGCTTGTTCATTTTCTGGAAAGTCTGGGCCTCTTTAGTGATGTTCAGTATGGCTTTCGTGGTTTTTGTTCAACTACTGATCTTTTAACTGTTATAACTCAGCGGATCTGTCCGTTTATGGATAATTCAGGAAAGTAGGGCCATTTTGAGAATTTATTTTTAGAAAGTGGTCATTTTTCATTTTTATTGAAAATGCTCGGTGATAATAAATGTTTTTAAGATTCGTTTTTTAACAAATTCAAGTTTTGTTTCAACCGCGCCTAAATTGTTCAGAGCAGACGACATTTTTCATTGAATTTCTGTGATTGACTCAGGCTCGTCCTCTGATTGGTCAATTTGAGTGACGTGTCAGTTTCTAATCGTAAACAATGCTGCTGGCATTTTTCTCGCTAAAATATTTTGAAGAAATTATCTACAGATAAATTCGAGATGTTGACATCTAATTTGTCTCCGTGGACAGAATTTTCTTTCCTTGAGAAAATTGTGCCCTCGTTAATTAATTAGATAACTCCCGTTTATGTGAAATCGACATTATTATGTCGAAAATTAATTTAACTAATAATTTAAAGATTTATTAAAAATAACGTAGTGGATTTGAGATATTTATCTCTTAGTTATGATGTGAATTTTAATTTGGACTACAGACAATGTTTTTAATTTGATGACTATTTTAATCATAATTCGAGGAAGAGGTCCTAGAATTATAAGGTTGTATTTGAAAAACTCAAATATAAACCATTGTTTATGAGGAAAACTTATGATGATAAGTTGTTATTGAAAAATTTGATAACGACAAAGATTTGGCGATCTTACTTAGTCTAAAAGAGAAAGACTAATTGTTTTAAAGAATTGATTGAAAAATATCGACATAAGATCGATAATATTTATTATTTAGTCAGAAGGACTAAGAGATTAAAAAGATTTATTGAATTCAATATTCGTTTATCAGAGAGGTAAACGAAAAAAAGTCATTGTAGGTTTGTTTTGATTGGAAGTCTGTAGTTCAGAAATTCGCATTTTATATATAAAAAGGGAGTTATAATTATTTATAAAAATTAATATAAGAGTTAATTAAGTTAGAAAGTAATGATTATTTGATTTTCAGATACACTAGTAATATTTGTAAAATTATTATTTGAATAAAAAAAAATCCCCGAATAACAAGATGTCGTCTGCTTGGCATCCTTTTTCCGAGCAAAATGAAAGAACATATTCAAGACAAATTTTATCGCCACTGATGAGCGAAATAAGAAAAAAATACCAGAGAATGTCAGCATCTGTAAAAACAGAATTTTCACGTCTGTAAAAAAAAAATATTTATTGTAAATTGTGAACTGTGAGTACTTTTGTTTGTTACTATTTTCTTTTTGAATGACATATGGACAAATATGCATGTCTACCTATTTTCTTATTTTAACCTTTTTTCTTCCCATTATTTTTGTTAATAAATTTTCGATTCTTTGATTCACAAGCAAGTTTTGTCTGTCTTTTTTGCCATTATTGTTATCAGGAAAAAAAGAGGCATAGAGATGAACTCTTCCTGCGCAGCAGTCAGTTAGTTTTTTATTGTCATTTAAAGAGGAAATTTCAGAGAAGTTTTTTTCGTTTAAATTTAATTTATTAAGAATTAAATTTTTACACCATTGTGCTTGACATTTCGAAGGTGTTCAACAGAGTGTGGTATTTTGGTCTTCTACACAAACTTCAGAGTTATGGTATTAGTGATTAGGTTCTTGACATTATGAGGTCTTTTCTTTTTAATAGAAGTTAGTAACTTTGGACGGTGTCTCTTCATTCTCTTTTCCTATCAATGCTGGTGTTCCCCAGGGCTCTATTCTAGGCCCAACACTGTTTCTTCTCTATATAAATGATCTCCCAGAGAATATTATTCAGAAAATTAACATCTATGCTGATGATACCACTCTCTATTCTGATGTTGCTTCTCGCCCTGGGATCGGTTAAAAATATGTAGCTGATCTAGCAGTTAACCTGGGTTCATTTGTGAATTGGGATACAAAATGGCTTGTTTCATTTAATCCAGTTAAGACTCAGCTCGTGTCTTCCAACCGTAGGCGTGTCCCTTTTCTCCTGAGATTCTCATGGATGGCTCTGCTCTTGAGGAGAAATCAACTCTGAAGCTTCTTGGTCTTTCTTTCTCATCAAATCATTTTTGGAGTTCATATATTAGATCCATTGCTCTTTCTGCTTCTCGTAAAGTCGGTTCTCTCTATCGCTCCAAACACTTTCTCACACCTGAGGCTATTCTTTATCTCTACAAATATAATACCCGACTTTGTATGGAGTACTGTTGTCATATCTGGGCTGGTGAATCTCTGTCCCATCTGAGGGTTTTTGATAAGGTGCAGAAACTTATATGTAATTTGATTGGCCCTCCCCTTCTTCTCTGCCCCGTCTCTCTCACAGACGTGATGTTGCTAATCTCAGTCTTTTCTATAAATACTATTATGGCATGGGTCCTCTAGAATAATGTGATCTATTCCCTGCTTCTTTTGTTCCAGCTCGTTGTACTCATTGGTCTAGTGATCTCCATCAATTCGCTGTTTTGTAATACAGCTTGCTATTCCAGTAGCTTCTTTCCAAGAACTGCAGTCTTGTGAAACTCTCTTCCTGCTGACTGTTTCTCTCCTACCTATAGCCTTGGTCTTTTCAAGACTAAGGCCAATCGGCATCTCCTGTCTTTGCCATAATCTACTATAAGCTACTATGAGCTTGTCGAGGCTACTACTTTCCTTCATCTCTTCATCATGTCAACCCCAAACTTCGATGTACTTGGATGACATTTTTCTTCAAATTATCATCCTGAGGAAGTCTTACAATAAAGACGAAACGTTGATGAATATATAAAAAATATGTCTTGGTTTTTCCTTTTTCATTTCCCATATATATATATATATATATATCCAGTGAAGAAAAAAAAATTACAAAAAAAAAAACATCAGTAGGTAACGTGATCCTGTATAGGCTTCACACTCACCATACCTTAACTCCTTTCAGATATTTATCTGTGCAGTTATCTCAAAAGTAATGTCCATCAAAACAAATCACCAGATTATCCTTGAACTGAAGAGGGCGGCCATCACAGATCAAATGATGGCATGCAAAGAACGGATTGTCAGAGTTATTGACAATTTTATACACTGTATACGGGTTTGTTTATCATTGAACAGCGATAAAACAAAGATTGTTGGATATTCATGACTGAAACTTGGTGGACAATTCAGGTATAAAGTGAAGTTTAGTTGTATGAAATAAGGTTGGATTGCAGAAAGGATTGTTAATTTTATTAACGATTCTATTGATGGCATTTTTGTCAGGTCACCTTGTATTATTATTAGTTGTATTATTATTAGTTGTATTATTATTAGTTGTATTATTATTTGTTGTATTATTATTTGTTGTATTATTATTTGTTGTATTATTATTAGTTGTATTATTATTAGTTGTATTATTATTTGTTGTATTATTATTTGTTGTATTATTATTTGTTGTATTATTATTTGTTGTATTATTATTAGTTGTATTATTATTAGTTGTATTATTATTTGTTGTATTATTATTTGTTGTATTATTATTAGTTGTATTATTATTTGTTGTATTATTATTAGTTGTATTATTATTAGTTGTATTATTATTTGTTGTATTATTATTTGTTGTATTATTATTTGTTGTATTATTATTTGTTGTATTATTATTAGTTGTATTATTATTAGTTGTATTATTATTTGTTGTATTATTATTTGTTGTATTATTATTTGTTGTATTATTATTAGTTGTATTATTATTTGTTGTATTATTATTAGTTGTATTATTATTTGTTGTATTATTATTTGTTGTATTATTATTAGTTGTATTATTATTAGTTGTATTATTATTTGTTGTATTATTATTTGTTGTATTATTATTTGTTGTATTATTATTTGTTGTATTATTATTTGTTGTATTATTATTTGTTGTATTATTATTTGTTGTATTATTATTAGTTGTATTATTATTAGTTGTATTATTATTTGTTGTATTATTATTTGTTGTATTATTATTTGTTGTATTATTATTTGTTGTATTATTATTAGTTGTATTATTATTTGTTGTATTATTATTAGTTGTATTATTATTTGTTGTATTATTATTTGTTGTATTATTATTAGTTGTATTATTATTAGTTGTATTATTATTTTTTGTATTATTATTTGTTGTATTATTATTAGTTGTATTATTATTAGTTGTATTATTATTAGTTGTATTATTATTTGTTGTATTATTATTTGTTGTATTATTATTTGTTGTATTATTATTTGTTGTATTATTATTTGTTGTATTATTATTAGTTGTATTATTATTTGTTGTATTATTATTTGTTGTATTATTATTTGTTGTATTATTATTTGTTGTATTATTATTTGTTGTATTATTATTTGTTGTATTATTATTTGTTGTATTATTATTAGTTGTATTATTATTTGTTGTATTATTATTTGTTGTATTATTATTTGTTGTATTATTATTAGTTGTATTATTATTAGTTGTATTATTATTTGTTGTATTATTATTTGTTGTATTATTATTTGTTGTATTATTATTAGTTGTATTATTATTTGTTGTATTATTATTAGTTGTATTATTATTTGTTGTATTATTATTTGTTGTATTATTATTAGTTGTATTATTATTAGTTGTATTATTATTTGTTGTATTATTATTTGTTGTATTATTATTTGTTGTATTATTATTTGTTGTATTATTATTTGTTGTATTATTATTTGTTGTATTATTATTTGTTGTATTATTATTAGTTGTATTATTATTTGTTGTATTATTATTTGTTGTATTATTATTTGTTGTATTATTATTTGTTGTATTATTATTTGTTGTATTATTATTAGTTGTATTATTATTTGTTGTATTATTATTTGTTGTATTATTATTTGTTGTATTATTATTTGTTGTATTATTATTTGTTGTATTATTATTTGTTGTATTATTATTTGTTGTATTATTATTTGTTGTATTATTATTTGTTGTATTATTATTTGTTGTATTATTATTAGTTGTATTATTATTTGTTGTATTATTATTTGTTGTATTATTATTTGTTGTATTATTATTTGTTGTATTATTATTTGTTGTATTATTATTTGTTGTATTATTATTAGTTGTATTATTATTTGTTGTATTATTATTTGTTGTATTATTATTTGTTGTATTATTATTTGTTGTATTATTATTTGTTGTATTATTATTTGTTGTATTATTATTTGTTGTATTATTATTTGTTGTATTATTATTTGTTGTATTATTATTAGTTGTATTATTATTTGTTGTATTATTATTTGTTGTATTATTATTTGTTGTATTATTATTTGTTGTATTATTATTTGTTGTATTATTATTTGTTGTATTATTATTTGTTGTATTATTATTTGTTGTATTATTATTTGTTGTATTATTATTAGTTGTATTATTATTTGTTGTATTATTATTTGTTGTATTATTATTTGTTGTATTATTATTAGTTGTATTATTATTTGTTGTATTATTATTTGTTGTATTATTATTTGTTGTATTATTATTTGTTGTATTATTATTTGTTGTATTATTATTTGTTGTATTATTATTTGTTGTATTATTATTTGTTGTATTATTATTTGTTGTTTGCTATTTCTCTTCTTGTGTTGCTTACATGATGGCAGATGAAAAAAAAAGAAAAACAAGTTTTTTTTTTGGGGGGGGGGGGAGTCACCCTGTATAATGAGAAAGGTTTGTAGAATTAGCAATGATAAAAAATTAAAACAACCTCAAGTTGAGCGAATGAGCAAATTCAGCTGACCTGTTTCTGATGATGGCTGTTCTTCTGTCAGTACCGGAAGACCACTTGCAAAGAAATCCATGATAACAGCAAATACATGGGGTTTGATAACACTCCAATTTATATCTTCATCAATCTGAAAAATATAACAAAAACAAAAGATATAACTCTTATAAATTAAGGTAGCCTTGAAGGGGGGTGAAAATAGGAAGTAAGCTGTCAAGTGCACAAGAGTTCAAAAGTGACAATTATATGAACACATGTAGCAAGATTAAACGTGGTATGAAAAAATAATGTTAGAAACGGAATTTTCCATGTAATGTGAGATTAAGTAAGAAAAAAATTTTTCATTAGAGGTTAGAGGAAGCTGTGCCATGGAAGGAAGCGACGTGGCAAAGAGGTGAGATAGATCCTGCCTCTTGGATGTTCAACATCAAAGCAAACATGTCTTTTTTTGTGGCTCTTCCACCACCCTTATGAGAGGGGGGGGGGGGTCGGAAGATGCAATCATCTTGATTGACATGTTGTAAAAAAAACAAAATAAATCAACAAGAAAAATAATATGTTGCCCAGAGTAAATAATGGAATTTTGTTGTTCTTTTAAATTGCATCTATTATTAAAGCTACCAGGAGAAAGAAGACATTGATGCGAGTAATGAGTCCTAAGAAAAAACAATCGACAAGCGGCACAAAAGACAAAGTAACGACAAAGTAATCCAGTCTGTAGTGGAATAGGGGCCAAAAATGGATGGTCACATTTAATACTACCAAGACTAGGTTCCTTTCCTTTAACAATTATAAGAACCATTTCGAACCACCGATTGTTATGGCTGATAGCACCCTTCCTGAGTGTCCAACATTTAAACCCCTCGACCTGACATTCTCAGGCAACATGAAGTGGAATAAGTACATAGAAGATACTGCCAAGTCTGCTGCAAAGAAGGTGGGCTCCCTCTAACGGACTAGAAAATTTCTCACACCTGCCAGCATCCTATATCTCTATGCAGCCACCATCTTCCCATGAATGGAGTATTGTTACCACATCTGGGCTGATGCACCAAGCATAAGCCTCTCCCTTTTTGACAGGGTGCAAAAAAGAGTCTAACCTAATAGGCCTCGCACTGTCTGCCAATCTCCAGCCTCTGTCGCATCGCTACAGTGTTGCATTCCTGTGCTTGTTTTACAAATACTTTCATGGAATGTGCTCCAATAAACTTACTTCACTTGTACCCCTTCAACTAGCAGCAAAATCCAACCCCTTCACTGTAAAGCCCCTAGATGCTGGAAAACTTTCTATTATAATATCTTCTTTCCCCAGACCGCTTATCTTTGGAATTCCCTCCCTGCTCCCTGTTTACAGGACTGTCCCAACATGCAGAAATTTGAATGTAATGCAAACAATCATCTTGCTGCACAACTCCCCACCCAGGTTGCCTCTTGTAAATCTGACTCTTATCACAGTAGCCCCTTACGCTTCAGTGGCAATATGCAGTGAACAACAGTAAAAAAAAAAAAAACGTAGTCACCAACATACAGCAAGATAGTGTAGCACTATGGTGAACCAATTCTTTGATCCCGGCAGATTATCCGAACGGTGGCTCATCATATAAACAGCCGGAGTCTTGTATAGATGGCACGTAGCAGCAATTCGCTTTCTCATTGTCGTCTTTTTTATAATAGCGGTTGTAAAATACTATTAATGAAGACAGCACAAAATCATTTAGGGTTTAACAATTCTTTTAGGGTTTTCTTTTGCAGTATAAATACATAATACCCCCAATAGGGGGGATGGGAATAGTTTATCCAAAGCACAATCGCTCTGCCCTGTAGTTCAGAAGAAAGAGAAAGATCTAATGAGCTTATCTGCTATTTTTTTATGTACTAACGAGTCAACGCTTATCAAAGCCGAAGAGTCATCTGAGGATAAGGGTTACTAAATGTGTCACTACCGACTTCATTTTTTGCGATGTAATATCCTGGCACAGCCATAATTTTAAATTTGTCACTTTTAATGGAATTTTCCACTATTCTAACCTTATGCTTGCTCTAACTTGATGTGAAAAATACCGTTTTAACATTTTTTTTTTTAACATAGTTCATCCCAAACAAGGCAGGCCGCCACTGTAGACGTAAGGGGTTACAATACATACCCGCATCTAAATATTGCTACAATAGTAACGAGACAAAATGCTGGAGGCTCAGCTGCCAACAAATAGTATAGAATTTGCATAAGCATCGGTTAATTGGCATCGGTTAATGAGCTGTTTTCAACGATGTCAATTATTAGTGCTGCATCGGCTTGTCGAATACCATCTTTTACCATTTCCTCTCGTTGTTGGACCGCAGAAGAGATCTTAAGAAAAACAACTTTATGGTTCTATGGTTTTATTTTCATATCTCTGGTCAGAAAACTTTGTGAAGAGTGTTTGTTAAATAGCCATCACTAGATTCGTCCTCCCCAAGCTGGCCATTGGGGAGGATCCACACGAGTCCTCGATCATTGTCTACAGTGCTCAGCAGGTGCACTACAACTCATCAAAAGTGCATGCACATATGTGCATCGAGGGAAGACATCAGGTGCAGTTTTGGCAAATTTTGGGAAGCCTGAGGGTTTTAAAGGATGCGGTCTTTCAGCAACCAACAACCGATGCAGGCAGTGTTTCATGCTTCAGCAATTCTGAGTGGGAAAAGATATTTCCGAAAGTCATGGCATTGATGTTAGGCACATGGAGATCAAAAAGGTGTTCTGAATTGTTGTTGGCAAGTTAATAATTTTGTGAGTGTTTTTCAAGTCAGTTGCTAGACATGGAGCTTCAAGGAAGCAAGGCATTCAGAGGATGGCAGGGTTAGGTTAGGGTTAGTGGCATTCAGAGGATGGCAGGGTTAGGGTTAGATTAGGGTTAGTGGCATTCAGAGGATGGCAGGGTTAGAGTTAGGTTAGGATTAGTGGCATTCAGAGGATGTTAGGGTTAGGATTAGTGGCATTCAGAGGATGTTAGGGTTAGGTTAGGATTAGTGGCATTCAGAGGATGGCAGGGTTAGGGTTAGGATTAGTGGCATTCAGAGGATGGCAGGGTTAGGGTTAGTGGCATTCAGAGGATGGCAGGGTTAGGGTTAGGTTAGGATTAGTGGCATTCAAAGGATGGCAGGGTTAGGGTTAGGATTAGTGGCATTCAGAGGATGGCAGGGTTAGGGTTAGGTTAGGATTAGTGGCATTCAGAGGATGGCAGAGTTAGGGTTAGGATTAGTGGCATTCAGAGGATGGCAGGGTTAGGGTTAGGTTAGGGTTAGTGGCATTCAGAGGATGGCAGGGTTAGGGTTAGGTTAGGATTAGTGGCATTCAGAGGATGGCAGGGTTAGGGTTAGGATTAGTGGCATTCAGAGGATGGCAGGGTTAGGGTTAGGTTAGGATTAGTGGCATTCAGAGGATGTTAGGGTTAGGGTTAGGATTAGTGGCATTCAGAGGATGGCAGGGTTAGGGTTAGGTTAGGGTTAGTGGCATTCAGAGGATGTTAGGGTTAGTGGCATTCAAAGGATGGCAGGGTTAGTGGCATTCAGAGCATGGCAGGGTTAGGTTAGTGGCATTCAGAGGATGGCAGATGTATTCGCTTGGTTGCATGTCTCAGAATGGTTTCCAGGCGGTCAATGTTCTGAGCAGACTAATGATGCAAATTCTCAGTGCGGTCACATCATAGCTGCATGCAGTTTTAAATAGATGGCTGATAAATAGATTTCAGATGTATGGGCCTGTATCAGACACTGTCTGCCGAGCAAAAGAGAGTGTCGTCACACTCATACGAGATTTGTCCCCACCCCCCTTGTAGAAAAACAGTAACAATTTATTTCAACGAACATTTTTGAAAAACAAGAATAGTTTTACCTTGTTGATTGTAATAAAATCAGCTCCCATAAAAACAGACTTGACGCCTTCAATTCGAAATAACTGTCTGAAATAAAGTGAAGAGTAGAAAGAAAACAATTTTTGTGATGAAAATTGATAATCTGTATTATTTGGATTATTCATCTGTTAGATAGCAAAGGGGGGGGGGGAGTGGGTGAGGGATGGAAGGGTTTGAGTGACACCCTAAAGGTCATAGGTGACCTAAAAGCGGAAGTCAATGAAACCACATGACTTCTAGATAGAGGGGTTGTCGGTCTCTTTTTGGCTGACAACTAAAGTCAGAGATGAGAAATTTCCACTAGAAATTTAGTTAACGTGTTTAGGGAAATGACATGATAGTAAGTCTTGTGTAATATATGCCAAATATGTAAGTTTGATCTATCCTCTTTGGCTTTTGGTCTGTGACACGAGCAGACATGTTTTTGGAGACCTTCACCCCCACCCCCTATACAGGGGAGATACTATTAATAATGTATAATCCCCTGCATAGGAAATTAAAGAGAAAATAAAATGAAAAAGAATATAAAAGCCGAAACCGAATATGTTGTTATTCTACAACTTTGTCTATGAACGTACGACTTCACTACGACTACAGCTACAACAAAGAGAAAAGGAGAGAGACGATATCTATGCCATCACCACATCTATGACTACTGCTACAACAAATTACTACTATTACGAGATGTGTGAAGAAGACAGAGAGCTGTTACACGCATGACGAATATTTGTTACGATAAGAATAAACAACAAAGAATTTCTGGCTATGACAACAATATTTTTCAATCAGCCTCTACGTTTATGAGTTTTTTTTTTGTTAAAAGTTGAAATAGGATTTTTGATTAAAATAAGAAACCCCCAAAGAGACTTAATAAATAAATTAAAAAATTAAATGACAATTGATTTTACTTGGCAAGTGGAGAACAATGCGCAGAAGCCAACGTGGGAAAATCCATGGTTCCTGATTCTAAAACCTCCGTCCCTGGCAGGAATTTAAGGCTGTTTGGGTTGGGTGTATCCTGAGTCTGGATAAACATTGTGCGTCCTGAAACAGAAAAAGATATGTTAAGAAATGGAGCTGAGAGATGATAGGAACTCTGAATATTAGGATATAGGGCTTGTTTAAATAGAGACAGACTTAACTAGTCGACAAATATTAAGGCATGCTATTTTTTAAATAAGACCCAGCTTACATACTGTGGCTTGGATTTAAAGTCCTCTTTTTTAGATGAAACAAAGACTCAATCATAGGAGAGCAGAAAATGTGACACAATTTGTGATTGGTTAATGGATCACAAAACTCATCTC
This sequence comes from Sepiola atlantica, assembly GCA_963556195.1. Lineage (NCBI taxonomy): Eukaryota > Metazoa > Mollusca > Cephalopoda > Sepiida > Sepiolidae > Sepiola > Sepiola atlantica. Next base: position 32,668,383 of record OY744552.1, on the reverse strand, counting down.
AAGTGAAAATTCTCAATAAAAAAACTGATGCTTGGCAAGCTCGACAAAAGAGACTCAATCAGTTTGACAAACTGCGAGAGGGACCGAAATCAGCGACCAATCAAAAACAGGAATAAAAAAGACTGAGAAGATTTCTTTCCAAATTTGTCTTCCTCTAATGGACAAAAGCATGAAATAAATTACAAAGTTCCCCAACCAAAACTTAGCACCAGTTAAATTCCTCAACTTGTCTTTTCTTCCAAACAAAAACAACATAACTTTTTCTTTTATTATTGTTACATGTCACATATGTTCAAATAAATTTTTTTTTGTTATTGTTATGTGTCACATGTGTTCAAATAATTTTTTATTTTATTATTGTTACGTCTCACATGTGTTCAAATAATTTTTTTTTATTATTGTTACGTCTCACATGTGTTCAAATAATTTTTTTTTATTATTGTTATGTGTCACATGTGCTCAAATAATTTTTTTTTATTATTGTTACGTCTCACATATGTTCAAATAATTTTTTTTTGTTATTGTTACGTGTCACATGCGTTCAAATAATTTTTTATTTTATTATTGTTATGTCTAACATGTGTTCAAATAATTTTTTTTTTTTATTATTGTTATGTGTCACATGTGTTCAAATAATTTTTTATTTTATTATTGTTACGTGTAACATGTGTTCAAATAATTTTTTATTTTATTATTGTTACGTGTCACATGTGTTCAAATAATTTTTTATTTTATTATTGTTACGAGACACATGTGTTCAAATAATTTTTTATTTTATTATTGTTACGTTTCACATGTGTTCAAATAATTTTTTATTTTATTATTGTTACGTCTAACGTGTTCAAATAATTTTTTATTTTATTATTGTTACGTGTAACATGTGTTCAAATAATTTTTTATTTTATTATTGTTACGTGTAACATGTGTTCAAATAATTTTTTATTTTATTATTGTTACGTGTAACATGTGTTCAAATAATTTTTTTTTATCATGGCGAGTTTTTCTTGTTTTTGAGTTGTGGACAGAAACTTACCCAAGATTTTGACTAAGTTGTGTTAGTAACAAAGTTCTGCAGGTCTTTTAAACACGGTATGGCAACTATAGAATTGAGTACTTAGAGCTCAACCATGTGACCAGTTGAGTAACAAAATAAGTGAAACACTGAAGGAAGACCAAAAAGCCAGTTTATATGAATGCTGGAATGTTTTACTATGCTAAGTCCATTATCTGAGCTCTGATTGGCTGCCAGTCCACGAGTGGATAATTCAATATATAAATATTGCTTCATTCATTTGCATATGGAATATTGAAGCCTATTATGCCGGTAAGTGTTAATTTGATTCTATAGCAACCAGTCAGAACGCATGCAGTCGTCACACATAAGACCACACTAAGACTTAACTAATAGCTGTTTTTGCCATCTGGTGGCATACAGAGACGAATCTGGAAGATAAAACTTAATCGAATCTTCCAGGGGTGTAAATTATGTACTAATAACCTGAACGGGGAATTTGGTGAAATGGATAAATAAAATACAGATTATTTACCTCCGTGCTCGGAGGTCAGACACAAGTTCACGTGTGGTTTTGAGAAGCCAATGCACTAGGATAAGTGCACTCTGGCCAACAAAAAGTGCCTGAGCAACCCTGTTGGAATTCTCTGGTAGGGGTGCCTCAAGCAATTAACCCCTTCTCTGAAAGAAGGTAAAGCCTGAAAGAATAGACCTCCTAGGACAGAACAGAACTATACGTCAGTCCGCCAGCAACAAAGCCACTGTCAGACTGATTTATATCAGAATTATTACAAGTTTGAATTGTTATCGTTTTTCATTATCTTTCTTCAAGAACAGCTTTCAGTAACAAGGAATGAAATTCAAAATAGCTACATGGACGAACGTTGTGTCCAAATAAAAACCACCAGAGATGAAACGTACATCCGGATGCTGATACTTATTTCAGTATCTCATCATTTTTGTAACCGTGAGACATTTTTCAAGTGCGTTATTTTGAAAAAAATTACATCCAAAATCTCAAATAATTTGTTCAATGGCGCTATTACTTTTAGTGTAAATGACATCATCATATTAAATAATTTGGATTATTTTGACTATTATTCTCAATTTGGTTGTTAGATTTGCAACGTTTCGGCTGATATAACCTCTGATTTTGTTCAGGCGCATCTTTTCGAACTGGGGAATCTTTATGTCAAACTTATGAAATTTCGAACTGAGCCCTTTATTTAATCCATGTTGCACAAAAAGAACCCTGATGAATTAGAATCAAATATTGATTTTATAGGACAAAAGCTATTGATGACCTAAATCAACAAACTGACTAACTTTACTTTATGAAGAAGAAGAAGAAGAAGAAGAAGAAGAAGAAGAAGAAGAAGAAATCAATAAATCATGACTTACCTGGTTGGTGGAAGTTAGGTCCAAGTCGGTTAGCACTTAATTTCGAGACATCAAGCATACCTGTAGTTCTTGATGTTAGAGTCGACGCAGGAGCCGCAGGTATTCTGGTAAAGATAAAATGATTATTATCAAGAAGAATTAACTGACTGATGAAGCTCAACGTTCTAATGGCCAGAGAAAACCTGCGAACAAATTTGCAAAAATTCTGAAAATCAGAAGATTTATGCATGTTTTATTGAGTAAAAAATCAAATTACTCAATTTTTTAAAAACTTTTTTGGGGAAAAACAATTTTTTTTACAATATTTTTATGGAGAGAAGATTTAGGGGGGTGGAATGCATTACCCCACAGCAGTGCCAGTGAGACATGCTGCAAAAGTCACTCCATTTTGCCGATCAATCAAAGGAAAACAAATGAAGATCAACAACTTCAGAAGTCTCCGCTGACACTCGGTTAATTCTTTCTCTTCTAAAAAATACAATAATTTGTCTCCATAACAAATCTTGACACGCGTAATGCAAATAGCTGTGTTTTGTATACATGTTTCAATAATGGTGAAGGGGTTTCTCCCCTTGTCATGTCCCAATTAGTCAGTTTGGTTCGCAAAAATAGCACAATAGTCCCTGGAAGCAAGCCGCAGCTGAAGAAGCCATAGCGAACTTAATAAATAGAAATGACGCCTAAGTAACAATGTATCAACCATATAAGCTGCCACAACTGGACTTTCACAACAAAAGACCCCAAAATTAAATCTGCCATAAAATATGCAATAAGTCATTTACCATAATAATCCAAGTGTGACCATTGACCATGTGTCTCACGGATGACCTTAATGACCTTCACTAAGGTTGAGGTAAACAGGATATTGCATCCAGTTGGCTCAAGACAAAGATACCACATGTTTGGTCAGAAGAATATCACCCAGATGCCGACACAGACGTCACTTGCAGAAAAGTGAAAAGAGATACATTCGTTCGCTAAATAAACAATATACAGCTGGAAGTCGCATAGGTGATGTACTGGAGGGTGTGTGGTTCCATTGAGGGCATAGGCAATCTACATGGATGTGTGGTTCCATTGAGGGCATAGGCAATCTACATGGGTGTGTGGTTACATTGAGGGCATAGGCAATCTACATGGGTGTGTGGTTCCATTGAGGGCATAGGCAATCTACATGGATGTGTGGTTACATTGAGGGCATAGGCAATCTACATGGGTGTGTGGTTCCATTGAGGGCATAGGCAATCTACATGGGTGTGTCAGAATTTGGGAGTTTGACTTCATCAATTCTTGTTTGCACCCCCCCACACCTCTATGGCACTCACTCTAACACTCAACACCGCAACCGAACAATAAAGATATACCATTATATTTTTATAAGTGTTTGTCATCTTTCTTTAAGCACAGCAGCAATATACAGGACTTAAATGATAATTCAAGACATGCCACCCAAACCACCTCAGCCCCATCACGTATATAAACTCGTCCCTTTTTTCTCTTACACCCCTGAAGCATTATTACAGATAGGTGAACTTTTCTTCTAGTTAGGCTGCTGACAACGCATGTTCTTTGCCAGGACACCTTCTTGTAATTAAAAATTTTTTCTTCTATTTATGTACTAGCGAGTCACCGCTTATCAAGGTCCCAAAGGCCAATCGAGGATAAGGGTTAATAAGTTTGTCCAGAGGATTGGTAACGATGGTTGGGATTGGACAGTTTGATTATTTAGGAGGACGACTCAACAATAATTTGTTAAAATTGGACTTGAAAATAACCATGTTGTAGTCATCTGGGAAGCAGCTCTGTGGTATTGTGTTCCACAGACTGGCAGTTTTTGGAAAGAAACTTTTCTAATGGAAGTTCCGTTTAGTTTTGAGTGCAGAGGAAGGAATGTTTTATGGGGGGGGGGACCATAGATTGGAGGTCTGTTGAGTATCTACCATGAAAATCACGATGGAGTAAAGAAAGACTCGCAACATCTCTTCCGCGATAAAGAAGGTGTAGGTAAGAGAAGAGGACATCCTCGATTTCGACGTCGGTGTTGTACTCTGTCAAGGCAGGAAAGGTTGCTTACCCAGATGTCGTAACAGTACTTTATTTTTAAATGTTGATTTTATGTTCCCTCTTCTTATTTCTTGTTATTTATCTGCTGATGTTCGTCAAAATCTCCATACATTATCTCACTTCATTGTCCACTGATCGATCATTCTAAAAAAAAGTCCTCTTAATTGTGATAAATTTTCAACCCTAATTTGAACCTCGATGCCGAGAGACTTGTGCAAAGCTGATGCGTGGGATCTGCTTGAGAGTTTCACGTACATAACGAATTTTCACGTACATAACGAATTTTCGTAAACAGAGATTCTAGCTGAGATCAAAAGTGCATGGATTGTTTTGACGTGAAGTCATGGCACATCAATGAGAATCTGGTTTCAAACTAGTTAGTCATTCGATTGTCATCAAACATTCTAGATTTTTACTTTCGCACCTAACATACACTTTGGCTAATTGTTGCGTAGTCCCCAAAAAAGAACTGGATTGAAACCAGATTGTTATCAACGCTTTAGTTGACTAACTTTATTTTAAAGAAAAAAAAACAAAAAACTTTTCTTTACCTTTAATTTAAAAAAAAACAAAAAACTTTTCTTTACCTTTAATTTAAAAAAAAACAAAAAACTTTTCTTTACCTTTAATTTAAAAAAAAAACAAAAAACTTTTCTTTACCTTTAATTTAAAAAAAAAACAAAAAACTTTTCTTTACCTTTAATTTAAAAAAAAACAAAAAACTTTTCTTTACCTTTAATTTAAAAAAAAACAAAAAACTTTTCTTTACCTTTAATTAAAAAAAACAAAAAACTTTTCTTTACCTTTAATTTAAAAAAAACAAAAAACTTTTCTTTACCTTTAATTTAAAAAAAAACAAAAAACTTTTCTTTACCTTTAATTAAAAAAAACAAAACTTTTCTTTACCTTTAATTTAAAAAAAAACAAAAAACTTTTCTTTACCTTTAATTTAAAAAAAAACAAAAAACTTTTCTTTACCTTTAATTAAAAAAAACAAAAAACTTTTCTTTACCTTTAATTAAAAAAAACAAAAAACTTTTCTTTACCTTTAATTAAAAAAAACAAAAAACTTTTCTTTACCTTTAATTAAAAAAAAAAAACTTTTCTTTACCTTTAATTAAAAAAAACAAAAAACTTTTCTTTACCTTTAATTTAAAAAAAAACAAAAAACTTTTCTTTACCTTTAATTTAAAAAAAACAAAAAACTTTTCTTTACCTTTAATTAAAAAAAACAAAAAACTTTTCTTTACCTTTAATTTAAAAAAAACAAAAATATTTCTTTACCTTTAATTAAAAAAAACAAAAAACTTTTCTTTACCTTTAATTTAAAAAAAAAAAAACTTTTCTTTACCTTTAATTTAAAAAAAACAAAAAACTTTTCTTTACCTTTAATTAAAAAAAAAACAAAAAACTTTTCTTTACCTTTAATTTAAAAAAAAAACAAAAAACTTTTCTTTACCTTTAATTTAAAAAAAAAACAAAAAACTTTTCTTTACCTTTAATTTAAAAAAAAAAACAACTTTTCTTTACCTTTAATTTAAAAAAAAAAAAAAACTTTTCTTTACCTTTAATTTAAAAAAAAACAAAAAACTTTTCTTTACCTTTAATTTAAAAAAAAACAAAAAACTTTTCTTTACCTTTAATTTAAAAAAAACAAAAAAACTTTTCTTTACCTTTAATTTAAAAAAAAAAAAAAAACAACTTTTCTTTACCTTTAATTTAAAAAAAACAAAAAACTTTTCTTTACCTTTAATTTAAAAAAAAAAAAACAACTTTTCTTTACCTTTAATTTAAAAAAAAAACAAACTTTTCTTTACCTTTAATTTAAAAAAAAACAAAAAGCTTTTCTTTACCTTTAATTTAAAAAAAAACAAAAAACTTTTCTTTACCTTTAATTTAAAAAAAACAAAAAAACTTTTCTTTACCTTTAATTTAAAAAAAAAAACAAAAAACTTTTCTTTACCTTTAATTTAAAAAAAACAACAAAAAACATTTCTTTACCTTTAATTTAAAAAAAAAACAAAAAACTTTTCTTTACCTTTAATTTAAAAAAAAAACAAAAAACTTTTCTTTACCTTTAATTTAAAAAAAACAACAACTTTTCTTTACCTTTAATTTAAAAAAAAAAAAACTTCTTTACCTTTAATTTAAAAACAAAAACAAAAACACTTTTCTTTACCTTTAATTTAAAAAAAAACAAAAAACTTTTCTTTACCTTTAATTTAAAAAAAAACAAAAAACTTTTCTTTACCTTTAATTAAAAAAAACAAAAAAACTTTTCTTTACCTTTAATTTAAAAAAAAACAAACTTTTCTTAACCTTTACTTTAAAAAAAAACAAACAAACTTTTCTTTACCTTTAATTAAAAAAAAACAAAAAAACTTTTCTTTACTTTTAATTTAAAAAAAAAAAAAAAAAAACTTTTCTTTACCTTTAATTTAAAAAAAACAAAAAACACTTTTCTTTACCTTTAATTTAAAAAAAAAAAAAACACTTTTCTTTACCTTTAATTAAAAAAAACAAAAAAACTTTTCTTTACCTTTAATTTAAAAAAAAAAAAAACTTTTCTTTACCTTTAATTAAAAAAAAAACAAAAAACTTCTTAACCTTTAATTTAAAAAAAAACAAAAAACTTTTCTTAACTTTTAATTTAAAAAAAACAAATAACTTTTCTTTACCTTTAATTTAAAAAAAAAAAAAAAAACTTTTCTTTACCTTTAATTTAAAAAAAAAAAAACAACTTTTCTTTACCTTTAATTTAAAAAAAAAACAAAAAACTTTTCTTTACCTTTAATTTAAAAAAAAACAAAAAACTTTTCTTTACCTTTAATTTAAAAAAAACAAAAAACTTTTCTTTACCTTTAATTTAAAAAAAACAAAAACTTTTCTTTACCTTTAATTAAAAAAAAAAAAAAACACTTTTCTTTACCTTTAATTTAAAAAAAAAACAAAACTTTTCTTTACCTTTAATTAAAAAAAACAAAAAAACTTTTCTTTACCTTTAATTAAAAAAAAAACAAAAAAACTTTTCTTTACCTTTAATTTAAAAAAAAACAAACTTTTCTTTACCTTTAATTTAAAAAAAAACAAACTTTTTTTTACCTTTAATTTAAAAAAAACAAAAACTTTTCTTTACCTTTAATTTAAAAAAAAAAAAACAAACACTTTTCTTTACCTTTAATTTAAAAAAAAACAAACACTTTTCTTTACCTTTAATTTAAAAAAAAACAAACTTTTCTTTACCTTTAATTTAAAAAAAAAAAAAAACAAACTTTTCTTTACCTTTAATTTAAAAAAAACAAAAAAACTTTTCTTTACCTTTAATTTAAAAAAAACAAAAAACTTTTCTTAACTTTTAATTTAAAAAAAACAAATAACTTTTCTTTACCTTTAATTTAAAAAAAAACAAATAACTTTTCTTTACCTTTAATTTAAAAAAAAACAAAAAACTTTTCTTTACCTTTAATTTAAAAAAAACAAAAACTTTTCTTTACCTTTAATTTAAAAAAAAAAAAACAAACACTTTTCTTTACCTTTAATTTAAAAAAAAACAAACACTTTTCTTTACCTTTAATTTAAAAAAAAAAAACTTTTCTTTACCTTTAATTTAAAAAAAACAAAAAAAAACTTTTCTTTACCTTTAATTAAAAAAAAACAAAAAAAACTTTTCTTTACCTTTAATTTAAAAAAAACAAAAAACTTTTCTTAACTTTTAATTTAAAAAAAACAAATAACTTTTCTTTACCTTTAATTTAAAAAAAAACAAAAAACTTTTCTTTACCTTTAATTTAAAAAAAAACAAAAAACTTTTCTTTACCTTTAATTTAAAAAAAAAAACAACTTTTCTTTACCTTTAATTTAAAAAAAAAACAAAAAACTTTTCTTTACCTTTAATTTAAAAAAAAACAAAAAACTTTTCTTTACCTTTAATTTAAAAAAAAAAAAACAACTTTTCTTTACCTTTAATTTAAAAAAAACAAAAACTTTTCTTTACCTTTAATTAAAAAAAAAAAAAAAACACTTTTCTTTACCTTTAATTTAAAAAAAAAACAAAACTTTTCTTTACCTTTAATTAAAAAAAACAAAAAAACTTTTCTTTACCTTTAATTTAAAAAAAAACAAAAAACTTTTCTTTACCTTTAATTTAAAAAAAAAAAAAACTTTTCTTTACCTTTAATTTAAAAAAAAAACAAAAAACTTTTCTTTACCTTTAATTTAAAAAAAAACAAACTTTTCTTTACCTTTAATTTAAAAAAAAAAAAAAACTTTTTTTACCTTTAATTTAAAAAAAACAAAAAAACTTTTCTTAACCTTTAATTTTAAAAAAAAAAAAAAACTTTTCTTTACCTTTAATTTAAAAAAAAAAAAAACTTTTCTTTACCTTTAATTTAAAAAAAACAAAAACTTTTCTTTACCTTTAATTTAAAAAAAAAAAACAAACACTTTTCTTTACCTTTAATTTAAAAAAAAACAAACTTTTCTTTACCTTTAATTAAAAAAAAAACAAACTTTTCTTTACCTTTAATTTAAAAAAAAACAAAAAACTTTTCTTTACCTTTAATTTAAAAAAAACAAAAAAACTTTTCTTTACCTTTAATTTAAAAAAAAAAAAAAAAAACTTTTCTTTACCTTTAATTTAAAAAAAAAAACAAAAAACATTTCTTTACCTTTAATTTAAAAAAAAAACAAAAAACTTTTCTTTACCTTTAATTTAAAAAAAAAACAAAAAACTTTTCTTTACCTTTAATTTAAAAAAAACAACAACTTTTCTTTACCTTTAATTTAAAAAAAAAAAAACTTCTTTACCTTTAATTTAAAAACAAAAACAAAAACACTTTTCTTTACCTTTAATTTAAAAAAAAACAAAAAACTTTTCTTTACCTTTAATTTAAAAAAAAACAAAAAACTTTTCTTTACCTTTAATTAAAAAAAACAAAAAAACTTTTCTTTACCTTTAATTTAAAAAAAAACAAACTTTTCTTAACCTTTAATTAAAAAAAAAACAAAAAACTTTTCTTTACCTTTAATTTAAAAAAAACAAAAAACTTTTCTTTACCTTTAATTTAAAAAAAACAAAAACTTTTCTTTACCTTTAATTAAAAAAAAAAAAAAAACACTTTTCTTTACCTTTAATTTAAAAAAAAAAACAAAACTTTTCTTTACCTTTAATTAAAAAAAACAAAAAAACTTTTCTTTACCTTTAATTAAAAAAAAAACAAAAAAACTTTTCTTTACCTTTAATTTAAAAAAAAACAAACTTTTCTTTACCTTTAATTTAAAAAAAACAAAAACTTTTCTTTACCTTTAATTTAAAAAAAAAAAAACAAACACTTTTCTTTACCTTTAATTTAAAAAAAAACAAACACTTTTCTTTACCTTTAATTTAAAAAAAAAAAAACTTTTCTTTACCTTTAATTTAAAAAAAAACAAAAAAAAACTTTTCTTTACCTTTAATTTAAAAAAAACAAAAAAACTTTTCTTTACCTTTAATTTAAAAAAAACAAAAAACTTTTCTTAACTTTTAATTTAAAAAAAACAAATAACTTTTCTTTACCTTTAATTTAAAAAACAAAAAACTTTTCTTTACCTTTAATTTAAAAAAAAACAAAAAACTTTTCTTTACCTTTAATTTAAAAAAAAAAACAACTTTTCTTTACCTTTAATTTAAAAAAAAAACAAAAAACTTTTCTTTACCTTTAATTTAAAAAAAAACAAAAAACTTTTCTTTACCTTTAATTTAAAAAAAAAAAAACAACTTTTCTTTACCTTTAATTTAAAAAAAACAAAAACTTTTCTTTACCTTTAATTAAAAAAAAAAAAAAAACACTTTTCTTTACCTTTAATTTAAAAAAAAAACAAAACTTTTCTTTACCTTTAATTAAAAAAAACAAAAAAACTTTTCTTTACCTTTAATTTAAAAAAAAACAAAAAACTTTTCTTTACCTTTAATTTAAAAAAAAAAACAACTTTTCTTTACCTTTAATTTTAAAAAAAAACAAAAAACTTTTCTTTACCTTTAATTTTAAAAAAAACAAACTTTTCTTTACCTTTAATTTAAAAAAAACAAAAACTTTTCTTTACCTTTAATTTAAAAAAAAAAAAAAAAACACTTTTCTTTACCTTTAATTTAAAAAAAAACAAACACTTTTCTTTACCTTTAATTTAAAAAAAAACAAACTTTTCTTTACCTTTAATTAAAAAAAAAAAAAACTTTTCTTTACCTTTAATTTAAAAAAAAACAATAAACTTTTCTTTACCTTTAATTTAAAAAAAACAAAAAAACTTTTCTTTACCTTTAATTTAAAAAAAAAAAAAAAACAACTTTTCTTTACCTTTAATTTAAAAAAAAAAACAAAAAACATTTCTTTACCTTTAATTTAAAAAAAAAACAAAAAACTTTTCTTTACCTTTAATTTAAAAAAAAAAAAAAAAAACTTTTCTTTACCTTTAATTTAAAAAAAACAACAACTTTTCTTTACCTTTAATTTAAAAAAAAAAAAACTTCTTTACCTTTAATTTAAAAACAAAAACAAAAACACTTTTCTTTACCTTTAATTTAAAAAAAAACAAAAAACTTTTCTTTACCTTTAATTTAAAAAAAAACAAAAAACTTTTCTTTACCTTTAATTAAAAAAAACAAAAAAACTTTTCTTTACCTTTAATTTAAAAAAAAAACAAACTTTTCTTAACCTTTAATTAAAAAGAAAACAAACAAACTTTTCTTTACCTTTAATTAAAAAAAAAAAAAAAAACTTTTCTTTACTTTTAATTTAAAAAAAAAAAAAACAAACTTTTCTTTACCTTTAATATAAAAAAAAAACAAAAAACACTTTTCTTTACCCTTAATTTAAAAAAAACAAAAAACACTTTTCTTTACCTTTAATTTAAAAAAAAAACAAACACTTTTCTTTACCTTTAATTTAAAAAAAAACAAACTTTTCTTTACCTTTAATTTAAAAAAAAACAAAAAAACTTTTCTTTACCTTTAATTTAAAAAAAAAAAAAAAACTTTTCTTTACCTTTAATTTAAAAAAAAACAAAAAAACTTTTCTTAACTTTTAATTTAAAAAAAAACAAAAAACTTTTTTTTACCTTTAATTTAAAAAAAACAAAAAAACTTTTCTTCACCTTTAATTTAAAAAAAACAAAAAACTTTTCTTAACTTTTAATTTAAAAAAAACAAAAAACTTTTCTTAACTTTTAATTTAAAAAAAACAAATAACTTTTCTTTACCTTTAATTTAAAAAAAAACAAAAAACTTTTCTTTACCTTTAATCTAAAAAAAAACAAAAAACTTTTCTTTACCTTTAATTTAAAAAAAAAAAAAACTTTTCTTTACCTTTAATTAAAAAAAAAAACAAAAAACTTTTCTTTACCTTTAATTTAAAAAAAAACAAAAAACTTTTCTTTACCTTTAATTTTAAAAAAAAAAAAACAACTTTTCTTTACCTTTAATTTAAAAAAAACAAAAACTTTTCTTTACCTTTAATTAAAAAAAACAAAAAAAAACACTTTTCTTTACCTTTAATTTTAAAAAAAAACAAAACTTTTCTTTACCTTTAATTAAAAAAAACAAAAAAACTTTTCTTTACCCTTAAATAAAAAAAAAACAAAAAAACTTTTCTTTACCTTTAATTTTAAAAAAAACAAACTTTTCTTTACCTTTAATTTAAAAAAAAAAACAAACTTTTTTTTACCTTTAATTTAAAAAAAACAAAAAAACTTTTCTTAACCTTTAATTTTTAAAAAAAAAAACAAACTTTTCTTTACCTTTAATTTAAAAAAAAAACAAACTTTTCTTTACCTTTAATTTAAAAAAAACAAAAACTTTTCTTTACCTTTAATTTAAAAAAAAAAAAACAAACACTTTTCTTTACCTTTAATTTAAAAAAAAACAAACACTTTTCTTTACCTTTAATTTAAAAAAAAAAAAAACTTTTCTTTACCTTTAATTAAAAAAAAAAAAACTTTTCTTTACCTTTAATTTAAAAAAAAAACAAAAAAACTTTTTTTTACCTTTAATTTAAAAAAAACAAAAAAACTTTTCTTTACCTTTAATTTAAAAAAAACAAACAAACTTTTCTTTACCTTTAATTTAAAAAAAACAAAAAACTTTTCTTTACCTTTAATTTAAAAAAAACAAACAAACTTTTCTTTACCTTTAATTTAAAAAAAACAAAACTTTTCTTTACCTTTAATTTAAAAAAAACAAAAAACTGTTCTTTACCTTTAATTTAAAAAAAACAAAAAAACTTTTCTTTACCTTTAATTTAAAAAAAACAAAAAACTTTTCTTTACCTTTAATTTAAAAAAAACAAACAAACTTTTCTTTACCTTTAATTTAAAAAAAACAAAAAACTTTTCTTTACCTTTAATTTAAAAAAAACAAACAAACTTTTCTTTACCTTTAATTTAAAAAAAACAAAAAACTTTTCTTTACCTTTAATTTAAAAAAAACAAAAAACTTTTCTTTACCTTTAATTTAAAAAAAACAAAAAACTTTTCTTTACCTTTAATTTAAAAAAAACAAACAAACTTTTCTTTACCTTTAATTTAAAAAAAAACAAACAAACTTTTCTTTACCTTTAATTTAAAAAAAAACAAAAAACTTTTCTTTACCTTTAATTTAAAAAAAAACAAAAAACTTTTCTTTACCTTTAATTTAAAAAAAACAAAAAACTTTTCTTTACCTTTAATTTAAAAAAAAACAAAAAACTTTTCTTTACCTTTAATTTAAAAAAAACAAAAAACTTTTCTTTACCTTTAATTTAAAAAAAACAAACAAACTTATCTTTACCTTTACTTTAAAAAAAAACAAAAAACTTTTCTTTAATAAAAAAAAACAAAACTTTTCTTTACCTTTAATTTAAAAAAAACAAAAAACTTTTCTTTACCTTTAATTTAAAAAAAACAAAAAACTTTTCTTTACCTTTAATTTAAAAAAAACAAACAAACTTTTCTTTACCTTTAATTTAAAAAAAACAAACTTTTCTTTACCTTTAATTTTAAAAAAACAAAAAAACTTTTCTTTACCTTTAATTTAAAAAAAACAAAAAACTTTTCTTTACCTTTAATTTAAAAAAAACAAACAAACTTTTCTTTACCTTTAATTTAAAAAAAACAAAAAACTTTTCTTTACCTTTAATTTAAAAAAAACAAACAAACTTTTCTTTACCTTTAATTTAAAAAAAACAAAAAACTTTTCTTTACCTTTAATTTAAAAAAAACAAACAAACTTTTCTTTACCTTTAATTTAAAAAAAACAAAAAAACTTTTCTTTACCTTTAATTTAAAAAAAACAAAAAAACTTTTCTTTACCTTTAATTTAAAAAAAACAAAAAAACTTTTCTTTACCTTTAATTTAAAAAAAACAAACAAACTTTTCTTTACCTTTAATTTAAAAAAAACAAACAAACTTTTCTTTACCTTTAATTTAAAAAAAACAAAAAAACTTTTCTTTACCTTTAATTTAAAAAAAACAAAAAAACTTTTCTTTACCTTTAATTAAAAAAAACCAAAAAACTGTTCTTTACCTTTAATTTAAAAAAAACAAAAAACTTTTCTTTACCTTTAATTTAAAAAAAACAAAAAACTTTTCTTTACCTTTAATTTAAAAAAAACAAAAAACTTTTCTTTACATTTAATTTTAAAAAAAACAAAAAACTTTTCTTTACCTTTAATTTAAAAAAAAACAAAAAACTTTTCTTTACCTTTAATTTAAAAAAAACAAAAAACTTTTCTTTACCTTTAATTTAAAAAAAACAAACAAACTTTTCTTTACCTTTAATTTAAAAAAAAACAAACAAACTTTTCTTTACCTTTAATTTAAAAAAAAAACAAAAAACTTTTCTTTAATCAAAAAAAAAAAAAAAAAAAAAAATCTTCGTAAAATTTAATTAAAATTTTTTTTTTACTTTTATTTACACGCAACAAGGCACATAGGGGCCACTGAGACGTAAGGGGCTACTGTTAATTAGGGGCCATACCTATAGGGACATCCTAAGTAGGGAGTTGAGCAGCGAGATGTTTATTCACATTACATTTAAATTTCTGCATTTTAGTACAGTCAGGGAACAGGGAGGGAATTCCAAAGTCTAGCGGTTCGAAGGAAAAAACTATTAGAGTAGAAAGCTTTTCATCATCTGGGGACTTCGACAGTGTAGGGATGGGATTTTGCTGCTTGTCGGGTTAATCTGGGGTATTTACGTCAAGGGGGCACCAGTGCCGCAAAGTCATCAGAGAAAATTCTATTGAAGTACTTGTACAACAAGCACAGGAATGTAACATTGCGATGAAGGGACAGGGGATGGAGCTTGGTTGACAGTGCGGGACCTATTAGATTGGAGACTCTTTTTTGGACCCTGTCTAATAGGGAGAGACTGGTGGTTCATGCTCCAGCCCAGATGTGGCAACAATACTCCATGCATGGACGAATGATGGCTTTCTAGAGATGTAGGATACTGGCAGGTGTGAGAAGTTTTCTAGCACAATCAAGGGAGGCCACCTTCTTTGCAGTAGCCGTGACAATGTCTTCTATGTATTTATTCCAATTCATGTTGCCTATGAATGTTAGGTTGAATAATGAACTCTTCAGGTACGGTGCTATTAGCCATGGCAATCGGTGGTTGAAAAGGTTTATTGTAGTTGTTAAAAGAAAAGAGCTTTGTCTTAGTAGCATTAAATGTTACCATCCATTTACGTCCTCATTCCACTATAGACTGGAGGTCATTTTCCAAGGATTCAGTCATTGCGTTGGATATGTGTGCATTTGTTCTGCCCACATGTTTAGAGTAGAGTGTGGTGTCATCAGCAAATATACCCATCTCGGACACAATTCCATCAGGAAGGTCGTTTATGAAAATCAGGAATAATAAAGGTCCAAGGATCGATCTCTGGGGCATATTGTTTGGATGTGTAGCCATCAAGGACAACCTGGATTTTTCTTTTAGCTAAAAAGGGTCTTATTATATTAAATATCTGTGCAGTAATACCGTATGATTTAATTTTCATCAGAAGACATTCATGTCAAAAGCTTTGGCTACCAGCCTGACTTTACCTACCTTATCCAGTGTATGGTATATGTGTTTAGAGATGATTGTTAGGATATTCGCAGTAGAACGGGCTTGCCTAAATCCATATTGGGGCCGTTTTGTATTAAAACAGAGTGCTCTCTCCCAGGCGAGTTGGTTTTCACCACCTTCCAGCCTTGCCATATCTTGCTAATGTGGGAAGCAAGTAAACTGAACTAGACACCAAGCATCAGCATCGCACACATATCAACCAGCTATATGTAAGGAACAGCAACAAACAGGATCATTCAATTAATCAAAAACCCGTCGACAACTTTCGCAGTCAAACAAGCTGAACTGCCACGTTTGGTTAATTCACAAGAAAATGTTTACTGGTACATAAAGCGAGTACGAGACATTT
Source organism: Sepiola atlantica (assembly GCA_963556195.1). Lineage (NCBI taxonomy): Eukaryota > Metazoa > Mollusca > Cephalopoda > Sepiida > Sepiolidae > Sepiola > Sepiola atlantica. The sequence continues at coordinate 32,652,476 of OY744552.1, read as the reverse complement.
CACTCCCATAGAAACTCTTATACTAACACAAACGTAACTTGCATTAAAACATTCTTAAACTGTAGAATAGCGCAATACTTATACAGGTGGTCACAAAATACGAAATGTAGGTTTGTTGAACAGTGACCTTTCTTTATTCTGTCAACTCTGCTTACTGTTACATAACGAAAGTCTGCAGCTTGGGTGGAGAGAATGGTCGATGAATGACCCCAGCGGGATAAGGTGCAGAAACGTATCTGTAATTTGATTTCCCCCCCCCTTTCTTCTTCTCTGCACCTTATCTCTCACAGACGTGATGTTGCTAGTCTCAGTCTTTTCTATAAATACTATTATGGCCTGTGTTCTTCAGAATTATGTGATCTATTTCATGCTTCTTTTGTTCCAGCTCGTTTGACTCGTTGATCTAGTGGTCTCCATCAATTCGCTGTTTTGATACCTTATTTCAGTAGCTTTTTCCAAAAGTGGAACTCTCTTCCTGCTGACTGTTTTCCTCTTGCCTATAATTTTGGTCTTTTCACGACTAAGGTCAATAGGCATCTCCTGTCTTTGCGATAATCATATTCGTTCTTGTTAGCTCCTTACATCAAGTGGCTTCATGCCTTGTCTGGAGCGATTTCCATTAAAAAAAAAATTCCAATTGATCTGTCCTCCATTTGCAGTCTTCCTTGCTCCACAAAAATAGCACTGAAATTCTACCATTATAGCAGTCATAAACATTCATATTTATTTCTTCATGCGGAGAGTAGCCCCTGTGAGGTGGTTGGGTCACACAATAGCAAATCAACTTGCAGCTTAATTTCATCTGTCCCCTAAAGAACTACTTCAGCTTCTCTGGGAATCGTTGACGGTCAAACAGATCGTTCCCTGGCATCAGCCAAGAAAGATTGTCTTCTCTGCCCACGTCACCGAGTGAAGCGAAGCTGTTTTCACCGAAGATATATTCCTCCAAGAAAAGTGTCAGCCGACATTTTAACTTTATTCCTGTCGTCACTTGGACACTGTCCAACTAACCCTAACCAGACTCAACGGTGTAGGTAACTAAAATAAATACATTTCGTGGTTTGTTTCCCTTGGTACAAATTATAAATATTATGGAAGATTAGCTTGTTTTTATACCACTACCCCTAAGTCCATGTGGCAACAGATACCCCCCCCCCCCCAAAAAAAAAATGAACGAAAGAATAATAAATTTAAAAAAAAACAATTTATCGGCCTCCGTCTCCCCGCCCAAATAAATCACTGGAACTCTACCACTAACCTTAAGTCCAGAAGCAAATTACCCCCCCCCCCCCGAAAAGACAGAAAAAATAATAAACAAAACAATGTATTGATTTCCGTCCTCCATTATTTTCCTGCCCCCCCCTCCATTAAATAAACACATTGCTCTCTTCTGTGCAATAAAAAAACACGCACACACAATAAATTGTTTGCAAAAAAAAGGTTTACCGAGTGTTCGGGTAACTAAGTACGTCAAGACTTGGGAATTTCCGTAAGTACTGAAATTATTGTGCATATGCATCATCTCAATAATAATAAAAAATACTTCGCAGAAAATCGACGACCTTGCGTTGTTTTTTCTTGTATTACGTAATTTGTTCACTCTTCGTTTTAACTTGCTTTAGCAGCAATATTCTACACAACAAAGACACAAAAAATTGTCATCGATAAATCTTCGCAGAAACTTACCTCCCGAGACAAGTGAAGGCGCCAACATTATGTGAAACATTATTTTGCAGACGACGAAATAACATTCGAGCCGCCATCTTTGTTACTCTCTGTGATTATAATTCCGCAGCAAATGAAGAGTTCGTCTTTTAAAAACTATAGGTTATTATTTTTAGTTATTTTGAATTTTTTATTTTATACGAAAATAAAAAAATTTGTTTAACTGTTCTTAACCGATTTATTAATTTCCTAAAAATTAATTTATTCTTTGTAATAATATGCAATCATGGAAGTAGCGACTAATAAAGAAAGACTGATTCTTTCATATTATTTTTATTTTTCTCTTTTGAATATCACATACACATTAAGATTTCTTGTTTTTTATCTGTAAAAAATTACGGCATATCAACCCTTTGTGTAATTTAATACGAAAATACACGATTTATTGAATACGAATGAATTGCTAGATTTTATCGACTGTACAGTAAAACAAATACCGGTACGACTACTCCGCAGTTAATTGTTATGGTAGGCGAACGATTTTGTCCACAAGATATTTTGGCTAGCTTTTTTTTTTCTGAGGAACATATTTGGGAATCTTTTACTACAATCAACAGAACGAAAAATTGATTGAAAATGAAGATTGCTGAATTGCATAGGTAAAAACCTACTATAGTATCCATATTTTGTGAGCTCTGCGCATGCGTCAGAGTTCATTCATAAACAGTCGTAAAAACTAGCGCATGCGTATTGAGCGTAGTCAAGTAGAGCGCGCACTTTTAGTTTTTAATTAAAATAAACACGTGTTTTTCTCCGTTGTTGTTTCTGACATTTTTTAAATAAAATACACGAAGATGAAGATTGATGAATTACGAGAGCACCTGTCTACACCTACAAGAACACTGAACTTCAGAATTCAGAGACTGCGAATGTAGGTCTCATATGAAATGGTGCCCCAATAAGAAGCTGTCAGATGGATACATCATGAGATGCGGAGTTGCTAGCTGTCGGAAGAATATATCGAAAAGGCTCATTTTTTGAGAACTCAAAAATGAGCCTTGATAAAATAATAATTCTAATGCACCTTTGGGCTAAAAAATACCCCGAAAAACTGATTCTTGATGACTTACTCAGTCAAAACAGTTGTGGACTGGTTCCGTTTTTTCAGAGATGTCTGCGTTTCTTACATTGAACAGAAAGCGTGTCAGCAAATTGGAGGAGTTGGAAAACCCGTCGCAATAGACGAAACCATCATTGTATAAAGGAAAAAACAATACGGGAAGAATGTTAAGTCAACAATGGTTGTTCGGTGGAATTGAAAGGAATTCAGTTGGCGAAGTCAACTATTTCGTATAATTTGTAAACAACTGAAACAAGGAAACTTTAGAAGAAGTTATAAAGAGGAAAATAATGCCGGGGGACAAGAATTATCAGTGATGGCTGGAGTGCCTACAGTGGCCTTATTGGTTTGGATTATCATCATGATGTGATCATACACAAAGATCCACAAATCGAAAATTCATGGTTGCACCTAAAACGATTTCTGAGAGAAAAGGGCACTAATAGAAATCCCCATCAATGGGAATATATTGGTTAGGTACGTGCAAAATCAATGGCCGATTCCCAAAATGAAAAAACATTTTGACCCCCCTTCACTTAAAAATACACAAAAATTCAGGAAATCAACCAATTTTACTGAAATTTTCAATATTTATTAATCAACAATCACGGAATATAATGAAACCATTTTTTTTTTTAAATCTTAGTGAAAATGTATTCTTTTTGGTAAATTTATAGAAGTGCACCTTTCGTATTTCGACCCCTAAAAAAAAAAGTATCCTACTTTTTGGGGCAAATTACATGTAAACAGCCTCAACAAATATCTGGGCACATGTTCGTCTTTTCTCACAGTCCGTTTTTCACAACTTTTTAATGACCAGTTTTTTTTTCTTTTTTCAGTGTACACTTACCTATCAGGCTGCTAGAGAATTCCGGGGTTTTTGGAAAAAAAATTCAAATATTTTACATTTTAGGAGCGGGGATCAGTTTCCAATGTTAATTCAACGTAGACTGATCCCCCACTTTTTGACCATCTCAATTTTTGTAAAAGTCTTTTTCGGTGTACACTTACCTATCATGTCAGTAGAGAATTCCGGAGTTTTTGGAAAGAAATTTCAGAAAATTTAGATTTTAAGACGGGGGATCAGTTTTCAATGTAAATTCAACGTAGACTAATCCCCCTCTTTTTGACCATCTCAAATCTTTAAAATTCTTCTTCTGCCTATCATGTCGCGAGAGAATTCCAGAGTTTTGGGAAAAAAAATTAACAAAATTTACATTTTAAAACGGGGGATCAGTCTTCTTCGTCTTTTCCCACAGTCCGTTTTTCACAACTTTTTAGGTCTTAAAATCTCAATTTTTTTAAATTTCTTTCCAAAAACCCCGAAATTCTCTCGCGACATAATAGGTACTTGTAAGCAGAAGAATAATTTTTAAAATTTGAGATGGTCAAAAAGAGGGGGATCAGTCTACGTTGAATTTACATTGAAAACTGATCCCCCGTCTTAAAATCTAAATTTTCTGAAATTTCTTTCCAAAAACTCCGGAATTCTCTACTGACATGATAGGTAATTGTACACCGAAAAAGACTTTTACAAAAATTGAGATGGTCAAAAAGTGGGGGATCAGTCTACGTTGAATTAACATTGGAAACTGATCCCCGCTCCTAAAATGTAAAATATTTGAATTTTTTTTCCAAAAACCCCGGAATTCTCTAGCAGCCTGATAGGTAAGTGTACACCGAAAAAAGAAAAAAAAACTGGTCATTAAAAAGTTGTGAAAAACGGACTGTGAGAAAAGACGAACATGTGCCAATATCTGCTATGAAAAAAAATTACGAAAATTTTTTTTATTTTAGGAGGGGAGGGGTCACTTTCCTATATAAGTTATACGTAAAGTGAGCACCCATTTCTTGGCCACCGAATCTTACCTCGTATTTCAACCCCTAAAAAAAAAAGTTTCTACTTTTTTTGGCAAATTACATGTAAACAGCCTCAACAAATATCCGCGCGCGCGGATATTTGTTGAGGCTGTTTTTACATGTAATTTGAGATGGTCAAAAAGAGGGGGATCAGTCTACGTTGAATTTACATTGAAAACTGATCCCCCATCTTAAAATCTCAATTTTTAAAAATTTCTTTCCAAAAACTCCGGAATTCTCTACTGACATGATAGGTAATTGTACACCGAAAAAGATTTTTTTTTAAATTGAGATGGTCAAAAAGAGGGGGGTCAGTCTACGTTGAATTAACATTGGAAACTGATCCCCCCTCCTAAAATGTAAAATATTTGAAAAAAAATTCCAAAAAACCCGGAATTCTCTAGCAGCCTGATAGGTAAGTGTATACCGAAAAAAGAAAAAAAACTGGTCAGTAAAAAGTTGTGAAAAACGGACTGTGGGAAAAGACGAACATGTGCCAAAAATTCAACAGTACAAAACAAAAGTGGCATGCTAGAATATCTAACATGAAAAAAAAATTGGCAAATGCTGAAACCAAACTCCAGACATGTAACAAAAAACTGCATACATTACAAGAACAACTAAGAGAAGCTGAAAATAACAAAATGGATAGAGTTGTCTTAACAAGAAAACTGTATTATAGCTGCATCCTTAGTGGTGTAACACTGTCCAAAATACCACAGTTCGTTTTCTCATGCAGTGTCTGAAGTTTGGAAAACCTGTTGAAACAGTAAGTCAGAGAACTATATACCGTATGGTAGGGGAGCTTGTTTTTTTTGCAGATTACCTAACAGTCGACGCAGTGCTAAAGGCAGAAAATGCAACTATGGTATTTGATGCCATGACGCAAGATGGGATGCATATTAATTGCATTTTACTTACAACACCTGACTCTGCCCATCTTGTGTCCCTGGAACATTTGCCAGGCGGCACTGCAGTCGACTACAAGCAACATATTTGTTGTAGCATCAGACAGTTGGCCAAAGTTTATTCAATAATAACTGGCCACTGTTTTGATGACTTGCTACAAAAAATAAGCAAAATAAACAGCTCGTTTACTGATCGAGCTCCCGTTAACCATGCCACATGTTATTTGTTGGAGAAGGCATGGGATAAGAGTCTAGTTGAGCTCAACTGCAATATCCACCCACTAGAGGCAGTTTCCCGTGCAACCAGAAAGGCTCTTGCGAATTGTGAAAGCCCTCACATAAAAGAAATTCTTCATGGTGGTGAGTGCCTAGCCTGAAAAATTATGTTGGGTTTGAATTCCCTTCGATATAGTGACAGGAAAGGTAATATTAGGGCATTTAAGGTCTTCCTGCATGATTTAGGCCTTAAATTGTCCTTAATTCCTAGATTTCGAGGGAATCGAATTCACATTATTTTTCAACTAGGCGCTACTTATTTTCTTTACTATGAAAATTTAAAATCTTTTTTGCAAGGGCTGACCAACAAGAACCAGGACAAAAAGAATCTTGAAAAAGTCTTTCAGGAGGAGATGGTCACTGTAGAATTTCAAGTACTTGGAGTCATCGGTAAACTTTTAACTGGGCCTTGGATGCGTACCTTTTATACTTCAAATAAAAGTAAACATACAATGTCGCTTAATATGACTAATTAAAGAGGTTATATATAAATTAGAGGTACACGTCCAACACCCTTATAACATCTTATTTCAGATGTATGATTTTTTTGGCCATCCCCTGCTGGAAAGGGAGAACATTAATAAAATCATGATGACTCCTACTAATATAACCCTCTTTAGCCAAATGATGAAGACCAGTTTAAGTGAGATAGTTTGTGTGCTAAAGAGGCAATATAAAAATTCATTTACTACAGTAGCCGGATCCTTGGATGCAGTTATGTCATCAGCTAGGGACCACACGATGCTGGTAGAAAGCTACATTGGCGAATTCTGTGAAAGAAAACGTCTTGCACGCAATTCTATGTTAGCAGCATCAGCAATTCGATGAAGGCCAAACATAATGCGATGAGAGAATTCGTCAATAACAGTGATGCCAGCATTCTGCAATTGGCAATTCCTTATAGCAGGCAGCTTCTGGATTTTTACCATCTACAACGTGAAAAAACCGATTCAGAAATTGCCAGTAGAATTTCTGAGAAGAGGTCTAAGGAAGAAGCAGCAACACGAAAGAAAATGCAGACAAAGCTGCAAGGCCTAAAGGTACAGATTTGTTTCAAATTTGGAAATTATTTTCGATTTAATTGAAATATGAAATCCTAAAAGTATAATTATAATTGTTCACACCCAGTAAATTAGGTTTCTAATTATTATATATTTATTTTTAAAGGAATTTTCCTTTCCAAACCTCCAAGAGAATTTTCCTGATATGTCAGATGAAATACTGATGGATCTACAGGGAATTTTGCAAGGGAGCCCTATAAGCAAAAGCATAACTCATTTATGGGAAATTGATGGTCGAATTCAGAGATTCACAGGGGAAATAACAAGTTTTGAAAACAACGTTTATGAAATTTGTTATTTTCCTATTCCTGAAGATGAACTTCAATTATCCATATATGAATTTGGTACCGATTTGCTTCTCAAAGACCTCTGGTTTCTGGATCGGTGATTTGTACGTTGACTGCTATAAGGAAGATGAGCTAAGAAGATGAGGAAATAACCCCAAAACGGCCCTTTTCAGGGCCACCAAATTTGAATGAAATTTTTTTCAACTACATATGCAAAATAAAAGCGATCTTTTGTGATTATAATATATAATGGATACATAAATTGGTTGGTATAGACATGGTTAGGGTAGGTTTGGCATAAGGTTTAGGGTCAGAGTTAGCTTGGGTCCTAATCTGCACCAGTACATAAAAATAAGGTAAAATTATTAAAAAACCTTCTGTTCAAAAAAATAATAAATTTGTGTCTTCCATACTTGTCAATTTAATGTAGACATATTTTTCGTAACCTTAAAAAATAAAGAAATTAAGGTCTAATCATTTTTCAATTTCTATAAAGCATAACTTCCATATAAATTTTTTTAAATAAAAATAAATATTACTGCAGTTCAGGGCTTCCATACTTTCAGATTTGGTCGCCAAATTTTGTTTACACTTACATAAAACAACAAAATGCGCCCGCGAAGTATCTTTTCTTTTGGATAATTCGGCAAGTTTTAGTAGAAAAATGAAGGTCAATTTTTTTTTAATTCACTCTCTTAAGACTAAATTTAATAATCATCTTTGAAATAGTTCAAAAAAATTGATATTTATCTTTCCAACGAATTTAAAACGTGTTTTATTGAATGTGCAGTTTTAATCAATTTTTGACGTTTATAGCGGTTTTTGACAACATTTTTAATTCTAATTTTTTTTTCAAACGTAAATATACATTTGTTTCCTTTTATATAATAACATTAGGCTTTTATCTTTCAAACACAATCAAAAGTTAAACGAAAACTGCTTTAAAAAATTAAGAAAAGACACTTTTAAGAACGAGAGTCAGTGCAAGCGGCCATTGATTTTGCACGTACCTAATATTTGTGAATATTTGCTGAGAAAAGAACACAAAGACGTTTTTAATGCATTAGTAAATAAAATTAACAATTTATATCCTGTTTAAATGTAGGTGTTTGTTTTTTTCATTTTCATCCAATAGCGCTTTCATTTTTGTGAAATTTAGGTGCTTGGTTTTTTATTTTTCATTTTCACCCAATAGCACGTTCATTTACGGTGGCCCGTATTATAAAGTCTTACCAAGTTAAGTTACTCATCTACCTACTAAAATCCAGCCGCGCGTTTTTTCCCTGGTGCCTCCTTTTCGTATAGATTCTTACGTTCGAATTGTTTCTTGCGAAAAGGAGTAACAACTCGGCCTCCCTTGTGCCGAGTTGACCTTGACCCTTCTTTTTGACTCGGGGACTCTCTCTGTCCCCTGGCCAAGCCCCTTTAGGGCAGCCCCTCTTGAGCACATTGTCGCTTCTACCCCTTTTGAGTGATCACCCCTGTTGGGTGATTTGTCTTTTCAAATAATCAACATTTTCCTTTTCAGGGTCTAACCTCCGAGCGGTACTTAAGCAGCTGGCAGGTTTCGGGGAGACTCACGAACCCGTAAAACGGTGAAAGTCTCCTTGGATCCGAATCGGCGGGTTGAGCCGGAGTTAGATGAGCAGAGAGGGGAGGAGTAGTCCGGACTCTGCTGCAGAGTTTTTGTCTTGTCCGGGTTCCTTTTCCGACATGAGGCCTCGGTCGCATGTCGGGGCAGGGACAGACCCCAAGTTGTTAGACGGACATGGTGCTCTAAGCGCCATGCCCAGTACGTCCGCCAGTGCCGCCCCCAGCGCTGAAGGTAGACCAGGGCCTAGCCCTGCTAGTTTTAACTTTGACACTGCTGTCCCCGGCAGTTCGGAACTTTTTATTAGCCCGACTTAGAGAGGTGATCTGGGTCGGTGGGATAAACTCCCCACCGTATAGACTTCTCGACGGGCTTCAACTGTCAGCCCACCTGCCTGCAGGAGAAAAGGCCTTCTGCCCGCGGGATTAAGGGAAGCCAAGTCGGTGGACCTCCAGGAAAAAGGAGCCACCGGTCCAGATCAGCCGCCAGCCCCAAGCGACAGGGACTCTGCTCAACTGCACATGTTGAACCTGGACTATGAACTCTTCGGAGAACCTGCCAGCAGCAGTGGGAGCAGTAGCCGAAGCAGCGGCAACGAGAGAATGGACTGCTCGTCCAAAAGAAGAACTACCAAAACCAGGCAGTCCAGGCCAAGGAAGATGGGGTTCGCTCGACCTGAACGACAAGCTGGGGCAGTTGGTGTCACTGGAAGAAAGGGAACAGGGACTAAAGTGGCCACTCCCATAGTTTCAACTCCAACTGCATCACCTAAGGAGTGGCCGTCCCTTGCGACAACAAGCCAAGAGGAGACCAACATTTGGTTCATCCCTCCCGGGCAGAAAACGCCACCGATAAAAATACAAACACCATCAGTGACTTCGGCGGCCACCAAATCTCCTGCCCTGTCAACACAAATTCCTAAAAGTCAAGACAAGTGGAGACCCCAGTCCCAGCGAAGCCCCGAGGAGTACTGTCGGTTGTTTGAAACAACTTACAAAGATTTAACCGACGGTGCTACAATTAAAGCAGCTCCAGGTGCGGTGGACCGACTAGAGAAACGGATTGTCTCTCTAGTCACCATCGGTTCCAAAACAAAGGGCTTGGCTGGGGTCCCGATAGAGAAAATGGCGAACCTTCTGTGGGAGCTTAAAATCCCGGCATCGTATGTATTTTTTTATTTTATATTTAATGGACAATATTGAATGTAAAACACCATATAAAGGTTGTTGGCTTATCAATAAATATACTAATCCACTTGAATGAAGAAAATTATAGATTTCTCTCTGTATTCTGTGACTGGTTAGGATGTTGGAATAGTATTCCTGGAAGAACTGGGAAATTAACAAAGGAAACTTACACTGCTTTACATCATACCACATATGCAATTCTTGAACTGACTAAGTATTGCATAAAAGAAATGAACATGACGTATATATTACCTGGCAAGTTTCAAACAGATAACCTTGAGGCAAGGTTTGGCCAGTACCTGCAACTTAGTGGGGATCAGTATAATGTCTCTATATGTCAAGTGTTTGAATGTGAGAAAAAACTCAGAATGTTGTCAGTATTAAAACAGCCTACCATACAAATTTAACATAGATGTAACAGATGATGATGTTAATAAGTGTAGAGAAGTACGCACTGTTATATTATATTTAGAAGGTTATTTCTGTTATGCAGTTTTTAAGAAAATGAAATGCAATAGTTGCAAGAATTTAGTATCTGGAAGAGATGAGGTGGAAGAAATACCTGAAATAAACAGCTATTTTCAAGGAATTAACAGAGGTTTTCTATTATATCCTAATGATGTGACGACAAATTTTGTTCTCTACAATTATGTAATTACTGATAAACTGATAAAAAAAAATTTCTTTTCTTCATTCCGTACATCAAACACAATTAGCCATGCACATAACATTGAATGTTTTGGCAGATGCCAATCTTCTTTTTCATGAGGCTCACAGTATTGAAAAAAATCGAAAGAATGCTAATCTGGAGCTCTTCAAATTCTCGGCTGAACAATTTTTGTGGTAAGGAAAATGATCACATTAATAAGAAAAATTAAGCAGAAAAAGAAAATTTCAAACATTTAATTAAAATAACCAACAGATTTTTACATAAGTTTGATTTAAAAAAAAATAATTCTGCATTAGTAACTTTATTGTTTGTTTGTATTTAAATTATTTGTTTGAATTTAATTTGTTTTATTTTTTGTAATTTATCGTTTGCTTTCATTTTTAAACTAACTTATCGTTTGTTTTTATTTAAATTTATTTATTGTTTGTTTACATTTTTAAAATTATTCATAATTCGTTTGTTTATTTAATTGTTTTTTCCTTAAATTCATAAACAAGTTATTATTGTGAAATATTTTTTAAAAAGTTATATTGAATAAAGATCAGTTTCAGTATAAATCGAATCATGTTCCTTTTTCTCTTTTTAAATGCAATTTTAAAAGTTTTCTTATGCTTTTTTAAGCTATCATTCATTAGATGTGTGCACTGCACATATTAAAAAACCGTGTCGTATTATTTCTGCAATAGTAAAATTCAAGAATTTAATTTTTCTTCAAGTTATATTGATTTTATTAATACCGAATTTAGGGGTTTTTTTTTTGTAATATATGAGAACTATACTTTAAAAGATTTTTTTATTGTTAACACCTACGATGCTTTATTTTCATAAATAAATACATTCATGCGTTTTTTTAGTGTGACAAAGTATCCGGGCCCCATGGGGATCGGGTAACCTGGTGACGTGCTAGTATGCATCTTGGTGGTGATGCTATGCCCTGCGTCGAGACGAGGTGAGATATAAAACTAGTATATAATTGACGTAGAAACGAACTTATTCAAACGACGGAACGAGGTTAGTCATGTTTTATAGTCAGAACCGATTACCACCAGAGGCGAGGAAACAGTTGCCAGACGGGAAGTAAAGATTATGAAATTCCGTAATCTTAAATTTAATTCCGAATTCAATAAGGCGATATTATTGTTTGGGTGAATGGCGTGTTTTCGAATCACGATTCTGTGAAGGCTGTTTTGACTTGGCAGGGATTTAATTGGGCCTGTTATCGTTAATTACGAGCCCGGTCACAGATCATCTCCAGCTGTGGGACAGAATGAGACAGAGTTTGTTTTGGCAATAACAATGGGATAGAAAGAAAATTCCATTTATTTTTAGGGAAGGGGGAAGTGAGACGCCCGTCCCCACCCTCCTTGAGAGAGGAAGACACGCAGGAAGAAAGATGGCGGAGAAGGGGGTGTACGACGATAGACATCTTCAATAAAAGAATGTGCGTTTTTCACGCACAGCAGTACAGAGCCAGTCAGAGTTGGATTGAGATGGAGTCGGACGGACCCCGACACGTGCCGATGATGCCGTGTGTTGACGAAAAGAAAACCCGGACGAAATCCCCGCCATCGCCTTCTCCTGTTGACTTGTGACTAAACAACTACTTGTGTAAAGAATTCGCGCACACAGAGAACCAACGAAATAACTTAGAGAAAATGCAACCCTTTGCTAAGGACATTTACGAGTACGGTAAACATTAATCCAATGTAAAAAGCAATACTTTTATTTTATTAATAATTACTCTTCTATACAAAAAAAAATCCGACCGAGTTGTTGAATATTGTTCTTTTCCTTTTGTTTGGCTTTGAATGATCTTTCGGCCCCACAGAGCCAACCGGTTGCTATTCGCCCAGTGATCGCTCGCTGATATAAACAGTTTCAAACGCAATTGCAAACGAAAAAGCTACGAAAAAAAAAAGCCACGAAAGTTAAAGCTGCACCGAAATCGAAGAGAGCAGCCAAGCAAAGCCAACAGAACTCTAAGCCAAAGACATTGCCCGCCAACCAAACCTCTGCCACTCAACCAGCTCACGAGATCAAGGCCGCTAGTGTCAACCCCTCCACGGTTTCCCTCGAAAGTGCCAGGTCCAATGTAAATGACCTAGCTGCCTGGCAAACCTCCACAAACGGGCGTCATCATAAGCTCAATATTAACCAAACCAAAGTCCCTCTAGAGATCCCAGTGCCTGAGAATTGTGCAGTCGTTATCTATGGGGTTGAAGAATCGGCCTCGGCCGACTACAAAGAGCGTTTAGAGCACGACAAAAACGCAGTTTCTCAGTGCATCGGTGCTACATTCGAGTCAGACGATCAAGTTGCGCACATCCGCAAGGTTATGCGAATCGGTACGCTCAACAACAACCCATCGTCCCAGCGACCAAGACCTATCAAGATCATCTTCGCCGATCGTGAACAAACTGACTTATTCCTGAAAAACGGAGACAAAATCCGCACTGTCAACCAAACGTGGGGTTTTCGAGAGGAATATTCCCCCGAGGAGAGAATAAAACGGAGGACTGTAAAACGCGAGTTAACCGAACGCCAAGCGAAGGGAGAGAAGGGTCTCTTCATCAAGGACGGTCGCCTTATGAAGCGGTTCCTTTGGCTCAATCCTCTCATAGTCAGAGCCCCCTCCCAATCCCCAACACGGGTGGAGTCCTAACTCACCAGCACCCCAAAATCTGCCAATCAAATGAGCTGCCCACCCATGAGTCTGCCCTAAAAGTATTATATACCAATGCTTGCTCCCTTCTTCGCAAATTTTCCGAGTTGCAATTGCGAATTCAAGAATCCAATCCAGACGTCATTGTCATAACTGAAACCTGGCTCGAGAGTTGTGTCGAGGACTCCGAGGTGGACATTCCCGGTTTTGTATCATTTCGCTGCGACCGCGAAGGTGCCCGAGGCGGTGGAGTTATCGTCTACATCAGAGATCATTTGAAACCCCTTCAGCTAGAATTGCCTCCTCATGCGCTCCCTACAAAATTTTTCAATGCAGTTCTGTGTCAAATAGAGACTCGCAGATCTTCCTTTCCTATTCTCGCCCTTTACCGTAGCCCACAAGCAAACGAGGACGATAACCAGAGATTATGCAAGGCTATCGAAGACTTTTCGAGTCCCTCTGTTGATTGTCTGGTTGTTGGTGATTTCAACGCACCCTCTATTGAATGGAGCGACCATGTATGCAACCCCGCTTCGAACTTTGACTGCCAACTTCTCCAAACAGCTGAAGAGCAGTTTCTCGTCCAGCATGTTGCATCAAACACCCGCTTTCGTGGTCAACAGGCGTCGACGCTCGATTTGGTGTTCTCAAAATACGATATGACGGTGTCAGATGTAAAATTCCAGCCACCCTTGTCGCGCAGCGATCACGCTGTCATCGATTTCATCCTACACACGGAACCTGTTACTCAATCACCAGATCAGTTGCCGATACGCAATTATGCTGCACTGAATCATACCACTCTTCTTGATGCAGCTTCGACAATCGACTGGAATGCCATAGCCAATCTCCCCTCAGTTGAAGAAAAATGGTTAGCCACCAAACAGGCTATTCTCTGGGCGACTGATTTGGCTGTTCCATTCACTGTTCCTCGAAGGCGCCTTCAGCCCTGGATAACTAGCAGAATCAAAAGAGAATGGCGACTGAGAGGCATTGCATGGGCCGAATACTTGAGGCTTGGGACTCATGCATCATATGAAGTGTACCGTGAACAGCGAAACAGGGCAGAGTACATGCTGAGAATTTCAAGATTTCGATATGAGCAACGTCTGGCATCCAAAGTGAACTCAAACCGTAAAAGTTTCTACGCCCACGTTAAGCGGAACAAGAGACTTGTGAACCGTATAGTAACGTTGAGAACTCCAGATGGAAGAACGATTAGCGACCCTGGTAAACAGTGCGAGCTATTTGCCGACAGGTTCTCCTCAATATACCGGGTGGACAACGAGCAACAACCTCCTCCACTGCCGACTTATGATGTTCAGCCAATGCAAGCTATTGAAGTCACTCCTCAAGAAGTTTTTGTGACCCTTTCCAGCATTCAAACCAACAAAAGCCCAGGACCTGATCATATCCATCCAGCAGTCCTTCGTGTTTTGGCGCAAGTTCTGGCAACTCCACTAGCGGACCTGTTTAATCACTCACTTTCAGACGGTGTCGTACCAGAGGACTGGAGAGTGGCTACAGTATGCCCCATTTTCAAGAAAGGCGCTAAAACCGACCCTCTTAACTACCGCCCCGTGAGCCTGACTTCAATCATCTGCAAAGTTATGGAGAAAATCCTGAAAAATGCATTGATGAACCACCTTGAACGAACCAAATCTTTGACTCAGACCCAGCATGGTTTCGTCCCAATGCGATCCTGCCTCTCCAACCTCCTTCTTACGGAAGAATGGATAACCAAGATTTTGGATGATGGCGATGCTGCGGATATCCTGTTTCTGGACTTCTCCAAGGCGTTTGACTCCGTAAACCACCGCCTGCTCCTTCACAAGCTTGATCGGTACAGGATTCACCGGTCCATCATCAGCTGGATTAGGTCGTTTCTACAAGCACGAACTTTTCGAGTTTCTGTGAGTGGATGCACTTCAGCAGAAGCAAATGCTTGCAGCGGAGTACCACAAGGTTCAGTGCTTGGCCCGATTTTGTTCCTCCTGTTCGTCAACGACCTTCCAGACTTACTTCAGGGCAAAGTTTTGCTTTTCGCTGATGATGTCAAACTCATAGCGCAAAGACGCAATCATGCCATCCTGCAAACCGATCTGGATTGTACTGCAAACTGGGCCTCAGACTGGGACCTTCCACTCAACGCAGCCAAATGTAGTCATCTTCCAGTTGGCGCGCGACCATCCCAGCTCTTCACTATCGGTCCGAACAACCATGAAATGGCCTCAGTATCTCAGGCAACTGATCTTGGTGTAAGAGTGGATAGCTCTTTCAAACCGTCTCGTCACTGCGTTGAAATGTCCAGCAAAGCCCGGGGCGTCTTGTTTCAAATTCGACGTTCCTTCATCAACCTGACGGCCGAAGTGTTCCGTCCACTCTATTTGACGCTTGTTCGACCTTTGCTGGAGTACGGTGTTGAGGCGTGCAGTCCCTATCTCCGAAAGGATATACTTCATGTTGAACGCATCCAGAGGCGTGCAACCAAAATGATTTCTGGCTTTGCCGATCTCTCGTATGAAGAAAGACTCCACCGTCTTCAACTTCCGACGCTCGAAATTCGAAGGATGCGAGGGGACCTCATCCTGGTTTACAAAATCCTGAATGGGCTCATCAATCTCCCCGCTGACGAATTCTTTACTCGTGCGCCAGACAGAGGCCTTCGAGGTCATGACCAGAAGCTCTACTGTCGTAAATTTCGGCTTCAGAGGCGTCAAGCATCCTTCTCAATTCGTTCTGTCAACCCCTGGAACAGGCTTCCCGCTGAGGTCATCCAAGCGCCTACTATCAGTGCTTTCAAGAGAAAACTTGATTTATTTTTGTACACTGATTAAATTTTTGCCTATCTTACATGGCTTGTGCGTATGCTTTCTTAGCCAAAAAAAAAAAAAAAAAAAAAAACGTGGGAGTGTGTTTGTAATTGAACGAGACGACAAGATCAGCGACGTCATCATCATCATCGTCGCCATCCCGGCCTAGAGGAATTTCGATCTATATATTTTTTTATTGCTACTACGACGATCGGCACGATTGGTAGTCATAATCTGGCACCGCGACGAGGGAGGTTGACCAAGACCACCGTGTACACGACTGGGGTTCACATTGTGATATAACTTTAGTAAAGGTGTTTTTTTGTTTACACAGAATAATAAATTTGCATTTGAGATTCTTAATAAAGTAATGCATTAATCATTAATAAATACTGAAAATTTAATTAAAATTGGTTGATTTCCTGAATTTTAAAGTGAATGGAGGGGTCAAAATGCCCATAGTCTGATTGTTCGACAGATCTCGTTTGTAACTTTACAGCATGACGTCATTTTTCAGTTAACATGCCTTAGTTTACTATATTATGTTGGCCACGGTTGAGGTTAGTTTAATAACCCACTGCTTCATTCATTTTGGAAGGATTGGTAGCTAGAAACGAAACGAGAAGTTATACAAATGGAGGACATAAAATTATACATGTGTGCAATGATCAAATTTATTATTGGAACTGAATACAAGATACGGTTCTTTGTTACATTAGGATCCGCGCTAACTTTGACCCTAACCCTAAACCCCACTTTGACCCTAACTCTAACCATAACGACGGGGTCAAATTTAGCGCGGGTCCTAATGTAACAAGACACCTAAAAAACAATATTGACGGGAATAACAAAATATACAGTGGGCAAAAATAGCTTCTGATACTGTTTAAATTCAATAATTGTAGCAGTCATAAATTAGATTTACTTTGTAATGCGTATCAGTGTCCCGGTGAGCTGGTTTGGCCAATCAGCTCGCAGGGCGCATTGATATCATTAGTTCCCTAAGGGACTATTTCAGCTCCCTTAGGATATTGCGGACGATGAACAGACGGTACCCTAGCATCAGCACTTCCTCGGTCTGTTTAACTACTACAGACGCTTTAATCCACACTGTGCGGATCTCCTGTCTCCTCTTTCCGACCTGTTACATAACAGGAAGAAGAAAAATGAGCAGATTTCATTGAATGATATTCAGCTGAAAATTTTCAATGAAGTGAAAGAAAAACTAGCGACGACATCCTTGCTTGCACATCCTGTGTCCAATGCCCAGTTTTCATTGGTCGTTGATGCATCGGGCACACTGTAGGTGCAGTGTTGCAACAGCAGCACCAAGGTCAACCTCTCGAATACTTTTCGAGACAACTGAAACCGGCAGAACAACGTTACAGCACGTTTGGCCGTAAACTACTGACAATGTACCTTGGAGTGAAACACTTTCAGCATTCACTCGAGGGCCGTCAATTCGTGATCTATACTGATCGTCCGCTTACATATGCACTGCGTGCTAAGCCAGACAAATATTCTCCTCACAAAATTTGGACTTTGTTTCGCAATTTACTAACGATATCCAATATATCTCTGGTGAAGAGAATGCTGCGGAAGACGCCTAGTCCCGCCTGCCTATAAATTCTCTGTCCTCACCTTTGGATATCGACATACAACAGATGGCCTTAGACCAGCCACGTCTGGACACTCTGGATCTGTCGTCACCTGAGTTTGCAATTTGCAAATTTACATACCTGCCCGTACCCACTTCGGAGACACATTTGTGACACCTTAACAGATTCACCTCGCCCTTTTGTTCCACTGACTCATCGTAGGGTTGTCTTTGATACTCTTCACAACTTGTCACACCCCGGACTCAAAACCACAGTGAAGCTGATTTCGGATAGATTTTTCTGGCCGAATATGAGGTGCGACATCACTGCCTGGACACGTTCCTGCGTATCCTGTCAAAAGTCAAAGGTGCTCAAGCATATCCGTGCACCCCTTGGAACATTCAGCACTCCAGACGCTCGGTTCAGCCATATTCACATTGATCTGGTTGGACCATGGTCGGTCAGTTAGGGATTTACTTATCTCTTGACCTGTATAGCCATTCCCCATAAAAACATTTCGGATGAATCCGTAGCGCAAGCCCTTATATCGGGCTGGATATCGCGTTACGGAGTTCCCACTACTCTTACCACCGATCGTGGTGGACAGTTTGAATCCCACCTATTCCAGGAACTTTCCAGGATTTTAGGGATTAAACGTATCCATACGACCAGATATCATCCAACTTCTAACGGGATGATAGAATGTTTCCATCATCAATTGAAAGCCGCGTTGCGTGCTTATCCTGACCAGCAGCGATGGAGCAAGTACGTACCTATTGTCCTTCTTTATTGTCGTGCTGCGATCAAAGAGGACCTCGGATACTTTCCAGCCGAACTTGTTTATGGACTACCTCTATCGTTGCCGGGTCAGATATTGACCCCGATAGATTTAACGGCAACAAATCCAGCTCTGTACATAAACAGACAGCAAGCTTACTTTAATGAGCTCCCACCTATGCACCCTAGGCAACAGACCATTAAATCTTTGGTTCCGAAAGACATTTTGTCATAGACTCATGTTTTTGTTAGAAAAGACTCTGTGAAAGCCCCTCTTACTCCTCCTTATACTGGTCCTTATCGCGTGCTTTCATGCGCTGACAAACTTTTCACCCTTGATATTGATGGCAAAAAAGACATAGTATCCATTGACAGGGTGAAAAGAGTATTCCTAAACACAGAAACACCTGAGCCCCATATCCCCCCTACTGTGCATCAAACAGCTGTAACTACACCTGTATTGTTGGAAACCCCTAAAGACAATTATGTCACCACCACACGTAGTGGTCGGCGACTACATTGGTCCAAAAAACTGTGTAAAACTATATATATTTAGAATGAGCTTTTTTGAGTCCTTGTACTCTATTATACAATTACTGTTTTTCCAAAAAACTACTTTTCACAGAAAAGATACACATTTTTCAAACAACTACTTTTCAAAGAAAAGACAAACTTTTTTCATAAAAATATTTTTCACAAAAATACAAACATTTTTCAAAAAGAAATACTTTTCACAAAAAAAACATTTTTTATATATAAAAAAAAAAACTTTTTGCAGAAAAGAAAAACAATTTTCCTTAAAATACCTTTTGCAGAAAAGCCAACCCCCCCCCCCAAAAAAAACAATTTTTCAAAAATACTTTTTGCAGAAAAGACATAAACCTTTTCCCTGCAAAACAAAAAAGTTTTTTAAAAATTCTGAATTGGCAAATTTTGTATTTTGTATTTTTGTTCTTTCCCCACTGTTCCTGTCGGCTTTCAGTCTAAGCAGGGGGTGATGTAACAGTCATAAATTAGATTTACTTTGTAATTCGTATCAGTGTCTCTGTGAGCTGGTTTGGCCAATCAGCTCGCAGGATGCATTGATATCATTAGTTCCCTAAGGGACTACTTAAGCTCACTTAGGATATTGGGGACGATGAGCAGACGGTACCCTGGCACCAGCCAAGAAGGATCGCCTCAGAGAGACTCCGGCAACCAACGAGTAAACACGTTCTCTCTCTCTCTCCTGTCTCATTGTTCACTGGATGCTCACAGCAACTACTATCTTCTCCTGAAGATATTTGCTGATCCCTAAGAACTTAGTTTCCTCTTCTTCTCTCGGACACTGTCCAATTTTATTCCACCTATACCAAACGGTATAGGTAACCTTTTATATGAATAAACCCCTTTTGTTGTTGTTGTAAAAAGGTTTCGTTATTTCGTGAGTTGAATATAAGGTGGTAGGACAAAAGCCCACCGGACAAAAGTCCACCAAAATAAGTCAAACCTGGACAAAAGCCCACCAACGTAAAAATAAATTAATTATTAAAAAATTTAAAAAATATTTTGATATTTATCATTTTTACAATTATCAATAAGTCTTTGTCTGTAATTTTCTTTTCTTGACAACATTTTTTACATTTCATTTTTTAACATTTTACCGTACTTTGTAAATACTGCATTCTTTTAAAGATTGCATCATAAAAAAATGACGTACCCTTTTTACTACTAACCCTAAGTCCGTGTGGTAAAACAAAAAATACATTTTTTTAAAAAAATTATGTATAGTATTACCCATCTTTCGCAGGAAGAAAAAACAACAATTATGTAAGATTGAAATTGGGGGATCAGTTTTGCATATCATTTTAACATAAAATGATCCACCATTTCCGGACCATTATAACTTTTTAGGGCAGTTAATTATTTTTCTTTTGCAATGGGATATAAATTCTATGCATTGTTTTTCGGGCGGGGTGGGTGGTTTCTACTTTTTAAAGCGATTACGTGTGGTTTAACGACTTTGCCGATCGGACTTAGTGTTAGTGGTAAAAAACATTAGAATGGCCCGGAAATTTGACGTTAAATTTATATGTGCAACTAATCCCCTACTTTAAATTTAAAGAATAATTGGGTTCTTTTTTTCAGTGCCCGCATAAAAAAGTTAGAATCTAATATTTTTTGGGGGGGGGAGGGAGGGGGGTACTTTTATTTTTTTCCCTTTACGTATTGTTCTCAAGATTTTGCTAAACTCATTGTGAGATTTTCATTTATATTTTTCTCTTGTACCATCTGTTCTTGTGCGAAATTTTACCACTGCCATTTTAACTAAATTAGGTGAAAAACAATGCATAGAATTTATCTCTCATCGCAAAAAAGGGTTAATGCCCTAAAAAGTCAGAATGGCCCGGAAATGGGGGATCATTTTATGTTAAAATTATATGCAAAACTGATCCTCCAATTTCAATCTAAAATAATTGTTTTTCATTCCGCAAAAGATGTTTATTTACTCCTCGCGGAGTTAGGCACAAGGCCAGTTTTATCTTACTCCCACAAGTAAGATGTGACCCAAGATCCGGTCGAGCAAGTGGGGTTAAAAGCCAGCGCTCGAGAGGTGCGCAAAAGATGAGTAATACATAATTTTGTCTAAAATGTATTTTTGTTTTACTACCGGACTTAGGGTTAGTAGTAAAAAGGGTACGTGATGTAAAAAAAAATGCAAAAATATTTTTTTTAATTTTTAAAAATTAATTCATTTTTACGTTGGTGGGCTTTTGTCCGTGTTTGACTTATTTTTGGTGGGCTTTTGTCCGGTGGGCTTTTGTCCGTGTTTGACTTATTTTTGGTGGGCTTTTGTCCGGTGGGCTTTTTGTCCGTGTTTGACTTATTTTTGGTGGGCTTTTGTCCGGTGGGCTTTTGTCCGCACACCGAATATAAGATAGGAGATAACATATATATATATATATATATATATATATATATATATATATATATATATATATATTTTTTTTTTTTTTAATTCTTTCTTACATAATCAGCAGTCAACAGCAGCAGCTTCACACACACACAAACACACAAACACACAAACACATCAATATGCCAACAAACTGAATCTGACCGGACACCATTTGCTGCGGACTTTGAGTCAGGAATTTTTCTGGTTTGCCAATAATAAATAAAGTAATTTTAATAAATAATTTTTCTATAAAAATGTCTTGTGAAATTGCTATAGGAATTTCTCCCAGTAACTTTTATAACTTCCTGTTTTGTTTTGTTTTTAATTATTTTATTGTCGGCCATTCTGGTACCATGGCAACACTGTAAATAAACCCAATTATATTTCCATTTTTATTTACTGAAATTTCGAAACTAAGAAAATATATTTTCTTATAAATATATATATACTTTTGGAGGCACAGCTCCTGTTTAAAATTTTTTTATTTGATAATATTTTTCATAATTAGAGAGAGTCCTTGTACAGAATACAAATCATCCTCTATCGCTGCCTATTTTGGCTTGGTAAAATCCGGTAACGAGCTGACAACAGCCGAATGACAACCACACAAATGAAACCCGAGTTTTTGAATTATTAAAGAAATAAATCAGTAAGTGTTTTTTCGTGTTTTTTTTTTGTCTTGAAAGTGGAAGTAATTATAAAACTCGGGAATTTATAACGACAGCTAACAGAACGAAAAAGGGGTAAAAAAAAACAAAAAAAACAAATAGGCAACAAACTAATGTTAGGAAAGACAAGATAAGTTACTCTTCTCCTAACTTGAATAAGTTTATTTGTGTTTTAACTTATTTTTAAAGAGTGTTTGTTTGTTGTTCAAAACAAACCTGGTGTCCACCTATTCAGTTAGAATGAAAAGAGTTTCGATAATTGTTCATGTTCAAAAAACAAAAATTAAGCAAAATACTGTTAGAACACTTTCCCACGATTTGTGACATTTATTGGGTGTGTTTCAAAGACTATTTTGTTTATTTTTCGATTTTTCACCGATTATCAAGAGTCCGTGCGCAGGGTTCATGAACAGCCATTTTTTTCGTTCTAACTGAATCGGTGGACACCAGGTTTGTTTTGAACAAAAAAAACTCTTTTGTTAAAATAAGTTAAAACAGAAATAAACTTATCCAGGTTAGTAGAAGAGTAACTTATCTTGCCTTTGGTAACATTTATTTGTTGTCTATTTGTTTTTTAAAAAATTTTAACCCCTTTTTCGTTCTGTTAGCTGTCGTTATAAATGACCACAAAATGAATACCGTTGATTGAAGAAATCCATTTAAAAAATTAGACAATTTTTTGAAAGGTAGCTCTCGGTAGAAAATAATACTAAAAAAATCAGACAATTGTTTTGAAAGGTAGCTCTCGGTAGAAAATAATACTAAAAAAATCAGACAATTGTTTTGAAGGTAGCTTTTGGTTGAAAATGATACTAAAAAAACAGAAAAATTAAATGAAAAAAAATTTCTCGAGAGCTTTAAATACTAGTTTTTTAAAAATTTTGTTTTCATTCGCACCTTCAGGGTTTTGTGAGGACGTGGTCCACTTTATGTAGCAGTGCGGTCCATAGCTTGTTAAGATATTGTGTCTTAGAGAATATGCTATGATCCACGCTTACATTAGAATTGTTAAAGAAATGTTTAAAAGAGTAAAAACATAAAACATGGAAAAACATGTATGAAAGTTGAATGAAAGATAAATCATGCATAAGTTGAAGGAAGAATAAAACGTAGTTCAAAAGTAACACAAAATATTTATATATTTACAAATTACAGAGAATTAAGTGTTCATTTCAAGTGGCCGGTTAGAGAAGTGATAAATGCTC
The DNA here is from genome assembly GCA_963556195.1 of Sepiola atlantica. NCBI lineage: Eukaryota > Metazoa > Mollusca > Cephalopoda > Sepiida > Sepiolidae > Sepiola > Sepiola atlantica. The sequence continues at coordinate 32,629,193 of OY744552.1, read as the reverse complement.
ATTGCTTGTGATTTATGAGTGCGGATGTGCGCTTGTAGTTGTACGAATGTGTGTGCGTGCACGTGAGTTGAGATTGATCTTGTTGTCATTCGTGTGTGCGCCTTTGCCAACAGTGTATGTATGTGTACGTGGGTGTGTGTTTGCGTGTGGTAGACAACGTATGAGTGTGGCAGTGTGCATACGAGCGTAGAGTTGATACGTCGTTTAGGCATTTGTATGCGTGTGTCTTTGTCAGCGGTGTGAGGTTGCATGCGTTGAAGAATGATAGGAGTGTAGGCCTTGTGTGCGTGTGTTTAGTAGTCAGCCGACGCGCTGGCACCCCTCACCCAAAGGCAGGGAATAGCTGAACTTGTCCTTTCTGCTAAGTGTCGAGAGGCAGAGAGAAAAGAGAAAAAAGAGAGATTTTGCTGCATAGTCGGCTTTTATATTTTTTCACCAGTGGTTTGGTCGACATAATTGGCAACAGGTCACATGACAGCTATTTTTGGCTTTTTTGCGCCTTTTTGTTATACTGTCTCTAGGAGCTGGTTTTTATGGCCCCAGTTTGAGCTTTTGTTGTTGAAGTGAATTTCTGCTTAGTTTCTGTTTTTCTGTTTACACAGATGATAAAATATTAGGATGTCAATCGCATAGTTTTATCTTTTTGCAAAGGTGGTCACTTACTTTCGCCTATGGGTATAACAAGACGTATTTTGTACTTCAAATGAAGGTGGGAGGGAAGTAATTTAAGTACCCCCCCCCCCAAAGTCTCTTTCTTTTCTTTTTTTTAATGGAAATCGCTTGACAAGGCATGAAGCCACCTGATGTAAGGAGCTAACAAGAACGAAATATGATTATCGCAAAGACAGTAGATGCCTATTGGCCTTAGTCTTGAAAAGACCACGGCTATAGTTAGGAGGAAAACAGTCAGCAGGAAGAAAGTTCCACAAGCCTGCAATTCTTGGAAAGAAGCTACTGGAATAGGAAATGAGGTGGGGTGGGGCTCACTATTTAATAGGTCATTTAAATGTTAGAAAAAAGTGAGTACTGTCTGATCTCTGCAGATTTATCGTCTAAAGATAACACAATTAATTCTTTTTTGTTTGTTTCTTTTGTTTCCAGGAAAGGCAATTATGCCAAAGAATGCTAAGGTCTTCCTTCGTTATGGCCCTTACGAAAGCTGCTGGACTGTTGACTACAGAATTAACCGTCTTCAAGGTCTAATCCGTAAGATTTTGCGATTCTCTTCTTGTAGGGATGGCCAATAAAAGTGAAAGTAATTTATTTTTTAATTAAAAAATCGATAACCCGGATTGAAAAAAATCGATAACCCTGATTTAAAAAAATCAATGATCCTGATTGAAAAAAATCGATAACCCTGATTGAAAAAAATCTATAACCCTGATTGAAAAAAATCGATAACCCTGATTGAAAAAAAATCGATAACCCTGATTGAAAAAAATCGATAACCCTGATTGAAAAAAATCGATAACCCTGATTGAAAAAAATCTATAACCCTCATTGAAAAAAAATCGATAACCCTGATTGAAAAAAATCAATAACCCTGATTGAAAAAAAATCAATAACCCTGATTGAAAAAAAATCGATAACCCTGATTTAAAAAATCAATAACCCTGTTTGAAAAAATCGTTAACCCTGATTGAAAAAAAATCAATAACCCTGATTGAAAAAAAATCGATAACCCTGATTGAAAAAATCGATAACCCTGATTGAAAAAAAATCAATAACCCTGATTGAAAAAATCGATAACCCTGATTGAAAATTTTTTTACAAAAATCAGAGAATTATTCGATCTTTTTCAGTATTTTTTAATTAATAAATGAATGTTAATATAAAGTATTTATTTTATTTTTAAAAACACAGATTTTTAGGTTATTTAAACTACTTTACCCCACTTTAATTTCAAGGCAAAAATGGACAAATTTAAAGAAATGTCTTCAAAAGTTGAAGTAGTAGCTGTCCTAAAAACACTTTTTTTCCTCATAATAGAATGATTGTGAAATGAAGGAGGTAAAACAGGATTAACGAAACATAACATATTTATACAAAGTGTAGTATCTCTTCTGATACTACACTTCATCTTTCTGTCCTTGGTCAATGAAGGAGAAATCCTTTTAGACTGAGGCAATTTTAATTTTTGTTCCAATACTACACTTCATCTTTCTTGTGTCCAACTCTGCTCTCATGGGGAGGCAAGTAAATAGGCACATATTTATACAAAGTTACAAGATATGAAAGTTAATGGTATGAAAGTTACAAGATATGAAAGTTAATGGTATGAAAGTTACAAGATATGAAAGTTAATGGTATGAAAGTTAATGATATGAAAGTTAATGATATGAAAATTAATGGTATGAAAATTAATGATATGAAAGTTAATGATATGAAAATTAATGATATGAAAGTAAATGGTATGAAAGTTAATGGTATAAAAATTAATGATATGAAAATTAATGATATGAAAATTAATGGTATGAAAGTTAATGATATGAAAGTTAATGGTATGAAAGTTAATGGTATAAAAATTAATGATATGAAAATTAATGATATGAAAGTTAATGGTATGAAAGTTAATGATATGAAAATTAATGATATGAAAATTAATGATATGAAAATTAATGATATGAAAGTTAATGATATGAAAATTAATGATATGAAAGTTAATGGTATGAAAGTTAATGGTATAAAATTTAATGATATGAAAATTAATGATATGAAAGTTAATGGTATGAAAGTTAATGGTATGAAAGTTAATGATATGAAAATTAATGGTATGAAAATTAATGATATGAAAGTAAATGGTATGAAAGTTAATGGTATGAAAGTTAATGATATGAAAATTAATGGTATGAAAGTTAATAGTATGAAAATTAATGGTATGAAAGTTAATGGTATAGAAGTAAATGGTATGAAAGTTAATGGTATGAAAGTTAATGGTATGAAAGTTAATGATATAAAAATTAATGATATGAAAATTAATGATATGAAAGTAAATGGTATGAAAGTTAATGGTATGAAAGTTAATGATATGAAAATTAATGGTATGAAAGTTAATGATATGAAAGTAAATGGTATGAAAGTTAATGATATGAAAGTTAATGGTATGAAAGTTAATGATATGAAAATTAATGGTATGAAAGTTAATGATATGAAAGTTAATGGTATGAAAGTTAATGGTATAAAAATTAATGATATGAAAATTAATGATATGAAAGTTAATGATATGAAAATTAATGATATGAAAATTAATGATATGAAAATTAATGATATGAAAATTAATGATATGAAAGTTAATGATATGAAAATTAATGATATGAAAATTAATGATATGAAAGTTAATGGTATGAAAGTTAATGGTATAAAAATTAATGATATGAAAATTAATGATATGAAAGTTAATGGTATGAAAGTTAATGGTATGAAAGTTAATGATATGAAAATTAATGGTATGAAAATTAATGATATGAAAGTAAATGGTATGAAAGTTAATGGTATGAAAGTTAATGATATGAAAATTAATGGTATGAAAGTTAATAGTATGAAAATTAATGGTATGAAAGTTAATGGTATAGAAGTAAATGGTATGAAAGTTAATGGTATGAAAGTTAATGATATGAAAGTTAATGGTATGAAAGTTAATGATATAAAAATTAATGATATGAAAATTAATGATATGAAAGTAAATGGTATGAAAGTTAATGGTATGAAAGTTAATGATATGAAAATTAATGGTATGAAAGTTAATGATATGAAAGTAAATGGTATGAAAGTTAATGGTATGAAAGTTAATGATATGAAAATTAATGGTATGAAAGTTAATGATATGAAAGTTAATGGTATGAAAGTTAATGATATGAAAGTAAATGGTATGAAAGTAAATGGTATGAAAGTTAATGATATGAAAATTAATGGTATGAAAGTTAATGATATGAAAATTAATGGTATGAAAGTTAATGATATGAAAATTAATGATATGAAAGTTAATGATATGAAAATTAATGATATGAAAATTAATGATATGAAAATTAATGATATGAAAATTTATGGTATGAAAGTAAATGGTATGAAAGTTAATGGTATGAAAGTTAATGATATGAAAATTAATGGTATGAAAATTAATGATATGAAAGTAAATGGTATGAAAGTTAATGGTATGAAAGTTAATGATATGAAAATTAATGATATGAAAATTAATGATATGAAAATTAATGATATGAAAATTAATGGTATGAAAGTTAATGATATGAAAGTTAATGATATGAAAGTTAATGATATGAAAATTAATGGTATGAAAGTTAATGGTATGAAAGTTAATGGTATAAAAATTAATGATATGAAAATTAATGATATGAAAGTTAATGGTATGAAAGTTAATGGTATGAAAGTTAATGGTATAAAAATTAATGATATGAAAGTTAATGATATGAAAATTAATGATATGAAAATTAATGATATGAAAGTTAATGATATGAAAATTAATGGTATGAAAGTAAATGGTATGAAAGTTAATGGTATGAAAGTTAATGATATGAAAATTAATGGTATGAAAATTAATGGTATGAAAATTAATGATATGAAAATTAATGGTATGAAAGTAAATGGTATGAAAGTAAATGGTATGAAAGTTAATGATATGAAAGTTAATGGTATGAAAATTAATGATATGAAAATTAATATGAAAATTAATGGTATGAAAGTTAATGGTATGAAAGTTAATGGTATGAAAATTAATGATATGAAAATTAATGATATGAAAGTAAATGGTATGAAAGTTAATGGTATGAAAGTTAATGATATGAAAATTAATGATATGAAAATTAATGATATGAAAGTTAATGGTATGAAAGTTAATGGTATAAAAATTAATGATATGAAAATTAATGGTATGAAAGTTAATGGTATGAAAGTTAATGATATGAAAATTAATGATATGAAAATTATTGGTATGAAAGTTAATGGTATAAAAATTAATGATATGAAAATTAATGATATGAAAATTAATGATATGAAAGTTAATGGTATAAAAATTAATGATATGAAAATTAATGATATGAAAATTAATGATATGAAAGTTAATGATATGAAAATTAATGATATGAAAATTAATGGTATGAAAGTTAATGATATGAAAATTAATGATATGAAAGTTAATGATATGAAAATTAATGATATAAAAATTAATGATATGAAAATTAATGATATGAAAATTTATGGTATGAAAGTTAATGGTATAAAAATTAATGATATGAAAGTTAATGGTATGAAAGTTAATGGTATGAAAGTTAATGATATGAAAATTAATGATATGAAAATTAATGATATGAAAGTTAATGATATGAAAATTAATGATATGAAAATTAATGATATGAAAATTAATGGTATGAAAGTTAATGGTATGAGGGAATTGTTCATTTTGCTGCTTAAGTTTAGAGAGTCAAATTGTTTTTTCTCTCTGTAGAATGAATTAGGCTGTGTAAGAAGTGTGTGTATATATGTTCTCCTTCTTTTGTTAGTGTGGGTGTATGTGCAGGACATTGTCTGTAAGTAAGTTCAGTAGTCAATGTATGCTTGCCTTATTTCGTCTGTGTGTGAGAATGTGTGACATCGAAGTAAGGAAGTGATAGCAATTTTGTTCCCTTTCCCCAGCGACTTGCTGGGGGGAGTGTCCCCCTTTTTGCCTCTATTTTTTATAGATTATTCTATTTCCTCTTCCATCAGTCTCACCCGACTGGGCGGAGAAATGCCTGTTTCGATGTTCTTGCGGTTAAATTATAAAGGGGGAAAAAAATTGAAAGAATAGCTCACCCACCCTAATGGCTGTTGAAATGTCCCCACAATAAATTTTGCTTATGAGAGAGCAAGAGGGAAAACTATCTTCAGTCCCTTACTATCTCTGGAAGGCGGCGCCTAGACTTATTCTATATATATATATATATATATATATATATATATATATATATATATATATATATATATATATATATATGTGTGTGTGGAAAATTCTTTTTTACCTGTGGGGGTTCAGAAATACCCGACTAGTACACGGACGCAGGTTATCTTCTCTCGGTGTATTGGACCTGTAGACCTTGTCAGGTCATCTATCTAAGAGAAGGAAAACTGATAATAAAACCTTGCTACTAACTACTTACGTCTTGGCAGCAAACTGTTGGGGAGGGAGGCCTCCTTAGTCCTGATCGACAACCTTCCTAGAGCTGGAATCTCAAACAAAGTATCCAGTTTGCAAACTTATAATTGCTTAAGGAGTATATGGGCTCTGCCTATCACCCGGCCTTCACACTCCTTCTCTGTCTATTAGCCAGGCACAGAGGTACCAGCGCTGGGACGCCTCCAAAGACACGCAGTGTCTGGCCTTGTTTCCTGACTAGGACAATGAACGCCATCTCTCTTTCTCTCTATCTGGGCAACTTTGGGAAAATATTTTTGTCACTAAGTCCTACATGACTAGTCTGGGTCGCTCTTGTTCCAACAGGTTAAGGGTACAGGTTAGACAGCTTGTCTGGGTGCTGTTTCCGACTGTCAGTACAGGAGCCCTAACTCTTAGATAGCACTAAGAACGGCTGCTCCATCAACAGTTACATTATATCGTGGGTAACTGTATGTGCCATGTCGCATATAGAAAGGGACTCTACAGTATTCCCCGGTGAGCTTCCTGGAGGCCACAACCCCCATGGACCAAGTCACAACTAATGGACTGGTTGTGTGAGCTTATTGACAATAAACAAGCACCCACATTGTCCACCCCACTCTATCTCAAAACAAACATGAACTTACAAAATAAAATAATCAAACCTAAACCAGACACCCAACAAAAAACATCTTTGCCTCCGCGTAGAAACTTTTCTCCTGACAAACTCCTTGGATATCCTTGCTTCTCCTAAAAATTCACTCATATGGTATTACTGGACAAATATTTAATATAATTAGATCCTTCCTAACCAAAAGAAAGATCCAGGTTGTCCTCGATGGCCGTTCATCTAAGCAACATGACATAAATGCTGGTGTACTTCAGAGATCTATCCTTGGACCTCTACTGTTTCTGATTTTCATAAACGACCTCCCTGATGTCATTGAGACTGAGATAGGTATATTTGCTGACGACACCACACTCTATTCTCGTCATGTGGGCAAAACGAACGTGATCATATCCGAGGCAATGGCTGAATCCTTAGAAAATGACCTCCAGGCTGTAGTGGATTGGGGTCATAAATCGATGGTAACTTTTAATGTCGCAAAGACAAAGCTACTTTTCTTCAATAACTGCAAGAAACCATGACAAATAACACCCTACCTGAGAGTTCAACATTCAAACTCCTCGGCCTAACATTCACAGGTAACATGAATTGGAATAAATACATTGAAGACATTGCCAGGGCTGTTGCAAAGAAGATTGGCTCCCTCTACCATGCTAGTAAACTTCTCACACCTGACAGTCTCCTATATCTATACAAAGCCACCATCCGCCCATGCATGGAGTATTGTTGCCACATCTGGGCTGGTGCATCATCCACTAGTTTCTCCCTCTTAGACAAGGTCCAAAAAAGAGTCGCCAACTTAATAGGTCCCTCACTATCAACCAAGCTCCAGCCCCTGTCCCAAGTACTTCAATGGATTGTGCTCTGATGAACTTGCTGCAGTAGTGCCCCCTTGACGTAAATTCACTAGACCAATCCGACAATCAGCCAAATCCCATCCATTCACTGTGGATGTCCGCAGATGCCGAAGAACCTTCTACTCCAGTAGCTTCTTTCCTCGTGCTGCTGGCCTCTGCAACTCCCTCCCTACTCACTGTTTCCCCGACTGAACTGGCAGGCAGAAATTTAAAACTAATGTAAACAGACATCTCGCTGCACAGCTCCCAACTTAGGATGACCACCAAAACCTACACCCTATTTCTCAGTAGTCCCCTTACCTCTACAGTGGCGGCCTGCCTTGTTTTGGGTGAATTATGTTAAAAAAAGAAAATGTAAATGTCATGTGTATTTGCTTTCGTTGTGGTTTACCTGTAATATTCTATTCTATGTGTAAAAGACAACAAGATGTTGAATTGTTAACATCTTTACGATGGGCTCACAGTGTTTCCATTTCCGAACGACAAGTTGCTAATATAAGATGCGACTTGTGTCGGCACTTTTGCGGCTTTGTCAGTAAGGGAATCGGTGAGAACGCCTAGATATGTAGCAGCGTCAGCAGAGAACTTCAAGCGATCAAAATACGCAGCTCTTTTCAACGTTTGTACTCCAACCGATCACTGTCGAGCGATTGCCCCCACCATGCAAGGCTTCCTTAACCGCCTTGATCTATTAATGACAGACCATGTCAGGAACCATCATGAATTAACTTGGTTCTACAAGTGCCTCTCCATCACCATTGTTCGAGGGAACCCCTTGAGCCTGCTCTCGGCCTGTCAGATGAAATTTCCTGATGTTTCGAATATAGGCTTTTTAAATTTGATGGTTGAAAAAGATTTTCATGAACTTTAAATTTAAATTAAATTTTTATATTTTGTCAAATGTTCAATTATATATTTATTAAATCTTTATTAATTTTAAGATAGAAATCAAACATTCAATTAAAATCCTAGAAGAACAGGTGTAGTAAATTCTTTATGCTGGGTGGGGGGGGGGGGTGCTAATATTCTTTAGTATAGTTTTATTGCCTTTATTGTTTTAACAAAAACTCGATACCAATAGCTACTATACATTATTTTCTCCTTTATGTATTGTCCACATCATACATTTCTTCTCTTCTTCATTTAACGTCACTTTTCCCTTGTTCAGGGTCGGACGTTTTCTGATATTACGCAAGCTCACTCTCTAGTTCTCACGGTTCAACTGTCTCCAAACTGTGTGATCTTGTCTAATCACTTGCTTTTAAGTTCTCCTTGGCGGGCCAACCTTCCTGCGATTTAAGACATCCATGCTTCTGCAACTGTTTATCCAGGAGGACGAACTTGACCATGCCAGTGCAATCGATTCATCCTTAAGATAACCTCTATGCTGGGCAAATGTAGTGCTTTCAGCAAATCCTCTGACCTAATGTGTTGGGTTTGGTCAGATTTAACATTGATCATGGATCTGTCATTATGCTGCAATTGGGTGAGAGAGGACTGGGTGAGAGCACAACATTTACTGTCACATATCATGACGCTTCTTACACAGCTGCTATGCAACTTACCCTGGATGTAGAGAGGGACAGCTTGTGATGTTATCAGAGGCAACAACTCACAAACTTTTAGCTGTACTGAGTTCACATACATCAGCTGCACTCAGCATATCTCCTAGATAGCAGACACATTCCGAATATTTTATACCTTAGTAATTTTTGGTTTTTTGTTTGGGTATATCTTTCCTGAACACACGGCTGCCATTTTGTGTGTTGTCTTATTGTGGATAACATACATGGTTGTCGAAAGAAAGGGAAAAGGACAAAAGTTAAGAAACAGTTGGATTTACATACATACACATTTATTCTCAGATAACGTTTCTTATGTTGTGTTGATTATGTTCTGGGAGTCCATGCAACTGCCACCACAAAAAAACATCTGAAAATGCAGTGTTAGGTTTTGTAAAGGCCATGCACAGATGGACAATGTCTGACGGCCTTGATGGACAAGCCAACAAGAGGCTACAGTATCATTCTAACTTCCACATATATGTGGAACGGTTTTCTTAATTTCCAGACAGGAGAGCGTCTTCTCTAACATTTGATAGAATTAGTCCAAGGGAGATAACTCACATAATTCTGAAGTCAACACTTCTAAAGTTTTATATTATCTTTGATTTATAAACTATTTATCTGTGTTCTTTACACTGTAAAAAAGGAATGGATCTTTTCCTCAGTAGAAATACCGCGGAAGTTCTGAGTTCTACACCAAGTTTTATAAACCTGAAAACGAATACACATTTTTTTTAAAGTTTGAAATAGCATTTTCATTGGTTTGTCATGTTTTATTTTAAAATAGCATTTTCATTGGCCTGTTACATTTTATTTTAAAATAGCATTTTCATTGGCCTGTTACATTTTATTTTAAAATATCATTTTCATTGGCCTGTTACATTTTATTTTAAAATAGCATTTTCATTGGCCTGTTACACTTTATTTTTTAATAGTATTTTCACTGATCTATCATACTTTTTTTTAAATAGCATTTTCGTTCGTCTGTAAGCCTTTATTTGTAAATAGCATTTTCATTGGTCTGTCACGTTTTATTTAAAAAAAACATTTTTATTGGTCCTTCACATTTTATTTTAAAATAGAATTTTTAAGCATTTTCATTGGTCTGGTACGCTTTATTATAAAATAGCATTTTTATTTGTCTTTTTCTGCTTTATTTTAAAATAGCATTTTCGTTGGTCTGTCATGCTTTATTTTAGAATAGAATTATCGTTAGTCTGGAACGCTTCATTTGTAAATAACATTTTCATTTGTCTGTCACAATTAATTTTAAAATCACATAATCATTGTTCTGTTACACTTTCTTTTAAAATAGCATTTTTATTGGTCTGTTACACTTTATTTTAGAATAGCATATTTATTGGTCTGTTACACTTTATTTTAGAATAGCATTATCGTTGGTCTGTCACACTTTATTTTAGAATAGCATATTTATTGGTCTTTCACACTTTATTTTAAAATAGCATTTTCGTTGGTCTGTCACACTTTATTTTAGAATAGCATTTTCGTTGGTCTGTTACACTTTCTTTTAAAACAGCATTTTTTTTGGTCTGTCACATTTTATTTTAAAATAGCATTTTCGTTGGTCTGTCACACTTTATTTTAAAATAGCATTTTCGTTGGTCTGTTACACTTTCTTTTAAAACAGCATTTTTTTTGGTCTGTCACATTTTATTTTAAAATAGCCTTTTCGTTAGTCTATCACGTTTTATTTTTTAAATAGCATATTTATTGATCTTTCACACTTAATTTTTAAATAGCATTTTCGTTGGTCTGTCATGCTTTATTTTAGAATAGCATTATCGTCACACTTTATATTAAATAGCATTTTCGTTGGTCTGTCATGCTTTATTTTAGAATAGAATTATCGTTAGTCTGGAACGCTTCATTTGTAAATAACATTTTCATTTGTCTGTCACAATTAATTTTAAAATCACATAATCATTGTTCTGTTACACTTTCTTTTAAAATAGCATTTTTATTGGTCTGTTACACTTTATTTTAATATAACATTTTCATTGGTCTATCATGCTTTATGTAAAAATAGCATTTTCGTTGGTCTGTAACACTTTATTTGTAAATAGCTTTTTTTGGTCTGTCACGTTTTATTTTAAAATAGCCTTTTCATTGGTCTATCACGTTTTATTTTTTAAATAGCATTATCGTTGGTCTGTCACACTTTATTTTAGAATAGCCTTTTCATTGGTCTATCACGTTTTATTTTTTAAATAGCATTATCGTTGGTCTGTCACACTTTATTTTAGAATAGCATTTTCGTTGGTCTGTCACACTTTATTTTAGAATAGCATTTTCGTTGGTCTGTCACACTTTATTTTAGAATAGCATTTTCGTTGGTCTGTCACACTTTATTTTAGAATAGCATTTTCGTTGGTCTGTCACACTTTATTTTAGAATAGCATTTTCGTTGGTCTGTCACACTTTATTTTTAGAATAGCATTATCGTTGGTCTGTCACACTTTATTTTTAGAATAGCATTTTCGTTGGTCTGTCACACTTTATTTTTAGAATAGCATTATCGTTGGTCTGTCACACTTTATTTTAGAATAGCATTTTTATTGTGATTGATAAACTTGCAGATTGAATGGGTGCATTTTATTTTAGATTAGCAGGGTTACCCGGCGTTACTCAGGATCTTGGATAAGAAAATAGAAAGTGTCTGCAACATTTTTTTTTACTTCTCTCTCTGCACATCCTCAGTCACCTAACTTTTTGAACATATCTCTCCCTCCGACTGCTCCCTCTTCCCCACTCTTTCTCTCTCTCTCTCTCTCTCTCTCTCTCTCTCTCTCTCTCTCTCTCTGTCAACTGGTTCAATATAATAGGAAGAAAGGAAAAAAGAAAGAAAGGAAAAATAAAAGAAAGAAAAATAGTCATCTGGCCGACTGAATAGTTTTTGGGGTTGTTTTTGAAGCAACTACTAGTAAGAATAAAACAAAGTATTTTTTATGACCCCTATGTACTAATTTGCTTCCTGGTGACCCCAAGCATATGAATATTACAGTATTTTATTGTTAACTTAACCAGGGTCACACTGAATCCGATGATGTAAGATTGTTAAGTGTATCTTGTGCAGTTTATAATTTTTAGCAGGACGCACACAGAAATGCGACTTTCCTTTATTATTTGTGATTCAGAAAATATTTTATATTGAAAAATTAGAATATTTGACATTCTATCTCATCAAGATTAGCAACACGTGGGTAGAGAATTAAAATTAATTCTGTGTACATCTAACATTGTCAAGAAAGGCTGTGTATTACATGTAGAAAATAAAAAGCCGGTGGTTAACATTTATTAATAGTTTGTCTACATAAACTATAAAAGTCATAAATAAGACAAGTACACATAGATTAAATGTACAATTAAATACATTGTTCCCAATCACAATAGAATGCACAAGGTTATTCTTTAAAAGTAAAAGTATGTGCTTAGCACAAAGACATTTCCTTACATTTTCCCCATGGCATTTTTTCTTCTATATGACATGCTTGAAGGAAGGTCCTCTCAGTAGGACAGTCGACCAGCAACTGAGTAAGAATTCTAGTCTTAATTCTCAATTACGTGTTGATATGAGAGTTGCTGGGAGATATAATGTCTGTGACGAGATTTGGGGATTCCCATCATTACCAAGGGTCTCTATACTCTTTTTACCAGGGGCATAATTCTATCCTATAATAATTTTCCCAAAATGGAGATAACTTGGGACGTCTCTACACGGGTGTTATTTTGAACCATATAAAAAATAAGGAACCCGGAAATTGAAAAGATGAAAAGAGACGAAATTCGGTCTGCACAGAGAGGGCGTGTATACTCCTCATGTGTCAGAAGTGTGCTGTTGTATGGCTCAGAAACTTGGGCTGTCTCTGCTGCCATACTAAAAAAGCTGCGCCATAATGACAGGGCAATGGTCAGATGGATCTGTTTGGTGAGGCCTGAACAGTACGTTTCTTTTGAATCCCTGCTCTCACAGGTCGACTTGAAAAGCCTTTCGGACATCATGCGGAAGAACAGACTGCGTTGGTTGGGTCACATTGAGCGTAGCGATGGCTGGATTGCTAAAGTCCGACAGTTGAATGTGCCAGCAGAGAACATCATCACTGGCAGACCCAAGTTGACTTGGGAGGACGTAGTCAAACGTGATAGGAAGGCCATGGGTATGGATTCCATCAAGCCTTGCCAAAGACAGGAGTGGAGAGGAAGACTTAGATTTCGAGACTAGACAATCAGACCCCACCCTCATCAGAGGATTAATTGTGGTCTGATTCAACAAATAAACCGATTGTTGTTGTTGTTGACGACGACGACGACAGGTTGATCAGACCGGTTTTTTGTAAACAAACGAATAATGACGCTGTGGTTTTGGATTTTCGTCAAAAACTCGCTTTTTAATATAGGGAAAGATTTATTTTAAGAAATATTTATTAAATATTTATTTTTAATGTAGGATGCGTTTCTTTTATTTAGAACACTTTTAAATAATCAAACGAAATATTGAAGAATTTTCGTTCTAAAATGTTTTCGTGTCACTATTTACTTGTCTCCCCACGAGGGCAGAATGCATAATAGAATAAAATGAATATTTAATATACCCCCCTTTTCTTAAAATACACAACACGAAAAATAGAATCTTCTGTGTTTATTAAAACGTATTGTAAAAAAAAAGACGCACCCTATAAGATTTTTAATTTTATTATGCATTTTGCCCTCGTGGGGAGGCAAGTAAATAGTGGCACGAAAACATTTTAGAACGAGAATTCTTCAATGTTTCGTTTGATTATTAAAAATGTTTTGTTAACAAAAAAACGCATCCTACATTAAAAATAAATATTTCTTAAAATAAATCTTTCCCTTAACGCTGTGTTTTTGGTGTTTTTGTTAAAAACTCTCTTTTTAATAAAAAGCGAGTTTTTAACGAAAACCAAAAAAAAAACAGTGCTATTATTCGTTTGTTTATAGAAAACCGGTCTGGTCAACCGTTGTAGACCGAATTTTCGCCTCTTTTCATCTTTTCAATTTCCGGGCTCCTTTATTCTTTATATGGTCCATTATTTTTATTTCACATCCTTTATGCCGTAATTTTTCTTCGCACTTATATGCAATTATAAGTATCTGAGAAGTTGTGAGTTTTATAATTATTGCAACGCTTCTGCACTGATTTTTGAATTCGTTTACAGAAATGCTTACGAAAAATGGCCACAAACTAGAACTCCGTCAGCTTCCGTACATCAATCTGGTGGAATTATGGGTAAAAGGTGAACGGGTGTTCACCTGTAAAATCACGGATCTGAATTTTGGTAAGTCTTCAACTTCTCTCTATTTATTACTAGTGTGCGCCCTCCGTCAAAAATGATGGGCAATAAATTATGCTTCGTCAGTGTTCACACTCATCTCTCCATATAAAGTTTATATCTTTATATAATTTGTATGCACGCCATTCACACCTAAACAAATTAACAGATTATGATGAATTTTGGAACACAGCTGCTAGGCGTAAAGGGTCCAAATGTGGGCTATATTTAGTTTAATTTTGTTTTGTAAAAAGGTAGTCAAAATTCAGATACCTCTGATTTTTATGAAATTTTGTCAATAGGTATTAAACATTAATTAATATACTCAAAAGTTCAATTTCTTTGGAGCATTTTAAAGCTTTTTTAGGGGCATAATATAGGCTCAACCTCTCATTTGAAAATTCAAATTTATCAGATTTGCATTGAATTTGATCCATGGTCATTAGACACCAATTAAGTAAGATTCCCTGAATTTCAATTTCTTCTTAAAACCCCTTAAGCTTAAGCCTTAAATTTTAGACATTTTCTAGAATCAAAACTATTTAATGGATTTGGATCAAAATTAGAACAAGGATTCTAGACATAGGGGTTAGTATCATTATATTTTGAATTTAATCTTCATAAAGAGACATAAAACTCATCTATTCGGGGGAATTAATTTTACTTCTCCTGGGACGAGTATTCTTCTAGTATTCATTTAAAATAACGTCTCAATTGGTGAAGTTAAAAGAAAAAATTATATATAATTGTTTCTCTCAACGCTTTGTTTCTTTTTAATGGCCTTGAGACTTTTGTTCTATTTAAAAGCTTTTAGCTGTTCCCCCTCATTTTAAACCCTTATTTATTCCTTTATTTGTCGATGTAGAGTCTTACATATTTCAGAATATTCAATATTCTGAATATTCGTACCTCCCCGTTTCATCTGTCTCCTTTTTTCTCTTAGTAGTTTGGTCTCTGTTGAGAGCTTGTCCGGTTTTAGTGACTTGTCTCTCAGCGCTGCCTAATGCCGTTTTTAAGATAGTGGAGGTGATAGAATCGCATGTCGTGTCAACATCTGATCCTGGTAGTGCTTTGAACTTGGAATTCTTGTGCTTTGCAACGTGGTTCGATTTTTTATGAGTTTTGCTCTCTCTAATTTGGTGTTGATGCAGAGCGAGGCTTGTACCAGATGGTGGTCACTCCCACTGTTGAATCTGTTGAGGACTGAAACATCTGTAATATATATATATATATATATATATATATATATATATATATATATATATATAGTAATCCAGGTAAAGTCAACATCCATAGGATAGGAATCCAAAGAATTTCAACCGGGCTTATAAAAAGTGCTCAATATCTAATAGAGCTTTTATATATATGATTATTTTTATTTATACAAACATATACAAAATTTTCGATACTGGCATGTTGATGTTATCGATCAACAGCTGTTACAAACTGAGATCTCATCAGGCAGAATTAAAATCCGATCCTTACCTCAGATCGTATTTGAGAATAATGAAATGGGAGAGAAAAAAGAAGAAAGGAAAAAGGAAATTTAAAATTTAGAAAATCACGTGGTTAGATTTGAGACGGTTGAAAATCAGATATAAAATAAAATTAAAATAAACTGGTTAAGGATAGAGATAAGAAAAGAAAGGGTATATATAGATTGAAGTCCTTTTTTTTTGTAATCAGAATTATTGAATGAGCATTTATGGCCGGTATATCTTTCTTTGAAAGATTTTATGTAGTATGTTATTAAGAGGTAAGTGTAGGTTAATTAAATCTAGGAATCTTTTACCAAGTTTAGTTTTAACCATGTGATTAAATGGGGGTGAAAACCAAATAATCTTCTTACTTCTTCCATTTTATGTCTATTGTTGGGCGTATCAGTATTATTACTATGTGTATCACAGTTGCTTCTATTACCGTCCTTATATGATGTTAGCAAATAAATTAATAACAATAATATAAAATCAAAAGATTAACTCTAGAATTAAAAAACAGTAAAATCTAAAACAAAGAAAAAAGAAGAAAAAACCCAATAACCTAGATTTTAACCAGACTAGTGATGTTGTCTCCATACACATCGAAACATCAAGCTGATATTGATACGTCGATGCCAGCCAGCGATAAACACCCAGACATTAGCAATGTGGTTTTTGACTTCCTTTTCCCTTTTCCCCCCTTTTTCTTGTTCTTCCTCTCTTCCACCCCTTCTTCTCTCCTTTCTTTTCTTTTCTCTATCTTCAACGAGTTTATCTTTATTTTATTTTATTTTATATCTGATTTTCAACGGTCTTAAATCTAACCACGTGACTTTCCAAATTTTAAATTTACTTTTTCCTTTCCTTTCTTTTCTTTTCTCTCCCATTTCATTCTTCCCAAATACGATCTGAGGTAAGGATCGGATTTTAATTCTGACTGGTGAGATCGCAGTTTATAACAGCTGTTGATCGATAACATCGATATGCAGTGTCGCAGATTTTGTACATGTTTATATATATATATATATATATATATATATATATAATGTTAGTGATAGTGCTTATAATTTTTGGTTTCATTTGGTAGGCAAAAATCCAACAGAGTGTTCAATTATTTAATAAGAGCATAGTATTTATTCATAATATTACAGAAGTTCAGATCAACATGGTACCTTAGGTTTCAAGCTCGGAGAGCGGTTCCAGGTGAAAAAATATTAGGTTTTCTTTGAGTTTTAATTATAAACCGCTCACTGGCTTTCTTCAGTCATATTTTATCTATCAAATTAAACCAGATCAAATATTGCTGAAGAAAGCCAGTTAGTGTTTTTCAATTAAAACTCAAGAAAACCCTTTCAACTTGGTCCACTCTTCCAGCTTGAAATCTAAGCTACCATGTTAATCTGTAATAATATAAAAGTAAATTCTAGATCGATTCGAATAGGAATCATTTTCAAAAGCAAAGATAAGGCTTAATATTTAAAATTTAGAGTCTCAATAGAGCTATAAATTAACAAATAAAGTATCAAATCAAGGTTTTATCATTCTCTGATGTAATGACAATTTCGGAATAAAATAACTTTTACATGTGTTTCAGAAGTAAAAGAAGTCAAAAACCGATATTCAAAACAAAAGATTATTGTTTTAACATACAATATATAAAGAAAATCAGGTAAAAAAAACGATCCAGGTTAATCTGAGGAAATCCAAGCGAAAGAAAAAAAAAAGATGAACGATCGTAAAAAGCAGATCAATCCAATTCGGTAATTGCTGAGATTGTTAGCAAATTACAATGTCTTTAAAGTTCGAAAATCTGATAGAAAAAATGAGAATCAATGTAAGGGAAGTAATTCAACCGTTATTATTTTCCATATAAATGCACTGATAAAATTAAGTTTAAATTTAGCACGATTCAGTTAATAAACATAATTAATCAATCCAACTAGATGATTGTAAAAGGTTATAAATAATTATATTATTCATTTATGCGACTAAAATATGGATTGCAAGCTTATTAATATAATTATGTAATATATAAATATAGATTGCAAGTTTATTAATATAATTATGTAATATATAAATATAGATTGCAAGTTTATTAATATAATTATGTAATATATAAATATAGATTGCAAGTTTATTAATATAATTATGTAATATATAAATATAGATTGCAAGTTTATTAATATAATTATGTAATATATAAATATAGATTGCAAGTTTATTAATATAATTATGTAATATATAAATATAGATTGCAAGTTTATTAATATAATTATGTAATATATAAATATAGATTGCAAGTTTATTAATATAATTATGTAATATATAAATATAGATTGCAAGTTTATTAATATAATTATGTAATATATAAATATAGATTGCAAGCTTATTGATATAATTATGTAATATATAAATATAGATTGCAAGTTTATTAATATAATTATGTAATATATAAATATAGATTGCAAGTTTATTTATATAATTATGTAATATATAAATATAGATTGCAAGTTTATTAATATAATTATGTAATATATAAATATAGATTGCAAGCTTATTGATATAATTATGTAATATATAAATATAGATTGCAAGTTTATTAATATAATTATGTAATATATAAATATACATTGCAAGTTTATTTATATAATTATGTAATATATAAATATAGATTGCAAGTTTATTAATATAATTATGTAATATATAAATATAGATTGCAAGCTTATTGATATAATTATGTAATATATAAATATAGATTGCAAGTTTATTAATATAATTATGTAATATATAAATATAGATTGCAAGCTTATTAATATAATTATGTAATATATAAATATAGATTGCAAGTTTATTAATATAATTATGTAATATATAAATATAGATTGCAAGTTTATTAATATAATTATGTAATATATAAATATAGATTGCAAGCTTATTGATATAATTATGTAATATATAAATATAGATTGCAAGTTTATTAATATAATTATGTAATATATAAATATACATTGCAAGTTTATTTATATAATTATGTAATATATAAATATAGATTGCAAGTTTATTAATATAATTATGTAATATATAAATATAGATTGCAAGCTTATTGATATAATTATGTAATATATAAATATAGATTGCAAGTTTATTAATATAATTATGTAATATATAAATATAGATTGCAAGCTTATTAATATAATTATGTAATATATAAATATAGATTGCAAGTTTATTAATATAATTATGTAATATATAAATATAGATTGCAAGCTTATTAATATAATTATGTAATATATAAATATAGATTGCAAGTTTATTAATATAATTATGTAATATATAAATATAGATTGCAAGTTTATTAATATAATTATGTAATATATAAATATAGATTGCAAGTTTATTAATATAATTATGTAATATATAAATATAGATTGCAAGTTTATTAATATAATTATGTAATATATAAATATAGATTGCAAGTTTATTAATATAATTATGTAATATATAAATATAGATTGCAAGCTTATTAATATAATTATTTATTTACCTTAAAAACATTTTTTTTTAACTTGAGCACTTTCGGTAATATATACCATCTTTCAGAAGAATAAGCATATTTTTTTTCTTCTTTTTCTTCATTTGTTTTTCTTCCTGACTGGGACAAACTGATCGCAGTCAGGTTGAAATTCGTCTTGATTTCATGGACGAAAATTTTGATATGGCTGTGTGCATCACGTGGTTATGTGGGAAAGGTATTTTAAAAACAAATAATTTGCGTTGTGAAGGTTTTCTAAATATTTTATAAAAAATATTCTCTTTATTATTAATATAATTATGTAATATATAAATATAGACTGTAAGCTTATTAATATAATTATGTAATATATAAATATAGATTGCAAGCTTATTGATATAATTATGTAATATATAAATATAGATTGCAAGTTTATTAATATAATTATGTAATATATAAATATAGATTGCAAGTTTATTAATATAAGTATGTAATATATAAATATAGATTGCAAGCTTATTGATATAATTATGTAATATATAAATATAGATTGTAAGCTTATAATTATAATTATGTAATATATAAATATAGATTGCAAGCTTATTGATGTAATTATGTAATATATAAATATAGATTGCAAGTTTATTAATATAATTATGTAATATATAAATATAGATTGCAAGTTTATATAATTATGTAATATATAAATATAAATTGCAAGTTTATTAATATAATTATGTAATATATAAATATAGATTGTAAGCTAATTAAAATTACTTAAATACATTAATATTGTATTGATTACAATGATCAATACAAACAAATAAAAAGTAAATAAATAAAAAAGTAAAACATTAAGTGAATAAAAAAGTAAGTGGGAAAAGTTTCTTAGCGCGTACTCTGTAAAAAAAGCTTTTATTCATTTACTTTTTAAAATTTTTATAACAGCCATCTTGGGGCGTTTCTTCTCTGTAAATGGAAAGAATGTTTGTTTTTTGAGAAGAGGGGATTCTCCAGAAATATCAAAATATTTTCCACCATCTCGGATTTTATTTACAGTAAGTGAAAGATTTACTCAAAAATAAATAGATAAGGTTTTGAAGAAAAATATCGCAAATATTTTCTTCAATTATTTGGGGGTTTTTTTAATCTCGTCTTTCACCGTTCCGTTATTTTCGCCCACATTGCTTAAAGCTTTACTAAATAGCTATATTTTAATTTGTTATTTATTGAGAATGCCATCTTGTCAAAGAACGAGGGTGAAGGCAAACCTCAAAGTAACCTCCCAAGTGAGAAAAATGCAGCCTTTATATACTGCTGAGTCAGTTGCTGCTGATATGCTTTGATGAGATCTGATTGGCACAGATGTTTCTGTGTGGTCGAAAATCGTGGGTATAAAGTGCGGACGAAATGAAGCTTGTGCACAGAATTAAAATGTATCTGAACGGGTCGATATGATCGAAGATGAAACATCTAGTTTTATTAGGAGTGCCGAATCGTAAATAGGGGAAGGAGGAGGTCACGACACACCTTCGGATTTCTTGACAATTTGAGAGATGTACTAGAGAGATATTTATATACTACATAATTATATAAATAAGCTTGTAATCTATATTTATATATTACATAATTATATTAATAAGCTTGCAATCTATATTTATATATTACATAATTATATAAATAAGCTTATAATCTATATTTATATATTACATAATTATATTAATAAACTTGCAATCTATATTTATATATTACATAATTATATTAATAAACTTGCAATCTATATTTATATACTACATAATTATATTAATAAACTTGCAATCTATATTTATATATTACATAATTATATTAATAAGCTTGCATTCTATATTTATATATTACATAATTATATTAATAAGCTTGTAATGTATATTTATATATTACATAATTATATTAATAAACTTGCAATCTATATTTATATATTACATAATTATATTAATTAGCTTACAATCTATATTTATATATTACATAATTATATTAATAAACTTGCCATCTATATTTATATATTACATAATTATATAAATAAGCTTGCAATCTATATTTATATATTACATAATTATATAATTAAGCTTGTAATCTATATTTATATATTACATAATTATATTAATAAACTTGCAATCTATATTTATATATTACATAATTATATTAATTAGCTTACAATCTATATTTATATATTACATAATTATATCAATAAGCTTGCAATCTATATTTATATACTACATAATTATATAAATAAGCTTGCAATCTATATTTATATATTACATAATTATATTAATAAGCTTGTAATCTATATTTATATATTACATAATTATATTAATAAACTTGCAATCTATATTTATATATTACATAATTATATTAATAAGCTTGTAATGTATATTTATATATTACATAATTATATTAATAAACTTGCAATCTATATTTATATATTACATAATTATATAAATAAGCTTGCAATCTATATTTATATATTACATAATTATATTAATTAGCTTACAATCTATATTTATATATTACATAATTATATTAATAAGCTTGCAATCTATATTTATATATTACATAATTATATTAATAAACTTGCAATCTATATTTATATATTACATAATTATATTAATAAACTTGCAATCTATATTTATATATTACATAATTATATTAATAAACTTGCAATCTATATTTATATAGTACATAATTATATTAATAAACTTGCAATCTATATTTATATATTACATAATTATATTAATAAACTTGCAATCTATATTTATATATTACATAATTATATTAATAAACTTGCAATCTATATTTATATATTACATAATTATATTAATAAGCTTGCAATCTATATTTATATATTACATAATTATATTAATAAACTTGCAATCTATATTTATATATTACATAATTATATTAATAAGCTTGTAATCTATATTTATATATTACATAATTATATTAATAAGCTTACAATCTATATTTATATATTACATAATTATATTAATAAGCTTGTAATGTATATTTATATATTACATAATTATATTAATAAATTTGCAATCTATATTTATATATTACATAATTATATTAATAAACTTGCAATCCATATTTTAGTCGCATAAATGAATAATATAATTATTTATAACCTTTTACCATCATCTAGTTGGATTGATTAATTATGTTTATTAACTGAATCGTGCTAAATTTAAACTTAATTTTATCAGTGCATTTATATGGAAAATAATAACGGTCGAATTACTTCCCTTACATTGATTCTCATAGGTCCATCACCCCCTGGTTTAAACTTTCTCTTTTGGTTTTTATTTCTTACCAAAATTGAAGCTGTTTTTTTTTATATTGCAATATTTACTGTTTTTACTGTTGCCTTTATCTATTTTTAAAAAAATCAGATTTTCGAACTATTTCGACATTGTTGCCCCTTTTAAAAGTAACAATAGTTTATATATATAGTTTTTGGTGCTTAAGCATATCCGCCCCGACATTAAAAAATTTAAAGAATGTATAAACGTTATTATGTACTTGCGTGTTAGCTGAAAATAAGATTGTGCAGAAAAAATTACGCAAATTCATTCAGTAGTTATTTAATTATTAAAAAAAAACGATTTTAACGATTTTTTCACTCGGTAGATATTTCCACCATTTTGTATCTTAGATTTTCCAGTGGTCAAGAACGATAACTCATATTTTCACGATTTCTTGGTTTGGGGTTTTCTGATTGTCTGATTTGCGCGTCAACCATCGATATAATTTTGTTGACCCAACAACAGGCGCAACCACAAATCATGTGGAAAGAATGTGGCAAGAGGCCAAAAGACGAAATAAGGCTGAATGTGGTACCCATACGCATATGATAAACTCATATTTGGCCGAGTTCATGTGGCGACAAAAATTTCGGGGAATAACATTAGAAAACCTTTTTAAACAGATTGCCGAAATTTATCCTGTGGGTCAATAAAATGCTACGTTTTTTCTCTTATATCGTACTTATAAGTTGTTTTTTCAAACTTGGTTATGTCTTTTGTTAATTTTTTTTCTCTTATATCGTACTTATAAGCTGTTTTTCCGCAATTGGTAAAAAAAAAAATTTAACTTGATAAAAAAAAAAAATTGTTATCTCCCTTGTTTACAAAAATGTCAAAATCTACGTAAAATCATTTAAATCATTTTTTTTTCTTTTTTTAATAATTAAATAACTACTGGATGAATTTGCGTAATTTTTTCTGCACAATCTTATTTTCAGCTAACACGTAAGTACATAATAAAGTTTATACATTCTTTAAATTTTTTAATGTCGGGGTGGATATGCTTAAGCACCTAGTTTTTTTCTGAATTTAAACACTATAGCCCTTGCAGTATTTGAAGTACTAAACACATCTGTGTTTCTTGCAG
>OY744552.1:32542772-32600272 GCA_963556195.1 Sepiola atlantica | reverse complement strand
TTTATTTACATAAATAAAGAGGAAAAGGACAAGGAGCGGCAGAGAGTAAGACTATGCTGTAAATAAATAAATGACATAAATAAAGAAGAAAAGGAAAATACTAAATGTATTGTAGATATTAGAAGATTGTAAGTAAGGATGATATCATTGAAGAACGATTTAAAACATGTTATAAAAGGGTCAGTTTGGTCCTAGCAACAGAAGGCCAATACAGATTCTACCGATGCAGATTTATAATAGACTAGCTGACCAGAAGTATCTGGCTTTTGTTGCCTTGGTAAGTAGAGTAACACAAGAAACTCCTGCTCCCAATTGTGAACTCCACATAACTATTCATAAGAAGATGTGTTCTGCTGAAAAAACAACATAGCAACCATCAGAGAAATTATCCTAGTCGGACAAAGTATTATTTGAAAAGAAATATTTCGAAATGAATTTTAATATTATAGACAACTGATAAAGAAAAGAAAATGATTAAGCAGAATTAAATATCAATTTGGCAGATGCATTGCTATATGGGTTTAAATTTGATAATCCGATCAACTGAATTTAATATATAAGATAAAAAATTTACACTTTCTAAAAAATAGATTTAAAAAGATAATAATTCAAATTGAATTTTATCTATCTTAACAACATGGACTACCGCTAAAGAAAAGAAAATGGCTAGACAAAATCAAATATCGATTTGGCAGATCATTGCTATATGGGTCTAAATTCGATAATCCGACCGACTTAATTTTATATATTAAATAATTTTATATATTAGATAAATTATTGACAGTTAAAATTTAAAAGAATACCAAATTTTTGTTAATTCTTGATAAAATTCAAATTCTATGGAATCGTAATTTCCTTCAAGAATTTCTCGTAGGCAATTTTTCCGCTTAGTTTTTCATCAAATTTATCCAATAATTGATATTTTTCTTCATTATTCAAAACGATGTTGTTCTTTTTAAGGATGGCATTAAATTCCGGCAAAAGCACAACTCCACTATTTTCTTTGTCCACTTTATGGAAAGCATGGCGCAGATTTTTCCATACACTCGTCAGCTGAAAACAAAATGAATACGTTTCTTTGTTAAATATATATTTACAAGTGTCAAACAAAAAACAAACAAATCACAACCGTACAAATAATATAAACAAATATCCAACCATAATACATCAATAATCATATAAAACCGCTATATTGAAAACAGTCAAATAGCGATATTAATATTAGTGTTTTTTTAAGTAAATGAAATGTATTTTTTGTGAAAAAAGTTAAATATAATAATTTTATACAATAAATAGCTGTACCTACATTTTATTTCTTTTGCTTTTCTCTTTTAAACTTTTTAAAGTTTTTTTTCCAAAATATAATTTTTTGTTTTTAAATATAATTTTGAAAGTTAAATTTTATTATTAGAATATCGTTTGGTTATTAATTAATTAATTGAACCAAATTTTTATAAAACTATAACTGTTGTTGTTGTTGAGGTGTAAATGTTGTATTCATTTGTATTTATAAAATCATTGGATGTAAAAAGCTTCCCAAACTTCCATCCTTTAATTAAATGAGTATCTGCTAAGAATTTTAAAGTTACTTTTTATTCAACAGTTTAAATGTTTCCAAATTACTGCAAATTTTCGAAGGGTCACAAACAAATTCAGTATTTTTTTGTCAACTAATATTTTCTAAATATTAAAATGGCTGACTTGTTTACGAATGAACGGAAATGCATTGGTTTTAGTACTTTATGCTATTGCAGTTTTGATTTAAATAAGTAATAGATTAATAGTAAATAATAGATTTCCAACAATAAAAAAGTCAGACACTTTTCCAACTGAGCTATTTCGACTGTAATGCTAAAGACAGAGAACTGCTGCTGCTTTCTAGTTAAAATGGCATCAATTTGAAAAAAATTTCAAGGCAGATAAAATTAGAAAAGAGCTAAGAAAGATGGATTTGGAGGTTGTGGTTGTGGGAGGTAGGTTGAGAGGTGGGGGGATGAACACTTGCCCAAGCGTGTCCAAGACAGTTTTAATATTATTCTTACTTTATGTTTAAGATCAGAATCCAGTGCTTTTTTCTGTGGAATCGGTTTCTTCTCTGTGGAATTGGCCTGGTGAAGCAGGGAGAACATATTCTTTCCATATCGCCAGGGTTGATGCTTCATGGCAAACGGCTTCAAGAACTGAATGTAAGAAATCCTGTTAAGTAGAAATACCAAACATAATGAGTCAAACAACATTTTACGGCATCTTTTCCCTTTAGAAAACCCATTGACAGCCATACACCATTTATGAAATCTATTATACTATATTTAAAACTTATATTTAAAATTATTCTCGACATCATAATATCAAGTTTACATGGTTAATTAATTTAACGTAGACGCAAATTTTCCTAAGAAACGAAAATAGCATCAACAGAGATAAACAATTAGATATTGATGATCAATTTCCCATCTGAAGAAAAAGTTCTTCAAAGTCGTCTGGTCGAATGTTTACATTTTCAAACTGTCACGTGACTCAAATTAACCAATCAAATGATGACCCGAAAGTAACCATTTCAAACTCGATAAGAAAAGGTCGTCTGCCCAGAATATTTCAAGAGCAATTCAATAAAAAAAAATTGAATCCGTTAAAAAATGAATTGTACAAACTTTTATCTTCACTGAGCGTTTTAATTCAAAATGAAACATGGTCATTTAAAAAATAAATCCTAAAAGTAAAATTGAGATTCAGATCTTTTATCTCGCCTCTCGCCCAAGTCATAGAGAGAGACAAGAAAGGGATATGACGTCTTGTTAACACACCGCTCAAAATCTGACTGTTCATTAAATCGGCACAAAAGTGTTTTGGCTGAACAACTCATCAATCACTCCGCGAATGAGAACATGCAAGTGCAAAAATAAATAGATTGTAATTATGTAACTGCT
Source organism: Sepiola atlantica (assembly GCA_963556195.1). Lineage (NCBI taxonomy): Eukaryota > Metazoa > Mollusca > Cephalopoda > Sepiida > Sepiolidae > Sepiola > Sepiola atlantica. The sequence goes on along the minus strand of OY744552.1, from coordinate 32,597,345 downwards.
ACAACACAATTCAGAGTTTGACAACACAATTCAGAGAGGACGCAGAATCTTTTTTACATTTATTCTTATTTTTAAATTGCGGTTGACTTTTACTTTGATGGAGTGGAAACTAACAAATAAATGGTCGACTTTTTTCTTTTTTTTAAACAGGACACAAAATCTTTTTTGACCTTTACTCATAGTCCAAATAACTTTTCTTTTGCCAGCGAAATCTTATTTCAGTCACATAAATTATTAACTAAAGTAAAAAAAAAAAAACTCCCGGGTAACGCTGGGTAGGGGCATCTAGTTAAATATATAATTTCTTAACTTTGACATTGGTTGATAAAGCAGCAGATCCCCTTCCAAAATTCTAACCCTTTATCACTGTGGTAAGGGTGATGGCAACGTAATACTATCAGAGTTAACAAGGTAACACGGCTCGGGTGAAAATCCAAAAGGAATACACATCAAGATCCAGTGTCCTCTCATCGTTTCTTCATCTGCGAGTGCCAAACAAGAACGTGTCAGATGCAGAATCCCAAATCCATGGAATTAGGATAATAACATTGCATGTGCAACCGCCTTTCTTTTGTGTGTTCTGGACCAAACCTTCCCCGGCTTTGTATGCAACCGATGGGCCTTGTTGCTCTGGGTGTCAGGTTAAACCTAGAATCTTGAAGGCATAACGAATAGCTATGACCAATGATGAGGACTTCACACTGACCAAAAAATCCTGAGGCACAATCTGCATGGGCTCTGCAGAAGTCTGATTCGATCATCATCAGCAGCAGCAGCAGTTGCAGCAGCAGCACAGGCACCAATAGTTTTTGGCAATTACAATTCATCCTTTATGACGTCTTAAATGATGAATGGCTTTTGCCAACTCCTTCTCATATGGCATCACACTGCTTTTAGCAGCTACCATTCATGCTTTGTGACATCATCCATTTTCAAGTAAATACATATATTTTTTTCTTCTTCTTCTTCTTCTTTCTTGTGCCAGCTCCCTCAAAGCTGCAGCTCGGTCTTGGCAAGCCAGGTTCTCGTCTCGTCATCAAGGTCCGCTATGCCCTGCTCGCCATTGGGTGGTTTGAACAGCGGGCATTCCTCTATGACGTGTGTAACTGTCTGTTCTGGGTGGCCACATTCACAGGCAGCACCCTCTCTCAGACCCCAGTCTCTCATTGTGGCAGAAAAACGGCCCACACCAGTTCTCAGGCGGTTCAGATTGGTCCATTGCCTTCGTGGCAGCTCAGCCCCTGGTATGACGTCTGGGTCGGTGATGAACATGTGCAGTCGGTGTTGGTCAGCTTGCTGCCAATCTTCCCTCCAGCGGTTCTTGAGGGGACGAAGACAGGCTCTACGTGCCCCCCTCGACTAGTAGCTGAAAGCAATACCACCTCTTACGAGTCAAGGAACGCTTACAGTGAAACTAATGTCTTCAACCAGCCATCCCTCTCCGCGACAGTACTCTCACGCATCCTTTTCAGGACGGGCGACTCCGGTCGTCGAAAGTCAACATCTAGCAATTCTGCAGCTCAACATCGAAGGGCTAACTATTTTTTTCTTGATAATATTCATCTCGGTTTCTTGGTCTTTTGACTAAGATCAAATATTCATCTCGGTTTCTTGGTCTTTTGACTAAGATCAAAGTGTAGTATCTGTTCCGATGGATACTGCACCCCATACTGGTATTGTCTTGGCCTTCAGGTCTTGATTTACGCCGGTCAATGGGTCTGTCCTGTGCAGTTCTAGGAAGTCTCCCAGGCTTTGCCTCCCCTCTTTGGGGAGGAGTAAGTTTATTGCTTACTGTCTGAGGCGCCCTGCCCAGGCAATTTAAAAAAAACCCTAAGTACTCTTCCTCTGGAGTGCAAATTCCCACTTTCCGACCTTGTGTCACATTCTACTTTGTGGGAAGTAGATAAATAGGGTTATACACTAACACACAGGGTCACCTGACCTTAAAGGTGGTGTTGTTTTTCATACCAAGTCGAGGACAATCAGTCCGACAGAGTCTGGGCCATTTGAGTTAGGTGGCCTTTTTTCTGTCAGGCTGAGGCATGTTTCTGTGCAATTCTAGGAAGTTCACCTTCCCAGGCTTTACCTTCTCTCTTTTGAATAGAGGTTAGTTTATTGCTAATCGCCCGAGGCGCCCCTACCGGGGAATGCCGCCGGGCTACTCAGGCATTTTTTGTAGGCCAGAGTTGTTGGCCTCTTAGGCGCTAGCTTTTCACTCACCACCTTCAGACTTTGTGCCATATCTTCCCGGAGGAAGTTAAATACTAACACACAAGGACGAAAAAAACTTTCTGCGAACAAATTCTAATAATCTTGATGAAGAGAGGAAGAATTTTGATTTCTTTTACTGACCTTTTGTCGGCTTCTTCTCGAAATCTTTTGGTGAGAATTTCCAGTTCATAATCACTGATGTGCGGACACAGTTCCGTCACAATTTCTTGAAATTCTTCTTTTGAGACGAACCCTGTGCGATAAGGATCCATTCCAAGAAATTCCCTCTGCAAATCCTCCCACATATAATCAATCTGAAAGAAACATTTAAATAAAAGACATCAAAACATTGGGAAATCTATATCATAAAAGTGAATATATGCTTCAATAATCACGTATGCAAATTTCTTTTTATGAGCAAAGAAAGGGAGGCTTAAACTTAATAACTGATAATATTCTATTATATAAAGGGATTTTTTTTTCATTCATTTTACTTCAGTAAAAGTTCTCAGAAATCACGGGACCCTATACATATACACACACACACACACACACACACACACACACACATATATATATATATATATATACTCTCGTTTCATTTTACTTCAGTCGAATTTCTCGGAAATCAAGGGGCCCCTTCCTGGGGCTCACAGTTGATCTCTATATGAGATACATAGATATTCGAATATTCCATTAAAGTTCTTCTCTACCTCTCAAACGTTGAGTTAATAAAGAAGTGACTAACATTAATTTCCCTCTCCCCAATTGACCAGTTAACCATGTTATAGTATATCTTTTTTGTGGTCTTTTAGTCTTACCGGATTCCAGGACAAGAATTCATCTAGTCTAGTGGAGTATCCAGCTAAGTGCTGTTACTAGAGGCAACATCACTCGGAGAAGGGGCACCAGTCCTTGTATAAGCTAGTGTTGGTTAGCCATACCGAGGGGATCTTATTTGAGCTTCGAACACTATGTTATTTTGAATATTTAGTCAGGGTTTACTTGTCCTGACAAACCCTTTTACAGAGAGACCTTAGATATTCGAGGTAAGTGTCCAGTAGGCATTCAAGTTCTCTCGTCTTGTCTGTATGTATGTATGTATGTATGTATTGTTGTATGTCTGTATGTATGCATGTATGTATGTATGTATGTATGTATGTATGTATTGTTGCATGTATGTATGTATGTATTGTTGCATGTATGTATGTATGTATGTATGTATGTATGTATGTATGTATGTATGTATGTATTGTTGTATGTATGTATGTATGTATTGTTGTATGTATTGTTGTATGTATTGTTGCATGTATGTATGTATGTATGTATGTATGTCTGTATGTATGTATGTATTGTTGCATGTATGTATGTATGTATGTATGTATGTATGTATGTATGTATGTATGTATTGTTGTATGTATGTATGTATGTATTGTTGTATGTATTGTTGTATGTATTGTTGCATGTATGTATGTATGTATGTATGTATGTATGTATGTATGTATTGTTGCATGTATGTATGTATGTATGTATGTATTGTTGTATGTATGTATGTATGTATGTATTGTTGTATGTATGTATGTATGTATTGTTGCATGTATGTATGTATGTATGTATGTATTGTTGCATGTATGTATGTATGTATGTATGTATGTATGTATGTATTGTTGCATGTATGTATGTATGTATGTATGTATGTATGTATGTATTGTTGTATGTATGTATGTATGTATGTATGTATGTATTGTTGTATGTATGTATGTATGTATATATGTATTGTTGTATGTATGTATGCATGTATGTATTGTTGTATGTATGTATGTATGTATGTATTGTTGTATGTATGTATGTATGTATGTATGTATGTATGTATTGTTGTATGTATGTATGTATTGTTGTATGTATGTATGTATGTATGTATTGTTGTATGTATGTATTGTTGTATGTATGTATGTATTGTTGTATGTATGTATGTATGTATTGTTGTATGTATGTATGTATGTATGTATGTATGTATGTATGTATGTATGTATGTATTGTTGTATGTATGTATGTATGTATGTATGTATATATGTATTGTTGTATGTATGTATGTATGTATTGTTGTATGTATGTATGCATGTATGTATTGTTGTATGTATGTATGTATGTATGTATGTATGTATTGTTGTATGTATGTATGCATGTATGTATTGTTGTATGTATGTATGTATGTATGTATGTATGTATATGTATTGTTGTATGTATGCATGTATGTATGTATGTATGTATTGTTGTATGTATGTATGCATGTATGTATTGTTGTATGTATGTATGTATGTATGTATGTATATATGTATTGTTGTATGTATGCATGTATGTATGTATGTATGTATGTATGTATGTATGTATGTATTGTTGTATGTATGTATGTTCAGCTAAAAGTTTAAAAAAACTAAATTAATCTACAGACGCAGATACTTTATTTCTTAGTTTATTTTTTAAGTAAAACTTATTTCGCATATTTTTAAAAAAATTATTTTTTGTAAAATTTTACTTGCGTATTTGTTGTTTTTTTGTTTGTAAGTTTTACCTCGCTTAGTTGTTTCGCTTTCTGACAAAAGTAGATTACTTACTGTAACGCCGGGTAGCCCTGCTCGTATCAAATTAAAAAAATATCAAGCACTAACTAAAAAAGTAAAGGACACACTAAAAATATTACACATGCTAGAAGTCACCCGGGAGTGAATGAACCCTATATTATAATTTTAATTATTTTTTCTATAATTTTCATGTTATAAATAAAATAAAATAAAATAAAGTTAAACGTTGTCATTGCTGTTTATGGATGTCCGACAATCAAACACATGTGGCCATATTTAGATGTGGGTATGTAAAAATAATGTTAGAAACGGTATTTTTCTACATAAGGCTAGAATAAGCATTAGAAGGTTAGAGTAGCGGAAAATTCTATTAGAAGTTAACAGACGAGTTAGAACTACGACTCAGAATCCAGTCCTAGTTTTCATTGTCGCTCGATCAATCTTTCTAGACAAGAAAACTTATCTGTTCTCAATTTGAATCCTAGTTTTATAACAATTTCATCCAATTAATAATTGAATAATCGAACGATACCCTAATAGTTTAAGCTAACTAATTTGGCTAAAAAAAACGGCATAGATTTTTTAAAAATTGAAAGTATTTATGCGATTTAAAGACGTTCGATCGATTTTATTGCAAAATCGATTTTTAAATAACATATTCTTTCAAAAATGTAAATATTTTTTACAAGAAGTTAAAAAAAAAAAGACAAGCACTGAGCGAAGCAAAATTGAAATTAAAAAAAAACTCCCGGGCAACGCTGGATATGTCTCAGCTCGCAACTGCTAATGCAAGCATGAATATACTTGGTTGGCGTCTCCAAGTCTAATTCTTCAAAAGTTTAATTGTAAATGTCTCTGACTCAGGGTTGCCAGACTATAATAAATGCTTCAAGCCAAACTTTGGCACCAAAAAAAGCCCAAACAAAGCAAATATTCATGAAAAAAGGCCAAATTGAAAACTTTCGAATTGACTGTTTAAAGCAGGGGCGGGCAACCTCTGGCCCGTGGGCCACATCTGGCCCGGCAAGGTTTAGCGTCCGGCCTGCCACCCTGCTATGCTTTATTATTGCAATCCGGCCTGCGGACCTCCAAGTAAAACTCATATCATTTTGTGACATAGACGTAAAAGTGGGTTTCAATTAAGATTTACAGTGGGATAAAAATGTATGAATATCAGCGAGCGATGATGCATGTATATTTCATTTTTCTTTAACTATTAATTTCAAATTATTGGCCTGAGATAAAAATAGAAAAAGAGAAAGAGAGAGGCAAAGAGGAAACGAGAGTCGAGGAAAGGGCATGAAACATAACCTATGTGAGGTGTGTCAAAACGAATGCTAGATCAACTTGCTACTTCCTCCGTCATTATCTTTTATGATTCCAAAATGGCTCTTCGTCGGCGCCTTTTATAGCATCACATACAGAAGTCTCTTGCGAAAAAATATCAGATTTGTAGAGTGTTCAATGTAATTTTTGTACTACAATTTATTCATGTAAACAAAATATAGTCATTCTGAGATTTCGTTTTTCACTCCGGCCCGCGATCTCCTTCCAAAAGTCTCATCTGGCCCTCACTTTGAAAAGGTTGCCCGCCCCTGGTTTAAAGGCTTCAAAATCAGTCGAATTTCGCACGGACACAATAGACATTGTTGTGTCGGACATAACTTTCATAAATACACATTGTCAGATGCAATAAACTTTAAATGTACACAGAATGAAGACTTCACGAGAACAAAACGTGTATCAATACAGGAAATGACAGAAGAAATTGACCAATAAAAAGATGTCGTTATTATAACCAATCAAAAAGCGAGTAGATCCTCTAGTCGCTTTTTGATTGGTTATAATAACGATAATTGATGACATTCTCTGTGGTAAGAATCGTTTAATTTACACCATAAAATATTTACTTGAATTAAAAAATAATTTTAAATAAAACAATTACTTAATTATAACGTGTTCTGGAATATTTACTATCAAATAGATATTTATGCAAAATTATCGAAAAAAAGTTACAATTTAAGCCAAATAAAAAAAAGACCAAATACAATTGTTGAAGTCGAAACTGCCTTAAAAAGAAGCTAAATTAGCCAAATTTGGCCATAAAAATGCTAATCGGCAACCCTGCTGTATGAAATCCTTCAATATTTTTATATCCAAGAAATAATTTGCTGAATTGTGTATCAGCTCAAAATAAAAAGTATTTTTTCTATTCACTTAAAACTACATCAAGTTTAACATATATCCGGTGGGATATGGGGAAGGACAGGCTATCCTGTAGTGTCATACCTTTGCACGGAGTCCATCTCTTAACATGTCCGAAGCACAATTTAGTTTCTTTGAGCGCATCATGAAGTCTGAATCTCCCTTAATAGGGGGACAAATTTTGGCATTCGGGTATGAAGCTGTTTTGGGGCAGAAATCCACATTGGTGATGCACATCTCCCATAAACTGCGTATTTCACCTCGAGAAATTTTAGGGATGATATCAAATCTGAAAAATATTGATGAAAATAATTTAAATTGTCATAAAAATATCTGTTTGCAATGTTCAGTTTAGAAGTTTAAAAACATTCAGACAAGAAATCTCTATTTATTGGCCTCCCAACAAAATGAGACAAAATTAGTGTAGAATAGCATCATTGAGGCCGATCGTCTAGTGGGGGTTAGGGTTAGGATTAGGGTTAGTGGGTGTTAGGGTTAGGGTTAGTGGGTGTTAGGGTTAGTGTTAGTGGGTGTGGCTTAACGTTGTCAGGTTGAAAACTCTTAAAGCTGGACTGAGTTATGAAAAGGCTGTTCTTGCATGGGATTTGTTAGCACTAAAATAGTCAAAAATGAAGGCTTCTTGTTGAACGAAACAAAAATTAATTAGAAAATTAATTTGTACGATATTACTGGGCGGATACTTAATATAATCAGACCCTTCTTAGCTAAAAGAAAGATTCAGGTCGTCGTAGATGGCTGGACATTTAAACAACATCACATTCATCCGAGTGTGCCTCGGGGGGTCGATCCTTGAGCGTTTATTATTTCTGATTTTCATAAACGACCTCACTGATGCAATCATGTCCGAGATGGGTATATTTGCTGAATACTTAGAAAATGACCTTCAGTCTGTAGCGTAATGGGGGACATAAATGGATGGTTACATTTAATGCTAATAAGACAAATCTATTTTCCTTTAACAATTATAAGATACCTTTTAAACCACCGATTGCCATGGTTGATAGCACCCTTCCTGAGAGTCCAACATTGAAACTCCTCAGCCTAATATTCACAGATAATATGAAGATACTGCCAAGTCTGCTGCAAATAAAGTAGACTCCCTCTACTGGGCTAGAAAACTTCTCACACCTGCCAATATCCTATATCTCTATAAAGCCACCATTCGCCCATGCATGGAGTATCGTTACCACATCTAGGCTGGTGCAGAAATTTAAATGTAATGTGAACAAGCATCTTGCTGAACAACCCCCAACTTAGGATGATCCTATAAATATGGCCCTTAATTCACAATAACTGCTTATGTTTTACTGGCAGTGTGCCTTGTTTGGAGAAAAAAAAAATTTTTTAATTAAAATTAACAAAAAAAACTCTGAAATAATTTTCAAATTGTTTGCTGCTTTTTTTATTCGGGTTCTCATACATAAGTCGGCACAGTTTTGGGAGAGAAAGAGAGACAACCTCAGTTTGTTTCAACTACTCATTTTTTATGACCGCATTAGTTCTCAGTCATACATTTTGTATGGGTGAGCATGTAATCAAATCAACCAATGGTTGAGCGTCCCATTATCACATGATCTCAGACTCCACGCATTAGGAAAAAAATAACTCAAACAATGGCACAAGTACATATGGATAAAAAAAATGTGCAAAATGCGACATCACATGTATAAGTACTGTAAATTACTCTTCGATTGATGCCAGTCGGCAACACTTCTGATGATCAATAATGTTGTGAACCTGTAGTAAACTGTTAAGCTAAGTACGTTTTATTATATATATATATATATATATATATATATATATATATATATATATATATATATATATATATATTAAAATAAATGTTGGGAAGTACAAAATTTATATATGCTTTTAAAAGGAACGGAAATCTCTCTAAGGCTCTTTCAACTATCATCTCGTCAGGAGAAAATCGATAGTTCAGATAAATAAATAATATTGGCAAAAGTAAAGAGCACAAGAGGAATTGAACGTACCAAGAAATTAACGATGGGCGGTTAAAATGAATTTAATTCAAAGTCGTTAAAACGATTAAAAAGGCATAGCGTGAGATAAAATAAAAGGGGGGGTCAAAGTTTGCTAAATAGATTCAATGTTTTAATGAATTCCTTCTGCCGGCGTAAGGAAGGCTTACGAATGGCGATAGAGACAGATTACAAAATTTTCAAATGTTATTTGGAATCCACTCTATTACAGACCTCAAAACACTCTATTTTATAGCTACTGGCACAACATGGATTTTCAACTAAATGCTGGCCAATAGCAGAGTCCAAAGTCACAGAGGAAGGGTTACAAAGGGATCCTGCCCTTCCCTGCCCTAATCCTAGATGGAACGTGCTGGTTTATGCGGGTCTGCATAGAGCAGATTCCACTTCTTGGCGGTATATCGCGCTCGCTGGTTGCATACCAGTCGAGTTTCTGATCTCGACAATCAGTGTGACAGAAACTGGGGCACTTCAGTGGCCTTTGATCTGCCAGGCTGAGATATTTGTCCTGGGTAGTCCTAGAAGGTCTACCTTCCCAGGTCTTGCCTCCCTTCTTTGGGGTGGAGTAAGTTTATTGCTTATTGTCTGAGGCGCCCCAACTGGGAAATACTGAAGAGACTGCCCAGGCAATTTTTAAAAGGCCAGAGTGCTCCTTCTTGACTCTCCCCACCTTTCGGCCTTGTGTCACGTCTCCCTGCGCTGGGAACGAAGTAAATACCAGCGGATTCCAAAATTATTACATCTGCGAAAGTTGGCTGAGAATTGTATCACCTAAATACCGGTCGAGAATCCGTTCTTGATAATCAGTCCAACAGAAACCGACCATTTCGGTGGCCTTTATCTGTCGGACTGAGGTATTATGTCTTAGGTAGTCCTAGGAGGTCCACCCTCCTAGGGCTTGCCTTCCCTCTTTGGGAAGAGATCGGTTTATTGCCAATTGCCTGAGGCGCCCCTACCGGAGAATGCTGACAGAACTGCCCAGGCTATTTTTAGAGGTTAGCCTGGCTCTTCCGCTGGGGTGCTGGCCCCCCCCCCCCCCACCACCACAACTTCCGGCTTTGTACCACATCTTCCTGCCATGGGAAGGAAGTAAATAAAGAGGATTCCAAAAACCATTTGAAAACTTTGTAATCTGTCTCTATCGCCATTCGTAAACCTTTCTTGTTCCGGCAGAAGGAATTGCATTAAAACATTGAATCTATTTAGCAAACTTTGACCCCCCCCTTTTATTTTATCTCACGCTGTGTCTTTTTAATCGTTTTAACGACTTTGAATTAAATTCATTTTAATCATCCATCGTTAATTTTTTGGTACGTTCAATTCCCCTTGTGCTCTTTACTTTTGCCAATATTATTTATTTATCTGAACTATCGATTTTCTCGTGACGAGATGATAGTTGAAAGGGCCTTAGAGAGATTTCCGTTAATTATTTTTAAAAGCATATATATATATATATATATATATATATATATATATATATATATATATATATATATATATATATAGAGAGAGAGAGAGAGAGAGAGAGAGAGAGAGAGAGAGAGAGACAGACAGACAGACAGACAGAAAGAAAGAATGTACATAGGCCCGTGGAGCAACGGATAAAATGTTTATTAACAATCAGTTCTAAATGATAGTCTTCTTGAGGTTGAACTTCCAGTCCTTACTACAGGTGATAATAACTAAGAATAACATTATAATTAATTAACACTTCTACCGACCATGGCTGACACAGAACAAGAACAATCTAAAGACTCAAGATTCAACACCTATGACGTCATTCTATACCATCTGACCTTTTAACCTTCTGAGACATTTTCCGCCCTTGAACACCCCACCCCGCGCATTTTAATGAACATGCTAAATTAAACTAATTGAATTATCCACCTTAATCTATTAAAATATAGCAGTTATTACAAAAAATATCATCGGATTCAACGGGAGCGGTCATTATTTGTTTGCGTATTGTTTTATATTATGTAGTAAATTAATAGCAGGCAAATAATAAATAAGGACGGACTGTTTTGTGAAATGTAAACTGTGTTTATTACTTCCCGGTGTCGATGATTGTAGTCACAGTACACAATTGTTAGGGGGAAAAGTCTTTGCTACCACCTATATGGAGTTGGTTTTTCGGAGAGACGTTGATGGTGGGCCAAATGTAGTATTGAGTGTTAGGTTAAAAAAAATAATAACAACTTTACTAAAACACGCTCGAGTGAATAAGTGTAGTATAGCGGTGAGTTTAGTAGCCTGTTTTGTATATGGTTATTTTCCTATACTCCGAGAAGGTACAGGGGAAGAAACGTCTCTACTTTATATATTACTAGCGGGGCTACCCGGCGTTGCTCGGGGTCATAAAAACATAATTGAAGAAAAATTGTGTGTGTAACATCTTTATATTAAAACTTCTATTTCTCTCCTTCTCTCTCTATAGCTGTCTCTTTATCTTTCTACTTTTCTCTACCCTGGTCGCTACTTTTAAATTTTGCCTTTTGCGAAAGCTGTTTCTTCCCCACCATTTCATCCTACGTTTCACAGGGCAATAGTATGACTTATTTCTATAAAAAGTACCACCACTGTCTGCGCCTTCTATATAGGTACTTATAACCGCCCCGGTGTTCATACTATATATTTTGATTCCCCTCATGATATCCTTCATCATTTTAACTCCCCTCGTTGTATTCATCATTTTCGATCTCCTCATACTATTAATCATTTTCAATCCCCTCATAATATTCTTCATCATTTTCAATCTCCTCATACTATTAATCATTTTCAATCCCCTCATAATATTCTTCATCATTTTCAATCCTCTCGTAATATTCCTCATCATTTTCAATCCGCTAATGATATTCTTAATAATTTTCAATCCTCTCATGATATTCTTCATTTTTTCAATCCTCTCATGATATTCTTCATTAATTTCAATCCCCTCATGATATTCTTAATCATTTTCGATCCCCTCATGATATTCTTCTAATTTTCAATCCCCTCATGATACTATTCATCATTTTCAATCCTCTCATGGTATTCTTCATCATTTCCAATCCTGTCAGTCTATTCTTTATAATTTTCAATCCTCTCATGACATTCTTCATCATTTTCAATCCTCTCATGACATTCTTCATCATTTTCAATCCCCTCATGATAGTCTTCATCATTTTTAATCCTCTCATGAGAGTCTTCATCATTTTTAATCCTCTCATGATAGTCTTCATCATTTTCAAACCTCTCATGATAGTCTTCATCATTTTCAATCCTCTCATGATATTCTTCATCATTTTCAATCCCCTCATGATATTATTCATCATTTTAAATCCCCTCATGGTATTCCTCATCATTTCCAATCCTGTCAGTCTATTCTTCATCATTTTCAATCCTCTCATGACATTCTTCATCATTTTCAATCCTCTCATGACATTCTTCATCATTTTCAATCCCCTTATGATAGTCTTCATCATTTTCAATCCCCTCATGATAGTCTTCATCATTTTCAATCCCCTCATGATAGTGTACATCATTTTCAATCCCCTCATTATAGTCTTCATCATTTTCAATCCGCTCATGATAGTCTTCATCATTTTCAATCCTCTCATGATAGTCTTCATCATTTTCAATCCTCTCATGATAGTCTTCATCATTTTCAATCCTCTCATGATAGTCTTTATCATAGCTCTATCTAGGATATTGAGCACTTTTCTCCCGGACAACGTCGACTACTTTGAAACACAAGGAAGCCTCATAAGCACTACTGAAATCACTTAGGTATCCTCTCTCCTTCTGATCTGCGAAATAGTCCAAAGTGGAACAAAGATGGCGTTAAAATATTTTCCAAACCTATCACTACAGTAGCTCTATCTAGGACATTGAGCACTTTTCTCCCGGACAACGCCGAGTACTTTGATAATCAAGGAGGCCTCCTGGGGACTACTGAAATCACTTAGGTATCCTCTCTCCTTCTGATCTGCGAAATAGTCCAAAGGGGAACGAAGATGGCGTTAAAATATTTTCCAAACCTATCACTACAGTAGCTCTATCTAGGATATTGAGAACTTTTCTCCCGGACAACGCCGTCTATTTCAAAATCAAAGAGGCCTCCTGAGCACTACTGAAATTACTTTTATCGATTACCCCATCCTTTTCAGCGTAGATGCTGTTAAAATATTATCCAAACCTATCACTACAGTAGCTCTATCTAGGACATTGAGCACTTTTTTACCGGACAACGCCGAGTACTTTGAAAATCAAAAAGGCCTCCTGGGGACTACTGAAATCAGTTAGGTATCCCCCCTCCTTTTCATCTGCAAAATTGTCCAAAGGGGAACAGAGATGGCGTTAAAATATTTTCTAAACCTATCACTACAGTAGCTCTATCTAGGATATTGAGCACTTTTCTCCCGGACAACGCCGAGTACTTTGAAAATCGAGGAGGCTTTATGAGCACTCCTGAAATCCCTTAGGTACCCTCTCTCAGTCTGATCTGCGAAATAGTCCAAAGGGGAACGAAGATGGCGTTAAAATATTTTCCAAACCTATCACTACAGTAGCTCTATCTAGGACATTAGGCCCTTTTCTCCCGGACAACGCCGAGTACTTTGAAAATCAAAGAGGCCTCCTGGGGACTACTGAAATCACTTAGGTATCCTCCCTCCTTTTCATCTGCAAAATTGTCCAAAGGGGAACGAAGATTGCGTTAAAATATTTTCTAAACCTATCACTACAGTAGCTCTATCTAGGATATTGAGCACTTTTCTCCCGGACAACGCCGAGTACTTTGAAAATCGAGGAGGCTTTATGAGCACTCCTAAAATTCTTTTAGGTATCCTCTCACCTTCTGATTGGTGAAATAGTCCAAAGGGGAACGAAGATGGCGTTAAAATATTTTCCAAACCTATCACTACAGTAGCTCTATCTAGGACATTGAGCACTTTTCTCCCGGACAACGCCGAGTACTTTGAAAATCGAGGAGGCTTAATGAGCACTCCTGAAATCACTTAGGTATCCTCTCTCCTTCTGATCTGCAAAATAGTCCAAAGGAGAACGAAGATGGCGTTAAAATATTTCCAAACCTATCACTACAGTAGCTCTATCTACGACATTGAGCACTTTTCTCCCGGACAACGCCGAGTACTTTGATAATCATGGAGGCCTCCTGGAAACTACAGAAATCACTTAGGTATCCTCTCTCCTTGTGATCTGCGAAATAGTCCAAAGGGGAACGAAAATGGCGTTAAAATATTTTCCAAACCTATCACTACAGTAGCTCTATCTAGGATATTGAGCACTTTTCTCCCGGACAACGCCAAGTACTTTGAAAATCGAGGAGGCTTCCTGAGCACTCCTGAAATCCTTTAGGTATCCTCTCTCCTTCTGATCTGCGAAATAGTCCAAAGGGGAACGAAGATTGCGTTAAAATATTTTCCAAACCTATCACTCCAGTAGCTCTATCTAGGACATTGAGCACTTTTCTCCCGGACAACGCCGAGTACTTTAATAATAAAGGAGGCCTCCTGAGGACTACTGTAATCACTTAGATATCCTCTCTCCTGCTGATCTGCGAAATAGCTCAAAGGGGAACGAATATGGCGTTAAAATATTATCCAAACCTATCACTACAGTAGCTCTATCTAGGATATTAAGCACTTTTCTCCCGGACAACGCCGAGTATTTCAAAATCAAATGGCCCTCCTGAGCACTACTGAAATAACTGTTATCGATTCCCCATCCTTTTCAGCGTAGATTCTGTTAAAATATTATCCAAACCTATCACTACAGTAGCTCTATCTAGGACATTGAGCAATTTTTTCCCGGACAACGCCGAGTACTTTGAAAATCGAAGAGGCCTGCTGGGGACTACTGAAATCACTTAGGTATCCTCCCTTCTTTTTCATCTGCACAATTGTCCAAAGGGGAACGAAGATGGCGTTAAAATATTTTCTAAACCTATCACTACAGTAGCTCTATCTAGGACATTGAGCACTTTTCTCCCGGACAACGCCGAGTACTTTGATAATCAAGGAGGCCTCCTGGGGACTACAGAAATCACTTAGGTATCCTCTCTCCTTCTGATCTGCGAAATAGTCCAAAGGGGAACGAAGATTGCGTTAAAATATTTTCCAAACCTATCACTACAGTAGCTCTATCTAGGATATTGAGCACTTTTCTCCCGGACAACGCCGAGTACTTTGGAAATCGAGGAGCCTTCATGAACACCCATGAAATCCCTTAGGTATCCTCTCTCCTTCTGATCTGCGAAATAGTCCAAAGGGGAACGAAGATGGCGTTAAAATATTTTCCAAACCTATCACTACAGTAGCTCTATCTAGGATATTGAGCACTTTTCTCCCGGACAACGCCGAGTATTTCAAAATCAAAGTGGCCTCCTGAGCACTACTGAAATAACTCTTATCGATTACCCCATCCTTTTCAGCGTAGATGCTGTTAAAATATTATCCAAACCTATCACTACAGTAGCTCTATCTAGGACATTGAGCACTTTTCTCCCGGACAACGCCCAGTACTTTGATAATCAAGGAGGCCCCCTGGATACTACGGAAATCACTTAGGTATCCTCTCTCTTTGTGATCTGCGAAATAGTCCAAAGGGGAACGAAGTTGGCGTTAAAATATTTTCCAAACCTCTCACTACAGTAGCTCTATCTAGGATATTGAGCACTTTTCTCCCGGACAACGCCGAGTACTTTGAACATCGAGGAGGCCTCCTGGGGACTACTGAAATCAGTTAGGTATCCCCCCTCTTTTTCATCTGCAAAATTGTCCAAAGGGGAACGAAGATGGCGTTAAAATATTTTCTAAACCTATCACTACAGTAGCTCTATCTAGGACATTGAGCACTTTTCTCCCGGACAACGCCGAGTACTTTGATAATCAAGGAGGCCTTCTGGAGACTACTGAAATCACTTAGGTATCCTCTCTCCTTCTGATCTGCGAAATAGTCCAAAGGGGAACGAAGATGGCGTTAAAATATTTTCCAAACCTATCACTACAGTAGCTCTATCTAGGATATTGAGAACTTTTCTCCCGGACAACGCCGTCTATTTCAAAATCAAAGAGGCCTCCTGAGCACTACTGAAATAACTCTTATCGATTACCCCATCCTTTTCAGCGTAGATTCTGTTAAAATATTATCCAAACCTATCACTACAGTAGTTCTATCTAGGACATTGAGCACTTTTTTCCCGGACAACGCCGAGTACTTTGAAAATCAAAGAGGCCTCCTGGGGACTACTGAAATCAGTTAGGTATCCCCCCTCCTTTTCATCTGCAAAATTGTCCAAAGGGGAACGAAGATGGCGTTAAAATATTTTCTAAACCTATCACTACAGTAGCTCTATCTAGGATATTGAGCACTTTTCTCCCGGACAACGCCGAGTACTTTTAAAATCGAGGAGGCTTTATGAGCACTCCTGAAATCCCTTAGGTACCCTCTCTCAGTCTGATCTGCGAAATAGTCCAAAGGGGAACGAATATGGCGTTAAAATATTTTCCAAACCTATCACTACAGTAGCTCTATCTAGGACATTGAGCACTTTTCTCCCGGACAACGCCGAGTACTTTGATAATCAAGGAGGCCTCCTGGGGACTACTGAAATCACTTAGGTATCCTCCCTCCTTTTAATCTGCAAAATTGTCCAAAGGGAAACGAAGATGGCGTTAAAATATTTTCCAAAACCTATCACTACAGTAGCTCTATCTAGGATATTGAGCACTTTTCTCCCGGACAACGCCCAGTACTTTGAAAATCGAGAAGGTTTCATAAACACCCATGAAATCCTTTAGGTATCCTCTCTTATTCTGATCTGTAAAATAGTCCAAAGGGGAACGAAGATGGCGTTAAAATATTTTCCAAAACCTATCACTACAGTAGCTCTATCTAGGACATTGAGCACTTTTCTCCCGGACAACGCCGAGTACTTTGATAATCAAGGAGGCCTCCTGGGGACTACTGAAATCACTTAGGTATCCTCTCTCCTTCTGATCTGCGAAATAGTCCAAAGGGGAACGAAGATGGCGTTAAAATATTTTCCAAACCTATCACTACAGTAGCTCTATCTAGGATATTGAGCACTTTTCTCCCGGACAACGCCGAGTATTTCAAAATCAAAGAGGCCTCCTGAGCACTACTCAAATAACTCTTATCGATACCCCATCCTTTTCAGCGTAGATGCTGTTAAAATATTATCCAAACCTATCACTACAGTAGCTCTATCTAGGACATTGAGCACTTTTTTCCCGGACAACGCCGAGTACTTTGAAAATCAAAGAGGCCTCCTGGGGACTACTGAAATCAGTTAGGTATCCCCCCTCCTTTTCATCTGCAAAATTGTCCAAAGGGGAACGAAGATGGCGTTAAAATATTTTCTAAACCTATCACTACAGTAGCTCTATCTAGGATATTGAGTACTTTTCTCCCGGACAACGCCGAGTACTTTGAAAATCGAGGAGGCTTCATGAGCACTACTGAAATCCCTTAGGTATCCTCTCTCCTTCTGATCTGCCAAATAGTCCTGAGGCGCTCATACCGACGAATGCCGACATTCCCCCTCCCCAGATTTCGCCTGAGGCGCTCATACCGACGAATGCCGACATTCCCCCTCCCCGGATTTCGCCTGAGGCGCTCACACTTCAACACTGCTCAAAAAAGGAGTAGATAATGGATGGGATTAGGGCATCATGACAACGGAACCGATACGACCCTACCTCAACACTTCTCAAAAAAGGAGGAGATAATGGATGGGATGAGGGCATCATGACAACGGAACCGATACGACCTTACCTCAACACTTCTTAAAAAAGGAGGAGATAATGCATGGGATGAGGGCATCATGACAACGGAACCGATACGACCCTACCTCAACACTTCTCAAAAAAGGAGGAGATAATGCATGGGATGAGGGCATCATGACAACGGAACCGATACGACCCTACCTCAACACTTCTCAAAAAAGGAGGAGATAATGTATGGGATGAGGGCATCATGACAACGGAACCGATACGACCCTACCTCAACACTTCTCAAAAAAGGAGGAGATAATGCATGGGATGAGGGCATCATGACAACGGAACCGATACGACCCTACCCCTACACTTCTCAAAAAAGGAGGAGGTAATTCATGGGATGAGCACATCATGACAACGGAACCGATACTATTCTACATCTACACTTCTCAAAAAAGGAGGAGGTTATGCATGGGATCAGTACATCATGACAACGGAACCGATACTACCCTACCCCTACACTTCTCAAAAGAGGAGGAGGTAATGCTCACACCGGCGAATACCGTAACCCCCCCTCCCTAATTTGGCTTGAAAGGAGGAGGTAATTCCTATCATGATAACAGAACGGCCACAGGGAGAGAGGGGGGGGGAATATTAGCGTCTATTAAGAAAGAAAGTGTGAGAGGGAAATATGACAGAAAGGAAAACTGCCACTCTCTGACGTCATGATGACCTGATATAACCGGACACAATTTAGGTCAAGACCGGGTACATCCGGCAAGGGATTATGGGACAGGTGCGGATGTGATTGAGCAACCCTTGTTTCACTACACACTCTTAACGTAGGATTCCTATGTTGTTATTGATGCATCCGGACAGAAGTTATTGGATGATCTGATAGAACCGGACACAATTTAGGGCAAGACCGGGTACATCCGGCAAGGGATTATGGGATGTTTACAATGACTCTGCATTTTTATCGGATTAGTACATAAATACATTAGATTATTTCGAATTTAGTACATATTAACGTTGAAAATGTCGTGGAAAATACGAAAAAACTGCTACCTTTTGTCGGAAAGTGGTCCGGTTGACTGTCAGCGAGTGAATCGTTTGTCGCGATTTTTAGATATTATGATTCCGGGATATGTACGGTGCTAAAGATATCAACTTTTTGACATGTCGCCGCGTAGTTTTTGAGGAGAAGCTTCACATACAAACAGACATACATACAGACAACTGCCCTTTATATAAGAGACTAGCGGGGCTACCCGGCGTTGCTCGGGGTCATAAAAACATATAATTGAAGAAAATTGCGTGTGTAACATCTTTATATTAAAACTTCTATTTCTCTCATTCTCTCTCTATAGCTGTCTCTTTATCTTTCTACTTTTCTCTACCCTGATCGCTACTTTTAAATTTTGCCTTTTGCGAAAGCTGTTTCTTCCCCACCATTTCATCCTACGTTTCACAGGGCAATAGTATGACTTATTTCTATAAAAAGTACCACCACTGTCTGCGCCTTCTATATATGGAACTTATAACCGCCCCGGTGTTCATACTATATATTTTGAATCCCCTCATGATATCCTTCATCATTTTAACTCCCCTCGTTGTATTCATCATTTTCGATCTCCTCATACTATTAATCATTTTCAATCCCCTCATAATATTCTTCATCATTTTAAATCTCCTCATACTATTAATCATTTTCAATCCCCTCATAATATTCTTCATCATTTTCAATCCTCTCGTAATATTCCTCATCATTTTCAATCCGCTCATGATATTCTTAATAATTTTCAATCCTCTCATGATATTCTTCATTTTTTCAATCCTCTCATGATATTCTTCATTATATTCAATCCCCTCATGATATTCTTCATCATTTTCAATCCCCTCATGATATTCTTAATCATTTTCAATCCTCTCATGGTATATTTCATCATTTTCGATCCCCTCATGATATTCTTCTCATTTTCAATCCCCTCATGATATTATTCATCATTTTCAATCCTCTCATGGTATTCTTCATCATTTCCAATCCTGTCAGTCTATTCTTCATAATTTTCAATGCTCTCATGACATTCTTCATCATTTTCAATCCTCTCATGACATTCTTCATCATTTTCAATCCCCTCATGATAGTCTTCATCATTTTCAATTCCCTCATGATAGTCTTCATCATTTTCAGTCCTCTCATGATAGTCTTTATCATTTTCAATCCTCTCATGTCAGTCTTCATCATTTTCAATCCTCTCATGATAGTTTTCATCATTTTTTATCCTCTCATGATAGTCTTCATCATTTTTAATCCTCTCAGGATAGTCTTCATCATTTTTAATCCTCTCATGATAGTCTTCATCATTTTCAATCCTCTCAAGATATTCTTCATCATTTTTAATCCCCTCATGATATTATTCATCATTTTAAATCCCCTCATCGTATTCTTCATCATTTCCAATCCTGTCAGTCTATTCTTCATCATTTTCAATCCTCTCATGACATTCTTCATCATTTTCAATCCTCTCATGACATTCTTCATCATTTTCAATCCCCTTATGATAGTCTTCATCATTTTCAATCCCCTCATGAGAGTCTTCATCATTTTCAATCCCCTCATGATAGTGTACATCATTTTCAATCCCCTCATTATAGTCTTCATCATTTTATATCCCCTCATGATAGTCTTCATCATTTTCAATCCTCTCATGATAGTCTTCATCATTTTCAATCCTCTCATGATAGTCTTCATCATTTTCGATCCTCTCATGATAGTCTTTATCATAGCTCTATCTAGGATATTGAGCACTTTTCTCCCGGACAACGGCGAGTACTTTGAAATCAAGGAGGCCTCATGAGCACTACTTAAATCACTTAGGTATCCTCTCTCCTTCTGATCTGCGAAATAGTCCAAAGGGGAACAAAGATGGCGTTAAAATATTTTCCAAACCTATCACTACAGTAGCTCTATCTAGGATATTGAGCACTTTTCTCCCGGACAACGCCGAGTACTTTGAAAATCGAGGAGGCTTCATGAGCACTCCTGAAATCCCTTAGGTATCCTCTCTCCTTCTGATCTGCGAAATAGTCCAAAGGGGAACGAAGATGGCGTTAAAATATTTTCCAAAACCTATCACTACAGTAGCTCTATCTAAGACATTGAGCACTTTTCTCCCGGACAACGCCGAGTACTTTGATAATCAAGGAGGCCTCCTGGGGACTACTGAAATAACTTAGGTATCCTCTCTCTTTCTGATCTGCGAAATAGTCCAAAGGGGAACGAAGATGGCGTTAAAATATTTTCCAAACCTATCACTACAGTAGCTCTATCTAGGATATTGAGCACTTTTCTCCCGGACAACGCCGAGTATTTCAAAATCAAAGAGGCCTCCTGAGCACTACTGAAATAACTCTTATCGATTACCCAATCCTTTTCAGCGTAGATACTGTTAAAATATTATCCAAACCTATCACTACAGTAGCTCTATCTAGGACATTGAGCACTTTTTTCCCGGACAACGCCGAGTACTTTGAAAAACAAAGAGGCTTCTTGGGGACTACTGAAATCAGTTAGGTATCCTCCCTCCTTTTCAGCTGCAAAATTGTCCAAAGGGGAACAAAGATGGCGTTAAAATATTTTCTAAACCTATCACTACAGTAGCTTTATCTAGGATATTGAGCACTTTTCTCCCGGACAACGCCGAGTACTTTGAAAATCGAGGAGGCTTCATGAGCACTCCTGAAATCCCTTAGGTATCCTCTCTTCTTTCTGATCTGCGAAATAGTCCAAAGGGGAACGAAGATGGCGTTAAAATATTTTCCAAACCTATCACTACAGTAGCTCTATCTAGGACATTGAGCACTTTTCTCCCGGACAACGCCGAGTACTTTGATTATCAAAGAGGTTTCCTGGGGACTACTGAAATCACTTAGGTATCCTCTCTTCTTCTGATCTGCGAAATAGTCCAAAGGGGAACGAAGATGGCGTTAAAATATTTTCCAAACTTATCACTACAGTAGCTCTATCTAGGATATTGAGCACTTTTCTCCCGGACAACGCCGAGTATTTCAAAATCAAAGAGGCCTCCTGAGCACTACTGAAATAACTCTTATCGATTATCCCATCCTTTTCAGCGTAGATGCTGTTAAAATATTATCCCAACCTATCACTAAAGTAGCTCTATCTAGGACATTGAGCACTTTTCTCCCGGACAACGCCGAGTACTTTGAAAATCGATGAGGCTTTATGAGCACTCCTGAAATTCCATTAGGTATCCTCTCTCATTCTGATCTGCGAAATAGTCCAAAGGGGAACGAAGATGGCGTTAAAATATTTTCCAAACCTATCACTACAGTAGCTCTATCTAGGACATTGAGCACTTTTCTCCCGGACAACGCCGAGTACTTTGATAATCAAGGAGGCCTCCTGGGGACTACTGAAATCACTTCGGTATCCTCTCTCCTTCTGATCTGCGAAATAATCCAAAGGGGAACGAAGATGGCGTTAAAATATTTTCCAAACCTATCACTACAGTAGCTCTATCTAGGATATTGAGCACTTTTCTCCCGGACAACGCCGAGTATTTCAAAATCAAAGAGGCCTCCTGAGCACTACTGAAATAACTCTTATCGATTACCCAATCCTTTTCAGCGTAGATACTGTTAAAATATTATCCAAACCTATCACTACAGTAGCTCTATCTAGGACATTGAGCACTTTTTTCCCGGACAACGCCGAGTACTTTGAAAATCAAAGAGGCCTCCTGGGGACTACTGAAATCAGTTAGGTATCCTCCCTCCTTTTCAGCTGCAAAATTGTCCAAAGGGGAACGAAGATGGCGTTAAAATATTTTCTAAACCTATCACTACAGTAGCTCTATCTAGGATATTGAGCACTTTTCTCCTGGACAACGCCGAGTACTTTGAAAATCGAGGAGGCTTTATGAGCACTCCTGAAATCCCTTAGGTATCCTTTCTCCTTCTGATCTGCCAAATAGTCCTGAGGCGCTCATACCGGCGAATGCCGACATTCCCCCTCCCCAGATTTCGCCTGAGGCGCTCATACCGACAAATGCCGACATTCCCCCTCCCCGGATTTCGCCTGAGGCGCTCACACTTCAACACTGCTCAAAAAAGGAGTAGATAATGGATGGGATTATGGCATCATGACAACGGAACCGATACGACCCTACCTCAACACTTCTCAAAAAAGGAGGAGATAATGCATGGGATGAGGGCATCATGACAACGGAACCGATACGTCCCTACCTCAACACTTCTCAAAAAAGGAGGAGGTAATTCATGGGATGAGCACATCATGGCAACGGAACCGATACTATTCTACATCTACACTTCTCAAAAAAGGAGGAGGTAATGCTCACACCGGCGAATACCGTAAACCCCCCCCCCCCCCAATTTGGCCTGAAAGGAGGAGGTAATTCCTATCATGATAACAGAACGGCCACAGGGAGGGAGGGGGGGAGGAATATTAGCGTCTATTAATAATTAAGAAAGAAAGTGTGAGAGGGAAAAATGACAGAAAGGAAAACTGCCACTCTATGACGTCATGATGACCTGATATAACCGGACACAATTTAGGGCAAGACCGGGTACATCCGGCAAGGGATTATGGGACAGGTGCGGATGTGATTGAGCAACCCTTGTTTCACTACACACTCTTAACGTAGGATTCCTATGTTGTTATTGATGCATCCGGACAGAAGTTATTGGATGATCTGATAGAACCGGACACAATTTAGGGCAAGACCGGGTACATCCGGCAAGGGATTATGGGATGTTTACAATGACTCTGCATTTTTATCGGATTAGTACATAAATACATTAGATTATTTCGAATTTAGTACATAATAACGTTGAAAAAGTCGTGGAAAATACGAAAAAACTGCTACCTTTTGTCGGAAAGTGGTCTGGTTGACTGTCAGCGAGTGAATCGTTTGTCGCGATTTTTAGATATTATGATTCCGGGATATGTACGGTGCTAAAGATATACACTTTTTGACATGTCGCTGCGTAGTTTTTGAGGAGAAGCTTCACATACAAACAGACATACATACAGACAACTGCCCTTTATATAAGAGATTATTATTATTATTATTATTATTATTATTATTATTATTATTATTATTATTATTATTATATATATATATATTATATTATATTATATTATATATTATATATTATATAAGAAAGAAAAGAAAAGAAGAATATATATATTGTTATATATGTTATATTTGTTACATCTATAAGAGTTATACATTTTAAACTCACTTTTGTAACAATTGATACGTCATTTCCTGTGTCAGCCGACCACTGTTTGCCTCATCAATTTCATAAAACGCCTCTTCGACTTTTCGATATTTCTGGTTTATAAGAGATCGAATGATCATGTACAGCTGCTGCTGAGAGCGTCGAGTCGGAGACATTTTCATCTTGCAATCATTGTTGGGGCTTGTGTTTCCTTTGTTGATACGGGCTTCTGGACTCTCGGATCTTTGTGGAGAAGGCGCAGGAGAAATGTGCGTCTTAGCATTTTTGGTTATTACAGAACCATTCAGTTTCTCTTGGAATAAACTCGCTTCTGGACAACTGTAGAATAAAAAGACACCAGATGCATTGAATATTTGGACAACTGTAGAATAAAAAGACACCAGATGCATTGAATATTTGGACAACTGTAGAATAAAAAGACACCAGATGCATTGAATATTTGGACAACTGTAGAATAAAAAGACACCAGATGCATTGAATATTTGGTTTTAAATCTCCAAAAATAATCTTTGTAGAAAGTAGAAAGTTATAAAAATAATGTTATTTACTTTTTTTTATCTAAAAAAAACTAATGTCGTTATAAAAAGAATATTATTAAAAAAAATTTTAATCTAAAAAAATGATGTTGCTAAAATCGTTATAAAAATAATGTTATTTGATGATCTTGTAGCGACGAAACTTCCACTTTGGTGCACAAAATGAAAGTGCTCAAAATCGTTTATATGCATATGGCTCCGAGCATACATCCGTCTGAATTAATAAAAACAAATAAAAGAATTTTGAGCCAATCAGAGACATCTCTTTGAATTTGTTTAATTTGTCTTTTTGATCAACCTTAAGCGCATAGATTTTTTCTTCAATAAACAGTTGAACCAAAATCCACGACAGAACTAACATCTATATTACGCTAGCTTCCCTCGCCCTTTTCTCAGGCTTGGGAATGCCAAATCATTTTTTAACTCACGCACACACAATCATACGCATACACACTCTGACACTAATGCGACGCATACACGCACACAATTCCATAACTCTTTCACATTATCACATACACATTCACGTTGATTCAAAACAAACAGATAAACACATCGTTTTTGACACTCGTAACATTTCTCGCTGAACTTTCTCCAATGAAAACAAATGTACATTAACCATTAATAATAACTTTCAATCAAATGTCATTTTTGTAATTGAGTGGATAAGTTTTGATCACGACTTTTCTGACCTGTGAATAATTAACAGCATTTAAATAATCGACTTAGACTTTCTAATTATCTGAGCTAATAGATACTCCTTGTTCTGCACGAACTCTCAAACTCTGAACAAATATTTTATATTTTTCATAGCAGTTGTATGACGGATCTATTTTGTTTGTATGCACGTGCAATATTCTGCGTTATGTTGAGTTGTGGTTAGGCTTAGCACATGCGCAGTGATGTATGGACTTATATAACTGTGTAGGCGTGTTGAACTGATTATCAAGAACGGATTCTCGACCGGTATTTAGGTGATACAATCCTCAGCCAACTTTCGCAGACGCAACTTCAATTCTTGCTCAAAAAGTTGGTGCCAAAAGATGATTCAGTTTCTAAGCGGATATCGCCATGGCAAGACGTCCTATCCTGTTTTCGTCTTTCCCCAGAAATGCGTAGATGAGATAGAACTCCAGGATACTACATTCTGTTTTCGATAAAAGCTAGCCTACATTTATATTAAAGCGTTCCCTTTGAATAAAGTTGATTTATATTTTAGTGGAGATGTTGGTGCTTTCCATGGAAGATTGTGACCCTTTTCAATTCCAGTCAAATACTCACAGCCACGACTAACAATACCGAGTGGTTTTCATCATTCTGATGTTCTTCCAGACCAATCACATTAATCCCATTAAAAATTGGCAACCTCTGCCGTGATTTCAGCATACAATGTTGAATATATTTCAATGTATTTCAGTGCTACTTCTCTATCTGTGGACAATAATCTTTGTCAAATGGCTTTGGACCAGCCATCAGTGGATATTTTTAATCTGTCAGCTTCAGAATTTGTTACCTGCAAATAACAGTACATTCCCATCCTCATAGCGGATGAACAGCTTCTGCTAAACTACTTTGAATTCATTTCACCCCTGCGTCCCCAAAGCTCATTGCAAAATTGTCTATTCTTCCTTGAAAGAACTGGCTTACACCGGAATTTTGCCAACAGTGAAACTTATTTCAGTTAGAATATTCTTGCTGAATATGAGACGTGAATTCACTGCCTGGATCCATTCATTTTTATCCTGCCAATGCACAGACACATACAAGCCCCACTCGGAGCCTTCAATACTCCTAACGATTTGACCACATCCACATGGACTCTGGCCAGCCGAGCCTACTCAAAAAATGTTTTTCAATAAAAGAGCATTTTTCCTCTTTTCAGCAAAAGAGCATTTTTCCTTTTTTCAGCAAAAGAGTATTTTTCCTCTTTTCAGCAAAAGAGCATTTTTCCTCTTTTCAGCAAAAGAACATTTTTCCTCTTTTCAGCAAAAGAGCATTTTTCCTCTTTTTAGCAAAAGAACATTTTTCCCTTTTCAGCAAAAGAGCATTTTTCCTCTTTTTAGCAAAAGAGCATTTTTCCTCTTTTCAGCAAAAGAGCATTTTTCCTCTTTTTAGCAAAAGAGCATTTTTTCTCTTTTCAGCAAAAGAGCATTTTTCCTTTTTTCAGCAAAAGAACATTTTCCCTCTTTTCAGCAAAAGAGCATTTTTCCTCTTTTTTGCACTTTGCACGAAAACAAATACATTTTTGATCACACTGAATAGTTATTTACTTTATGGTTGCAATTGACATATTAATTAAAATGTATTCTCATGTGCTGCTACTATCAATAAAGTATCTCTTGTTTTTATCGGCTGAAAGTCTAAGCAGGAGGTAATGTAGCAGTTGCATTACGTATCTATTTTGTTTGCATGTATATGCAATAGCTTGCGTTATGTTGAGTTGTGGTTAGTCTTGGCACATGTACAATGATGTTTAACCTTATATGAGGTGTGTAAGTGTGAGAACATCTCTGCGTAGGTGCAACTTCAATTCCAGCTCAGAGTTGTCGCCAAAAGATGATTTGGAGTTGGCACCAAAAGCAGATTTCGACCTTCGCCAGAAGCGACTAGACAAGATGGAATTCCAGAACACCACATTCTATTTTCGACAAAAGCCAGCTTACCAAACAACTCTTTTTATATTCCAGTGTTCCCTTTGAATAAAGTTGATTTATTTTTCAGTGGAGATGTTAATGTTTTCCATTAAAATAGTGACCCTTTCTTATTCAATATTCAATTCCAAACTGATACGTACAGACACGGCTAATGCTACCAAGTGGCTTTCACCATCCTTACGTTCTTCCAGACTAATTAACTAAACCCATTAAATTTTTCTATCAATAAAAATCTATAAAATTTATCTTTTTTGAACTTATGCTTTTGTAGTATTCATTATTTTCTGTGTATTTGTCATATAACATTTCTCTCGCTCTCTCACACTCGTGTATACTCTAAACTGTTTTCCTAAAATGTTTCTCTAAAACCGGCTCCCCCAAAAGATCTCCCCTCAGCAGTAGACCCTAAAAAGGGATTACTAAATTCTTTTTATCTAAAAAATAATGTTTGTAGAAAATAATTTTATTTGTTTTTAAATCTGAAAAAATAATGTCCGTAAAATGTTGGTTTTGTAAAATCATAATATTGTATATTCTATTTTTACGTTTGTGTAGCGACGAACGTATTTTCTCTAAACAGGCAGCCGCCATTTTGAATATGTGTCGTCATGAGGTTCAGAATTATGCTAGAAAATAAGACGTTGATGAAGAAACGTTAATAATAAAGAGACCCTGACATTTATATATATATATATATATATATATATATATATATATATATATATATATATATATATATATTTCATGATTTTTTGGGGAGTACAAAATTTTATTATCGCAAGCATGAAGGGAAGACGAGTTTTATCGTTCTTGATTAAAAGTTAATCAAGAAACAAAATCCATCCGACCGGTTTCGCCCTCTCTTAACAAAGGCTGCATCGAGGGATTTAAAAAAAAAACGAGGGATGTAAAAAAAAAAGGGGGGTGAGAAGAGGGAATAGAGAGAAAAAAATTAAAACAGCGTTATGATACCACTGTTTTAACATTTTTATAATTTTATAATGTACAATGGGGGATGTATCTTAAAGACTGATCACATCTAGTTCTAACAGACACTCCCTCCATATTTTCCCCCATAAAGCATGAAAAGAAGAATAGGGGACTTGTTGACACATGTTCTCCTACATAAAAAGTATGGTGCAATTCACCAAAAAGGGAACACATTAAAAATTGGGACCGGATGTAGTCTAGACAGCGAGAGGCCAAGAGCCGTAAAGTCAGCCCCCCCCCCCCGCAGTTTGCGAGGGCGGATGAAGGGCAACCAATCAAATTGGAGAAAAGCCTGTTGCTATGCAAACGGAAGGCCCTAGACAGGAAGACGGGGAAGAGCCGGGCAAGAAACTCGAGGAGTTGGTTCGCGGCAGTGGTCGAGTCAAGACATGTCGGGATTTGCTGCTTGCGGGGCAGACAAATCGTCGACAATATATACCCGCATAAAGTGATGGAGAATTGACGTGTCTAGATTTGAGGCTCAAAGAACAGTCAATCGAAAACATATCCCCGCACATGGGACGGATTACAACGGTGGAGGAAAGATAACATTTCCAAAATGGTCTGCTGACCAAGCAGAAATCGAAATAATATATATCCCCGCGCATGGGACGGATTACAACAGTGGAGGAAAGATGGCATTTCCAAAATGGTCTGCTGACCAAGCGGAAGTCGAAATAATATATATCCCCGCGCATGGGACGGATTACAACGGTGGAGATAAGATGACATTTCCAAAATGGTCTGCTGACCAAGCGGAAATCAAAATAATATATATCCCCGCACAAAGGACGAATTTTAACGATGGAGGAGAGATGACGTTTCCAAGATTTGCTGTCGACCAAGCAGAAATCGAAATAATAGATCCCCGCATACAAAGAACAAAAGGAGATTCACAAGGAAAAATCAAATCCGACAAAGTTGGCCATATAGACGAAGGCAGCAATTTCCTTTCTGGATACGATATTACCTATATCTCGCCACCTAAAAACTATCCGCGAAAGACGGACATCAGAATCTAAACTTCTGTAACAATATCTTTCATATAGCCGAAACTCCACACTAAAAACCTATCCGCAAAAGACGAGACAGTCAGATTTCAGGAGCAGAGGGTGAAGTCGTGCCAAGATTTTGTGCCGATAAAGCACTTCAAGTTGAAAACCATATCCCCGTAAACAAGGATCCGAGAAAGAACGGACCTAAAATCCTGTGAAAATGTCTTCCACTCAGCGTGTCAATTAACACATACACAAAAGGCTATAAAAAGTTATGTTCCCTATGAAAATAAAAACAAAAAGGAAAACAAATTACTTATTTTTAAAACAAATTACTTATTTTTAACTTTTATTATTTGCCAATTTTTATAACTCTTGACTGATCAACCATTCTCGATTTTATCTAAACCAGCCCCATATCAAAGACTCCCCAAAGTGGAGCAGAACTTTTATTTTGTCTTTTTAAATTCCACTCAGCATGTTAATTAACACACAAAAAAAGGCTATAAAAATAGTTATGTGCCCTATGAAAAAAAAAAAAAGAAAAAGGAAAACAAATTACTTATTTTTAACTTTCAGTATTTGCCAATTTTTATAACCATTCTCGATTTTATCTAAACCAGCCCCACATCAAAGTTCTCCAGAGCAGAACTTTTATTTTGTCTTTTTTATTAATTATTTAATAAACACTTGTTATGTTTGCATAATCTCGCTTTTTGTTAATTCTTACAAGTGTTTTATTTCTTATTTTATGTTTATAAACTGTGATTCAAATGTGTTCCGTTCTTGCTCTACCATGATTACTTGCTGTTCTCCCTTTTATCGTTTTAATGAAACGTCGTTTTACTACCGCGGGTCTTAACATTTGACCCGCGGGCCCGATTAAAACATAAAGGTAGGAGACGCGTGGTGGGGGGGGGGCGGGGTTTTCCAACCTTACACATAATTAACATTCGATGCTAATTTACACGTTTATAAAATTGGTGCCATAGGATCACGTTTATAACATTTACAAGAGGAGGGACGTTTTAGACGAACGTGGATCGTCTCCAATATTTCAGAGCATAACTGAGAATGGAGTTCATGCTGGTATTCCTAGCGCACGGCAGGTTTTTAAGTAAATGATTTGTAATGCAAAACCCGTATGTGTTATTTTGAACGTCCGTTGACCGGAAGTTTCCATTCCTAATTTTACTCGGAATGTGTTGTTGGACTCTACTATCCAATCTCAACGTCGTCCTACCCACGTAGTCGGCACTGCAATCACATTTAAAATGATAAATTACATTATTTTTATGGTGTTTGTGTGTGTGTGTGTGTGTGGGGGGGGTAAACCATCTTTTCGAGAGGACGCCAATAATGGCCGTGTGTTACTTTGGCAGTAATACACATATCGAAAAGACGGTAAAAAAAGCTGGTATTGAACAAGAACATATCAGGAGTTTGTATACATAAACTATAAAAACTATAAATAAGATATGTATATGTAGATTAAACATACTGAGTTTGTTGAGCCTTACGCAATAATCACCTACAAAAGTCTCGAATAATATAAAAGACTAAATCCAGCATTTAACAACCCAAAATATAACGTAAAACAAGAGGGTGAAGCGATTTGTTGGCAAATAAAGTGAATTGGTTGTTGTTGTTGTTGTTGTTGTTGTTGTTGTTTTTGTTGTTGTTGTCAGAATGTTTGAAAACTGAAAGAAACTATATTGAAGAAAAATTATATATATATATATATATATATATATATATATAAATATATATACTGAAATTATAATACAAGAAATGTTTTGCAAACTAAGTGTTTCACAGCTTATATAAAAAAAACTAACTTTTCTGATACTATGAAAGAGGGTTTCGTTAAAGTCTGGACAGGACGGCCTAGTAGAATGCGTCTAATTTGTATGGGGACTATTTAAAAAGTATAGAAAAGAGAAGGCCTTCCGTCTTTGTCTCGTCAAAATTTTTTATAATGGTTCTACTCACCGTGTATCAAATTGTTTCATGAGGTCCACATATTTAACGTCGCCGTTTTTGTCGAGAGGCAAATTCTCCATCAACCGACTGAATCCATTGTCGGAGAAATCAAAACCATATTGTTCTTTTAGAATTTTTCGAAAAGTTTCAGCTGGTACGGAACCTTTCTCTAAAGCATCACAAGACCTACAGAAAATAAGACAATTTAAATTATTAGAAATAATTTAGTTCAAATTTATTTAAAACGGCTCATATATGTATATATATTTTGTTTATCTCGACCTGTATAGTAAGAAAGCTCAATATCTATTCTTCAATAAATTAGGGTTTTTGGTAGCATATTTCAGGGTATAGACACGTAACTGTCATCATCAACAAAAGTTTCAGCATCAAAAGATCTATTTTTGCTAGTGAGCTGCTCTGGGAGCAGAAGAGGGAGAGTCTGGAAACGACCGTCGGGTTAGTGAAAGACCTGCCAAGATTTGCAGACATCCAAACCAAAAAAAGAATGAAACCGGTTCGATATTACCCGCATGGGGTGGAATTAGATATTTTTTATTTCTGGAAATAGAAGAGTGCGTTCTTTTGTTTTTCAGTATAATTCTGGGGAGATAACTTAGATATTGTCCACGGGATATAACTATAACTCCTGAGCCAACATGACTATTTAACATTCTGTCTCTCAACTTTTATGTGATTGAAACCTTTTTGTATAGTTAACCTGTATAATATAAGACAAAGTCCCATTTTAACATTTATTTCAACTTTATTGGCCATCTTCGTTAAATAATAATAATAGACAAGAGGATAAGTCTATGAGTCTGAACGAGGAAAAAGGTTTGAGAGTCCATAATATGTAGAATAAATGTCCTGTTTGTAGGGAACGAAGAAGAGTTCAAATTTTTATTGTTTGGAAGTAAGCCCCGGGTGGCAGGTCGCCATCTTGGATAGTGAAGCTTTCATGTTGACGCCGATAGGTCGTGAATAAGGGTGGATTTGGTTTGCGTTCCTAGAGAGGAGTTTGGTGGTTGAACTGAGTGACGTAAGTTGGTTACAAAATAGGGGCCTTCTCGCGGCGAAAAAGAGAATAGTGCCGCTGCACTCATTTAAATAACACTTGGGGACCAGTGTTCTGTATAAGAGATTGTTTCTAATTATTTGCATCAGAATCGAAATTACGTGTTTGCTCTAATCAGTGCCAGGCTTACAAGTCAAGCAGACATTTTAAACTCTCTCCCTCTCTATCTCTCTCTCCCCCTCTCTCTCTCTCCCTCTCTATCTCTCTCTCTCCCTCTCTCTCTATCTCTCTCTCCCTCTCTCTCCCCCTCTCTATCTCTCTCTCTCTCTCTCCCTCTCTCTTGCATGCGCTCTCGCTCTCTTTACTCGACTTTCTTTCACTCTGTCTCTTTCAGTGGTGCAAAAAAAAAATGAAGAAATAATTTGCGTACAAGTTGATGGCTACTTTGTTTCACGCTTCTTTTTATTTCATTTTACTTCTATCAAAGTTCTCAAAAATCTTGGGACTAACACTTGATCTCTATATGAGACACATAGATATTCGAATATTCCATTACTTGTCAAACGTTGAGTTAGTAAAGAAGTTAAGAACATTAATTTTCCTCTCCCTAATTGACCAGTTAACTATGTTATAGTATATCTTTCTTTTGGCCTCTTGATCTTCCCGGATTCCAGGACAATAATTCATCTAGTCTGGTGGAGTATCCAGCTAAGTGCTGTTATTCGAGGTAACATTATTTGGAGAAGGTGCACCATTGTATAGTCGTGTCTAGGTGATCTTATTTGGGCTTCGAATACTATGTCTTTTGAATATTTGGTCAGGGTTTACTTGTAGGGTGAAGTATCCTTATGTCAGGTTGTCCTGACAAACCTTTTTACAGGGAGACCGAAAACAATCGAGGATAGTATCTAGTAAGTAACTCTGTTTTTATTTTGTTATCTTAGTAGTATTTTAAAATATTCTTTTAAATATTGTGAGAAATGATTAACAGAAATAAAGTACTAATTCATACAATTTTATTAGTAGAACGAAGTATCAATTAAAATGAAGTAAAATATGTGAATAGCTACGTACCTAGCGATTCTATTTTGACAGACAATTGCAAATTGCGTTTTTGTAACAAACAGAGCGATTTTATTGAATAATTGTATATGTTGAAAGTCAAAAGTAACAGGGAATCTTTGGAAATGTATGATGATAAAAGAATTATCGGTTGGATAGAATATGTAATCGATGAAATTGATGTGAATTTCAATTTTCTTTGTACGGATAATACAGATATATACATTCCGTAAATGACTGTCTAGCAAGAATCAAATATCGATTTACCAAATGTAAAGATGTTGAATATCAGATCTGGTGTGCCGGAAATAGCACCTGGCAAGAATAAATAAAAATTTACTGTAGACACCTAGCCAGAAGAAACACAACGTGGTTAATTGATACGAAAACACAACTGACCAGATAATAAAATATTTCGTGATTTGATGCAGAGACATCAAGAGATGTGAAGGTCATCTAAAAAGATTACCTGCAGACGGAAATGCAATTGTCGCTAAATAAACAATAAAATGGATGGAAGCCACGACCTGTAAGGTGCATGGCTACATTTACGGCGAAAGCAAAATCCCAGAATGGGCAGTTACAAAAATGTTATATAAACTAGCCTAAATTGAGATCGAGAGAGTCTGTTCACTATCGAGTTCTAGAGATCAACCTCAATAAATTACCATGCTTCCTCCAACCTCTCACTCATCCCACTCGTTCGTCGCAGCCAAACAATAAAAATATATCATTACATTCTTATACATTAGTGTCTATCGTCATTTTTTAGCACAGCAATAAAGCTATAGCGATCTAAGTTCGATAAATCGACCGACTTTACTTTATATATAAGATAAACTGTATTTTCTATTACAACGAGATCAGGTTTAGTTCTTAATCCTATCTTGCACCGTTCTTCCTTTTATTTTGCGGGTTATGTCCGAACGTCGAACATTTCTGAAAGAGATAAATTCCCGACAAATATAGAGATTAAATCCGATATAAAGTCGGGTAAATAAATGGTTTAAAGAAAGAGAAAGAAAATCGTACTTTAAAATACCCAGCAGTAACAAGAAATCTTTCTGGAAAAGATGGACGAGTCTGGATTCAGCAGAACTCAGCGATGTTATTGGTCTGCTGGGACGCCTCGGGCTCTCGCAATTTTCATTGTCAGTCACGTAGGGATCCTTATGAAACCTTTCCAAATAAAAAGTTACATCATATATTAGGTAAATGATGGGTTTAAAATACAACAATATATCTGTGAGTACACATTTTCTGGTAATGGTCGAGTTTGGCGTTTTGCAACATAATAAGATAAAAAAAATGTATATGCGATGAAAATGATTTTATGTTGTGGTTTATTTAAATAATATTAAATGAGGAACGTTTTGGAGTTGTAAAAAGGAAAAAAAGACGTTTTAATACATGTTTCGTCTAAAACAGGCAATATCGGCGTCAAACATATGAAAACGTGGATTGTGAAGCACGGACTACTGAAACGAACCCTTGTAGTGAATTATAAAAATAATTTATTTCAAAAGTTTCTTGATTTCGCAACTTATGTCTTTCACCGGTAATGGTCGAGTTTAAAGCAGCCATTATTGGATACTATTCTGGGAATTATTTAAATTCTGAGATAATGAAAGTGCTGGTTCGTTTCGTACTTCCATTCCATTTTTCGTTAGGCCCTACTCCCGGTCTTTTTGCGTCCATTTTCTAGCATTTTCTATGATATTTTGTAGCATATTTACACATTTCAAACATGTTTTTCTTCCGATTATATGGGTAATAATTAAATTTTTACTCAAAATTGTTCCTCATTTAATATTATTTAAATACACAACAAATACACAACAAATACATAACAAATACACAACAACATAAAACTATTTTCATCGCTTATACATATTTTTGTTATCTCATTATGTTGGAAAACGCCAAACTCGATCATTATCCATTTTCTTTTTAAAACGATGCCCGTGTTTTTCGAAGATAAATACTGCATTAAATAAACGGGTGATAATTATCCACGGGAGCTAGCATATCGAAAAATGCACAAAAAGAAAAATGAGACTCAGACAGTAGTTGATGGCATTTTTCAAGTTACACAGGTCCCAACATTACACAGGGTTTTATACAACTTAGAGCCAATCATCAGAGGTGAGTTTTTGTTTACTAATACGTCACCGCTTTTTAAGACCTAAATGCAACTCGAGGATAAGGGTTAATGAGATTGTCAGTTGTCTTGTGAAGCCGAGAACTTAAATAAACAAATTCTGACCATTTCACCCATCGTTTCTAATCCTCTCAGCGTGTTGTCTATTGCCATGGAGTAGTGTTGCCACATCTGGGCTGGTGCACCAACCACTAATCTATCCCTCTTAGAAAGGGCCCCCGAAAGAGCCTCTAACCTAATAGGTCCTACACTGTCTACCAACCTCCATTCCCTGTTCCATTGCCGCAATGTTGCATTCCTGTGCTTGTTTTACAAGTACTTCAATGGAATGTGTTCTCACAAACTTGCTGCACTTGTTTCCCCTGAACGTTGATACCCCCGACCAACCCGACAGGCAGCAAAATCCCATCCCTTCACTGTTGAGGTCCCCAGATGCCGGAAAGCTTACTATTCTAATAGCTTCTTTCCTCAAACCGCTTGCCTTGGAATTCTATCCCCGCTCCCTGTTTTCACGACTGTACCAACATGCAGAAATTTAAATGTAATGCGAACAAACATCATGCTACGCAACTCCCCACTTAGGGTGCTTTTATAAATCTGGCTTCTAATCCACAGTAGCCCTTACGTCTGATTGGCAATCTACCTTGTTTGGAGTGAATAAAAGTAAAAACTAAAATTTTAATTTAAATAAATAAAAATGACAATCTCATTAACAGATATCCTCGAATGGCATTTGGGCTTTGATAAGTGGTCACATATTAGTAAACAAAAAGAAAAATACTGTTTACTGAAAAAGAAAAACCCTTAAAACATTGTTAAACTCCAAACAATCATGGGTTGTCAATTTGAATAACTTTTACAGCCACTGTTATTTAAAAAAAAAAAGATCATGAGAACAATGAAAATAAACAAGAAGAGAGAACAAACCACTGCTATGTGTCATCAAACCAACAATATTCAAGCTGTCTACGTGATGAGTCGCCGCCGTCCAGATAGTCTACTGAGATCAATAAATTTGTTCACTATAATGCTACAGTGTTGACTGGACATGATAGTTTGTAAAAAGTCTGAATATATATATATATTTCAGAGGAAACATTTTTATATCAAAAAAGGCATTAGTTATTAACAATTCTCGACCTAACTTGTGTAGACAAAAGATTTTGAAGCATCAGTTGGAGATCTTTAATGATTCAAATCCGCCATAACGTTGAGAGATTTACTTTTTTTTTTCTCTCAATCGTTTTCTCCAACTTAAACAATTTTTCCCCTCATATCGATTTTCTTAGTTTTTAATTTATCATTCTGACGTTTCTTCTTAGAGGGTCAGACGATAAGGCCTTAAGGAAAATTTTAGCAATTTTCTTTTTTTTTCCACCCGCCCGTTTCATTGATATAAAAATGTTTCCTCTGAAATTAATCCTACGATTTTGTTGTACACGAAATTTACTTACACACACACACACACACACACACATATATATATATATATATATATATATATATATATATATATATATATATATATATATATATATATATATATATATTGATTTAAGAATCGAATAGAGTACCTATGTTTCGTGTTGGCCAGGACTTGATGAGTCATGCCTGCTTCACTTCGATCTTGGAATCGACTGAGGAAATCTCGATATGGGATTCCTTCTGGTCGGGGTTTAACCCCACACCGAGAAAGGAAGGCACGAAGAAGGGGTTTCTCAAGACGCAAACCAAAAAGGCATAGGACTTCCAAAAAGTGGTCAAAGGTCACCTAGAAAAATAGATAAATAAAAAGAAGAATAAGACAATCGCCATTGTTTGACGATGACATTGTAGGGAAGAATGGATTCACTCTGACAAGATGTATACAATATTTGCCAACATTTTAAAAAACATATACTACTACTACTACTACTACTACTACTACTACTACTACTCACATTGTATTGCGTTGGTCTGGCCGCTTTTTCCATTTATCTATGTACTAGAAAAAGTGTGGCCACCCATTGAGCTCGGGTTAGATAGTTTGAATCAGGAAAAGTAAGCTTGCAAAGCAAATATAAAAAATAAAAAGACAAAATCCCAAATCCCAAGTTAGTCTCTTTCTGCTTACTATATATCCCCCTCTTCACCCCTCTCTCCCTCTCTCTCTCTCTCTCTCTCTCTTTCACTTTTCAGCTATGGGTTAAATATAATTACTAATAGTGATGTTATTCTTTTTGTATTTATAATGGACTATTCCACTTTTTAAAATTGTTTCCTTTCTTTATTATCTTCGACTTTTAATAAACACAGAGAGAGAGAGAGAGAGAGAGAGAGAGAGAGAGAGGGGGGGAGGGGCTTAAATCTGATGATCTCAAAGGGAGATAAAATCTGACAGTATAGATAAAATGCTGAACAAGAGACTTTGTTGGTTTGGTCACATTGAAAGTGATTGCAACTGAAACTCCGAGTAATTACCTCAAGTTAATTGCTTTATTGGTCCCCCGATTTATGTTTTGAGGCATGTCCGTCCGTCCGTCCGTCCGTCCGTCCGTCCGGATTTTTCTCTGCAACCACCCATTGAATTTCTCTGAAATTTTGCATGAAGTTGTAACTTTGGTCAGGTTAGAAAGTAACATTCTCCGATATTTGAAAAAAAATCTGGTTAGCCCCCCAGGGGGTCAAAAGGCCCCGAAATTGCAAAAAATGACATTTTTTTGCCCCATAACTTTTCATCCATCCATTCAATTTCTCTGAAACTTGGCCAAAATATGGAGGCAATTGTTCCTAATAGAAAATAAGTATCGCTGACCTTGGAAAAAATCTGGTTCGCGCCCCCCAGGGGGTCAAAAGCCCCCAAAATCGCAAAAAAAATACCCTTTTCTCCCATAACGTTTGATCCATTCATTCAATTTTTCTGAAACTTGGCCAAAAGATAGAGGCAATTGTTTTGGATATAGAATGAGCATCCTTGACCTCAGAAAAATTCTGGTTCACACCCCAGGGGGTTAAAGGGGGGTAAAAAATGCACCAAATTGCCCAAATTTATTGCATTTTACACTCGTCACATCGAGTCACATACAGAGGGGGACCACGGCTTGTTAATATTTCTTTTGCCAGTTGCCTGACTATGAATGTCTGGTTTACCATAATTAATGCCATACTCTTATCATGTTCTTTTTTTAAAATCCAATTTTGATCTTCACTTCTAAACTCGTGCTCTTAAGAAATCCTATCTTTTTGTAATCTTTTTTGTTTTGCTTTTTTGTTTTTTGTTTTGTTTTCAATTGATTTTAGTTTTATTTCGAAACCATATTCTTGATGCAAGAATTTTAGTTTGTGTTCTATTTGTGTTCTCGTTGTAATAGTTTTATGAAATTTTAAGTCGTCATATTCGGTTTGACGTTCACTTTATATGCTGGCATGTATTGGACGGTTTTTAGAAATTGACTTTCAAACTAACCTATCTCTGGCCGGGTCTTTCTTTCAAATCCATCCTTATCACTTCCTCCAGTGTTTCCCTTGACCTTTGCCTGCAAACTAACTCTTCTGTCCCAACTGTTTTACATATACTAACCCAAGCACTCTTATCCATTCTTTCAATGTGACCAAACCAACAAAGTCTCCTGTTCTGCATTTCCCTATACTGTCATATTTTATCTCTCTTTGAGATCATCAGATCTAAGTCTATTTTTAAGACCCACATAACACATCCACCGTGTCATTCTCATATCATTTCTTCCTATGTAACACTTAATCAACCTTCATTGTCCAGATTTCACTTCCATACATCATCACACGTCGTACACATGCCTGATAGACCCTTTCCTTGATAAACTGTGGTAACGCTCTGCTGGTTAGTAATAGAAAAAGTTCTCTGAACTTACTCTATCCATTCTTAAGTCTTGCAATCACACTAGCGCCAGCTTCTTCCTGAGCTCCAATGGCATCACCATCAACCTCAATAGTCTCCCCATCCAAATATACTTTCTCCACATCTGAGTTCTCATCTATCTCCATTGTCTACACTTCTTGCACACAAACTAGTTATCATCTCTCAACTTACCTGTAATTCCATTGCACTTCTTGTGCTTACAATTACCACAAAAAAAAAGAGTTGCACCCAACTCCCTTTCCAAAACTGAGCAGGGGAAATGTCCTCTTTCCTACACTGCAACCATTGATCATAACTTTGGTCTTGGTAACATTAACTCTCAGACCTTTACTTTCCATAGCATTCCTCCAACTTAACAAATAGACCTTCCATTGTTTCACGGACAAGCACTTAATCATTAGCATACAGCATCTCTCCCGGACAACCTGTAAAAAACTCCCTGCTTTTAAGATACAAATGGAAAGCAACGGACTCAGTACAGAACCCTGATAGGTTCCCACTTTAACATTAAAGCTGTCACTATATGTGCTGTTAATTCTAATACGACTTTTTCAATCGAATACGAGCATTTCTGTACATTTCTTGACCAACCTTCATAAACCACTTGCTTGCTCCGAATTTATGCAAAGCATAATAGACAACATGTCAAAAGCGTTCTCTAGATCCACAAAAGTAAAATACATGTTCTTCTTCTTACCAGAAGTCTCAGAAGAAATATAGCACCAGTGGTACTTTGCCTAGGCATAAAACCAAACTGCATTTTATCTTTGCTTATCTGTCTTCTTATTTGTTATTCAATTAGGCTCTTGTATAGATCGGGTACACGGGCGAAATTTATTTTAAAAGAGTTCCAATGGTGTAAGAAGGGGCAGACAACTCTCTTTTTTTAAAGTACATAATTTCTAGCTTCTCCGAAAATGGACGTAATCGACTTGAATGCCTTGAATATGCGCGAATTATTATATTTAACAAGTACTCAACAGAAAGTGGTGGAACAAATTAGAATGTGGGACCCACACGCAAATGGTGGAATCCTATTTATCAGAATTCATGTGGCGGCAGAAATTTTCCGCAACCCCCCCACAGAGTCTTTTTGAACAAATTTCTGAATTATATCCCGTGTAAAAACACAAAAATATACTGTTGATTTTCCCAAATTATATTTTCTTCAATAAATGTTCTATCAATATACTGTTGATTTTCTCAAATTGTTATTTCTTCGAAAAATGTTCTATTAATTGAATTTGCATGACTTCTTATTTAAAAAATGGATATTTTCCATTTTCAGAGAAATTGCATACTAAAAAAGAGAGTAATCTGCCCCTTATACCATTGGAACTCTTCTAAAATAAATTTCGCCGTGTACCCGATCTATACAAGAGCCCTCAATTATTCTCTACAATCACGTTCAGAAATAGATCCATCAACTTTAAGACTTTATAATTACTCGAGTGCTCCCCCTTTACTCTTGTAACAGTTCACAATTGTATTAAGATTCCAATCTTTCGGAACAACCTGTTCTTTTATGATCTGATTAGTCAAGTCTGTGATCATCTCAATGCCTTTTTTACTCGCAGCCGTCAACATTTATGCAACAATGCTTTGAAGGTCTTGTAGTCTTATCCTTCTTCAACTTACTCACAGCTTCCTATACCATTTGTTTCTCAATTCTTATACATGACCCAGCCAGCGAAGACGTTGCTCACGCAGTAAGGAGTAAATGGATGGAATGCCTCCTCTTTGCAGAACATCATTGTTGTTCACTCTGTCCTGCCATGTGATACCAAGTATCCTACGTAGTCACCTCATATGAAAGACCTGGAGTTTCCTATCCTGTATTCAGTATGTGGTCAAGAACTCACTCCTATACAGTAGGACATTAAGAATTCACACTCTGTAGATAGTCATCTTGTTAGAAGTGGTAAGGTGTCTGAAGCAGTGGAACCTAGGTACTGAAACAGATAACTGACCTTCAGTGGTGTACCTTGGATTGAAATGCTGGGTGGGCTAACGGCTGCTTGTCCCATAACTTGGGTTTTCTTCTGGCTGATGGTGAGGCCAAACAGGCTGCAAGCATCAGCAAACCTGTCCATAAGTCTTAGAAGACCATCTTCCTGATGCGATGCTATGGCTGCATCATCAGTAAACAGCATGTCCCTGATCTGGACTGACCTGGTCTTAGTTTTGGAATGGAGTCTGGCGATGTTGAAGAGACTACCGTCAGATTTGGAGTGTAGGTAGATGCCATCTGCTGTGTTCTTGGAGACATGCTTCAGGAGTAGGGCGAAGAAGATGCCAAAGAGTGTCGGAGCTAACACACAGCCTTGTTTGAAACCATTCTTTATCCCGAGCTCAGCAAACATTTCACCATTAAACTGTACAGGAACATTTTGGGGGGATTTTGAATAGACCGTCTCTGCTTACGAGATCTAACGCCTTGGTCAGGTCTATGAAGGCGAGATACAGAGGTTGGTTTTGCTCTCTGCACTTCTTTTGCAGCTGACGTAGGGAGAATATCATATCGATAATTGATTTCTCTGAATGAAAGCCGAATTGATATTCCGGGTAAATTCGATCGGCAAGTACTATGTGTGCGAATAACTTGCCAACGAAACTTAACAGTGAGATACCGTGATAGTTGTTGCAGTCACCGGTCCCATTTATGTTTGCGTCTCATGTCCTGAGGCACTGAGCCTTCTCTCCAGCACTGTATCAAAAGGTGATGAAGGGGCTCAAGCAGGCTAGCTTTTCCACTTTTTAAGACATCTGCTAGAATATAGTCCTTTCCTGGGGCTTTTCCAAATGTCCATTGCCTTGGATCATTCTTCTATGGTAGGCTGCTCGTCGAGCTCATGCATCAAGGGGAAACGATCAATGGCAAGCCACTCTATGATGCGGCCTGGCACCAATGGTAATGCAGAGGTCATGGTAGGCACAGAGTTCTAGTAGTCGCTGATCATTATACTTGCATTTACCCACTCCAAAGTTACCGAGGCAGCTTGGCCATACATCGTTGTCACCACCTACATGCGCATTAAAGTCCCCAAGCATAATCAGGTCTTCATTCTGTGGGAATGCCTTGATGGTGCCATCCAGTTCAGCGTAGAAGTGCTCCTTTGTATCGTCAGATGCTGCGAGTGTTGGGGTGTACACACACAATAGATTAATTGATCCATTTGTGGTGTTCAAGTGCAGTGAAATTAGGCATTCAATGGCTGAATCACACAGAGTTGTACATTTTGAAGCAGTAAGTTTCTGACTGCAAAACCAACACTGTGTTCGCAGACTTCCTCTTCCTTCTTCCCTTGCCAGAAGAAGGTATAGTCTGATTCCTTTAGGCATTCAGAGTCTGCTAAGTGAGTGTCTTGTAGAGCAGCAATGTCTACCTTGAGTCTACCAGCAATGTCTACTTTGAGTCTACCAGCAATGTCTACTTTGAGTCTACCAGCAATGTCTACTTTGAGTCTACCAGCAATGTCTACCTTGAGTCTACCAGCAATGTCTACTTTGAGTCTACCAGCAATGTCTACCTTGAGTCTACCAGCAATGTCTACTTTGAGTCTACCAGCAATGTCTACCTTGAGTCTACCAGCAATGTCTACTTTGAGTCTACCAGCAATGTCTACCTTGAGTCTACCAGCAATGTCTACTTTGAGTCTACCAGCAATGTCTACTTTGAGTCTACCAGCAATGTCTACTTTGAGTCTACCAGCAATGTCTACTTTGAGTCTACCAGCAATGTCTACTTTGAGTCTACCAGCAATGTCTACTTTGAGTCTACCAGCAATGTCTACTTTGAGTCTACCAGCAATGTCTACCTTGAGTCTACCAACAATGTCTACTTTGAGTCTACCAGCAATGTCTACTTTGAGTCTACCAGCAATGTCTACCTTGAGTCTACCAGCAATGTCTACTTTGAGTCTACCAGCAATGTCTACCTTGAGTCTACCAGCAATGTCTACTTTGAGTCTACCAGCAATGTCTACTTTGAGTCTACCAGCAATGTCTACTTTGAGTCTACCAGCAATGTCTACTTTGAGTCTACCAGCAATGTCTACTTTGAGTCTACCAGCAATGTCTACTTTGAGTCTACCAGCAATGTCTACCTTGAGTCTACCAACAATGTCTACTTTGAGTCTACCAGCAATGTCTACTTTGAGTCTACCAGCAATGTCTACTTTGAGTCTACCAGCAATGTCTACTTTGAGTCTACCAGCAATGTCTACCTTGAGTCTCAACTACTCATTGTTATTAATGGCAATTTTTAGGACATAGGAGATGTTGAGTTAGGGTTAGTAGATAGGCCAGTTGTCATAGTACGAACATATTCCAGCACCCCAGCCTAAGTGCTGGTTTCTTTGTACTTATTTTGTTTTTGTTTGGTGCAATGGTTACTGACTACTTGTTGGAATGATCCTATGCCTTACACATCCCCTAGGGCAGATGGCCAGTGGCGGGATAGCACCTTACTGGCTGAGGGCTGCTCAGCTTTATGGCAGGTGGTAGCTGTCCAATGAGGTTTAATAACCTCTCCCACCGTCGGGAACGACCCCTGGCGCCCAGCTGTACACCAATTGAGCTGTAGGCTTATAACTGGTAACTGTTACTCCTCTGTTTAGTCCAATACAGCTGAAGTTTTCTCTCCAGGGCGCTGGCCAGGGCAGATCTATAGAGAGACTGAGTTGCCCAATCATTAGAATCCCGCTCTCGGTCCTACTGATGTTGACCAGAGGAATGGATGTACCAGTATGTCCGGCACCAGGTTGACTGCAGTAGCGGCCAGAGTAAAGCTAAGTACAGCGCTTGTCTGCTAGTGGGGCTACACTCCAGATTTTTTGTTAGCCTTTATCGAACCAAAGAATAACCACAAGGCAGTGGTACTATTTACCCATAGCTGGGGGCCTGTTCATGGGCATCAGGTATTGTCCATACACTGATGGGCCTGGCATGCTGCATGTCTGGGGGCAGACCACTTCCGAATCTCCTGCAGTTCTGCTTG
This sequence comes from Sepiola atlantica, assembly GCA_963556195.1. Taxonomy (NCBI): domain Eukaryota; kingdom Metazoa; phylum Mollusca; class Cephalopoda; order Sepiida; family Sepiolidae; genus Sepiola; species Sepiola atlantica. The sequence continues at coordinate 32,553,019 of OY744552.1, read as the reverse complement.
AGTCACCACGGAGAGACACTGCATTGAGCTTGCCTATGTACTGGCAGGGAAGACTTACGCACTCTGCTCCCTTTTCATCTAGGCCAGCCAGCGGTGGGGACTGAAAGAGGAAGGTGACGAGCACACCATACTTGATGCATCAATAGGCAATTGGACACACAGCAGACACACACACACACATATATATATATATATATATATATATATATATATATATATATATATATATATATATATATAACAGTTCTTTCCAACAAGTGCTGTTTGTCTCTCGTGCCGGTCAGAACCATAACGATCAAGTAAGGTTTTGACGTTCCAACAAGCCATTTTCAAATTAAATTTCGTATTACTCATTTGATTCATCCCCCACATAGTTGGAATCTACATATGAATCACCAAAAGTACCAGCACAGCAACAGGATTATACTGATTAACACTTGTGCGACGACCACTCTCTGATTATCGGCGACTATGAACTCGGTGACAGACAAACAGCCTGATGACCAGTAGTCACTTAAACCGTAGGTGTTAGATCGGAGCTTTCCTTCTCCTAGATGCCTGTGTTAGGATCGAGGGTCGTGTTCCCCCGATTATAAACGTGTTCAGTTGAATCAAGCAATGTTGCATGCAAAGACAGAGTAATAATTAATAAACAAAAATGAAGTAGTTCAAATAACGTTTATTGAACGTGTGTGTACGTGGAATGATGAAGTGTGTGATGTATGCATGTGTGTTGATGGAAAAACAGTTCTTGAAAAGGTATAAGAAGAAATGAGTCCGGCGTAGGAAAAGTCTTTGAAAGCCGTAACACAAAGAAAACGAGTTGAGAAACTCTTACCGTTGTTTGCCCACGTGTGTTGGTAGTTGTTATGCTGGTTGAGAAGAAAAGCGTGAGACGAAACGCTAGTGTATTAGCGTCGTTCTGCCGACCAGAGAAGAGTGAAACGGAACGCTAGTGTCAGCGTCTGCCTGCCGAGGCAGATCGGTGAGGAAGAGGTGGATTTTTCGTTTGCAACGGTTTTTATAGTCAGAAGGGCAGATAACTCTGGTGTCGCTTTACAGTGCCACCTGGCGGTGAAAAAGCGACACCTACCGGCAAACCGGTGTAGTTATGTTTTGTAAGGAGGAGGTAACTGCTACAAGGACTCCCCCCCAGATTGAAAAATATGAAAATATTATTCAATATGTACAGTTGTAGATGAGAAGTATCTTTGTGGGTATGTCTGTTTTGCTGTTGAAGATTAGAAAAAGTAGTGTGCACGCTACTTATTTCTGTTTCTGCATCTGTATTGAATGATTGATCGCAAGTGCGTCTGCGGAATTGAGTGTTTGTAACGCATGTGGATCTGCGTGTTGTTTGGGTCTGCATCAAGTTTGAGAGCAAGTGAGTTTGCAGTCGAAAAATGTTGAGTGCAAGTGAATTTGCACTTGTTGGTGGCGTTGTTCATGTTGATTAGTCTGCGTGATGCGGAGCTGATGAACAAACGTTGAATTGTCAGTGTTGTCCGGGAATGTTTTGTGCTTGGGTCTGCGCGGTTGTTGATGAGTGAGCACAAGTGAATCTGTGCGGTATTGATGAGTGAGCACAAGTGAGTCTGTGCAGTTGTTGATGAATGAGCACAAGTGAGTCTGTGCAGTTGTTGATGAATGAGCACAAGTGAGTCTGTGCAGTTGATGAATGAGCACAAGTGAGTCTGTGCAGTTGGTGATGAATGAGCACAAGTGAGTCTGTGCAGTTGGTGATGAATGAGCACAAGTGAGTCTGTGCAATTGTTGATGAATGAGCACAAGTGAATCTGTGCAGTTGTTGATGAATGAGCACAAGTGAATCTGTGCAGTTGTTGATGAATGAGCACAAGTGAATCTGTGCAGTTGTTGATGAATGAGCACAAGTGAGTCTGTGCAGGTGTTGATGAATAAGCACAAGTGAGTCTGTGCAGTTGATGAATGAGCACAAGTGAGTCTGTGCAGTTGTTGAGTTTGTTCATGTTAATTAGTCCGTGTTGTGGAACTGATGAACAAACATCTAGTTGTTGAGATCGGTGGTACACTATGGTCGAAATCAGATGCACAAATGTCTGCAAGTGAGTTAGCAGGTCCAGGTACAAGTGGGTCTGTACTGGTGTTGGTGCGTCGTTCGAGTTGATGTGTCCCCCAGTTGATCAACGAACGTCCAGTTGTTGAGTATTTAGTCGTGCTTGTGCAGTTGTACTCATTTTGAACTGGTGTGATTTCTTCCATAGTGTCGTCAGTGATGTCCGGAAATGTTTGGTGCTTGATGAATGTCCGGGAAGATGTGGTTGTTCAAGTTGATGTTTCCTCCTGTTTATCAATGAACTTCCAGTTGTTGAAGAGGGTTAGTAGCCCTTGAAGGGTGATGTTGGTGCTTGCTGAGCCTGACTTTTTACAACCAGTATTAAGTCTTGGGGCTTGGTGATGTTGTTCGTGTTTGGCTGAGTTTGTCATCGTGTGTTGTCTGTTTTGTAGTTTTCTTTTATATATATATTTCCAACACGTGGGTGGAAGGGAAAAAGAAAAGAAAAAAAAATGGAGTCGTAATTTGTTTCACACGAGGAATGACGTTTTTGTTTTCGTTTGTTTGAATGTTAGTTTCCACGTAGAGAAAGAATGGTGGCTTCTCTTCCTTTCCTTTTTTCTTTGTTGTTGAAAAGAAAGAAAAAAGAAAAAAAAATTCGTATTTTCCTTTTTTTTTTTTTTGAATTTTCATATCCACGTGGTTAGGGAAAAAGATGGCAGCTTCCTTTTTTGCTTGTTGTTGAAACAGAAAATAAATTCGTATTTTCTTTTTTTGTTTGAATTTTCATTCCCACGTGGTAAGAGAAAAGATGGCTGCATTATTTTGAATTTTTTTTTTTTTTATCAACACGTGGTTCACGAAAAAGATGGGCAGCGTGAGCGTTTGTTTTCTTTTTATCTCCACGTGTTCAAAACAAAGGAAGTGGCGTCTTGTAAGGTCCATTTTGTTCGTCGAAAAAAAGGAAAAAAAAAGGATTGGCAAAAGTTTGTCTTTTTCTTTGTATATAATTTTCCGACACGTGGGTAGAGAAGAAGAAAAAAAATGAAATTGTAATTTGTTTTATACTCGGAGAAAGCCGAGAAATGTTTTTGTTTTTCTTGTTTGGGTATTTCCGCGTGGCCAGGAAAAATGGAGACGGTGGCTTCTTTTCTTTTGTTTGTTTGTATATTTCTACCTCGTGGGTAGAAAAAAAAAGGAAAAAGATGGGTGCGTAATTCGTTTCACCACGAAAGAAAAAACGAGAAATGATTTTTTTTTTTTTGTTCTAGTACGAAATTAATTACTCCGCCACATACAACAAAGCTATCACGTCGGGGTCACCAATGTTCGGATCGAGGGTCGTGTCCCCGGACTATAAACGTGTTCAGTTGAATCAAGCAATGTTGCATGCAAAGACAGAGTAATAATTAATAAACAAAAATGAAGTAGTTCAAATAACGTTTATTGAACGTGTGTGTACGTGGAATGATGAAGTGTGTGATGTATGCATGTGTGTTGATGGAAAAACAGTTCTTGAAAAGGTATAAGAAGAAATGAGTCCGGCGTAGGAAAAGTCTTTGAAAGCCGTAACACAAAGAAAACGAGTTGAGAAACTCTTACCGTTGTTTGCCCACGTGTGTTGGTAGTTGTTATGCTGGTTGAGAAGAAAAGCGTGAGACGAAACGCTAGTGTATTAGCGTCGTTCTGCCGACCAGAGAAGAGTGAAACGGAACGCTAGTGTCAGCGTCTGCCTGCCGAGGCAGATCGGTGAGGAAGAGGTGGATTTTTCGTTTGCAACGGTTTTTATAGTCAGAAGGGCAGATAACTCGGGTGTCGCTTTACAGTGCCACCTGGCGGTGAAAAAGCGACACCTACCGGCAAACCGGTGTAGTTATGTTTTGTAAGGAGGAGGTAACTGCTACAAGGGGTAGTTGTTTATGCCGATGACTAGTTGAAGAGAAAAGCGTGAGACGAAACGCTAGTGTATTAGCGTCGTTCTGCCGACCAGAGAAGAGTGAAACGGAACGCTAGTGTCAGCGTCTGCCTGCCGAGGCAGATCGGTGAGGAAGAGGTGGATTTTTCGTTTGCAACGGTTTTTATAGTCAGAAGGGCAGATAACTCTGGTGTCGCTTTACAGTGCCACCTGGCGGTGAAAAAGCGACACCTACCGGCAAACCGGTGTAGTTATGTTTTGTAAGGAGGAGGTAACTGCTACACCTGTCTTAACAAAGACTAAAGAGGACATCTCTCCTAGTAGTATTGCTTATGGCTGGAACTCATCCATTCATGCCTCAGCTGACAGAGCCTAAGCTACTCTGGGGGTTTCTGTCAGAGTTGCCTCACCCTTAGCCTTTCTGACAAAACCTTAGCCTACAAGGCAGTGGTGTCCAGTTTTACAGCACTGAGCACTCGTGTTTGACAAAAGCCCATTTGGCGTTGTAGTGCTCGCAATGTGCACGTGAGGTTGGTTTGACCTGGAGAAGCTATGCATTTCGCTAGAACAGCTGTGTGCTTTTAACGCACGTCCACACCAGTACTAAGGTATATATATATATATATATATATATATATATATATATATATATATATATATATATATGTATATATATATTTCTGATGTTTTTAGTGATCGAAAAAAAAATCGGGGTGAATAACGTTAAATATGTACCTTACAAATGTCTGTTGAAGACGCTAGGTCGCTAGGTCTCTTCAGTGATAATCCAATAAAAGTAACAAGTTAATAAAAAACAAGGTCGACAGAGACGATAAGAACGTTACGTAAAGAGCATTCTGATGTTCCCAGTGATAGAAAGTTTCAAACAAATGTCCGTTAGAGACGCTCGGTCTCTTCGGTGATGATCCAGTGAAAGTGAGTGATACTGGCTAATTGATATGCATAATTAGCATAAGTAGAAATTACTATATAAGTCTCTCTTTAAGTATAGCTAGCAGTAAAAGTACACTAGCAACTGACTAGGTAAATTTACAACTTCACAACAGAAAGTAATGAGTAAAAGAAAAACAAACAAACAAGTCTGACAGACACGATAAGAACGTGAAGTAATGAACCTTCTGATGGTATAGCATCATTGGTATAGCAGCCTTATCAGAGACAAGAGTGTTTGAGGAGAGTGGTCATGTAGAGGAGGGCTCTGAATATGTATTTTACTTGATCAGGAAACCTGAAGGCAAACGACACGACCATGGTGTAGGATTTGCTCTTAAGAAATGGGTTGTTTCTAAACTCGAGAATCTTCCTTGTGGTCTAAATTAGGTCTAACGTTTGTCTCTATCTTGTCAGCGATATGCAATTCTTATTTCTGTTTATGCTCCTACATTCGACAGCCCATCTGAGCTAGTAGGATCTTTTTATGAAGATCTTATAAAGAGTTATCCTGACTACTCCGCAAGATGATAAAATTGTCTTGCTGGGGGATTTCAATGCGAGGCTGGTTAGGGAATATCAAACATGGCCCCACTCTGGAAGTATAATAAAAGCAGGTTGCGTTTACTGCAAATGTGTTTGGAGCTGGATTATGTGATAACTAACATGTGTTTCCACCTGAAACCAAACTATAAGAACACATGGATGTATCCACGATTCAAGCAATGGTATTTGATTGATTATGTCATTATTCGTAGATGCGATCTACAGGATGTCTGCAAAGTTAGAGTCAAAAGGAATGCCGAATGCTTGACAGATCATCGTCTGGTGTGTGCTGACATGAGGTTCGTCAAGCGTCCTCTAAGATTAAATGTTACAAAGCTGAAGACTGCTCTAGACCTACAGAATAGTCTTGAGCAGATATTGTTTGATGGTACGTGGGAGTATTTTAAGAAGTGTGTGTATGAAAAAGCAGTAGATGTTTTTGGGCTAACGAAGAGAAAGCATCAATAATGCTCACATCGCTCAACAGCTACAGAAACAGCATGAACTTCATCATCGATAGTGGCTAGTCACCTCAGGATCTGAGATCTGTGGAACAGTCATACTTAGTTATTAAATCAGAGTTGCAAAAAGAACTTAGACGGATGAAGAATGAATGGTGGCGGCAGAAGGCTTGTGATATTCAGCTGATGTTAAGGACAGTAAAGCATGGACCTAGCCATTCTAGTGTAACCCTATTAAAATCTAAGGATGGCACAGAGTTGATCCAACTATTTGATAGATGGACAGAGCATTATACTGATCTGTTCACTAGTCCGTAAATAGTCAGTACCGATGTGATAGATAGCTTGCCTCAGAGGGCTATCATTGTCGAAATGGATTCTGTTCCTTCCATCAATGAAGTGGAGAAGGCTATATGGCAGTTGATATGCGAAGCACCTGGTGGAGATGGTATACATGTGTTAGTCCTTCGCTGTGGTGGAAGACCATTGGCAGTGTAAATTAAAGGGTTAATTGACAACATCTTTGATGGGCATGTTCACCAAGATCAGCGTGACTCCATTATGGTCTCTTTATACAAAAATGTGTGTGCCAATTATCGAGGCATCTCTCATTTGAATGGGACAGGAAAGGTATTTGCTAGAATCCTGTTGAATAGCCTGAATGCCTACATCTGTCCTTTTATGAGAATCAGTGTGGCTTTAGAAGAAATAGGAATACCACTGATATGATCTTTACGGCACGTCAAATGCAGGAAAAGTTTATTGAACATCGTCTAGACCTATATTAGGTCTTTGTTGATCTGACGAAAGAATTCAATGCAGTTAATCGGGATACGCTGTGGAAAGTATTGGGTAAGTTGGGATGTCCGCCTAACTTTGTTAGACTCCTTTGTGAGCTGCATGACAACATGAAAGCACCTGTCAACTTAAATGATTGTCTCTCTGAACCCGTTGCAGTTTACAACGGTGTTAAACAGGGTAATAAACCTGCACCTACTTTGTTTTCCATCTATTTTGCTGTAACTCTATCGTTGGCTTTCACTAACTGTGGCAAAGGTGTATATCTTTGATTTCGCACATCGGTCAGCGTTTTAACACTTTGTCAAGGATATTCTCCACTGTCTGTAGTGGATCGTTTTATGTATCTGGGTAGTGTTATTTTGAGGAACGGGTCATTAATTGCTGAGATAAGTAGACGTATTGAATGGCTTGGCGTGTCTTTTAGTCATTTGAAAAAGCAGGTGTGGGGATCACGTGATATCAGGCTGAAAACTAAGATCTCTGTGTATGAGGCCTGTGTGGTATCAACTTTGTTATATGCTTGTGAGACATGGACCACTTACAGAGCTCATATTCGCCTGCTAGAGCGTTTCCAGCAGAATTGCCTTAGACACTTACTTAAAATTCGTTGGGATAGCTTTACATCTGACACCGAATTGTTGGAACAAGCTGCTGTTCCAAGCATCAAGTCTCATATAAGGAAACACAGACTTCGTTGGGCTGGTCATCTTATTCATCTTACTGATGACCGACTGCCCAAGCAAGTGATTTATGGGGAACTAACTGGGAATATTCGCCCATAGCAAAAAACCTTGTAAGCAATTTAAATATTGTCTCAAAGATGATTTGAAGTGCTTTAGAATTAATGTTGGAGGATGGAAGGCTGTAGGTAGGACAAGGTGGAGGAAAGCAATTTTGGAATGCCGCAAGCTTTTTGAAAAGAATAGGATGAAACACCAGCAGCAGAAGAGAGCAGCGCTGAAGGGACAGGATGTGACACCTCCAGCACATGGAGGAAATATGGAACACCTAAGATGCCAAGCTTGCAATTTGGTAACTATGTCACGTGCCGGTTTGTTGAATCACCAACGAGTGCATGTGCTGCAAAATTAAGCACAGACAAGAGGTGGCTTAATTTATGGCATCCCTCAGATTATCACAACACCTGCAACTTCTGTGGTATGGTCTGTAAAAGTCTGGCAGGCTTGAATAGCCATATCCGCGCCTCTCATTAGGAACTTTTAGACTAATATAACATTGGTACGCCAAAAGTGGTCATATTTGAAATCGAATAGCCAGCCGCCATATATATATATATATATATATATATATATATATATATATATATATAACCTAGGCAAGGTAAACATCCACAGGATAGGAATCAAAAGAATTTCTAACTCTGTCTGATGAGATCTCAGTTTCTAACAGCTGTTGATCAATAACATCGACATGTCAGTGTCGCAGATTTTGTGCATGTCTGTATAAATAAAGATAATTATATATATATATATATATATATATATATATATATATATATATATATATATATATATATATAAACTATACTTGGCTTGGGTGTGATGAAATCATTTTAATTTTTATTTGTTTCCACATAAGTTAGACAACTCTTATTAATTCTTCGATCTAAAATATCAATTTTCCCTTTAATGAATTTTATTTTTAGGTGTTTATTTAAAAATGTTTCATATTAACAGTCATCTAGGGCCGACTACATTATTTTTTAAAATAAACATTGTAGCAAGATATGTTATTATATTGCCAATAACATGATACAATAATAACAAATGAAAATTGGCTATAGGGCAAAATCTGATTTGTCAGCTTAAATGCTATTTAAGTCTGACTTTAAAAAACCGACAAGATAACTTTCTATGTTAGATATATGCAATAATATAGAAATGAACTTATCAAAAAAAATTAGGCGAATTAAGACGTTAGAACTTTTTACACACAAAGAGCTTGATATCCATTCAGATAAAGCTTTATCACAACAATAAATAATAAAGGGAGGCGCGAGAGCGCTCTATCCCTTAATAGACTTCAAAAACGGTCTATGCTAGAAATCTCATTTCTTTGATCAATCATAACTCAAAAACCAATAAACCAAATTAGTTAAAACTTTGCACAAAATTTTTATTTGATAGGTTCTATAAGTGTGTAGAATTTCAGCATCATTAGTCAAGGCAACCCAGAGATCCAGAAAGGTCAGGAATTAAATCATGTTATCTGTGTGTACGTAAGTATGTGCCACACTGTATCTCATCAACTATTTGATGGATTCAGCTGATTTTTGGCAGAGATAGAGGTTCTAGGGTCTAGTTGATGGCATTTTAATTTCAGTTTACCATATACCTTAGTTTTCCAGAAAATTCCAAAAATCTTAAAAATGAACATTGTATTGAGACATAGCCTTTACAAAAGTAGTGACATTCCATGATAAATGCCAGTATACTGAAATCATATGCCATTAATAGGGTTAAGATGAAAATTCATATACACTAAATGTACAAAAGCAAGGAAATTCCCAAATTTGTACATTTTATTGTCATTAAGGGTATGCGAGCACAACAGGGCTATGTATTTTACTGGTAGGGATTTTTCTTCAGCACACCTCACACACTTCATCCACTCATGCATAGAGATTTATAGAGTAGTGATGTGATAATGAAATTGTTTGGTTGATATGTAGTCATACCCTTAATTGCAATAAAAGTGTAAAAATTTGGGAATTTCCTTGCTTTTGTACATTTAGTGTATATGAATTTTCATCTTAACCCTATTAAGGGCATATGATTTCAGTATACTGACATTTTTCATGGAATGAATTTTAACTCTTTACGTTTGTAAAATATGGTTAGAAGAGCGTGACCTTTTGGGAATAGAAGGTGCTGCTGTTGTGTATTGCTGCTGTTGTGTATTGCTGCTGTTGTGTATTGCTGCTGTTGTGTATTGCTGCTGTGTTTAAAAAACGAAGATGAAAACTTCTTTATAAGAATATAATGATGAATCTTTATTGTTCAGTTGCAGCGAACGAGTAGAATCAGTGAGAGTCATGAGGGGTGAAGAGTGCATGAAGGTTGACGAAAATTGATCTCTCGAATTCACTAGTAAGCCGTTTTCGCCTGATCTCAATTTGGATGACCGGTTCGTATAACGTTTTTGGACAACGATGCATCCTCAACTGCCATGCTTATTCTGTAAGTTCGCTTACGCACTCAATGTAACTACAGTTATGTGTTTTTTATTTAGCGAACGGATGTATTTTCGTATACTGCATCGGCAGCTGTTCTTTAAAGATGTCTCTACATCAAACAACCGGGGGTTTATGCTTCTGGCCAGGTGGGTGTCTCTGCGTCAATCAGCCGGATGTTATTTCTTCCGGCCAGGTGTTATGTCCGGCATCCCAAACTAGATATTCAACACTATATCTCACGCAGTTCTAGTGATCTGAGGATCGGCTATCAATCTTCCACTACAACAAATAGTTATAATCCCCTCCGACCAGACTGGTAATGACAGATTGAATTAAGATTTT
>OY744552.1:32282772-32537772 GCA_963556195.1 Sepiola atlantica | reverse complement strand
TAATAATAATAATAATAATAATAATAATAATAATAATAATAATAATAATAATAATAATAATAATAATAATAATAATAATAATAATAATAATAATAATAATAATAATAATAATAATAATAATAATAATAATAATAATAATAATAATAATAATAATAATAATCGACAGGTTTTCATTTTTTGCTTAAATAAACAAGCCACTTTCACTTTCATTGGCCGTCTCTATATTTAATGAAATGTTTCTTTTTCTTTTCGCTTCTCTTCCATTTTCTTTCCCCTTTTCTCCTCCATTTTTCTTTCTCTCTCTCTCGTCTGAATGAGTGCCATTTTCAACTTGTCAGTCTTAAATCGGAAACACAAAAGATCAAAAACAATTGCACCTATATACCCAAGCGAATGCATTAAAGATATTGATGTCTTGCCGCGTGCATTTTCCGGCAACGCATGTAACAACTTGAACTGTAAACCATTACGTACATAGGTACAGGTCAGACCGGAGTATTGTCCGGTCCGTGGGACACATCTGGGCCGCGCGAAAAACGTGCAGGTTGCGTTTGGCTTGAGACAATTGCTGTCAGAATGGTTTTGTTATTGTCGGACTGTTAACATCTTGAATAGATGTTAACAGTCCGACTACTAACACAAAATGTCCGACTACTAACACAAAATGTTAACAGTCCGACTACTAACACAAAATGACAGTGCGCATGCCCAACCTCAACGCCAACACAAACAGGATTGCTAAATGATGATAAACTAGTGTGCACCCTCTATCGAAAAACGATGGGATAAAAATTATGCTTCGCCAGTGTTCGCACTCGCTATATATCTAGATATATTGCTAAAATATTAATGTAAAATCATAGAATTACGCCAATAATTTTACTTTTCATATATAAATTATCATTTTTGATAACCTAACTTAATTTTTCTCTTAATTGATGTCTAATGACAGTGGATCAAATTTAATGCAAATCTGAAATAGTTGAATTTTCAAATGGGGGTTATGCCCATATTATGCACCCTAAAACCCTTTAAGACACCCCAAAGAAACTGCAATTTGGGGAATATTTATTAATTGATGTCCAATACCTATTGTTAAAATTACACAAGAATCGGAGGTATCTAAATATAGCCCACATTACGACCCTTTATTCCTAGCAGCTGTGTTCCAAAATTCATAATGATCAGTTAATTAGTTTAGGAGTGAATATGAACATACCTAACTTCATATAAATAGAGATTTTGTTGTCGTGTATTTTCATAAGACCCCAACATTATATATTTTCAGTTTTCAAAATTCGGTTTGCGGTGCTTGATTGTTTTAATTATGTGACATAAGAAAGAGTTGAAGCTGGGTTTCAGTTGCTGTCAGAATGTTGCCCTTTTGTAAACGTAATATATGGTTTGTTATATATATTTGTAGTTTTCAAAGTTTGGCTTGAGATTATTTAGATGGTTTAAATGTTAGAGTAATTTTCTGTTTGATATGTAAATTGAAGCTAAAAATGGCACCTCTCCCATTTTTTAAAATTCTTCCATTTAATACAAAAATTAATGTATACTTAATTTGAATTAAATGTCTTATTTTTGGGTGCTTTTTAGAAATAGGTACCCATAGATTTGCAGTCGTGACATAGTCATGGCGTAGGCAGTTCCGACTACGAATGGAGAAAACTGAATCAAGTTCCGACTTTTATTCAAATAAAAAAGTCGATGTACTTTTCTTGTCAGACGACTATTTTTCAATCAATTAGAAAGATCAAGTTCCGACTTTTAACGAAATATTCAAATAAAAAAGTCGATGTACTTTTCTTGGCAGACGACTATTTTTCAATCAATTAGAAAGATCAAGTTATGACTTTTACGTATACTCTTATTACTTTTGCAATTTTTCATTTGGAATTTTTTAGATACCTTTATAAAAAAATAAAAATAAATTTATTTTAATATCCGAAATAACCCAAAACTGCCCCCCTCTCTCCAAAAAAACAACGGTGTTTCTATACAATACGAAACGAACTAAATCTAAAATTTAGGTTAGGGTTAGGTTAGGGTTAGGTTAGAGTTAGGGTTAAAAATAAACAGTTCGGTCGTATTGTGTAGAAGTACTGAAATAAAAGTACAATTAACAATACACTTAAATATTATTTACAAGTTTTTAAGAGAATCTTTCCAAAATGTAAAAGAATATTCAATATTCTCGTTTAGTATCAGACGTTGTTTCGTGACTTCCTTTGAAAATAAAGTGCGATAAAAATTCCTTTTGAAATTAAAGAAATTCATAAACTTGTTTTGAAATTTATTTTCCATTCATTAAAATGTGATCATGTACATGGATAGACTCGAACGTCATGCATTCGACACTCGCTATCCAAACATCTTCTTCACAAGATACATAGATGACATCCTCATCTTGACATCATCTTGCGAGGAGGCTAACAGAATTTTCACGACATTCTCAACCACTGACCCACACATACAATGCTCCATCGAATACCCCAATATCTTTGGATCTCTTTCATTACTAGATTTTAACCTCAATATCACCGAGGAAGGAAATATACATACAAAAACTCTACAGGGAAACCACCTGTAGAGATATTTTCACACACCCTTAAAGCCAAATTAGGATATGCCCAAAATGAACTAGTCCGCATCCATAGAAAATAGAATTAAGTGGCAGATACAATCCCTTAGTGCTAGAACTAAATGGATATCTTGTACCCACCAGAAACTGCTCCAAGGTCCCTTAAAATACAAACATGGTACACGCTCTCTAATACCTGGTTCCTGAAGCTACCACATTTCAGTCACTGGATCACCTCAGCTATCCGAAAGGCAATACACAGGTTTCAACATATAACTGATGCACTACATTGGCTTAATAATTTATCCTGATCAAAAACATGACTTGGAGGAAGGAGTTATTAAAAACGTCTCTATAATGATCCATGGTTTTATATTTGTTTTCGCATGTTACCGTTGGATTAATGACAAGACTGCAGTAAGTAGATAGACCACAGGGTAATTGAAATGATTTGTTATTGAAACCGTTGCCGTCAAATGATCCACGGCGTCAGCCATAGTTCACCTTGGCTTCATTTTAGTAGTTTATCATAAGCCCCTTCATTGTCGGAATAAGCTAAGACATATTTCGGTCTAAACAGTGCATCCTCCCAACCATTACCTCCTCCTTACTGGTAATTGCCGATGGGTTCGTTCGCGGTTATTTTTGTACCCTTTCAGTGGTCCCCACCAGAGAGAGCAGATAAATAGTGATCGATAGTACCTATTGAAAACCCACCAAAAAGTCAGCACATATTTGTCACCAACAACAAGGTATGCGGTAGGCCAACAACTACCTAAAACCAAAACATATTGAATTAATTACGGCACCGTGTAGCAGTCATACATATTAACATTTCTTTCTTCTTGCGGAGAGCAGCCCCTGCAATGTGATTTGGTCACACGAGGACCAGTCAGACTCTTTGGCGTATGAATTTCAACCGAACCATTAAAGGACAACATCCAGACCCTTTGGAATGAGCAGGTCAGACAGAAAACTTCCAGACACCAATAAAGAAAGATGTCTGCTCTCCTACCTCCGTTGCTTAAATGCCGAGCAAAGCTATCTTCACTTGAAAATATATTGCTCCAAGAAGACTTTCGGCAGCTCACCAACTTTCATACTCTTCTATTACTTTCTTCATGTTTAACTTTCGGCAACCTACACCCAGCGGTGCAGGTCACTAAAATAAATATATTATTTGTTATTTATAAAAGGGATTTGTTTTTCTTTCATTTGACGACCCTTTGTTACAAAATATTATAGGGATTGGTTTTACAGTTTTTCTTTCATTTCACGACCCTTTGTTACAAAATATTATAGGGATTGGTTTTACAGTTTTTCTTTCATTTCACGACCCTTTGTTACAAAATATTATAGGGATTGGTTTTACAGTTTTTCTTTCATTTCACGACCCTTTGTTACAAAATATTATAGGGATTGGTTTTACAAACCTCCAATAACCGTTTAGTTATTACATTAATTAAACAAAATTGTTAAAAATTATATCATACTTAAAAAGTTAAAAACTTAACTTTTTAACTTAAAAAAAAATAAGTTAAAAAGTTAAGTTTTTAACGTAAATTGACGCAGATAGACAAATTCATTGTTTGACAATTTTATTGTATAAATTAAAAGATATGAATAAACCCGTTTATGTTTTAATGGGGTCTGGTTCCTAATGTCGTCAGGCTATGAATAGATCCTAAGAGCCTGAGTACACAGGGGCTCTTATTCGTTCCTGGGCAACGCAGGGATGCCTGCTAGTAATGAATTGAAACGGAAAAAATGAAGAAATCTTACCAACTTGATTCCTATTTTTATCAATCTCATCTGTAATTGAATCGGGTCTTCTTGTGGTTGAGGCAGCGTTTCCTTTCTCGACTGATTCCAATTTAGGATTGGTGGCACTAAAATAGTTTATAGGAATCAATGTTAGAAGCTTTAAAAATGCACGACAGCCAACATGGAATGGAGGATGTTCTCCTTTAAGCAGATATGACTTCCTTGCATAATGAATGTGACTAATGTGGAGTCGGGCAAGATTTATCTCTTCCTTTCTCACCCTTCTAATAATTCTGAAATAGGCTGACCCTAAAAATGCCACCCATGGAATTGTTAATAAAATTCACAATCTTTTCTGCAATTCAACCACATTTGGGACAAATAAATTTTGGTCTATGCCTGAGCTGTCCACCAAGTTTCACTCATGAATATCCAACAGTTTTTGTTTTTTCACCGTTCATTGATAAGCATACCTGGACACGACTTCAAAAATTTCAATAATTCTTACACACGTCTCTCTGATTTTGGCTGTGGTGGCTCTCATCAGTCCAGGAATAATCTGGGGATAGTTTTGATAGACATTATCTTTGAGATAACCCCACCGATAAAAGTCTGGGAGGTTAAAGTGCGATTAGTGTGATGCCCATTCAGGATCACATCTACTGATGAGACGGTCACCAAAATGTCGCCACATATCATTGAATAGTGATAAAAAAAACTGTTGGACATTCATGAGTGAAACTTGGTGGACAAGTGTGTCTGACGTGATGATCCTGAACCAGGATCAAGCGGTGAAAGTGGGGACGACTTGCCTCACCTCAGCCATAAATGGGCCCGTCTTTGCCTGGCATGCAATTTGAAGATTAGAGAAATGTTTAAATCATAGGTTGCGAGTGAGGATTCGAACACTACCCTATTGATTATGAATACCGGCATTAGCAGAGACGATATTTTGCTTGGTGTCTTTATTTTAACATCCAGGACAACAAGTCCAGAGATGTAGTTAGACAAATACATTTGGTTTGTATATGTCGTATTTAAGTGAATAAAAGAAAGAACAGAATTCGCATTTGGAGGTCGGGATTGAAGTGAATAAAAGAAAGAACGGGATTTGATTAATCTGAACTTGGTGTTGTGAAGAGCAGAACGCAAAGGAGAAAGAAGAAAATGGAGAGGAAACATCACGTGACCTGTGAGTCGGATTATTTTTCACTGAGGCAACAAAGTGATTATTTTCATTTAATTCTGTGAAATTTATCTTTAACGGTCCCATTGAAGTCAGACTAAAAACTCTTCCTTGAGAGACTTTCAACCCTCCTTTTTAAACAAGTCAGGCATCGAGTAAAGTTTATTTGTACCAAATACGGTTGAATTGCAGAAAGGATTCTGAATTTTATTAACAGTTCCATGTGTGGCATTAGGCGAGAGGTCACGCTATATATGAATATGATTTTTTTCATTGTTATAAATAGTTGTTGTTTATTTTGGATAAAAAAAAAAATCAAAGAATAAAATTGATTCAAAACTTATTCAAATAAAATACCTCAAATTAATCGCTAAAATGTTAATCCACATGAAGTTTATTTTGTTAAATGTTAGTAAAAAGACATCTCCCCCTAAAAACGAGAAGTAAATAAAATATTATAAGTAGCAATGAATATAAAGAACATCACTGTATTGGAACAACCTCCCTATTCATCTGATCTGTCCTCGTGTGACTTTTTAAAATTTTAGTCAAATTCCAGAAAGTCAGTTTTGAAGAGGTGATGGCCATTAAGAGAATTGTAATGAGGGAGTTGACTGTCATCTCAGAAGAATCCTGCCAGAAGTGTATAGACGTGTGAAAACGCAAGAGAGAGGAAAGAAAACTCATGAGAGAGAAGGAGGAGTAAGAGGAGGGGAAACGACGAGAGAATGAAAAGTGGATGAGGGATCTCACACAACCAGATTGTTAAGTTGACGGCAAAATCATTGCAACGGGAAGGGGAAGGTGAAGGAAAAAGAGGCGTAGTGAAAAAATCAGTCGGAGCTTTTGTTCGCAAGACTAGACATATGCCTGAATCATGATGAAAACCAAATTCGCCGAATGAAAATAAATCGGTATGTTGAGAGCGAAATCTTGAATAGACAAATACGGCCGGCTATAGAAGCCAGAAATGGTTACAATATCATAAAGATAAGTCCATTGAAATATCCCACCCCTTCTGAATTCGCAAACACCTTTCCCCAATAAAAATTTAAAAAGAGAAGGCAGAAAAAAGTGAAAGATATCTGCGAACATGCGCTCTCACAAAAACATGTATCATATCATCAAGGCATCCAACCATTTTGTTTTTTGTTTACATGGAGATAATGGCTCAATGATATTCTGTGGTATCCATGTAATTCCATCAACTCCACAACAACTACTTAATCATTCAGTTCTTCTCAAATTTTCATGTGAACTTAATAATTCAGCTGCATATATATTGGTTATCTTTTTTCAATGTTAATAAAATTTATTACTTTACTCGATGCTAGATTACGTTTATGTGTGGCCATGTAAGTTCTAACTGGTATGAAAAGAAGCTCGATTCTTTCCTTTTATTTTGTTGTTTTGTCACATGAAGAGTTGTGATAATTTCTATCGAATTTTACGGTGACTAAATGGCAACAGGATCGACCTGACACAGTGAATAGACGTGTGTGGTGATTCTTTAAGGGTTGTCTGTCTGGACGGATCACCAATAATTAATGCAATATTTTATCTCAAATATATGTTATTTATTTTATTATATCAAGTATATTATTCTGGCAGACATATATATTTATATATATATATATATATATATATATATATATATATATATATATATATATATATATATATTCTTTGTAGAATGGTAGGAAAAATCCCAGCAGAGTGCTCGATTAATTAAGAATCAAAGTTAAAAATTAAGAGCATAATATTTATTTATTCTGGTACAGAAAAATTAGTACAACATTCGTACCGTCGGTTTCAAGCACGGAAGGTCTTACCCATCCGGCTCTCTTCAGCTTCTGTTGTCATCTGTTTTGGAAATGTGAGGTCACATGACACTCTTGTTGGGACGCGTTATTTGCTCAGTGTGTTGTGTGTGTTTGTTTAAATTTGAATTTAGTGTCATAAGACCGTTGAGATTTAAAACACGGGAGAAGAAAGAGAATTCAAGATTAAAGGGAATAAAAAGGGGAATAAAAAAGGGGGGTAAAAAATAAAAAAATATATATATGAAAAAATATATATATATATATATATATATATATAAATAAATATAAAAAAACATATATATATATAAAAACATTTTAATACTAAGAATAAAGGAATAAAAAAATAATAAAAAAATAATTAAAAAAAAAAAAAATAAATAAATAAAAATAAAAATAAAAATAAAAAAATAAAAAAATAAAAAAATAAAAAATATATAAAAAAATAAAAAAATAAAAAAATAAAAAAAGAAGAAAAAGAGAAAAAGAGTATAAAAAGTGGGTTAAAAAATATATATATATATAGAGAATAAATTGTAGAGAATAAAAAAGAGCGAGAGAGAAAGAAAGAATAAAAATAGAAAGAATAAAATATATAAATAAAATATATAAATAAAAATAATAATAATAAAAAAATAATAAAAATTAAAAAATTAAAGATTAAAAACAAAAATAATAAAAATAAAGAAAGGGTTTCTCTGAAATTCCCGTGAGCCAAATTATGAATTTGTATCATTAGCCGTTATATTTTTGAAGGTATGCGTTCTAAAAACCGTTGATGTGTAAGAATCTTTAGATTGGAGTGATTTTTAATGAAGGGATTCGGATCTAAGGGAGGTAACTAAGATGGAAATATGAAATATTTGAGTTTGTTAAAGTGGGTTTGAAAATTAATCTGGTGGTTGATAAAAGATAAAAAAATAAAAAATTAAATATTTTTGCATTTTGGTGAAAGTCGAAGTTTTTGCTCTTGGAATTTATGTGGATATAATTTTTTGAGTGGATATAATTTTTTGAGTGGATATAATTTTTTTGAGTAATCTAGTGATTGATAATTAAATTAAATATTTTTGTATTTTTGTGAAGGTCGGAGTTTTTGCTCTTGAAGTTTAAGTGGATATAGGTTGATGAGGTGTTTGTTCGTTTTTATTGTGTTTATATTAGTAGAGGGGGGGTAGTTAGACATTATGTGAATCGGTCAGACCAGTTTATAAGCAATGCTTGCCTCTTGTGTGCACATCCCTTGAATATTTCATCGCGGACATTTAAACAGGCTGTATTCGGATCGATGATGGCTTTTGAAATGTGGTATTTTTCAGCGTCACATAGAGGACATCTGTTTATGGCTGGAGAGAAGGATGGTTTTCTCTCAATTATTTTCCATTTGATGGTGAAGGGTGTGTTTTCTTCTTTAAGCTGCCATATTCGGGTCGCGAGTGCCGTATTAGCCTTGTTTTTGTATCTGAAGGAGTTTCTGTGTGCATATAGCCTTTGTTTGAAATTTCCCTTCGTCATCCCAATATATTTTTCTGCATTACTGGTATTCTGGTCTGTGACGGTTGCTTCATAAATGATTGAATTGATTTTGCAATTTCCCTCCAGGGGGCAGTTGTTTTTGTCTTGGCATGAGCAGCCTGCGTTTGTAATTGTTTTGGCTTCTGCAGAGATAATTTTTCTTATTGAAGGGGCAGTGGAATAGCTGATCTTAACAGAATTTCTGTTAAAAAGTTTGTGTAATTCATTTGTGGGTGGGAAGTGTTTGTCGAGCAACTTGAGGAAAAGTTGGCCTACCTTTGTTTTGGTATTGGTCGAATAGGGTGGGGAAAACCAGATCACCGATCTCCTTCTATTGCGGGTCCCCCGTGGTTGGTCTCGGTTGGGGGTGTATGAGATTTCTTCTCTGAACCCGCTGTCGCGGAGCGCTTTGTTGTAATATGGTGCTGCTTGGTTGAAAATTTCGGGACTGGATGAAAGGTTTGAGATTCTTTGGCTAATATTATTGATTAAATTTTTAAAGATGGTGGGGGGGTGGCAGGATCCCTTGTGTATGTATTGGAGTGTTTCATTGGGTTTGTGGAAAGGTTTGTGTGTATTGTTTTTAAGGTTCAGTGTGGTATCTAGGAAGTTTACTTGGTCTAAATTTGTTTTAATGGTAATTTTGAAGCCGAGATTATGGAAGGTGTTTGTTAATTCTTTTCTAAATCTATCTAATGTGTTTCCGTTGTGGTTGCGTGACAGACAAAGTCCGTCATCTCTATAGAGACCAAAGAAATGGTCTGGAAATTTATTTTGGAGTGTATTTAATATAAGCAAGCCGACTAAGTCACAGATGTCTGCACTGTCGTAGGCCCCCATTGCAACATCAAATGGGTCCTCTGGGTTTGATTTTTTAACCCAAGCCCTTCCCTCGAAGAAGAGAAGGGTTTGTCTTGCTTGCAGTATTGTGTCTCTTTCTAGTTGACTGATGTTTGTGTGTGAAAGTGCAAATGTTAAGGCCTTATCTAGGGTGTCTTTTGTAATGGATGGGTAGAAGTCTACTATATCTAATTGTGTGAATTTGCATCTGTGTTTATCTTGTATGTTATGGAACCAATTTAGGACTGAGTTAGTATTGCCCCACAGACTTAGGTTTATTTTTTCCTTAATTTTATTAACTATATTTTTAACAATGGATTTGCTTGCTAGTCCTAGTTCGCTTTTAGCTGGGTTGATAAGTCTGCATGAGGGTTTATTTGTGAAGTTTTCTTTGTGGTCTTTTAAAGTAACAAAGGCCTTCCTCTTATCTAAATAATTAATTCTATATTCGACGCCTAGTCTAGTAGCTATTTCAGTAGTATCATTATTAATAGATTTATATGTATCTGCCTTGGCTAATTGATATTTATCGGTAATGGAGCTAATTGTTAGGTCTGTTTTTTCCTTTTTAGTCATTTTATAAATATTTTTAGTTTTGTCGGAGAATACAAGTGCATTATTTTCTCTTTTAAGTTTTTTTATGTCGGCGGTAAGTGTCTTCTGAAATGTATTTTGCTTGTTTGTAAAAACTAGGTTGTGAGTAATGTTGAGTAGGTCTTTTTCGAAATTGTCTAAGGCCTCTACTTTTGGCGGGTATTTACCAGATTTTAAGCCGTAGTAGTTTTTTTCCGTTTGCCTCTGTTCTGTATTCAACACTTTCCACCTCATTCTTCCTATGACGTCCACTATTTTTGTCAGGAGTATCCTGGTATATGTTTGTTTTTTGGGGGTTGGGATATTTTTGGTAGAATATCCGAGAGTGTATAGTTCCATTTCCCAGGGTATAGGTGGTAATCCCTGTTAATTAGTTTTTTCCGTGGTGTTGGTAGTTTTCCCGAGAGTGCTCGACTACAAGGCTAACAGGGTTTAACTGTAATTCCTGGTAGGGGCTGAGTAAATTCTTTGTAGAATGGTAGGAAAAATCCCAGCAGAGTGCTCGATTAATTAAGAATCAAAGTTAAAAATTAAGAGCATAATATTTATTTATTCTGGTACAGAAAAATTAGTACAACATTCGTACCGTCGGTTTCAAGCACGGAAGGTCTTACCCATCCGGCTCTCTTCAGCTTCTGTTGTCATCTGTTTTGGAAATGTGAGGTCACATGACACTCTTGTTGGGACGCGTTATTTGCTCAGTGTGTTGTGTGTGTTTGTTTAAATTTGAATTTAGTGTCATAAGACCGTTGAGATTTAAAACACGGGAGAAGAAAGAGAATTCAAGATTAAAGGGAATAAAAAGGGGAATAAAAAAGGGGGGTAAAAAATAAAAAAATATATATATGAAAAAATATATATATATATATATATATATATATAAATAAATATAAAAAAACATATATATATATAAAAACATTTTAATACTAAGAATAAAGGAATAAAAAAATAATAAAAAAATAATAAAAAAAAAAAAAAAAATAAATAAAAAAAATAAAAAAATAAAAAAAATAAAAAAATAAAAAAATAAAAAAATAAAAAAATAAAAATAAAAAATAAAAAAATAAAAAAAGAAGAAAAAGAGAAAAAGAGTATAAAAAGTGGGTTAAAAAATATATATATATATTCTCTACAATTTATTCTCTATATATATATATATTTTTTAACCCACTTTTTATACTCTTTTTCTCTTTTTCTTCTTTTTTTATTTTTTTATTTTTTTATTTTTTTATTTTTTTATTTTTTTATATTTTTTTTATTTTTTTATTTTTTTATTTTTTTTTTTATTTATTTTTTTTTTTTTATTTATTTTTTTTTTTTTTATTATTTTTTTATTATTTTTTTATTCCTTTATTCTTAGTATTAAAATGTTTTTATATATATATATGTTTTTTTATATTTATTTATATATATATATATATATATATATATATTTTTTCATATATATATTTTTTTATTTTTTACCCCCCTTTTTTATTCCCCTTTTTATTCCCTTTAATCTTGAATTCTCTTTCTTCTCCCGTGTTTTAAATCTCAACGGTCTTATGACACTAAATTCAAATTTAAACAAACACACACAACACACTGAGCAAATAACGCGTCCCAACAAGAGTGTCATGTGACCTCACATTTCCAAAACAGATGACAACAGAAGCTGAAGAGAGCCGGATGGGTAAGACCTTCCGTGCTTGAAACCGACGGTACGAATGTTGTACTAATTTTTCTGTACCAGAATAAATAAATATTATGCTCTTAATTTTTAACTTTGATTCTTAATTAATCGAGCACTCTGCTGGGATTTTTCCTACCATTCTACAAAGAATTTACTCAGCCCCTACCAGGAATTACAGTTAAACCCTGTTAGCCTTGTAGTCGAGCACTCTCGGGAAAACTACCAACACCACGGAAAAAACTAATTAACAGGGATTACCACCTATACCCTGGGAAATGGAACTATACACTCTCGGATATTCTACCAAAAATATCCCAACCCCCAAAAAACAAACATATACCAGGATACTCCTGACAAAAATAGTGGACGTCATAGGAAGAATGAGGTGGAAAGTGTTGAATACAGAACAGAGGCAAACGGAAAAAAACTACTACGGCTTAAAATCTGGTAAATACCCGCCAAAAGTAGAGGCCTTAGACAATTTCGAAAAAGACCTACTCAACATTACTCACAACCTAGTTTTTACAAACAAGCAAAATACATTTCAGAAGACACTTACCGCCGACATAAAAAAACTTAAAAGAGAAAATAATGCACTTGTATTCTCCGACAAAACTAAAAATATTTATAAAATGACTAAAAAGGAAAAAACAGACCTAACAATTAGCTCCATTACCGATAAATATCAATTAGCCAAGGCAGATACATATAAATCTATTAATAATGATACTACTGAAATAGCTACTAGACTAGGCGTCGAATATAGAATTAATTATTTAGATAAGAGGAAGGCCTTTGTTACTTTAAAAGACCACAAAGAAAACTTCACAAATAAACCCTCATGCAGACTTATCAACCCAGCTAAAAGCGAACTAGGACTAGCAAGCAAATCCATTGTTAAAAATATAGTTAATAAAATTAAGGAAAAAATAAACCTAAGTCTGTGGGGCAATACTAACTCAGTCCTAAATTGGTTCCATAACATACAAGATAAACACAGATGCAAATTCACACAATTAGATATAGTAGACTTCTACCCATCCATTACAAAAGACACCCTAGATAAGGCCTTAACATTTGCACTTTCACACACAAACATCAGTCAACTAGAAAGAGACACAATACTGCAAGCAAGACAAACCCTTCTCTTCTTCGAGGGAAGGGCTTGGGTTAAAAAATCAAACCCAGAGGACCCATTTGATGTTGCAATGGGGGCCTACGACAGTGCAGACATCTGTGACTTAGTCGGCTTGCTTATATTAAATACACTCCAAAATAAATTTCCAGACCATTTCTTTGGTCTCTATAGAGATGACGGACTTTGTCTGTCACGCAACCACAACGGAAACACATTAGATAGATTTAGAAAAGAATTAACAAACACCTTCCATAATCTCGGCTTCAAAATTACCATTAAAACAAATTTAGACCAAGTAAACTGAACCTTAAAAACAATACACACAAACCTTTCCACAAACCCAATGAAACACTCCAATACATACACAAGGGATCCTGCCACCCCCCCACCATAATTTAATCAATAATATTAGCCAAAGAATCTCAAACCTTTCATCCAGTCCCGAAATTTTCAACCAAGCAGCACCATATTACAACAAAGCGCTCCGCGACAGCGGGTTCAGAGAAGAAATCTCATACACCCCCAACCGAGACCAACCACGGGGGACCCGCAATAGAAGGAGATCGGTGATCTGGTTTTCCCCACCCTATTCGACCAATACCAAAACAAAGGTAGGCCAACTTTTCCTCAAGTTGCTCGACAAACACTTCCCACCCACAAATGAATTACACAAACTTTTTAACAGAAATTCTGTTAAGATCAGCTATTCCACTGCCCCTTCAATAAGAAAAATTATCTCTGCAGAACCCAAAACAATTACAAACGCAGGCTGCTCATGCCAAGACAAAAACAACTGCCCCCTGGAGGGAAATTGCAAAATCAATTCAATCATTTATGAAGCAACCGTCACAGACCAGAATACCAGTAATGCAGAAAAATATATTGGGATGACGAAGGGAAATTTCAAACAAAGGCTATATGCACACAGAAACTCCTTCAGATACAAAAACAAGGCTAATACGGCACTCGCGACCCGAATATGGCAGCTTAAAGAAGAAAACACACCCTTCACCATCAAATGGAAAATAATTGAGAGAAAACCATCCTTCTCTCCAGCCATAAACAGATGTCCTCTATGTGACGCTGAAAAATACCACATTTCAAAAGCCATCATCGATCCGAATACAGCCTGTTTAAATGTCCGCGATGAAATATTCAAGGGATGTGCACACAAGAGGCAAGCATTGCTTATAAACTGGTCTGACCGATTCACATAATGTCTAACTACCCCCCCTCTACTAATATAAACACAATAAAAACGAACAAACACCTCATCAACCTATATCCACTTAAACTTCAAGAGCAAAAACTCCGACCTTCACAAAAATACAAAAATATTTAATTTAATTATCAATCACTAGATTACTCAAAAAAATTATATCCACTCAAAAAATTATATCCACTCAAAAAATTATATCCACATAAATTCCAAGAGCAAAAACTTCGACTTTCACCAAAATGCAAAAATATTTAATTTTTTATTTTTTTATCTTTTATCAACCACCAGATTAATTTTCAAACCCACTTTAACAAACTCAAATATTTCATATTTCCATCTTAGTTACCTCCCTTAGATCCGAATCCCTTCATTAAAAATCACTCCAATCTAAAGATTCTTACACATCAACGATTTTTAGAACGCATACCTTCAAAAATATAACGGCTAATGATACAAATTCATAATTTGGCTCACGGGAATTTCAGAGAAACCCTTTCTTTATTTTTATTATTTTTGTTTTTAATCTTTAATTTTTTAATTTTTATTATTTTTTTATTATTATTATTTTTATTTATATATTTTATTTATATATTTTATTCTTTCTATTTTTATTCTTTCTTTCTCTCTCGCTTTTTTATTCTCTACAATTTATTCTCTATATATATATATATTTTTTAACCCACTTTTTATACTCTTTTTCTCTTTTTCTTCTTTTTTTATTTTTTTATTTTTTTATTTTTTTATTTTTTTATTTTTTATTTTTTTATTTTTTTATTTTTTTTTTTTTTATTATTTTTTTATTATTTTTTTATTCCTTTATTCTTAGTATTAAAATGTTTTTATATATATATATGTTTTTTTATATTTATTTATATATATATATATATATATATATATTTTTTTTTTCATATATATATTTTTTTATTTTTTACCCCCCTTTTTTATTCCCCTTTTTATTCCCTTTAATCTTGAATTCTCTTTCTTCTCCCGTGTTTTAAATCTCAACGGTCTTATGACACTAAATTCAAATTTAAACAAACACACACAACACACTGAGCAAATAACGCGTCCCAACAAGAGTGTCATGTGACCTCACATTTCCAAAACAGATGACAACAGAAGCTGAAGAGAGCCGGATGGGTAAGACCTTCCGTGCTTGAAACCGACGGTACGAATGTTGTACTAATTTTTCTGTACCAGAATAAATAAATATATATATATATATATATATATATATATGTGTGTGTGTGATTTTTTGAAAGCTTACCAAAGCATTCTGTTCAGGAGCCCAATCAACACCACAAAAGATTTTTTCATTCAAAAATTATTTATTTATCATTTTTCAAGTTAAAGAGTTTTTTTTACCTACATGTGTTTCACTACCAAGCAGGTACTTGCTTGGCAGATCATCAGGGAAAATTAAGTACCTTGAGTAAGAGTTACAACAACCGACAATACACAATGTGGTGTTGCTTTTCTTGAGGTCACTTAAGAAGGGGAGAAAAAAAATAATTTTTATTCTCTATCTTACTTTATTTTTTTCTTCCCTTCTTAAGTGACCATAAGAAAAGCAACGTTTATTTATATTCCAAAAGCCAATATTTTTAAAATTTTTCTTACAAAACATTTTCAAAACATAAATTTTAGTGCAAGTAATTTTACGAATCGTTTCGCTTAAATTAAACCAACCAACATTATTATGTCAATATTGGATCTGCCCACCTCAAGCTCATCAGAAAGTACATAAAAATGTCTTAATTTGAAAAAATAATACAATATAGTGTAATATGATAAACAAACATTCAATAAAAAAAATTTGAAGTCACGTGCAACCCTCAGAACACTGCTCCTAAACTAATGTATGGATCATTATGAATTTTGGAACACTACTGCTAGGCATAAATAGGTCATTATGTGGAGGTCAGTTTAAGGGTTTTTCTATTGTTTGTTGAAGTTTAAAAGTTTTTTTTAAGTTAATATTTTTCCATGAGTTGTGATTAAATAATAAGACTAAATCTTAAAAAATTGATCTGTTTTTTGAAGCAGCATCATTATTAGTCATGTAGATGCGCTTATGTGTTTATGTAACTATGCGCATATAGATGCATGTAACTATGCATATATAGATGCATGTAACTGTATATATATATATATGCATGTAACTATGCATATATACATGTATGTAACTGTGCATATATAGATGCATATAACTATGCATATATAGATGCATGTAACTATATATATATGCATGTAACTATGCATATATACATGCATGTAACTGTGCATATATAGATGCATGTAAGTATGCATACATAGATGCATGTAACTATGCACATATAGATAAATGTAACGATGCATATATCGATGCATGTAACTATGCACATATAGATGCATGTAACTGTAAAATATAGATGCATGTAACTATGCGCATATAGATGCATGACACTGTGCAAATATAGACGCATGTAACTATGCATATATAGATGCATGTAACTATGCACATATAGAGGGAACCCACCCTCTTTGCAGATTTGGCCATATCTTCTACGTATTTATTCCAATTCATGTTGCCTGTGAATGTTAAGCTTAAAAGTTTGAACGTTGGACTCTCGGGAAGGGTGCTATCAGCCATGACAATCGGTGGTTGGAAAGAATTCTTATAATTGTTCAAGGAAAGGAGCTTTTGTCTTGGTAGCATTAAATGTAACCATCCATTTATGACCCTATACTATACAGACCAGAGGTCATTTTCTAAGGATTCAGCTATTACCTTGGATATTTGTGCGCATGCCCCCCCCCCTCAAAGCCACCTCGATGTACATCTAGTTGTGTTGCTTGGAATTGAAATAAATTGCTTGTGACACTAATCCTGTTGCTAATCCTGTTGTTTTTCAAACAACAAACAAAATAAGACAAGCTATGCCGAAGTCAACAGTTCATACATGTATAAAGTTTGAAACATTCTCATGTTTCGGAATTTTTTAGATGAGGATGGATAATTTATATTATTCGGATTATTCGTAATTGTATTCGTTGTATCACCCACACTGAGGATTGAACCTTCAACCTCCAGAAGACTGTCACTTAGAACTGATTATTACTTAACACTTATATCCGTTATGCCACACGGACAACTACGAATTACTTAAGACTTCTGCCCGATCATGGCTAATGTAATGATAGCAAGCTATCCATGTGGATTAAATAAAGGGTTCCATTCGGAATTCTATACAGATTTCCGAGTTCGACATAAATATTCCCGAGTTCGACAAGATGCACCCGAAGAAAGTCGGGGGTTAGATCGGCCGAAACGTTGTGAGAATAACATTCAAGATTAGAATAGTAGTCCAAATAATATAGATCGTCATTTTGTTCTGTATATTTATTCGGCACTGGATTTCCCCTCTGTCATCTACGGTCAAAAGCCTAATCAGTACGAAGTCCATATCAAAATCTTATTGTGGGGTATCCAACCATTTTTTTCAAGCATCCTCCACGCCTTTCCCTGGGGGCCTCCATCCTCCATTCTCATTTTCGCAATGGGGTTGTCGCTTGTGCACATTACATGTCCGTAATAGCACAGCCGATTTGCCATCATTTTGTCAGTAATCGGCATAACATCGGACTTGGTTGAGTCTGTTAAGACCGGAAGTCAAACACAACATCTTTGTTTCTATCACCTTCTTTTTTCTGCTTCCTTTGGCGATGGCCAGCACTTGAAGCCGTACAAAGTTTAAAAATTTTTTTTGAAACGTTCGATATTTTAAACGAATTGACATTTTGCGTGTTTCAGATATCAATATATCTATCACATATCATCATTTTAAATATTTTATTTACCTCCTCTCCAGGAGGTTATAAATTACTACGAATATGGGGTTAATTGTTAATTGAGTGATTGTCTAATTCTTCAGAGAAGGAAAATAAATAATATCATCTCGCCTAGGTCGATCAGGACACTCTGATAGCATTCTTCATTATTAATGATAATAAGTGTGTCTTTTTACTTTTTTCATGTCTGTGTAGTTACTAAAACCAAATTTCTTACCTGCGTGGAGAATCGTAATGAATGGCACTGTCGTTATTCTTTTGATGATTGTTTCTTTGAATCGGATCTAACCAAAACGAGTTCTCTTCATCGGCAGAATGCAAGGATCTCCAGAATTCTTTGATACTTATAGATGACTTGGTGCACAAACCAAGTCTGCTCAGAAGGCGTACGAATATCGTCTGCGAAAAAACCTTCTTTACTAGTGTTATGATGATACGATGCAATGCTTCCCTGGAAAAAGGACAAAAATAAAAGTTTATATTGAATAATATTTTTAAACATTTTCTTTTTAATTAATAGATATTTTTAATTGAAAGATTTTTAAATAAAAAAATATTAAAATATTAAAAAATAAAGCATACAAAATTAAGATATGTTTCAAAGCGGGGGGGGCGGCGTGGGAACCTGGAAATATGAATAAAAAATGAAATTAAAAAACGACAGTAAAACAACATATGATGGGTAATAAATTTCGCTTATCACTTACTATTTTTTCCTCAATTTACAGGGTAGCCATGGGTAATCCCATTCTAATCTATTCTGGTTGAAATGCCCTTGTTGCAGTTTCTTCAATTTTACTGAAGTATACCCACAAAAACTAATATTTCGTTGCATCACCTCTTTATCAAAAGTGTCTGGGGAACGTGTACGCAGTCGAATGTTCAAGTTGTGCTAATACTGCAGCAAATGGAGTTCGACAGTCAGGTGGATTTACAGACTAACAGATCCGGAGCTGATAAATATAGCTAATGATTTTTCGGATTGTGTGGAATTGGAATGGATCAGAGAATATCTCGAGGATATTCGGTAGCTGTCAGTAACAAACCCCTGTCCTATGTTGAAATAACCAAGCTAATGCAGTGACAGTTTTCCTGAAACTGCTCCAAAGGTTAAACAGTTTCGCTTGCTTGCATGTGCGAGTGAGGGATGGATTGGAATGACGGCTTTTCTTTCTCTTTGTGGAAGTTTTTTTCTTCAGTTTTGCAACTACCAGCGAATGTGACAAATGCATGTTTAAGGGGCTGACACAGACTATAGCAGTCTGACTTGAATGCAAGGAAATCAGGTAGCATCGCTTGGATGATATAATGGAATTTTAAAAATAAATTATATTTTTCTAAGACAAATGTTCTTGTTCACTCAATCCTTTTAGCATGCAGACTGATCCATTCTTCGTCCCTAAAATCCAGACAACATTTTCTCTGACAAACCAGAGAATTTATTCCAAAAGACGCTTACCCGAAGATGTTGCAGACCAGCGGCGTCAATATCATAGTTTTGCGGATCTGAACTTCACAACATGACCGCAGAGCTATCAACAAAGCAACTAGTAAGAACAACTGCTAACCTCGAAGCTCTTGGATTCCCCATGCCACAACGTTGCATAACAGCTGCATGACTACGACATATATTGCCACACCTTACCATAATGGAAATGTCGGGTCTGTATGTTTATAAGAAAATATTCGAAATATTATTTAAAAGGAACATGGATTTCTGTCGTATATGATTTCATTTTGTGGGCTTCAATATTAAGACTTATTTGGCCAATCGTTAGTTCTATTGGACGGGACTCTAGTGGTAATTCTTCATGAGGTCGTCTGTGACCGAAACATTGTTTCCTTGAAAAATCGTTTTGCCTGCATCGTTAGTTCTCACCAATAATAGCCACAAGTCAGTTGTACCAAAAATATGTTTATTATATATCTCAGGTACATGTTTCGGGCTGTTTTAAGACTACATTTAACATGTGCGTTTTCGTTCAACTCCCAACAAATTCTTTCTTCATGCTAATCGCTCACTTTATCACTCACTTCCGCTTCCGTTTCCCATGCATGGCACTTTTGAAATGTTGAACTCTTGTCAGTTTACTTCTGATTTCCGTCGTTAGAAAGCGGCGGTTGGCCTCATACAATAATTTAAAGGAGTAACACATACCGAGATACGAATCCTCTTCCATCTGGGTCGTTGTCTTTGAATCGTTTCTTGATTTTCGTCAGGTTTTGTCTGTTCACTCGATTTCTCAGCAACACTTCAATCTGTTGAAAAATAAAAAGGAGCCGATCCGTTCTTAAGATGCATCCAATCAATAGCGATGAAAATGCTATTTTAAAAGTAGACGTGACGAACAAACCAAAATGTAATTTGAAACTTACGTAACAGAGCAACATATTGACAGTAATTCTTGTAAAGAATGTTTGTAAGCGTCCAAACTAAGATTCATCAAGTCAAACGGCACATTTAGCGATGAATTTTATTTCAAACCGGACGCAACTCTCATTTCTCCGAAAAATAATTTCACTGATAAGTTGTTCCACGAAAAAGTTGTTTCCTGAAAAACTCGTTTTCCTGAAAGATCGTATGTTAGATCGTTGCGGCTGAGATGATTGATGCCACCGACATGGTTGTCACCATCGGCATGGATGTCGTCAGCATAGTGATCATCACCGATATCATAGTCCCAGCCAGTGTCATATGCACTGCTGTTTAAGACACTTTTATCTGGATTGATAGCAAACACACAGGTTCGCCCTTATTTGTATATACAAGGTCCTTCATAAGTAACTATATAATTTTGTTTCAACATAATAAATGTAATATACAAGGTCCTTCATAAGTAACTATATAATTTTGTTTCAACATAATAAATGTAATATGGAAACTAACAAAGGGTAAAACAGTTAAGGTTTTTCGAACAGAAAAAGTGATTTATAAAAAGCCCCGTGTGCTCTCCATGGAACTCAATACACTTTGCTAATCTTTTAGGGACTGAGCGGCCAACTTTTGGGCACAGCTCCAACGGCACTTGAGCAATGGTAGCTCGGATTTGTTCATTAAGTTCAACGATGTTATAAAATACGATTTCCGCTTTCAAATAACACATGAAATAGAAGAAATGCTTAAGTACTAACAAAGATACAAACAAAAGAAAACATATAGTTACTTATGGCGAACCCTATATATATATGATATACTCTCTCGTTGATGTCGACATATGAGTGCCCCGCCAGGGGCTGCCCGCACATGTAATTGTAATTGCAAGGGTTGCACACCTCTCCTGAGTCGACACTTCTTGATTCCAATGGCAAGTAATACAGGACGACTGGAAACAATGCCGAGATAAGCAGAGAGCACATACAGCACCTGGTATTCCTAAATGGTCACCGATTTTAGTACTGGCCAGGCTCGACGTCGCTTAACTTCGGTGATCTAACGGGAACCGGTGTGTCAACGTGATTGTCCCGTGTGTGTGTGTGTGAGTATGTGTGTGTGTATGTGTATATATATATATATATATATATATATATATATATATATATATATATATATATTAAAATAAACATAATATAAAAGCTCTAATATATATTGAGCACTTTTATTCATTTTGTTAATATTTGAACTTAATTAATTAATTTATATATATATATATATATATATATATATATATATATATATATATATATATATATATATATCAGTTAGTTATGTGTATATGTTTATATATTTGTATGTACATGATTTACTCCGAAACTAATTAACTGATCATTATGAATTTTCGAACACAGCTGGTAGTCATAAGGGGTCATAATGTGGGCTATATTTATTTACTTTATTTTATGCAAATGAAGTAAAAAGGGGGAGTGAACATTCAGAAATCTCCAATTTTTTGTGAAATTTTAACAATATATATTAGACATCAACTAATAAATATTCCTCAGATTTCAGTTTCTTTGGGGTATTTGAAATGAGTTTAGGAGACATGACATGCGCACAGCCTCTCATTTGAAAATTCAACTATTTCAGATTTGCACTGAATTTTATCCAGTCATTAGACACACATTAAGCAAGATTCCCTGAATTTCAATTTCTTCTTAAGACCCCTTAAGCTGATACCTTAGATTTTAGACATTTTCTAGAATCAAAATTATATAATACATTTTGATCAAAATTCAAATAAGAATTCTAGATTTAAAGTTTAGTATGGTATAAATCAGGATATAATAATATCTTGATTTTAATCTTTGTGGGGGGACATGAAAGTGTTTGGGGAATTCATTTTACCCGTCCTGGGACGAGTATTCTTCTAGTGTGTGTGTGTGTGTGTGTGTGTGTGTGTGTGTGTGTGTGTGTGTATCATTAAAAGATGTATTCTACTTACCTCATCCACTTCAATCCGTGCCTGTGCAGAACGTGAAGTTGTGTTACCATTTTCTGTAGAGCCGGACAATCTTGACGCATTACCTACAAGCAGAGCAAATATTATAACAGAATTAATATTTTTATGACAAAATTTAAATTGTTAAAATTTAACTTGACAAAATTGAGTATACAAATAAGTTAAATTTATTATGATTTGATGTTGTTAATATGGAAGGTGATGACGAGCCGCTACTGAAGAATAAGCAAAGTTGGTTTCTTATAGTGTATTCTTTGTTCGAATGGATAAAAAATTGGTTAAGACCTGTGCGTTTTTATGGAGGCGAAAGTACCAGTCAAAAGTGTTGTAGCTTTGTGTGGCAGTGTAAACAATTTAGCTTTTCGGAGACACGATGATGTGTTTGACGCTTGGCAGCATCTTCCCCTTATTTATATTTGTGTGCAAATACAAGAATATCAATGAAAACAAAGTAACAACTCAAAAACAATGAAGTATACAAAACCATTTATTGTTTATTGTTTGAGAATGTGTACAAAGAGAGTCTGTAAATGATTTGTGTGCGTGTATGTAGAGGAAATACTTACATACAGAATTGTGTGTTCACATGGAGCGCACATGTTGGTGACGTGTTTATCAAAGCAGCTGCCATTTCTGGATGAACAACAGAGAGAAACAGTCTGTGCATCACTTTTTATACCACAGATGCTAGTACCACCTGCCGTAACGAAAAGGGGAGATAATTCGGGTACGACGCCCTCTGGTGAGTTTCTGTGTAAATGCATTGAGCAGGGGTAAGAAATGTTACAAGCTCAATCTGTTTGTTTTTATCTTCACACCGTTTTGTTTATAGACAACTTCGTAGAAAGTTCTAGATTCGATCGTTTCTTGGCACGCACGTTAATCAGTGCGTAGGAGGTTAAGTAACACATACACACTTCATTTTGGAAAAACAGGAGGGTCGCCAAGAGCTGGAAAGGCAGGAGGACATCGCCAGAAACTGGATAGACTGGGGGGGGGGCGTTGCCTGTGCCTGGAGCTGAAGAGACAAGCCGGGTTAAGGGGAACATTATAGGAAGCCGGTGCAGCAAAGAGTCATAAGAAGAATGGAAGGTGAATCGCAGCAATTGTTGGAAATTTGCCCTGAAAGGGGCAGTTAGGTCACATTTAAGTAGTAGTTGATGAGCTGTCCTGAAAAGGGCAGTTGCGTCCTAATACGGATGCTTCTGAACTGAGCAACTGGTTAGAAAGCGGGGCACAGTCGGATGCTGGAGATCCCCTGATGCTCTGCTGAATTGAATTTTCTAGCAAAAATGGCCTGATGATTTTTGCAAGATGGTGGCCACAAGTTGATGGTCCCCAATATTAACAACAAAATAGGAAATTCTTGACTCATAATATTACGATTTAATTTAAATTAAATTTAAGTTAACCGTATTACATTTAATATCAACCAGTCATGAAGGTTTTTCGTGTCGCTTTAGTGGAACAAAAATAGTTGAAAGTCTTATTCCAGAGTCAGTTTTGCAATAGACAAAAATACGCCATTTTCTCAGGTTGAAAAAAGAAAGGAAGTATCATCAGCATCAGGTAATTGTAGGCGTGGCTTAAAGCAGGAGTGCCGATTTTAAACACGGTGGTACGGCACCATAACCAGTGATTCTAATGCAAAATACATTTAGGATAATTCCTACCAAGCTGGATAATAACTTTCTTAAACGTATTACTAATTTATCCTCGTTTAATTGAACTTTCAATGTACAAACATGTCATAAATGCACGCACCTGTAACCACAACAAATTACAACACTTTTCTTCTTAAAAATAAATATTGTTCGTTACGTTAATGATGGTCTTTGCCCTTTTTATTTTCTTTATGTTTTTCGTGTTTTCTACGGATTGTGCTGGAAGCACCAGCGGCAGCGAACGTGGTTATTATGTTTCGACTCTCGAATAAGCAGTTTCTGGGCACGCCCTTAAAAGCTAATTCCTGTCTCTGACGAACGAGAGACTTTCACGGACTACTAAACACAGCTCCAGCATATACATACACGCTGTTAAACGAATGCAGTACAGAGCTCATACACACACGTAAACGCACATGGCGCTAGCCGAAATGAGAACATATACATTAACAAAACAGACACGCTAATGTACACAAACATATCTTCGTGCCTATTTATTTACACACACGCCGAAACAAACATGTGTACTTAATTTCTACTTAGGACAAATGTCAATCCTATAGTAATATTATACCATTACGGCACCATAACCAGTGATTCTAATGCAAAATACATTTAGGATAATTCCTACCAAGCTGGATAATAACTTTCTTAAACGTATTACTAATTTATCCTCGTTTAATTGAACTTTCAATGTACAAACATGTCATAAATGCACGCACCGGCAACCACAACAAATTACAACACTTTTCTTCTTGTAAATAAATATTGTTCGTTACGTTAATGATGGTCTTTGCCCTTTTTATTTTCTTTATGTTTTTCGTGTTTTCTACGGATTGTGCTGGAAGCACCAGCGGCAGCGAACGTGGTTATTATGTTTCGACTCTCGAATAAGCAGTTTCTGGGCACGCCCTTAAAAGCTAATTCCTGTCTCTGACGAACGAGAGACTTTCACGGACTACTAAACACAGCTCCAGCATATACATACACGCTGTTAAACGAATGCAGTACAGAGCTCATACACACACGTAAACGCACATGGCGCTAGCCGAAATGAGAACATATACATTAACAAAACAGACACGCTAATGTACACAAACATATCTTCGTGCCTATTTATTTACACACACGCCGAAACAAACATGTGTACTTAATTTCTACTTAGGACAAATGTCAATCCTATAGTAATATTATACCATTACGGCACCATAACCAGTGATTCTAATGCAAAATACATTTAGGATAATTCCTACCAAGCTGGATAATAACTTTCTTAAACGTATTACTAATTTATCCTCGTTTAATTGAACTTTCAATGTACAAACATGTCATAAATGCACGCACCGGCAACCACAACAAATTACAACACTTTTCTTCTTGAAAATAAATATTGTTCGTTACGTTAATGATGGTCTTTGCCCTTTTTATTTTCTTTATGTTTTTCGTGTTTTCTACGCATTGTGCTGGAAGTACCAGCGGCAGCGAACGTGGTTATTATGTTTAGACTCTCGAATAAGCAGTTTCTGGGCACGTCCTTAAAAGCTAATTCCTGTCTCTGACGAACGAGAGACTTTCACGGACTACTAAACACAGCTCCAGCATATACATACACGCTGTTAAACGAATGAAGTACAGAGCTCATACACACACGTAAACGCACATGGCGCTAGCCGAAATGAGCACATATACATTAACAAAACAGACACGCTAATGTACACAAACATATCTTCGTGCCTATTTATTTACACACACGCCGAAACAGACATGTGTACTTAATTTCTACTTAGGACAAATGTCAATCCTATAGTAATATTATACCATTACAATATATTCGTATGTGTATAGAAATAAAGGAACAGCAAAAGCCCCAAACGATCCATATAAATGACATATTGCTTTTCAACATTTTATTATACCAGGCATTTCATGTTTATTCATTTGTTGTTGGTTGTATGTGTTTTATAAACACCCATAAATTTTGCTCTATAGAGTAGGGGCCCCACCATCAGTTTTTTAATTGGGCCTGTGCCAGTTGACACGGTTAAGATTCGAATAAAAATTGTTGTTTGGAATAAATACAATTTAGGCGCGCAGAGTGAAAATTGTTGTATTGGCGCGTGGCAAATATAAAATAACGCCCACGCAAATTCCGATGTGGCTTTATATATTAAATCAACTCAAAACGAGCGGACGTAATTGGGAGCACACCACGTGATATTTCTGTCCAATGAGATTTCTCCAAAGACATATTTTTCTAAACTTTTCTCCATAAGCTCGCTGGAGCCGATCCCAATAGTATTTAAGCACACACACACATCAAACTTTCTCTTTCAACTGATTTTTCATCCGGAGCTTACACGCATCTTATTATCACTCTTCCATTTCACCCTTTCGCGCGCTTCATACAATTTCACAGGCGAACATTACCTATTGCCTCTTTTAACATTTTATAACAAATGAACATTCAACAAAAGAAAAGACATTCTTCTTTTTACTTACCCTGAAACTAAAGAAAGGACTCATGAACTCATTACAAAAAGAAATATATTCTATTTGTTAATATGTTTATTTCAGTAAATAAACTTCCGTTGATTTTGCATGTAAATGTTCTTATTATTATTTTTATTTGTGGAGGAAGTTATCACCAAAAAAAGGTATGACGACCCCCTACAGGCCCCACAATTCCTAGCACCAGCTTTGCATACAACATACCGAATAGATAATTTAAGGCGTTAATATACGTCACCAAAACAAAGAAAAAAACAAAAACAAAAAAAAACATCCCTCTACAATTTAACAGACTATTGTGACGTGTTCAGAAAGTGGCATTAAACCGCGACACTATTATCCAAAAGAGTCGGCGTGTCAACAAGAGAGACAGGCAACTGTTTCTGTTGACGACGGACAATCTATGGCGGAAAACTGCCACGGTAATGTTACACCTTGCATAAACCTTGAATATTACTCAAAAGAGCCGGTGTTCCCCTTTGTTCTTATAAAGTTCATATGGTTTAGAAACGATCTAATTTCAAATATCAGACCATTACGAGTGAAATATAGGAAGCATGACATTGTTTCAATGGATCAGAAGTTGGCAAAAGCCCACGACTGGTCATGGACTTGTCATGGTTGTACGAATATTGAGTTGCCGATATAAATCAGATCGTGAAAAAAAAAAAAAGAATGAAACCCGGGAATTTATTTATTATTTGTAATCGAAACTTTTTACAGGCTTCAACTCACGATGAAAAGTTAATTGCTTTATGTTGATTAAACTTGATTGTACAAGTCTGTTTCCGGTGGTGTGATTTCCTCCGTTCTGACTTGCCGGCGTCGGTTGAAAGTACAGAAGCCTAGATCGGCACAAAAAGAGATAATGAAAAAGTGTCACAATCAGAGTTGATGTAGCATTTGTTTGTCGACTTCTTTTATTTGTGTAGTGGTTAGAATCACTGTTGAAGGCGTGTGTATGACGCGTAAATGCACAGTCGTCCGGATTTTATCTCAATACACCGGTGGGGGGGGGGGTAGAGATACGAGGTAACGTAAGAATGTTACTAGTTTGTATACAGTAGGGGTGAAGGGGCGGGGCTGTTGCCTCAGGCATCCAAATTGGAGAGGGGTATCTAATAATTCAATTATTTCCATTACTCAGTACTAGGTCTTCGGGGGAGGGGGGCACGGGGCGATGGCCTCGGACATCCAAATTGGGAAAGTGTCATCCAATAATGAAGCTATCTCCATTTTTTATATACTATTTCTCAGTACTAGGTCTTCGAGGCATACAATCGAGGAGTTGACCCCGGGCACCACCAAGGCATCACCAGACCTTTGCACGCCACTGCTTGTATGAGCTATTCTCTTTCTTTCTCCGTTCGTTTACCTTACTCGCTTGTTTACAGTAGGGTGCAGAGTGGGGGGCATGGGGCGATGGCCTCTGGCATCCAAATTAGGGGGCATCCAATAATGAAGCTACCTCCCTTTTTCATAATATTTCTCAGTACTAGGTGTTCGAATCACCAGACCTTTGCACGCCACTGCTTGTATAAGCTACTCTCTTTCTCCGTACGTCACGAAATAAAGAAAGTACGATTTCACACAAAGTTGTTAACCTAATATTCTCAACCAATGAAAATGATTCCCGCTCATTTGAAACGATAAGCTTAACGAGCCTTTGTGAAATATTAATTTCTTATAAAAACAGCAACGCGATAATCAAAAACCCAGAGAGAGTCTAACAGCATCAGACACAAGGAAGAACATGACAGGACATTATGCTCACTCCCTTTGCCCTTTGAGGCCAGAGGGGAAGGCCAACGACTATTCCATTTACCCACAC
This sequence comes from Sepiola atlantica, assembly GCA_963556195.1. Taxonomy (NCBI): domain Eukaryota; kingdom Metazoa; phylum Mollusca; class Cephalopoda; order Sepiida; family Sepiolidae; genus Sepiola; species Sepiola atlantica. The sequence goes on along the minus strand of OY744552.1, from coordinate 32,509,206 downwards.
ACATACTCACATGCTAACAAAGGAGAATATATACACACACTGACGGAAGGCAAACGAATACTCAACTCACGCACACATAAATCTACAGATATTCACACACTGAGAAAGGCTATATACGCACAATGTTATCTGAACTTACGCACACATACTCACACATTAACAAGCGGCAGCATATACACTGACTGACGGTAAGCAAATAAATACTCACTCACACAAGTTCAGATATCTTGACAAAACAAAGGCAAGCAAATACACACACAGTGCCACACTACCTATTAGTCTGAACTCACACGCATAATCACACTGACAGTAAACAAACATGTAGACATTCACACTTTTTATGTTTTTGATATTGCAGATTAATTCTCGACACTACGTTATAGTTTCTACCAAGGCGATCCATAATACAGGCCTGGCAAACATGCGACTGTGGTCGTGGTCGCCGTAATAGCAGGGCTGTTCACTGGAAAATGACGTCATGCTCTTTAGTCAGACAATGACCATTTTGACCCCTCACTTCACTTAACAATTCACCAAAATTCAGGAAATCAACCAATTTTAATAAAATTTTCAATGCTTATTACTTAAAGATCACTGAATATAATTAACCCATTACTTTATTAGAAATCTTAGTGCAAATGTATTAGTTCGTGTAATTAAATTAATACTCAATAATAAAATGGTGTTGTTATAAAAAAAATTAATTTTTAAACATGAAAATTTTTCTTTGAAAAATAATTTGTCTGATTTAATATTCATTCTTTTAATAAGTTCATTCTTTCCGGATTATTTTTAATGTTTGAGTTGATTGTTATGACAACCTGGTCTAAATCGAATGAAAATACTAGTATCAGTTATACTGCATGGAAATATCTCTTGGTTTATAAACACAAGAAGACAAATCCCCTTTTTTAGGGAGTTTTATTCTTTATATGAACATTTCATTATAATTAGTTTTAGCTGAATAATATGAATTGCTCTCATTTCCAAAAAAAAAAAAATTATGTTTTTTAATTTTTTTTTTTAACAAAAACACATTTAGTAAAGTTATATCACAGGGTACTAAAAAGCGCATGAATGTATTTTCATAAAAAATACAATCAAAAATCAACAATACAATAAAAAAAATCTTTTAAAATATACTTCTTATATATTAAGAAAAAAAGCCCTTGAACTTCATATTAATAACGACCAATAAATTAAAACATTTTAATAAATGTATTTATTTAATAAAATATAGTTTCTGAAAGAAAAACAATAAAGTTTATTTTCAATAATGTAAAATTTTGACCAAAAGATTTTAATAAAATATAGTTTGTGAAATTGACAGTGATTTTTTTTTATAATTTAAAATGTTATAAAACGAACATAATAATAATAAAACTATATTTTATTACAATGTTATAATAAATGTTGTTTTTTTAAATTAACTTAAAAATAAATCAAACATGAAAGATTACGAATTCATTAAAGTAACACAAAAGCAATAATTCAAAATAATTGATAGAACATTTATTGAAATAAATTAAATGTGTTTTGTTTTTTTTGTTTGTTTTTTGCAAAACGAAGTTTTTCTACAATATAGTAGAAATTTGTAATAAATTAAAAGTCATATTTTTTATGGGTGGGGGATTTGGATGAAATTTATTAATTAGTCTAAAATTGTATTTTTTATTTCGAAATAAAATTCTTTTTTTTTTTTAAACTTGAAATTCGAACTTTAATCAATGCCTTATCTTTGAACGCCATAATGGATTTTAAAAAAATGTATTTCGCTTAAAAAACGTAATACGTTTGAAAAAATGAACACGGTAACAATGATTTCCAAGTGAATGAATAATCCTCAGGAGGGTAGCCGTGTTCTTCTTAGCGGAATAAAGTCACAAATAGGAGGAACAATTTAAATATGATTTCCAAGTGAATGAATAATCCATGCTGTATATGACCTGATTATAGACGCACTATGCACATTAATTCACGGTCCTGATTGATCGTGGGTCTAAGAACCACAGCCAATGACACCACCATAAAATCTCGAATCAGTTACAAGGCCTGCTACTATTACGACCGCCACGCTGGGGTCCACAACTGGGGGCAGACATGTGAAGACAAAAATTACTACTAAATAATAATTACCGAGAAACTTCTTAGTAAGACATTTCTTAGTAATGTTCAGGAAGCAGCTTATAATAATTGATTTATTTCCATCAAATCAAATGTAAAAAGTACAAAAATATAAAAACTAAATTCACCATGAATTAGACACATTTTTGATATTTCAAAAATCATGAGCCAATTTGTTTATATTGACAATTTTATTACAGAAAATATAATGACAGAATACAATCAGAAAGCAAATTCACCATTTTACAAAATCAAATACTTCATGAACAATTTTGATAATTTTACAAAATTTGTTATGTTTGTTACATATACAATGCTTATTTCTTCATGATATGATAATACATATTATACAAGTCTTAATAATAAAATCAACTTGCATTAACAAGAACATAAAACCAATAAAATATATGTAAAAAGGAGGGAAATGTAAAACATATCATAAATAAAGATTTTCCGCTGTAGCATTACCTACACCTGTTCAACACATTCACACAGATACTCGCCAGAGGGCGTCAGATTAGAATTATTTCCCTTTTTGTGATCGTAGATGGTGCAATGATCTGCAATATAAAAAGGGATGCACAGAAGATTCTTTCTCTTTCTTATGGGTCAAACCTCGACAGACACACCTCACCATACCCGCTTTTGGTTCACCCGGACTGGCAGCTGACAACACTTCTTTTCTGTTCCTTCGCTCTAAAACACCTTGCCAACATGTACGCGTTTGCAAACACACTTTAAACGGTATGTAAGACTCCTCTTAACTTACACACACACACACACACGCGCGCACACATACACACACGCACGCACACATCATTTGCAGACAAAGCTGAGTTATTTGTACAATTCCGGTTTCCTCTGGATGTATAGCTCATTAGTCAAGTGGTCCAAGTCCCTCTTCTGGTGCATAGGTTCGAAGCCTGTACAGGTCTAATGTTTTGGTTTGTGGTATTCTTAGTTTATTTCCAGCCCCGTGGACTAAATAAGCGATTGTTTAGTAGTATTACTAGCGCAAACAAATACATACTAGCTTCTTTTCGAGAACTGCAGGCTTGTAGAACTTTCTTTTCTGCTAACTGTTTTTCGTCCTTCCTACCTATAGCTTTGGTCTTTTCAAGACTAAAGCAAACAGGCATCTCCTGTCTTTGTGATAATTATCTTTCGTTCTTGTTATCTCCTTAAATCAAGTGGCTTTATGCCATGTCTGGAGCGATTTCGATTAAAAAAATGCCGGATGTTTTTCTGTGAATGAAACGGTCCATAAATGTTCCAATGTTTTTGTTTTAAAAAGATGATCAGTAAGGTGAATAAAATCTTGGTCATTGGAATGTAGCATAATATTGTTTATATATATATATATATATATATATATATATATGTTAAATTATATTTTTTTAATATTCTACCTACTACATATGACGTGGTTTCAAACTGACGACTCTCATCAGCGCAGGGAAATAACAATCTCAGACTGTTACAGAGCCATGTGTGTGTGTGTGTATATATATATATATATATATATATATATATATATATATATATATATATATATATATATATATATATAGTAAGCTATGAAAATATATTTATGGCAATTAAGCTACACAGAGGGTCCCGCGTTTCATCTTCAGGCTAAAATGTGTAGCTTATTGCCATAAATATATTTTCATAGATTACTACCTAGCTCTACTTACGTATCGAGCACTGTTGAAGTAAATACTGAAAATTGATACATAAAAAATTATATCTCCTTATAAAATTTTATGCGGATACATGAAATACTAATATATATATATATATATATATATATATATATATGGACGGCGGCACCGGGGGGCAGGGGGGGCTCACCCCCCCCCCCCCCACACACACACACTTTTTGACTTGCCCCCCCCCCCACTTTACGGTCATCAATAATGAATATATATATATGCTATTTTTGTGTCTACAATGAGATTACAAGATAGTTTACTGAGTTTTTAAAGCAACTTTTTGGTATCTTAAAACTAAAAAATGTGTAAACAATGTTGCTCTCTGCAACACATTAATCTTTTCTCGCTTTCTGTTTGCTGTTTTCTTTTTGTATACAACAAGATCAGATGATAACTTACTGAGTGGGTCATTATCTACTTAATCTCTGTAAAGCACAACACACGACAGGCCAAAGGTGTTAAGACAAGCGGGTACAGGCTTTGAGACGCTCTCTAGTTGACAAGAATAGGAAACGGCGTCACCTAATATCGACAAGTATTAAGCTTACTCGGGCATAACATTTACTTTAAAAACAAAATACAGTTACCCTTAGTAACAGATATTGCCCTATTTACCCATCGAGTTAAAAATTATTATACTAGATGCGAAACTTTTTTTCATTTATCACTTCTAAACGGGTTTCTGTTATTTAAATCAATAATGGAACATATTTTGAAATACTCTATAGAGGGGAACGATCTAAAGAAAGTCATTTGAATGCCTGATTTGCATAATTATTTTTTAAACAGTTCATAATAAATTAATGTTTAGTGTTATTCAATTCTAATTTTATTGTTCTATTTTGTCTATATATGTGCAATAATTTGGTCGCTATCAACAGTAATTAATTAAAGGGATTTAATTTATTTAAATGGATAACTTAGTAAAAACTTTTCTTTAATTAAACTAACATCGCTCTCTAGAATTCTTACCAACAGACATAAACAAGAAGGGAAGGGGCAGGGTGACTGGCTAGCTAGCTAGCTGACTCTCTGGATCTCACGATCTTTCTTTAGCTAGCTGGCTCTCTCTCCCCGTTAACGACGCGGTATTATTTTGTTTATTGTTTTTAAATTCAATAATTGTTTTGAAGCAATAGTTTCGTCGATAGTAAAATGCTGAGAACAGATACTGCATTTTTAATCTTAGACAAAAGGCCAAGGAACTATAAAAAATAATGTTTTATGACTAGGCATTTTTAAATGAATTAAAAAATAACTGATTTAATCTATTGTTGTATTATCTTTTAATGGAGGTGGGTAGCGTAGTATCGGTTCTGTTATTATAAAACCGTCCTTCCAGGAATTATCTCATCCTTATTTAAGGGGGTTGGGGTAATCTTCTCAGGTATTACATCCTCCTTTGTAGTATCTGTTTTGTTGTCATGAGGAGACCATCTTCCCAGGGACTACCTTCTCCTTTTTGGGGGTGTGTGTGTGTGTGTGTGTGGGGGGGGGTAGTGTACTATCTTTTCTGCTACCATGATACAATACTCGCAGGTATTACCTCCTCTTTTTTGGAGGGGGTATTGCAGTATCTGTTCTGTTGTCATGATACCATTCTACCAGGCATTACCCCCTCCCTTGGAGAGTAATGTAGTATATGTTCGTGATACTATTCTCTCAGTCATATCACCGCCTCTTTGAGGGTCAGTTTTTTATGAAAATTACTCCAGACAAGGCATGAAGCCACTTAATGTAAAGAGCTAAAAATACTACTTCAAGATCAAAAACATCCAACGATAAGTGCTAGATTGATAGATTCCTACCCAGAAAATAGAAATTCTTACCCCTTTGTCAGAAACATCGCACATGGAATGTGAGCACTAAAGAACAAAATAAGAGAAGCGAGAGTTACGATATATAAGACAAAGGTTTAAGTTAAAGCGCAATAGTGTAGAACTAGAGCTCCAATTTAATTTTATGTTATATAAACCTCAACGGAAACAAATTTCCATAAATTCATCAAAAAGACAGTTTTTGTTTGCATACAATTGTTTCGTCCTTCCCCAATGAATTAACTCTTCGTGATATACAGAATATACAAAATATACAAATTATCTATTTCCTGAGAAGGCTTCATTAATGCCTTTCAATGCACTTGTGGCATGCGAAATGAATTTTCTAGAACAATTAAGGATTTATTAAACACAAAACCTTGTCCCCCATCTACCCCTAACGACACTTCTTCCCTAGCCGCATTTACAAAATAAAATGTACCTTACGTCTGATGTTTTATATCGGTGAAACGGACAGAAATATAAAATCCCGCATTTACGAACACAAACAGAACATCAAATACAACAATCCCACTAACGCACTAGTCATACACAGAAACACTTTTACCCACAATTTTGACTTTATAAACTGCACCCTCCTCAAGACCGAATACTCTCTCCCACGCCGCAAGGGCATCGAAAGCGCTGTAATACCCCATCTCTCTCTCTCTCTCTCTCTCTCTGTCCAGGGTTTCGAATTGCATGACCAGTAGTGAATAGTTATATCTCTATGCTGATGAGTCCCGATTATAAAGGACGAAACGTATACGTACGTAGATAATAAACAAAAACAAATATTTATTGTATATATATATATATACATATATATATATATATATATATATATATATATATATATATATATATATATATATAGTAAGCAATGAAAATATATATGGCAATCAAGCTACACAGAGGCTCCCGTGTTTCATCCCCGGGGGGAATCGTCAGGCTAAAAGCATATATATATATATAAGCAAACATTATTGATTAACGCGGAGTGTTTTTGCTTGATACCAAATAATCGACTTAGTATTTCAGTCAAATTGGTATATGTAAGTTCCGTCGACTTTTTGTTCAATTTTTCTTTCTTTTTTCGCGAGTACTTTCGATATTATTCATCAAATCACCATAAGGCGGGTCAATAGGGTGTGTTTACAACTATGTCTTTACTGTTGAGTATTTTTAACGGCTAGCAATTTACAACTTTAAAATGAGCGGCTGTAATATTGAGATGCTGCATGCAAACATGATTACATATTTTAATTTAGGCAAAAATTATTAAATAACACAGAGCGTTTTTGCTTGATAAGACTTTTTTTTTTCAATTTTCCGAACGGTCCATTTAGTGTTTCCGTCAATTGCTGTATGTAAGTTCCATGTGTTTCTTGATCGATTAAATCTTTCTTGGAGTCATGCATTAGATCTCCATTTCTCTTTCTGCTTATTGTAAAGTCGGTTTTCTCTATCGCTTCAAACACTTTCTCACATCTGAGGCTATTCTCTATCTCTACAAATCTACAATCAGACCATGTATGGAGTACTGTTGTCATATTTGGGCTGGTGAATCTCTGTCCCATTTGAGGGTTCTTGATAAGGTGCAGAAACGTATCTGTAATTTGATTGGCCATCCCTTTCTTTTTCTCTGCACCCCTCTCTCACAGACGTGATGTTGCTAGTCTCAGGGTTTCTATAAATACTATTATGGCATGTGTTCTTCAGAATTATGTGATCTATTCCCTGCTTCTTTTGTTCCAGCTTGTTTGACTCATTGGTCTAGTGGTCTCCATCAATTCGCTGTTTTAATATATCATTGTAATACAGCTTCCTATTCAAGAACGACAGGCTTGTGGAACTCTCTTCCTGTTGACTGTTTTCCTTATATTTATAACTTTGGTCTTTTCAAGACTGAGGCCAATAGACATCTCCTGTCTTTGCGATAATTATCTTTCGTTCTTGTTAGCTCGCTGCATCAAGTGGCTTCATGCCTTGTCTGGAGCGATTTCCATTAAAAAATTGAAACAGAAAGATTTGAGTTACAGAAGGAACAGCTCGCACAAAATAAAAAAATCGATGAAATGTTAATTCAACCCAAAAACAATAGCAGAAAGTATTTGAATTGTCAAATGGGCGGCAAAATGGTACAGACGAAAGTGCGTTCTCTCAGACCACAATCTAGAGTACTATTGAGATTTTCACCTACGAGCCGGACAATGAGGTTACTTTTGCCTTGTATTTCAGGCGTTATGAAGACATATATAATTCATACTGTGAAAACTGGACTGATTCCAAAAAGGTTCGGTTACTGTTTAGGAAATTGGGCACAGTGGAACATACGAAATTTGTAAATTACATTTTACATCAAAAGACCAGTGGGCTAAAATTTAATGAAGCGATACAATTATTGACGAAATTATTTAGTCCCAAAACATCTCTCTTCCACAAGAGGTGGAAGTGTTTGAACCTTACAAGAAATGATAATGAGGAATATACAACTTTTGCGTACATAGTAAATAAACAATGTGATTACTTATCGAAATTAAGTGTTAATAACTTTAAATGCCTCATTTTTGCACAAGGATTGGTGTCGAACACAAACTCTGAAAGTAGAAGGAGAGTCCTTAGCAAACTGGAAAATCAGCCAGATCTAATACTCCAGCAAATAGCCTAGAACTGGCAACGGTTTATTAGCATGCGTCGGGATTCGAAGTATATCGAACAGTCTGGGGTGTCCCACATCAGAAAAATCCGCAACAAGAAAAAAATAACTTCACCAGTTAAATTTGATAGTCAAAAGAGAAGTAGTCTTCCCCCTACACCGTGCTTCAGTTGTGGGCAGATGCATTGATACAGAGATTGTTCCTATAAAACTAAGAAATACTTTAAATACGATCACATAGGGCATAAAAGTATGCATTGCAGAACAAAAAATAAAACAAGAAAGAGTTTTATCATAATCGCGAAGTGCAGCGAAATTGTAAATATTAGGAAATTTGCTCAAGTTAAAATATTAAATAGAAACATAAAAATACAATTAGAATTTGGGTCCGATTTATGAATTATTAATGTTCACACATGGAGGGAAATCGGCAAGCCAACTTTATTGAGGAATAAAATTGCAAAAAGCATAACCGGAGAGCAAATCAAATTCAAATGCGAACTGATAGCAACAGTCACACTTCAAGGAAAGCTATTTGTGATGAATTACTCGAGAAATTTACTGGCACAGATTTTATGGATAAATTTCAACTTTGGGATTTACCGATAAATTCTTTTTGCCAGAATGTAAAAATTAAAGATTCTGCAAATAAATTTTAAACAGAATTGTAAGAGAATTTTTCACAAACTTTTTCTGGTGGACTTAGTAGACGAAATAAAGTTATTGCTAAGTTTAAGGATAAACTGGGTATACACCTAAGTTTCAAAAAGAAGCGAAATGTCCGTTCACGTCAGAAGAAAAAAATCAACTTAGAATTAGATAGGCTCGATAAAAAGGGAGCGCTATCAAAAGTTGAATATAATGAATTGGCTTCACCGACAGTAAAGAAAAAAGAGTGATTTGTTGATACTTCTAAAAGAGCGTTAAAAAGCGAGGGGTTCACCCACAGAAAAGGCTCTGCAGGATTGTCTACAAATGTATAGAATGACCCCTAAGGATAACGTTACATCTTGCAGTTACCAGCGGTATCAAGTAATATTAAGACGAGTTTCAACAAAACTCTTACCAAATAACCAGAAACCGGAACGAAAAATAAATGTAAAAAAAGGACGTTTGCAAATCGGAGAAAAGGTTTTTTTCCGAAGATTTAAGTCATTTGGGGAAATCGGGATTGTAGATAGAATAATTGGAAATATACTCTATGTGGTGAAAATACCAAAATTTATCCATAAGAGACATTTAAACCAAACCAGGAACAGATATTGCGATACTGTAGAAGACAACACTACCCATAAGAATTAATGGATGTCGTTTTTGACACAATCGAGTTATCAATCCCACAAGTAATTTCTCAAAGGCAAACGTCAAAAAGGAAAAGAAATTCATGGAAGTCAACCTCAAGAAAAAAAGATATTGACTCCTTACAGAGCATATGCTTAAAAGGGGTACTATGGGTAAGCTGATCTACCTATTTCAGGAATAAATGGACTTACCCAGATACAATAAATACAGTAACATCTAAGTGTCATTGGGCAGCGAATTGTGGAAGTTCTTACTTCCACACTTCTTACTTCTGTAAGATACTTCTGTTAATATACTTTTGTGTTTGTCTTTATTATTACCAGTCTGCAAGGTCACAACAATATATATATATATATATATATATATATATATATATATATATATATTTGTTATTGTTTATTATCTATGTATGTATACGTTTCGTCCTTTTTAAATCGGGACTCATCAGCATAGAGATTTGACTATTCACTACCGGTCTTGCGATTCGAAACCCCGGACTACAAGTATTTTTCAACTCAAATGCGACGTCTCTAACCACTCGACCAATTTTAAACAGCGAATAAACGATGATAATTTTAACACTTTATCGGCGGCTTAACGTCTAAGCATTCTACCTCTTTTAAGTGATGTCATGCTGTGTTAATACTGCCATTACAGTGCTCTACTTTTTCGAGGAGCGACAAATAATATATATATATATATATATATATATATATATAGTGTTCAAGACAAATTTGATAATATTTTATATTCTTTTATTTCAGAACCATTTTAAGTATTTAATAGCAATAAAGTGCAACGGATATCTGTTTCTGTGTACTATTGGTGGGTTTCAGAGTTGGAACTCATGAACGATTAGAAAGAATTGGAAGAGAGTGACCTGAATCATGATGATTCGCGCCGGATTTTAAAATTTATAAAAACTTTGAAGGCTGTGACATGTGAGCTGGAGAATTGCGACGGAGATATATAAACAATAGCTAGCAGGAAGGATCATAGCAGTGGCTTTTACTGTATATTCACTAGGCAATTCGTCAAGAAACTGCAAAAGAGCGTGGTGAGATCAAGATTAGGTAATGCAGACTTTGGTGAGAGAGAAGAAAGCGCTAAACGATGATCTTCGCTATTTCCCATACAAGAGTCGCAAGAACCAATTGCTCACCAACAAAGCCCACGAGAACTGCCAAGAAACGTCTAAACAAGGTCTGGGTTTGTTTGTTTTCAGGGACATATGCACGGCAAAATAAAGACATTACCATATATATCACTAAGGTTTTCGATTCTTCGTCGAATCATCTTCAGGTAACAAAAACAAATGAACAAAAAAGTTGGAGAGAAAAAGAGAATTTTCAAAAAAATAAAAACAGCTGAGAACGCGTACTTGAAATCGGTTAAAAGAACGAACCAATGCAGATCCAAAAGAAATATAAACAATTTAAATGCCGAGACGCCAGAATTAGCATCACAGAATAAATTGTATTACGTTAAGTACAAGTGGCTAATCTACATTCCTTGCGAATTCCCACGCATCATGAAGCCCAAACTGTGATGGTCTTTGGTGTGTGTTTACAGTGAAGACCACGTCAAGCCGCCTCACATGTGCGAAAATGGACTGACTCTATTCAAATGGCTATATTGAGTAGCTGTCCACTGTTGTTAAGCACTCGGCTCTGTGTCACACATCTGGGAAAGCCCAGAAGTGGTTGTCTAAGAATTTTCATGACTTCACCAGTGTAACATTTGCAACCGCTCTCCACTCAACTCGCCTGATTCCAACTCCATGGACTATTATGTGTGGAGCGCAGTTGAGAAATACACCAACCTTACAACCTGCACCACCAATGGTGAGCTGATTAGAATTGATCAAACTGGTGTTCAGGTGTCGGAAGACACAGTGAAAACCGAAAGTCCCAAGTACAGGTTCTGTCTGACGACTTCTTCGAGTGAGCTCTATTCACCAAAAGATCCTTCTTTAAGTTATGAATTTTGGATCTTGAAAATACATCAATTATTGGTCAGGATGTGACCTTTTATCTTTCCTTTCCGAAAAGTGTCAAATTTGAACATCCTGTACATGTGTATATATGGATTTTAAATAACACTTAAATTTAATTTCAGAAATAAATATCCATATAAATCTAGTTTAGGCACGTTTCGAAGCATATTTTTTTAAAAGTCTAGTACAAAACATCCATATAGTGATTAATTTCTTGTCAGAAAATAAACCGAAAATCTATCTATCTATCTATCTATCTATCTATCTATCTATCTATCTATCTATCTATCTATCTATCTCTCTCTCTCTCTCTCTCTCTCTCTCTCTCTATATATATATATATATATATATATATATATATATATATATATATATATATATATATATATATATATATGTGTGTGTGTGTGTGTGTGTGTGTTTTGACAATTTTAATCATTTTTCAAATCAAGTTCCAAATAAAGATCATATGCAAAGGTATTATAGTTGTTTACAGTTGTTTCAAAGCAGTGTTTACTTCAAGTCATACAATGAAATTTATTTTTTAAACACAAGGCCATCACATCAGGACAAATTTTGTGCCCAACAAAAAATAAAATTAACAGCAAAGTAAAAAAAGTTACAGATTCCACCAGAATCCATAAAGATCCATTGTCAAATACTTCGGTAAAATCCATTCATTATCAAAAGCAATTGCATATCAAAATTCATATTATCAAAATCCAAAAGAGAGATTCAAAATATATTCAAATTTGTTATATGAGTCTTTCAAAAAGCTTAATCATATAAAGGGAAATAACTTTTTTATTTTAAATTAAAAAAAACAAGAATTGCAATTGTTTAGAAGTAAACTGACCGGAAAGAACTGGTAAGACTCTTTTCATCCAAAATGCTAAGTATTTATCTACGATATATATTCGTAAATAGAACTCTGTGTTATATTAACATGAAAACATCATTGAATGATACACAATATCGAATAGTTAATTAATGAGATACCCTTTGGAAAGGAACATACAAATTAGTTAATTTCCCGGCAATCATTGCATACACAGTATATAGAAAAGAAAGTTGTTCTTTTTCTATTATGAAGATGAATTTGGCGTTTTAATCTCACAATTAGTTTTGACAAATGGCCCAACTTTATAAATATACAGATTAAATAACTTATTCAACGTACTTTGAAACCTATATTAGTTTACCAGATTCTAATTTTCCATTGTCCGTTGACTGACGTCATGACGAAGTACTAACACTCAATTGCATTTTCAAAATGTCCTAAACAAATTGCGTTTTAATAATTTTTGTATTTTCATTTTTCATGGTTTTGGGTCTTTCGTTTATGCTAAATTACATGTCTTTTGCATTCTAATGTTTGTGAATAAATAGATTTTAATTTGTATGAATTGCGTCATTAATTTATTGCTAATGGGGATTTGGTATATGTCTATTTGACGCCGAAATTATACTGCTACTTCTATTAATTGTATTTCTATTACTAATGGAAATGTTGTATCTGTCTGTCTGAAGCCGAAACTATACTATTACTTCTATTAATTGTAATATTGTACTTTTATTACTAATGGAGATTTGGTATCTGTCTGTTTGAAATTATACTATTACTTCTATATCTGAATCCGGAACAATAATACTACTATATTTAAATGTTCAATTCAGTTTACTATACTATTTCAGATAAATGTACACAATTCAGGGATGAGTGATGTAGTATCTGTTCTGTTGTCATGATATCATCCCCCAGGCATTACCTTCTCTTTTTTTAGGGTGTAGTTTTTTATCTGTTTTGATGTCATGATACCATCCTCCCAGGTATTATTTCCTCCTTTTTGGGGTGGGGGTAGTATCGCATCTGTTCTGTGATCATGATATCTTTTGGGGGATAATGTAGTATAGGTTCTGTTGTTATAAGACCATCTTCCCGAGCATGACCTCCTTCTTGGGATGCAGTGTGGTATATGTTCGTTCGTCATATATACTAGCCATTCCGGTCGTATATTTTTGCTAGTTTAATTAATGTATGTTGATTTCATTACACACATTGTGTTTCAAACAAAACAAAATTACAATCCAAAGTTAATCTAATAATAAATATGTTGGTTTTAATAATAAAGCTCACGGCTGAGAATAAGTTATCAGTCGCAAAGAAATATTTGCTCACCTGGGTGACAAAACAAACCACTAATGACCAGATAATTGATATCACTATTGTCACAGTATTATTTTTTTATTATTATTATCATTTACTATCTAGCAGGAAGTTGTTTGGGGTGGAATGAGGAACGCCGCTATGTCCTTTTTCACTAAACTTGTCACACCATATTTTTTTTTTACTGTTTCGCCCCCCAAGATAGTCGGAAGAAAGTGACATTTTGGAAAACTTTCTGAATTAGTGTCTTATACATATGGTTTTAATTTAATTAAAATCGGATATAGGTATTTAAATTTTTAAGTTTGTTTTGCCTCCATAGCCCCCTTAGGAAGGGGCATGTAAAGATTCAACATACGGAGGGGAACATTGCCGAAGAATTTTATAGATATGATTTACATTTCATCAAAATAGGACATATGAGATGTTTTGAGGAAGGTTCGGTCCACATAGCCCCCTTAGGAGAACACTTAAAGATTTGGGACCACTTCCATTGTCTTCTCTGGAGAAGTTTATAGATATGATTTAAATTTCATCAAAATAGAATATATGTGCAGTTTTAAGAGTTTTCCCCTCATAGTCACTTAGTTGTTTACTTAGAGATGCGAGACCACTTCCCCGGAGAAATTGACATATTAATAAACTTTTAGTTTTTATTTAGATTCTATAACTTTTCTTTCTATAGGGAACTCACACAGAATTTGACATTTATATATAGAGATAAGTCGCCACTTATCAAGGCAAAAAGGATAAGGAATGGTTGTCTGCTGAATAATGTAGAATTGAAATGAAAGGGTTGAAAATAATCAATAGAGTTAATAAAACGTTATTACTTTTGAGGGTGGTTTATTACAAGTCGTTATTGGCATTGGATTTGAAGATGATCATGTTGTAGCCCACAAGGAAGCAATCACGTGGTACAGTGTCCAACAATGTTTTGGGAAAGAAACTCTGTTCATGTAAATTCCGTTCAACTTCTTTTCAATGGTGGTAAGAGGCGAGTTCTTGCTGTGAAAGTTTTACAAGGAGGCACTATAGATTGAAGCTCAGTCGAGCAAATTCCATGGAAATAACAATAGAGTAGATAAATACAGTGTATAAAATTAAGGCGGAGTGTCAAACATACAGTGAGAGAGGGTGGGAGTGATAGACAGAAACGTATTATTAAAGATTTTTGAAATTTTATTTTCTTCGCCATTAAGCAGTGTGGGTTGAGAGGGGAGGTCAACATTTCATGCTATGAGTCAGCTAGGCGTCCCTACCCATGCTATCAACAGTGCCGTGTATCAGCTTGGCCCTCTTTGCCTCTCATTTTCAGCACCAGCATCATCACCATCGTTGTCATCTGTGTGATGCTTGGCCTGTCATGTTGCCTCAAAGTTGGGGACAGCGGTGACTTAGAAGTCCGCCACCGAGGAGGAGGGGAATGGCTGTGTTGAGAGTTTCCGAGGTTATTCTAGACTCCGTGTAATCAAGTTGTCCCCTTATTCGGCGAAACTCGGCTATTGGCGCCGTTTTCTAATCAGTACCGGTCAGAACCGCATCCAGAGAGGTTGTGTTTGGGCTTGTCTCCGTCGTAAGATGTGTACGCCGTTAAAACTTCTTCATGTACAAGGATAGTTTCGTTAAGAAGAAAAGACAGAGCGTCCTTTTAAAAACTTATCTGAAGAAGACAGAGGCTTTCATGCACAAGGATAGCGTCCTTATTAAAAAAAAAAGGAAGTACATGGAAGTTTTGAAAGAATTCCAGACATATAGCTAGCTCCAAGAAGACAACTGTTGCAAACCCGTCGTTTTGAAGATCTACAATTATCCTTTGAAAAGGATATTTTATTTGCGAATTTGGGGCGATAAACCCCAAAGACTTTGACCCTTTGTGGGTTTTATTTAAAAGAAATTTGGCCTGTAACGACCATTTTAAAAGATGTCGAAGGACTGAAGAGAAGGGCATTTGAATCCCTCCGAAAGACAGTTTTTTTCTTGTATTTGTTTGAATTCTTCTTTTCAGCCCTTTCAAGTAAGACATCTTGTTTTTGTGTATTTGGTGGAAAAGCGAGACTTCTCGTTTTTTCTTGACACTTTTTTTTTATTGCCTGTGGCAATTACCATCGCTGTAGAACGGAGTTGTTCTGTCCATTTCTGTCTATTTTTCGGTGTGGTATGGGGCAATAATATTTATTGGAATAACTTGTTTTGTTTTTTTCCTATTATCGTCTGAAACGGCCTCCACCCCTTTTTAAGAATAGTCTCTTGAGTAGAGACTCCATTGTTTGATGTATATGTTTTAGCTCAATCTAATTCTAATTTTATTTGGCTATTTGTTTATTTTATTGTAATTTCCATTGTTACCCTAGGCTAACGTGTTTAACCCTGCTTTGGGAATCAAAAGTAGGAACTAGCTATTTTTTTGTCTTATTAATAAACTGTATTGAGTTACATTTCTGGGTCTGTTTCGGTATTTGCTCCCTTTTGTATCTGTATTGATTCCCGCTTTTTTATTCGTAGTAACAAAAGATGACCCCAAACTTTTTCGTCAAGACAGGCTTAAGATAAAATAACTGAACGTTATAAATATCGTTTTTCATTTTACTAAAACTTATGTGAAACAAAGGAGGTTAAGAATAATGACTGCTATTCTAATTGAATTAAACTAGTCTTAATTTAATATGTAAAGTAATGGCGATTTTCCTATTATAAACGCGTTTACTGTCATACTATTTACTTGTCGTACTATTGAGATTGTTCTTATCTCAACAATAACCTATTTCGAGCATCATATAACAGCAATTATATATACGATATGTTCTGAGAGTTGTGTCCATGTTTTCTTACTGACACAAAGAGACAATAGGAGAGCGAGTGACCAATATAAACTACGTTTATCGTACCTCTCTGACAAGATGTAAGTTCCCAGAAAATTTGACCATTCGCCTCACTCCTACTATAGTAGTAGTGCTAATAGTTATACCAACCGCTTAACAAGATCAGTCAGGTTTCAAATTATAACAAATATTAAATTAAATTATCTGATTTTTACAACAACAACAAATATCGTATATATATATAATCCAAGTTTAAAAAACATAAATGGTTGACATTTCTTTATATAATTGTTATTTCTTTACATAATGCTTCTTGTTTTGTTTTTTTTTCAAAAAAGAAAACAATCAAAAACAAAAAGAAGGTGAAGCAATCCACATTGGAAAAGGAAAAGAATAAAAAAAATTTTTTTTGCCTATTATAAAAATTACGCATCCGAAAGCGGAGAGAAAAACAACTTTATTTGCAAAAATGTGATGTCATGTAAAAATAATAGATTGTCCGATTCCCTTTTATAAATTGGAAACAAAAAAAACATACATACAACACAAATGTAAAAAGAAGTTTGTTAAAGTGGAATCGCTGTGACGATTCATTATGATCGATAATGAGACAAGAAAATGAGTTATAAAAACACAAAGATGGGAGAATATCATGTGATCATATATGTATCGGATTAACGTCATAATATGTTATTATTTCTTTCTCTGTTAACTCAGCCCTTCTTCGTTTCTAAGGAAGAAGAAGGGCCTATTCTAGCCAAATCACGCTGTCAGAGGGTCCGGCCAATCAAAGACCAACAAATCATGCTTGACCACGCGAGATTTTGAGTGATATAAAAGAAAGAACGCACTTCCTCCTTCCTCTTTTTCCCCTTTCCCAGCAAGTAACACGGTCCTTTCAACGAAGTCTTTCTCTCCCTACGACCAGCGATTAAGACGATTCCATCAACAGACAAAAAAAGGCATGGGGCAAGAAAACACTGCCTGCTACTGTCTTACAGTTACTACACACCGTCTCCTTTTTCCACCTCACCGGACACAGGACGAATAGTAAGCTTAAACCCTTTCTTTCTTTTCTCTGTATTAAGTACCGTCTAATTCCTACCATTTCATACACTGCAAAAAAAGGGGAGAGAGACGGCTCATTTTCTCTAATATACGCGCACACCAAAACACGTGTGCTTTCCAAGAACAAACTTTAAAAGAGACATTTTATACAAACAGTAAAAGGGACATTTTCCTGTACACAAAACTCAGACTTTCATTGAGGAATTTATACAATTTAAATGAACCACGTTAAATAAATTGTTATGTTCATATGAATTTTGAGTGCTGGCTTTCTTACTTTTTGTGTTGGTTACTGGCGTATTTTTACTCGTTCTTTCATGTTTAACGTTTAGAATTCGTTAGTACCCCCACAAATTTGGTGACCCCGCTGAACATTTTATCCATTAGAATTCCAGTTACTCAAACAACAATGGCTTCAAACGAACCGACAGAATGTACGTTGACTGTTAACCTGCCTACATACAATCTTACAAATGTGCAAACATGGTTTTCCCAGCTAAATGCAATATTCACGGCGCAAAAAAATAACTTCAAAAAATTCAAAATACGTATATGTAGTAGAAAAGCTACTTGCAGACGTAGCCACAGAAGTCGTCGATCTTTTGGACCACATGCCAGTGGAAAAACCCTACGACATTTTGAAGGATGCCATAATAAGGAGGGCCGGAAAGTCAGACGAAAGACGACTCCATGATCTCTTTAACAATTTAAATTTAGGCGACATGAAGTCATCTCAACTTTTGAGGAAGATGCGGACATTGTTAGGGACAAATTCAATGTCCGATACAGTATTTAAAAAGTTATGGCCGGATAAACTCCATACTCATACAACACAAATTCTGGCATCACTCCCGGACGACCTGAGTTTAGACAAGCTAGTAGATATAGCTGATAAAATTCCTGAGAGCAACAGCCCTAACCAAGAAAAAAATGTCTATGCATCTTCAACGCCAACATTTCAAACAGGCACATCCGACATCGTAGCAAGGCTGGAGAAAAACATAACAGAATTAACACTCAAGGTACAGAGTCTTATCAACAACCAGGACCATCAATTTTACCGGCCTCGGGGACGTTTCCGAGACAATTCATGTTCTCCACATAGGAATAGCCGGAGACGTTCAAATTCTTTCTCCAGAGACACACAGGCAATACCTGCTGGTATCATTTAAGATTTGGAAAAAAAGCCCGGAAATGTATAAAACCATGCTACTTCGATGTGGAACAAACACAGGCGGGAAACGGACCTTCCAGCAGCAAGTAAAGACGACATTAACTGCTGGAATAAAACAAATGAGTCGTCTATTTTACATTCGGGATAACAATACTGGATATTTTTTTTAGTCGACACTGGCGCACAAATCAGTGTAATACCACCAAAACCCAACAGCAAGTCTATACCATCAGCATACACTTTACAAGCAGCAAACGGATCCAAAATCCAAACTTTTGGAGAAATATTACTGACACTGAATTTGGGACTGCGACGACCATTCTCATGGAGTTTTACACAAGCCCAAGTAAAAACACCCATTCTTGGGGCAGACTTTCTATCACATTTTCGTTTGTCAGTGGATATGTCTACACACTGCCTCATCGACAGCGAAACACAGTTGTCGATGAAATGGATAACCTCCGTGTACACATCAACGGGAATCAGCTCTGCTTTACCAACCAACAGTGGTTTACAAGAACTTTTCAAAAAATTCCCATCAATAACCACTCCTTTAAAGCACACCGATGAAATTCGCCATTCTGCTAAACACCATATAAAAACTACGGGACCACCAATCCATGCATCTCCACGCAGATACGCCCGGATAAGTGCAAAATAGCAAAAAACGAATTTCAACACACGCTAAAATTAGGCATCATCAACCCTTCAAGTAGCCCATACTCCTCGCCACTACACATGGTACCAAAACCAGATTCAGGGGCTTGGTGGCCCTGTGGAGACTTTCGAAACCTAAATGCCAAAACAGTTCCTGACAGATATCCAATTCCCCATATTCACGATTTTGCCATAGGTCTGCAAGGAACTAAGATATTTTCAAAACTTGATTTGGTCAAGGCATATTACCAAATTCCAGTAGCAGAAGAAGACATAGAAAAACAGCAATAACTACTCCTTTTGGCCTATATGAATTTACAAGAATGCCTTTTGGATTACGCAACGCAGCTCAAAGTTTTCAGAGACTGATAGATGAGGTTCTGAGAGGACTACCATTTGCCTTTGCGTACATTGATGACGTACTAATCGGTAGTCGAAATATTCAGGAACATCACGAACATCTGGAACAAGTTTTTGAGAGACTGGCACATTTTTTGAGAGACTGGCACATTTTTTGAGAGACTGGCACATTTTGGTTTAAAAATCAACGTAAGCAAATGTGTTTTCACAGTCCCCAACTGACATTCTTGGGTCACGTAATCGATGAACAAGGTATTGCGCCCGTGCCAGAAAAAGTGGCAGCAATCCAGCAATTTCCTCAACCAACATCATTGCGACAATTGAGAAGATACCTTGGTCTGATAAATTACTACCGCAGATTCATTCCAGGTTGTGCAAACATTTTAACTCCTCTCACAAATTTGCTGCGCAAACAAAAAAAAGAAAAATGCAACGAAGGGGGAGCATTGATCGCATTCAACAACTCAAAGAAAGCACTGACAGATTTCACAAAACTTTCTTACATCCATGATGGGGATAATTCAGTACTAACACTGACTACAGACGCTTCTTCATTTTCGATAGGATCAGTTCTACACCAAACTCAAAACCGTATAGAAAAACCCATCTCTTTCTTCTCGGTGAAACTAAATAATGCACAACAGAAATACAGCGCTTTCTCGAGAGAATTACTTGCGATCTATCTGTCAATAAAACATTTCCGGCATCTTCTCGAGGGCCGAGACTTTACTGTTTACACAGACCACAAACCCCTCACATATGCTTTACACACAAATAAGGACAAATATACGCCCAGACATACCCGACAACTGGACTACATATCCCAATTTACATCGGATATTCGTTACATCAAGGGCACAGACAATATTGTAGCGGATACCTGATCACGCTCTACAATTCACGCCATAAATTCTGAAGCTCTTAACTTCGAGTTAATCGCAGATGAATAGAAAAATGACGAAACATTAGACAAGGTAAAAAAGGACACTTTCTTAGAATTAAAGGCACATCCAATCCCTTTCGGAACTAAGACATTCCTATGCGACACAAGTACAGGTTATTCCAGGTCTTATATACCACCTTCACTCAGAAAAAAAGTTTTTGAACATTTCTATAACTTGTCACACCCAGGCCGACGAGCTACTATCAAATTAATTAGTAATCGTTTTGTCTGGCCTAAAATGCATAGAGACATAAGGGATTGGACTAAAGTGTGTTTAAAATGTCAAACTAGCAAGGTGGGTAGACATACAAAATCTCCACCTGGCCAATTTATCCACCCAGATGGTAGATTCACCAACTTACATATCGACATAGTTGGACAACTGCCAGAAGCAAATGGCCATGCATACTTATTAACAATCATCGACAGATTACCCAGATGGCCTGTCATAACTCCTTTACGAGATACATCTGCACAATCCATCGCGAAAGCAATATTGCATGATTGGATAGCTAATTTCGGTTGTCCATCAGTAATAATGACTGATCGTGGCGCTCAATTTAAATCAACACTTTTCGATGAATTTACAAAACTTTTCGGAGTGAAACACATAACCACAACGGCTTATCACCCTTGTGCCAACGGAATGGTCGAGCGTTTCCATCGACAATTAAAGGCAGTTCTGACAGCCAACAACCATTCCGGAACATGGTTAGAAAACATTCATCTAGTTTTTTTGTCTATCAGGAATGTGATAAAACAGGACTTAGGATGCACATCATCCGAAATGGTTTTCGGGACATCACTGACATTGCCCGGCCAGTTCTGCAAATAAACGAATCATTTTCAACCATCTACAAACTTTGTCCAGAACTTAAAACAAAGAATTAATGATTTAATTTTCACGCCTACAAGGACACAAACAAAAGAAATTTACATCCCAAAGGACCTCCACAACTGCGAATATGTTTTTGTACGCATTGATGCAGTAAATAAACCTCTTTGTGCTACATATTCAGGACCTTTCCAAGTGGTGGAGAGGAAGGCAAAATATTTCACCATAGTTAAAAATGGAAAACAAGATACGGTTTCCATAGATAGGATAAAACCGGAATACTTGGATTCATCGAAGAACAGCATGCCGAAACACCCTACACCTCCACAGGATACCGAAGTGTGCAAACAAGGTCCTACAATAACCAGCACACCACATAAACCTGAACTAATGACAAAATCCGGCAGGAAAGTAAATTGGCCTGCCAACTTGAAACAGTATGTTACATATTGAAAATATTTTTTCAATATTTTTCAATCTGAGAGGGGGTTTATCGGATTAACATCCTAATATGTTATTATTTCTTTCTCTGTAAACTCAGCCCTTCTTCGTTTCTAAGGAAGAAGAAGGGCCTATTCTCGCCAAATCACGCTGTCAGAGGGTCCGGCCAATCAAAGACCAACAAATCATGCTTGACCACGCGAGATTTTGAGTGATATAAAAGAAAGAACGCACTTCCTCCTTCCTCTTTTTTACCTTCCCCAGCAAGTAACACGGTCCTGCCAACGAAGTCTTTCTCTCCATACGACCAGCGATTAAGACGATCCCATCAACAGACAAAAAAGGCATGGGGCAATAAAACACTGCCTGCTACTGTCTTACAGTTACTACACGCCGTCTCCTCTTTCCTCCTCACCGGACACAAAACAAATAGTAAGCTTAACCCTTTCTTTCTTTTCTCTGTTTTAAGTACCGTCTAACACAAATTCCTACCATTTCGTACACTGCAAAAAAGGGTAGAAAAACGGCTCATTTTCTCTAATATACGCGCACACCAAAACACGTGTGCTTTCCAAGAACAAACTTTAAAAGAGACATTTTATACAAACAGTAAAAGGGACATATTCTTGTACACAAAACTTAGACTTTCATTGAGGAATTTATACAATTTAAATGAACCACGTTAAATAAATTGTTATGTTCATATGAATTTTGAGTGCTGGCTTTCTTACTTTTTGTGTTGGTTACTGGCGTATTTTTACTCGTTCTTTCATGTTTAACGTTTAGAATTCGTTAGTACCCCCACATATGTACATGTGGCGTAGTAATATTCACTACATTGTAGTGACACAAAGATGGGAGAAATTAAATAAACTACATGCGTTTAGAACAACTTTTTTGCCTGGAATACAACAAATCGGCATATTACGCGCCAAAAGAATACCTCGCACTACTTCACGCATATCATGTGATCATATATGTACATGTGGCGTAGTAATCTTATCTACATTGTAGTGACAGGGTTAACGATCGTGTTGCCATATCTCTTGTGTGTACTATTTTCAGTTGATCATTCAACACAAATCCTTCAACTGAAATCAGTTTTGAGAAAATAAACATTTACCACCATCATAATAATCGTCATTTTCATTTTTTTCTTTTTGTATTTGACTTATTGTCACATGTTCTCATCATCATCTTCTTATATATTTTTAATTGAAAATCATTTTGGGTGAGATTTTGCATTTGGCTTGCTGCCACGTGTTCCTTTTTATTTTTTCCTATTTACCCTATTGGTGGTTCGGGACTGTCTGATCTCCCCGACACTCTTCCAACATCCTTTTAGAGAGAATCATGACTGACGCACTCGAAGAAAATAAAGAAACAGTCGGTATCGATGGCAGACAGTTACGAACTTACGTTTTGCCGACGACATCGATGAACTTGCAGGGACTGAACACAAACTGGTCAACGTAGTGGAAAACCTAGACAATAACTCGACAGCCTACGGTATATAGGTCAGCGTATAAAAGGCCAGAATGATTACAACAACTCTACTAGCATCAGCAAGGTCAGCAAGGTCAGAGGCGAGAAGATGGAAGCCGTCAACAGCTTCAAGGACCTTGGGGTGGTTGTGACAGATGACGGATCCAAGTCTGAGTCATTGTAAGAATTGCGCAAGCAACAGCAGCACTTGTCAAACTAAGGCGCGTATGGAATGACAGAAACTTCACAGTCAACTCAAAAACCAGATTGATGCGCTATGGCCAGTGCTTAATCTAACAAATAAACAGAGTTTGTTTAATGAAAAATTAAGGAAAACATGATTAAATTACAAAATATTTTTATAAGTATAAGTTTTTCTTTTTAATTTTCATTTATTTAAAATCAACGAGAGTGGCAAACATTGTTTAACTCCTTTAACAAATTTATTTTCTAAATTAAATTTCTTTTATTTATTGTTTAACTTCTTAACATTAAAAAACTTTAGTTAAAAGTGATTATATTATTACAATGAAATGATATCAATTATAGAAATGCACAGATCTTTAAAAAAAGATAAGATTAGTCTGTTCGAATTTAAATGTCATTTTAATTAACTTAAACAAAACTGGATGCTTAATTAATATTTCTTTTTTTAAAGATCTGTGTATTGTAGCAATTAATATTATTTCATTGTAATAATAGAATCACTTTTAATGTTAAGGAGTTAAACAATAACCCCAAAAATTGTTTTATATCTTTTTTTGAAGATCTGTGTATTGTAGCAATTAATATTATTTCATTGTAATAATAGAATCACTTTTAATGTTAAGGAGTTAAACAATAACCCCAAAAATTGTTTTATATCTTTTTTTGAAGATCTGTGTATTGTAGCAATTAATATTATTTCATTGTAATAATAGAATCACTTTTAATGTTAAGGAGTTAAACAATAACCCCAAAAATTGTTTCCCACTTTCGTTGATAAATGAAAATTAAAAAGAAAAATTGTCTCATTAAAAATAAATTATAATTAATACTAATACTAAATATCCTCTTTAGTTCATAAACGATTCTACCTATTTTATTTGTATTTTCTAATTCAAATTCCTTTTCGTCTGTTCCATGCACAGTTCTTGTTTGTTGGTGCATTCAGAATTGCTGATTTCACGTCAAGTTGGTGAACTTGTCAATTATATTGTGCTGAAATTTGCATCAGCATTTCTTTCGATTCAAGTCATTTTAGCTGCAGGTGAGAATGTTTCGTCAGAATCTACGAGTGGTTTTCGGAATAACCTTTTGCCACTAGTCGTGCTTTGAATATTTCGCTGATTTTCATCAGTTTTAATAGTGTCTCACCGCTACGTATCTGCCCATTGTGCAGACTTTAATGTTTTATTTCGACGCAATTCTGTTAATTCGAATGTTTCATTTCCTTTTAAATGTCTATCTTCGTTTTCTGATTTATAAGGATTCATCGCTTTTTCGTATGAACTTGCTACATTTCTTACTTGATAGCACTAGTCTACTGTGTAGTTTCATACGTCACTCTTCTAGTCGTCTCTATAATATAATAGTCATCTAGGTATTTGGGGCGGGTTTTAATTTTATTTGTGCTTTGCGTTACTGCCTCCATTTTTTTTTAGCTGAATGGATATTCGCAGTTATAACACGTTCGTCCGGGTTAAAAAGTGAAGTATAGCGTTCGCAACATAATGCGATACAAAAAATGTGTATAGGCGATAAATATTGTTTCCTGTTTCGTGTTTTGTTAAATATTAGTAAATTTGGAACAATTTAGAGTTAAAATCTAATTAGTTTTACGCATGTAATCTTAAAAAGAACACGCTTGGAATGTGTAAATAGTCGCTAATGGAGTCCTCGAAGAAACGGAAGCTGGAGAAGAAATGCTATATGGTGCCCGGAAAACTCGTCACAGGAAAATTCGGCAACGGAAAATTCGGCAACGGAAAATTCGGCAACGGAAAATTCGTCAACGGAAAATTGGTCAACGGAAAATTAGTCACTTTTGGCCAAGTAGGAAAATTCGTCACTTTTGGGCAAGTAGGAAAATTCGGCAATTATCGAATAAATATCGATTGAAAATAGATTTTAGAACCGATTTTACAGGAGATATACTTGTAAATACGGGGCTACCCCCCTCCCCAGTGGAGAACATTTTTTTATATTATTTTTTGGTACTTGTGCAGTTTTGTGTGTTAAGAATGGCTTTCTAAATAATCCGGTTCGTAATTACGTTACGAAATTAAAGGTTTAGACCGGGTTATTCTTTACAACGTGAAAGTACAGAATAGTTAACAAAGCACCCCCCTATTCTCCCCATGTAAAAAATCGTTGTCTGAAAGAAGAATTTCTTTTTTTAAGTATTAAATAAAGTTGTTAGTTAAAACAAGTTTTAGGCAAGATGAAAAAAAAACTACTGAATTACAATTTTGTTTTTTTAAATACATGGAAATTTTCTAAGTTTAAATGACTTTTTACTCATAGTTTATAAATTCCTTTCAAGTTTTGCACACACACGAAGTAATTGATGTTTTGTCAATTAAAATGGCTGACTTGTTTACGAAGAAATCTAAATGAATTATGATGGATTTCATCTCGTAACTTAATTACGAAACAGGCTTGAAATAATAACATTATTTAGTCAACGATTGTTTACATGGGGAGAATGAGGGGGTGCTTTGTTAACTATTCTGTACTTTAACCTAACAATTTAATAAACAAAAGATATCGTAAAAATTTAATTTAACTTGAAAATCTTATCCTAAAAATAGCCCGGTTCGTAAACTGCACAAGTACCAAAAAAATAATATAAAAAAATGTTCTCCACTGGGGGTGGGTAGCCTCGTATTTACAAGTATATCTCCTGTAAAAACGGTTCTAAAATCTATTTTCAATCGATATTTATTCGATAATTGCCGAATTTTCCTACTTGGCCAAAAGTGACGAATTTTCCGTGACCAATTTTCCGTTGACGAATTTTCCGTTGCCCAATTTTCCGTTGCCCAATTTTCCTGTGACGAGTTTTCCTAAATTCGCTATATGCATATAGCGATTATTTACACATTTCAAGCGTGTTCTTCTTAAACTTACATGCGTAAAACTAATTAGGCTTTAACTCAAAATTGTTCCTCATTTACTAATATTTGACAAAAACAACATCAGGAAACAATATTTATCGCCTATACATATTTTTTGTATCGCATTACGTTCATGACGCTATACTACTTTTTAACCATCGTCAAATATGTTGCAGATCAGGCAATTATAAATAGACTGATCTGCAACATATTTGACTTTTTCAGTAAATTATATTATCCTAACGTTTTTTCATTTCTTTGTGTGCGTTCACTGTACAGGCCGTGATCGCCTGCTCGTTGTGCTGAAGTCGTTGCTCAGTTTTGACACCGGTCGCAGTATCAATTGCATGGCTTGAGTCAGGGCTGCGACAGAAGGATTCTCTCTCCAAATAAAATTACAACTCCAGTTTCAAACAAGTAACAGAGTTTTTTTTTTAGGGATGCGACAATGACACTCGTTTTCTTCTACTGGACAACAGGCCGGCAAACCAAAACTCTTAGCTTGACCAAATCAAAACACAATTCCAACCGAACACAGTCCTCCAGCTTAAAGCTCAAAGGCCCATCTCGCTCCCAGAAACACACAACCCAAACTGACCTCCCTTGCCCTTCTGCTAAAATATATATAGATAATGGGATCCTTTGTCGTAGGCTACCCATCCATCCACTTGAAAATAATGGACCTGTTTTATCTATGGGCATAAAAAAACTACTACCCGAAGATTCCCGTATCTAGATGGACATTACTTTTTCGAGTACTCATTTCTCAACATGAACCCTCGTTTAGACAAGCAATAACTTTTCCAAGGTGGAGAAATTAAATTCTGGGTGGTCAAACTCCAAGTAAGATATATTTGCCATTTCTTGGGTGGTCCATCTTCTCTCAGTTAAATATCTCTCCCACAACAATCCTGTTATTCGCATGCATTGCAACTATGCAACCCACTAAACATGCAACCGCCTAGTGCATGTTTACGTCTCCAGTCTCGGGAAACTTTATCAAGTAGAAAGGACTGCCTCAGTCATACCCTACAAATATTCCTTTCTTACTTCAATCATCTGGTTTTTTTTGGGGGGGGGGGTCGCACATATGCGTATTAAATGGTTCCAAATAAACGCATATTCGCGATATTTGGTTTATTACCTGTAAAAAATTGTATGTTGTGCTGTTAATATGATTTTTATAACATCGGTTACGAATATACGTTCAGCACATGACAGCATATGACAACATATATTTTTTGAAGGTCAGCGTGTTTTAGCGTACACCTTGTGAGCCACATTCTTTCGATCGTTCCATTTTGGTGGAGGTGAGTAGGGCGCCAACTTTTGATGATGTATTTTATTTTTAATCAGCAGTCATTCAAAAACGCTGGAAGTAAATTCTGTGCATTGATCGTTTGTATTTTATCACACGGGCAATTATCAGTTATGGATTTTTCGAAGGATATTACACAGCTGCTTTTATTTTTTTTAATGTGTAAGTTTCTATTAGACCAGAATCATCGAATGAGCGGCTCGTGTGTGTGCTTAACCAGACGTTGTTTTTAGTAGTCCATGAAAGTCTCTCGTTATGTGTTGCTGCTTGTCGTTGGCTGTTCTTGTATGTCTCTCTTTACGTTTGTCAATGCCATTCGACCCACCCACCCACCCAAAAAAGGGGCTGTCGTCCGCTGTCTCCGAAACAAAAGAGGAAAAAGCAAGAAAGCTGCATGTTAGGCTTTTTACAGTGCGTGCTGGAATTTTCTGCTGATTGGAGATTTTGTCCAATCAACAGTCGATATGTAAATAACAATATTCTTCACTGCCGCCGCCCCTCCTAACAAAATTTCACTTCCCATAATTCGTATATGCTCTCACCTCCCCTGAAACATTAATCCATGATTCATATAGCTGGGCCCATAACCTGTTAAAGTGGCATAGCTTGGACGATTCATAATGGTCGATAATAAGACAAGAAAGTGAGTTATAAAAAAAACAAAAGACTGGAAAGTGAGAGAAATATAAAAATACCTGCATTTACCACAAATTTTTGCCGTATTACGCGCCACATGAAACACATGGAATTTATTCACACATATCACGTGATCAAATATGTAACGTGCACGTACATATGGCGAAATGATCTTCACTACATTGTAATGACAAGGTTAGCGGCCGTGTTACCGCCTCTCTTGAGTGTACTATTTTCAGTGGGCTATTAAACAAAGTTCAACTATTTTTTTAAGGAAATATATTTTATGACATTCATTATAGCATAATATCCCTGCGCAACATTTTTTGATTAAATGTTTGTCCTTGTACATTGTGTTTCAAAATAGTAGCGGCTTGCTACTATTTTGAAGCACAATGTACAAAAGAAGAAATAGATGTTTATTTTATTTTTTCCTTCATCTTGACTAAGACTTTGCAGGCCGACGTCGTAATGGGCATGGCATTGCGTCGGATGATAGCTTGGGAGATGCGCTGGAACATCCAAGCGGTCTCTCGGGGCTCGTTCTTACAAGTGGGTATCATCCGTTCGGTGTTTCGTATGAATCTGGCAGTATCAGGAGCGAGGACATCTGGCGTTTCGGCTGAGATAGGCGGGAAAATGAAACAATCGGTTAGGGGGTTATATTTGTCATTTTTTCTGGTGTCGGTGAACTGCGGTGTCGTAGTTGACAGTTGATTCCACAATTCTTGACGGTGTGAAAGAGTCGGAACAAGTGGCGCCCCATATCAGTGGCTTTCTTGACGGTGTGAAAGAGTCGGAAAAAGTGGCGCCCATATCAGTGGCTTTACGGCTCGAAAGGCAAAAAACGTTATGGCGTCCGGTCGACTGGCTTTGAGAATTGATGCGAATCCGGCAGAATCGAGACCTCGTTTGATTACGTCAATGAGTGCAGCGTGACAAGGCAGACGACTGGCACTGTATCTGTAGGAGCGTGGGTGCAGGGCTAACTCGTCAACAGTTTGCCCTGTACCCTTATTGGATAAAGATAACTTGAAAAACTTTCGATCTTTATTATAAAAACTTATTATAAAAACTAAAAACATTACAAGTAATTCCTATTTCAGTCAAGGTGAAATGGTTTTCGGCTTAGTTAATTAATGGATAATTTTGTTATTCATTCCTTTTTGAGTGCGCGTGTGTGTTAGGGTAACCCAAAACAATCATCATCATCATCATCATCATCATCATCATCATCATCATCATCATCATCATCATCATCATCATCATCATCATCATCTATTAATCTTACGTGTTTATCAAATAAGCTGTGGAAGGTGAAATTAAAGTGTAATACTCTTTTCATTTGATTATTGAATAATAATTTTTTTTAAGAAATAGGATTTTAAGAGTTAAATTTAAATATTACGTTATCGTTTGGTTTATTAGTTAAAAAAAAATGAACAAAAAATGCGAAACAAAAATGAAAATAAAACGACTTCCGGCCAACACGGGGTATGTTTTTTTTTTGTTTTCTACTTTTTAACATTTCGGACTGTGCTTCTTCTTTATAACATTTTTTTTATTATTATTAAAAAAAATGATCGAATATGAAACTTTTATGAAAAAACTGGACATTTTCAACGCTCATTTCAAATGTTCTTTGGTGGCTCTCCCATACCTATACGTGTCCGTCGTCGACACGCCGTGAAATGGTACGTTTGAGCTGCAAAGAGAATGTCTTTTTTTTTTTTTTTTTTTTTGTTGTTGTTGTTGTTGTTGTTGTTTTTTTTTTTTTTGTTGTTTTTTTTTTTTTTTTATATCGACTTAAGCGTCTGTGCATCTCCATGTTCTGATTACCATTAATTTGATTTGATTTAATTAAGACTTGATTGATTTGATTCAATTAAGAAATATTTTTGTCCAAACGAAATCTTTCTCTGTCAGTAAAAAACGTATACATGCTAAAACATTCTTCAGTAAATATTTGCAGATTTGTAAAAAAAATAATTCTTATATAATAAGAACCAATGTAGGGGAAGAAAACTGACTTTACAGTCAGTTTTCTTTGCATACATTGGTGCTCGATAGCTTCGGTAACAAAAGGCACATCTTTTCAGTTTGTGATTTCAGCCATATATTGGTCCGTGTTGTTAGAAAACAGCATTCTAGTTTTGCTCGTTTTATTCGATTTTAATATTTAATCCTGCTCAAGGTTTCTCTTTGCTTACACATTTTTAGAGGAAGGTGGTGGTATTTTCACTCCCCATCTGGTTTCTACTGTGATTCTACTCATTGTCACTATTGCAAATAATTCATAGGATAAAAGTTTGCTTTGCACCGCTTTCACACTCAGTCACTGATTGGATAACAAATTTAAATTCGTTCGTTGTCGAAAAAAAAACATTGACATATGAGTTATTTTACAATAATACATAGACCGTTTAAAATATTCTGTGTGCATGTAATACTCGTGGTTTTAGTATAGGGTGGATGCGCGTGCATGGTAGATAAAGAGCGAGAGAGAGAGGGAGGGAGAGGGGAGAAGGTGGGAGACAAATAGAAACAGTTTCGACGATTACTTTAATTAGGTCAGTCTATAACAATGGCGTCTGATTTGTTTTACAATAATACATGGACCGTTTTTAATATCCTGCGATTGCGTAATACTTGCATGTGAAAGACAGAGATAGAGAAAGAGAGAAACACAGACAATTAGAAACAGAGAATCAATTTCGACGGTCTGGTGCTCTACTGACTGAGCCAACGAAACTGCTATTTGAAAGTTGGAGAAATTATATATCAGTTAAATTAAACTATTCATTTATTTACATATTTACGATACTAGTAACCAAAAATACCTAAGAAAAATCTACAAGAGTATTGCTTTTATTCTCGTTAGAAACCATCATTTCCTCCACTAGAGTGCTCCACCCATCAGGCAGCGTATATATAGAGAGAATATAGTTATCCACAGGCACGTGTTTCGTCGTCTCTAGACTCATCGGCGTGCTCTGTTAATAATATGCTCCTGACAATCGAATCTACCATGAAACTATAGTAAAGTGTTAAAATAAGCTCATTTTAATTATCTCGCTGTGTCTACATACGCCGAAGAGGCTTAAATAGACGAACGAAACACGTGTATGTGGATGACTATATATATATATATATATATATATATATATATATATATAGTTAAGAAATATATAAAGAATATATATAAAAAAAATTATTATTAAAGTAACACTGGTGAGAAGAATATTTTATTACTAATATATATATATATATATATATATATATATATATATATATATATATATATATATATATTAAAGTGAAATATTTTGAAAATAAACAATCGTGCAATTTTAAATGAAAAATTCATTTATTTCATTTTTTTTTTTGCAAGCTTTAAATATTTATGGGGGGGTCACCGTAAATAATGGTATTCAACTTGGTATTTTCACCGTTACAAATTTAGTTTATAAGGCCACTATTCATCCGGAAGATAACAACAGGGATAATAAAGTCTATATCGGCATCTCCGCGGGAAACTGGAAACAACGTTTTTATGACCACAAACACTCTTTCAATAACCCAGAACTCAAGAAAAAACGGAGTTAGCTAAACAATGGTGGCTTCTGAAAAATTAGAACCGGTCCCCAGTGGTTTCGTGGTCAATCTTATGTTATTCGGATGTTCCAAATGGATTTAGGCAAAGATGCAATTTATGTCTAGAGGAAAAAATAAGAATCCTGAAATACGATCACAATAATCTCTTAAATAAACGAGATGAGCTTATGGCCAAATGCAGGCATAAATGTAAATTTAGAATAACCAATGACTAGTAACCCGATGGACCTCTAGATTTGTAACGGTGAAAATACCAAGTTGAATACCATTATTTACGGTGACCCCCCCCCCCCCATAAATATTTATAATAATATCTGTTATAGACACAGAATTACCGACTTGGTGATATATATTATTGGTGTTTTAGTGTGTATGCGTATATAATAGTATTTTGAAATATTTATTTATTCAGATTATTTATTAAAATAAGATAGCTTTAAGAAAAATTTTCTGCAGGTAATACACTAGTTATTAAATTAACATAAGTAAAAATATCAAATATTACCACTAGACATTATTAGACTTGAATTAGGTTATAACTATAGATTATAAAATTAACCTAAAATATAAATAATATAAGACTAATTTTTAGAACTCATATTGTATCAGTAAGAATATGTATCATATTGTAAGACTAATTTTTAGAACTCATATTGTATCAGTAAGAATATAGGGTGTTATGTAATATTGTGTGTAGGTGTGTGAATATGTGTATATATATATGTATATATATATGTATAGATATATGTGTTTACATTTGTGAGTATATATGACTACATGCGTATAAATTTGGTTAATATTTCAAATAGATTCAAGTATGTATATATATATATATATATATATATATATATATATGTATATATATATATATATATATATATATGTGTGTATAATCTTAGATACATTTTATTTCAATTTTATTTCCATTAGATTCTCTTTCTTGGAATCCAGACAGACTGAAAATCTATGACACGCAATTTGTCTCTTTCTTCTCCTTCTCTATGTCTGGCTACTTGTTTCTTTCTTTCTTTTCTTTTCTCCTATCGAGTTTGAGAACACGAGTTTCGCCAGACAGATTTTGTCTGGGCTAAAAATATATGACTAAAAGTTATGTATGTGAATATGCTTAGTTATGGTAGTGTGTGAGTGGGGTTACGTGTGTGCGTACTCATAGGATGTGTACATATTTAGGTTTGCCTCTGTATGCGTGTGAGTAAAGTTGTCTATATGTATGATATCGCCAAGTCGTAAGTGTCACAATTTTGACACGGCCGTTATTATTTGATTAACTTAAAGATCCCTTCCCTTCGATCGCCATAGTTAAATATAAGTTTTAAATTCCCCCTCTTTCTAAAAAGATGTATCAAATTGGTTGCTACCACCACTCTCTCTGGTTGTGTTTGAATTGTCGTAATTTTCTTTCAGTCTCAAAAATGTAATTGTCTGAGTGATGCTTGAAAAAACCGCAAGGTTGAAATAAATTATTGCATCGACGATTATGTAATTTCGTGTTATTATATTTTATGTTATATATATATATATATATATATATATATATATATATATATATATATATATATATATATATATATATATGTTAAGTCTGCAACATCTTGGATTTAGTTAGTTTGTCTGGGAATTTAAACTGCATTTTACATTTTTTTTTTTTTTAATGACTCAAAGCTTCTTTAGACTATATATTGGGTATTTAGATCTGTATGGCTAGGTTTCCTTCCTCTTATCTAATTACTTTTCTGGTACCTAAGGTACTTAAGCTTTATTTTTTATTTATTTTTTAATGCAACTTTAATTCCTATATAATGTTATTGCTAGCTACCATATTGCAGAATGGTTCTTGGGTGTAGTGTTTAGATAGTATTATTATTATTTTTATTTTTGTATTATTGTTATAATTAATGTTATTTGATATGCAAATTACTATATCATACGGTAGTCTTAAGAGTAATATATTATAATTATTATTATTTTATTATTATTATTATTTATTTATGTATATATTAGTGATATTTTAAGCTGAATTATTTCGACACTTGATTATTGGGGAAATGGTAGTATAATCAGTACCATTGGAGAGCCATGAATATTATAACTGTCCTGTTTTTAAATCTCCGAAACAGTTACATGGTAAACAGCTGATGATCCCCGTGTTAATATTAGACGCTTAAGGTCTCCTGTTTTTGTTTCACTCTTAGATAATTAACCCCCCCCCCCCCTTTTTTTTATTTACTTATATATTTTTTTCATTTATTAATTTTCCAACGAATGTTAAGTCTGCAATATCTTGGATTTAGTTAGTTTGTCTGGGAATTTAAACTGCATTTTACATTTTTTTTTTTTTTTTAATGACTCAAAGCTTCTTTAGACTATATATATAAATACACTCTCCTATAGGTGGAGCACTCTGATGCGGGGAATAAGTGTTTCCACTTAAGCAAGATTCTTCCGTAACAAGAAGTGTATCCTCTAAGGTTATCAATATCATAAAAAGTAAATAAATTAATTTTTTTTTAAATGCGTTTAAAGCGTTTTATTTTTTCTTACAGCAGCAGGTAAGTTGGCTCAGTTTTTCAATTAGTCACGTGCGGCCCTCATAGCAACGCAAATCGACCCACATGGTCCTCGTGTTTTGTGGTGACAGGGCATGTTCGTTTAAGACAGGGGCGGGCCACATCCGGCCCGCGAAGGCTTAGCGTCCGGCCCGCCACCCTACTATGCTTTATTATTGCAATCCAGCTCGCGGACCTCCTAGTAAAACTCATATCATTTTGTGACATAAACGTAAAAGTAGGTTTCAATTAAGATTTACAGCGGGATAAAAATGTATGAATATCAGCGAGCGATGATGCATGTATATTTCATTTTTTATTAGCTATTAAGAGATAAAAATAGAAAAAGAGAAAGAGAGAGACAAAGAGGAAACGTGAGACGAGGAAAGGGCATGAAACATAGAACCTATGTGAGGTGTGTCAAAACGAATGATGGATCAACTTGCTACTTCCCCCATCATTATTTTTTATGATTCCAAAATGGCTCTTCGTCGGCGCCTTTTATAACATCACATACAGAAGTCTATTGAGAAAAAAATATCAGATTTGTAGAGTGTTCAATGCAATTTTTCTACAATTTATTCATGTAAATAAAATTTAGTAATTCTGAGATTTCGTTTTTCACTCCGGCCCGCGATCTTCTTCCAAAAGTCTCATCTGGCCCTCACTCTGAAAAGGTTGCCCGTCCCTGTTTTAAGGCATTAAAGGAACATGCCCTATCACCACAAGACATACAGCACATTTTATAAGACATTACAGAACTGTGGACCCCCCCCCCCTCTAAAAAAATATGGGGTTTGATGTGCAGCATCCTTTTTCACAGCTGAATTCTTCAAAACGAAATGTTCAACTTACCAAATACGGGAAGACGGATCTTTTTCGGGTCGCCAAACGCCACTTCAATGCCGTCTGGGATGGAATTTATCGAAAATGGCGTCTCGTTTTGGCGTTTCTCTTTAGGTTTCTGGGTGTCGGTGCGGTGAAAGATTCTTGCATTTTCATCCTGGTGGTGCACAGATTCCGGCAAGTCGGAACGATGAGTTTGGTACTGTGCACTACATCGAGAACCCCTAATGTCCATATCGCTTGCTTTTGATTCAGCCCGGATAGATAGCGGGTGTCGAATTTGGGGTAAGTTCGGTAGGGTTTTCTTGTTGGAAGATGGTGACCCGATCGAGGGTAGAGAGGACCTCATGGAGATTGAAGTATAGAGGTCAGTTCGGTCGGAGATGTGGGATAAACTTCGAGAGATAACCAGTCCAGACATTTTTTAAAACAATTTTTTTTTATATCTCGAATGCGTTGCACAAAACTATTGTGCATCAGAAATAAAATAAAGTTGGCATCAAATTCTTGAAATGAAAGAGTTTTTGATCACAGCGAGTAGGAAAAAGTGGGCAGCTCTGTTAAAAGAAAGAAAAGTAAAGAGAGCGTGAAATTCGAGATCCGTTGCGTTCAGGGTGAATTAAATGGTCTTTTGTAGAAGGAATAAAATACGATGAACTAATCAGAAAACGACAGAGAATTAAACTTTATTTCGAGAAATGAGAACGTCCGGTGCTTTGTCTCCCCCTCCCCTCCCCACACACACATTGGGGATCTGGTAGGGAGCCTACTTTACATAGAAAAATGTGTGTAAAAGACACCAATAAAAGTTAAGTAACATCAAATCCTTTCGTTTCGAGTCTTCATTGTTTCTAACCTGCTAAAAAGGGAATAAGTGCGACCAGGTACATATGCGCCAAAAAACAATAAAGGACCTGCGCTGTTTGGTAACTGCATATTTTGATGGAAAACGTTTATGTACGTTTTGTATTGAATTATGTTGATAAGTTTCGAATTGTTCTCAGCACAACATGTTAATGCTCTATGTACAGGCTGTCCCTATAAAATTTTAGTGCTCTATATACTCGGTGTCCCTATAAAATTTTAGTGCTCTATGTATGAGGTGTCCCTATAAAATTTTAGTGCTCCATGTATGAGGTGTCCCTATAAAATTTTAGTGCTCCATGTATGAGGTGTCCCTATAAAATTTTAGTGCTCCATATACAGGCTGTCCCTATAAAATTTTAGTGCTCCATGTACAGCATGTCCCTATAAAATTTAAAATTCTTAAAACAAAACAATCTGATATTATCTTTTCAGCTCAATAATAAATTTAAAAATACAGAAAAAATTCCCTAATTAAAAATTCTCCATCTAAACAAGAAATTAACAAAAGAAATAATGACAAAAAATGTATTTATGTAAAAAGTTTTTACCGAAATAAATATAAAGTCGTCATAAGGTTGAGAATACTTCTTATTTCTTTTAACTCATTCCCTTCAACAATCTTTGTCAGACATCGCTGTCGGCAAGTCTTCCGGGTGGCATTCAGGGTTGTTTGGACAGTTTATGATTTATGGAAATCAGTAAATTTGTAAAATAATCATTTGCGTTTGTTGGTTGTTTGTTAGAAAGGAATGTTCAAATAAAAAACGATTTTGATAAATACGGTGAATCGGGAGAGTAAAACTGGATTCCGAAAAGCGAAAACGTTCTGTGCTTTGATCCCCTGTTGGGGCTTTGGTAGTGAGCCCACTTTACATAGAAACATGAGTGCAAAACACACTAATAAAGGTTAACGTAAAAAAAAACAACTTTAGTTTCGAGTTTTTCTTATATGCTAACCTGTTGGCGAAAATGACTTGATGATCAACTACGGAAGATACCAAGTAAATCCAGATTTCCAGTTTCTTTCTGATATGTATCATCTTGGCAAGTTACCAGCTCTTCAACGAAGATAATGACGACACATAACAATAAGAAGCAACGTCACACCTAATCATTTGAAGTACATGACATACTTTCATATTTGGAAAGTCAATAAAGGGATGCCACATCCCGTATGCTAGAGTTGTTGGCACAACATTACAGTTGTCGGGAACCGTCGTGCGTGTCAACATGATTTGGCCTTACGCATATTGAATAATTGTATTGTGCTTATGAATTAGATAATCTCAAAGCTGGTATATATTCCGTAAAACAGACATTTTGTAGCTACTAATGGAAAAATGAATCTCTAAGTGCACCCATAAGGGGCTATGGGGGCATAATCCCTTAATACTTCAAATATATCCCATTTTTATGAAATTTAAATCATATGTATAAAATTTTCTGAGGAAGACAATGGAAGTGGTCTCGAATCTCTAGGTGTCCTCCTAACCTAAGGGAGTTATGATGGGCATAACCCCCTTAAAAATTCAAATATAAGCTATTTTTATTAAATTTAAGTCAGTTGTATAAAATTTTCTGAGGAAGACAATGGAAGTGGTCCCGAATCTCTAGGTGTCCTCCTAACCTAAGGGAGTTATGATTGGCATAACCCCCTTAAAAATTCAAATATAAACTAGTTTTATTAAATTTAAGTCAGTTGTATCAAATTTTCTGGGGAAGACAAGGGAAGTGGTCTCGAATCTCTACATTGATTTTAATGAAATTTAAACCATATATGTATAAGACACTAATTCAAAGAGTTTTCCAATATTTCAGCTTCTTCCAACTATAGGATTAGAGGGGGAAACGGCGGGATGGTGGCAGTAAAAACAAAGAAAGTAATATGGTGTGATTATGAACGTGCACCATGTGCATCCACTGCACAGGCTGTGACCGTTAGCTCGTTGTGCTGGTCCAAAGTTGTTGCTCGATTCCGTCATCGGTCGCAGTTTTTTTGGGGTGGTCTCAGTCAGGGCTGCAACAGAAGAATTCTTCCTCCAAATAAAACCACAAAAACAATTAACAGACGTTTTTAGGGGGTTATAATCGTACTTAGGTTGAATACCTTACGGATGAGAAACCTTAGCCCAACCAAATCAAAACACAAGTCCCAGGTTTAGAGCCTAAAAGCCCATCTCTCTCTCTCTCTCTCTCTCTCTGGGAGGCACACAAATCCAACTAACCTTTAGACCCCCCACCCACCATAAAAAGAAAAATACGTCTAAAACAAAATCTAATTCTTCTCCCTTGCTCATCTCCTGGAATATATGTACTTTTGACTGGAAATCTTAGATTCCGGTCATTCAGTCATCCCCACTCGACCACCCATATATCCACTTGAGATAATGGTTAGCTAGTATCCACTCAAACTCGGCAGATCATCTATGAACATTACTTTTTAAGTCTTCATCTCTCAGCATGAATCATCGTTCAAGCAAACACTCACCCCCCCCCCCTCCTTCAAAGAGAAATAAAATTATGGGTGACCGAACATAAAATCAGAGACATTTTCAATTTCTTCTGTGCCCCCCCCCCCACCTTTTCCGGATGAACATCTCTCATTCGCAGCATCTCTGTTATTCACATGCAACCCATTAAACATGCAACTGCCGAGTGCATGTTTACATCATGAGCATATTGAAAAAGAAAGTATATAGTAGTGATCCTCATTCAATCTCGAGCAATGTCAGGTCTTCCTGCTAGCATATATATACATATATATATATATATATATATATATATATATATATATATATATATATATACTAGAAAAAGCGTGACCGTTGTGTCAACCATTAAGCTGTGGTTAAATTGTTTGTATCAAAGAAAGTGAGTTTGCAAAATCAGTTAAATATAAGAAAATAAAAAGACAAAATTAAAAATTAACCTGTTTTGTGCGCACTCTCTCTCTCTCTCTCTATATATATATATATATATATATATATATATATATCTCTCTCTCTATCTCTCTTTCTCTCTCCAACTATCAGTTAAATAGTATTACTACCTGTGCTGATATTCCATTTTGTTTATAATGGGCTATTCCAATCGTTTTATTCCTTCCTTTCTTTATTACCTTCGACTGTTAAGAGAGACGGAAGCGAGAGTAATATACGATGTATAGAATAAGGACAGGGGGTTAAACATAACAAAATGAGAAAGGATGAAAGTGATAGATAGAAAGTTAGTAAGAGATCGGTCACTTGGTCACTTAAAAATTGCGGCTAATTAGAACAATTAAAATGAATGTTAATTAGAACAATTAGAACAATTAAAATGATTTTTTTTTTCAAAATTGGCGAATATTTTTACATGTATTTTGTCTGATTAAAACTTAATTAAAACTTACAGCTTTAGTATAATACTACTACTACTACTACTACTACTACCACTACTACTACTACTAACAATAATAATAAATGTGTGTGTGTGTGTGTGTGTGTGACACTTTAGATTACAACTATTATTTATTCTACTTTGATTTAATTGGAAAATTCATAAACTCTGACACATCTGTTAAGAAATTCTTCTTGCATAACTAAAAATAATAAGTCGTCTCTTTTCTTCATATTATTCTCATGAATAATATTGAAGTAAACAGACTTATAGTAAAGACACAATCAAAGTTCCATACTTGTTTACAATATGCACGAACACACTATGTAAATTAGATGGCAAAACAAAGCAATTAAGAAGCAACACTAAAATATGTGTCACTCTTTCTCTAAATGCTCACACAGACATCAAAATATTAGAGGGTGGTTGAATCAACATAGAATGAGAGAAGCGAGAGACAGGCATAGATAGCTAAGAGAGAGGGGCGGGTGACTTGTTCAGTTAATTATAAATTACAGCTAATTAGAAGAATTGAAATTAATTTTTTTTAAACATAACTCTATCCCGGAACTAAAGTATATTTTAGCATGTATTTTGTGTGATTCAAAGTAAGTATTCAAGTAAGGAACGTCGATTCACTCAGCTCTCATATTATAATAACAGATTTCTGAGACTGAAAATATATTTACCAGGAAAGAAACGGGGCAGCGTTTTTAGGCGGGTATCAACTTGAACAAGAGCAGCGCAATTGTGAAAAAATAAGACAGGCTGGAAAGAAGAGAAGAAGACACCAGCGTCTATACCTACCCCCCAGGATGTGTGGGGGAAGAGGGAGGGGGTAGTCACCAGCGTGACCATAGTAACTCATACTTACCAAAAAAAAAAAGAAGAAAAGAAAAAAAGAAAAGAAATAAAACCATTTCATTTTAACAAAGTATGCAGACCCACACACATATTTAACACGAGTAGAACTAACCGCCTTAGGCCGGGTTCAATATAACCAGACACTCAGGATCAGAGTGTAATATCAGCTTAGAGTTAAAAGTAGATGTAATAGAAAAAGATTACATTTCATAGAATTTAACAGAAAATGAGTGCAAGTTGGGAGCTTGGCCTACGAAAACGAGTCAGGTATGAGTACGTGCTCCTTGTCTGAACAAGGTGCACGTGGTTCTGGATCCTTTTGGAACCCATCCCGATTAAGGTAGCCACTTTGCTAGTTGAGTGAGTGGGTCTTGCACTTTTTTTTATATCTTGTATCTTGGTAATAGAGAGGTTCCTAGATGCCCACACCCAACTTTTGTTCTTGCCTTTTGCCTTGGCCTCCTCAAATTGTTTGCATTTTATCTTGGAAGGACTCCATAACTTAATCCCTATTTTTCTTTGCTCCCACTTCCATTTAGAGATTGACTTGTTTGTTTTCGGTTCTAAACAAACCGGGAAATGTGGGTGGCTTACTCTTAGAAAGGCTTGGGAGAGTCTTATTAACCTTCCCCTGATTTTATTTGATTTCTATGTTTTTGTTTTCTTTTGGACTGTTTTCGCTGATACACCCCCCCCCCCCCCCCCCGCCTCATTTTTCATGAAATTATAAATATATTTTGTAAATAAAATTGATCTTAGAGCATTGGGATATTTTAAGTGGGAAACGATGCTTGTCCCATATCCTGTAGATATTAAAATAGTCTAGAAGCAAAATACATGCGGCTTGTGAATTTGATATTCCCAGGTCAGGACTAATACCACACCAGGTTTACCAGTTCGTTTTTTTTAGAAGCAAAATACGGTTTTTAAATCTAGTGAAAGGATGAAGACAAAAAACGCATGTAGATCATAGAAATATATTGCTGGAAACTGACACAAAAAATAAAAATCACATTTTGTGCTAAAACACGCATCGACTGCTACAACAAACAGTAGAAAGAATAGCTTAACCACACACACATATATATACAGACATATACTGGTGTGCCGTCTACCTAGGCCATCCAGCGCGCCCCTTGGATTGCGGATGAGGGTACCCTTCTTTTTGAGGGTAGCTTTGAATAACCAATAAAAAGCCGTGGACAAAGAGGAAGAAAACATGAAAAGATGAATAAATCAAAACCTACACACTGGCAGGCCGGCACCCAGGATAAAAAGGGCCCCTCAACTCGTTTATGCACCAGGCGGGAAGAGGTATGTAATGGTACAAACCTTTTTTCCTCTGAAAATGTCACTATGAACATGTCAGAGGCCAGACAGGGACAACCACCAGGTCTTGATGAAGAAGACCCTGGCCCCCAGACGCTGCCACAAGCAACGAATAAAACAAGGAATACAGGGGGCCTAAAATCCCCAAAGTGGTCAGTTTCACAAAAGAGGATATTACTGCACTGCTACTATTACTCGATGTTCGAGAAATGGAGCAGTAGCTCAAAAGAAATTCTAACCGAAAGAATCAGAGAGTCTGACCTCCATGAAGAAAAAAAAAACACCCCCATTTCCAATCTGCGCTCCTTAGTATCCCAAGTGGGCAAATACTTAACACCTGAGGAGATCTCCAACATAAAAACTGATGCCCTGAAGGACGCAGAAAAGGACTATTTACCAAGACAAGCGGGGGAATCCCAGTGGAGACAGGAAAACAAATGGAACAGAGAGGAAAAATGGACACTCATATGGTCCATGGCACATGCGAAAACGAAACACAAAAAAAACAGAAAGAAATCAAAAAAGCATGGAAAGAAATTTTCTTTCATTACCACCCAGCAAAACACAATGTCCTCTCTAAAAAACTGAATATGCAGCGCTATAACAGTCTCAAATGGGACTTCAGTGCAACAGAACTTAATTCCATGGGACTGGATGTAGCAGCACAAATAACAAAAAGCATCAGCCCCCTTCATAACCCTATAACAGTTCCCACCAGCAACAAAAAACTACAAAACCCAAATATATCTAGGGAAGTAAGATCGACAAATGGTGACACTCCAGAACTGCCCCCTAGGATAGACCCTCTACATCTGCAAGCTACAGCT
Organism: Sepiola atlantica; assembly: GCA_963556195.1. Classification (NCBI taxonomy): domain Eukaryota; kingdom Metazoa; phylum Mollusca; class Cephalopoda; order Sepiida; family Sepiolidae; genus Sepiola; species Sepiola atlantica. Next base: position 32,466,296 of record OY744552.1, on the reverse strand, counting down.
GGATTAATAATATCTCCAACAACAGTCACAACACAAACACACCTCCCAATACCAGCACACCCACATCACTTCAAAAACACACCCTAAACAAAATCCCATGGCCAAACACATGCCTATGGAAACTCTTACACCACAAAACTCTTCACTGAATACTCCACCTCCATTATCCCCAACACTCAGCCCACCTCCACCACCACCATCTCCACCCTTTGAGCCAGATGAGGAACAATTGGCAGTTAAGGAGGACCTCAGTAACATCATTGAGGAGGTCAAGTCCATGGGACTACAGAACCGACCACAACTGTCAAAAATAAAACCCTACAGAACCACCAAATCCCTCATAACTAAAGTCAACACTGCACTGCAGAGAGTGGTGCCAGATGCAGTGTCGCTCACAGAACTCAACCAGATCACATATGCAGCTGGGCTTTATATCGATAGGATAACATTCCCTCAAAAGAACGTTAAAAGGCAATTTAATTCCAGAGCTTCCAACACTACACCTGCATGGAAGCTCAAGCTGCAAAAAGAGTTAAACCTCTATCGGAAAGAGGTGAGCCAGATCAAACAGTTCCTCGCAGTTCCCATAACGCAGGAGAGACTGAAAAACACCATCAGCAGACTCCATGCAAAGTACCACACAACCAGCAGTGAGGAACTAAGCAACGTTGTCAGGGAGCTGGAAGGCAAGATACCAGCACTTGCAAAAAGAATAAAAAACGAGGAAAGTAAGAAGAAGGCACAGAACAAGCAGTTCGAAGCAAACCCCAGAGTGTTCTATAGAACTCTCATAAGGGATGTCATTACTGTGGGTAAACCACCTGAAGAACAGGACCTGGAGAACTACTGACGACCTCTGTTTGAGTGCGAGGGAATATACAACCCATTGGATTGGGGACATTCGGAGGCTAAATGAGACCAAGCCCACAATGCCAGAACCAATGATTACAAAAGAACCGACTAAAAAAAACTAGCACATTTTGCTAACCACAAGAAACCTGGCATTGACAATGTCTCCAATTTTTGGTTGAAGCAGTTGACTGCACTCCATGGCCACTACAGTAAATGCTTCAACAGACTGCTGAGGGGTGAAGAGGCCACACCACCATGGCTCACCAAGGGAGATACAAGCCTCATACTCAAAACAAAACAGACACAGTGCCAAATAAATACAGACCAATATGCTGTCTCAGTACCACCTACAAGCTCTTTACTGACCTGGTAGCCGATAGCATCTACGAACATCTCTCCTCTGGAAACTTCCTAGAAGAACAACAAGCTGTCTGTAGGAGAAAATGCTTTGGTACCAAGGACCAGTTATTGATTAATAAAACAATTTTAGAGGACTGTAGGAAGCGGCATAGAAACCTGAGCATGGTATGGATTGATTATCAGAAGGCCTATGACAGCGTGCCCCACTCAAGGCTACTGTGGTGCCTTGATCTGTATAATATAAACCCAGTAATTAAACAAACAATGGCTGCCCACATACAAATGTGGCAAACCATCATCTCACTAAGCCACAGCCATGGAAAGATTACCATCCCAAACATCAATATAAGAAGGGGAATATTCCGAGGTGACAGCCTATCCCCGTTGCTCTTCTGCATGGCAATAGACCCACTTAGTAAGCTTCTCAATAACAGCCGAGAGGCCTACAATCTTGGTCAGGGACGCCAAAGAGATCCATCCAAGAGAATCAACCACCTTCTCTTAATGGATGACCTTAAGCTTTATGCAAGCTCTGACACTGAACTGCAGCAGCTCCTGCAGGTTGTACACACCTTCTCCAAAGACATTGGAATGAGATTTGGCTTGAGAAAATGTGCCAAGTGCTCCCTCAGGGCTGGGAAGAAGATTCATACAGACAATATACATCTAGATGAGGAAAATGACATATGAGATATCGAAGAGCAGGAATCATATAAATACCTTGGCATTGAGGAAAATGACACCATCCAACATGCCAGGATGAGAGAGAAAATTGGCAGAGTATGTACGCCGTGTGAGAAAGATCTGCAAAATACAGCTTACAAATAAAAAATAAAATAACTGCCATTAACCAACTTACCATGCCAGTAATTACAGCTTTGGCATCATTGATTGGCCTCAACAAACCATCAACAGGCTAGATGTAAAGACACGAAAAATGTTAACCCTCCATAGGGTCATCTATAGAAATCAGTGTCTGCCAAGACTGTACTTGTCCAGAAGAGAGGGAGTATTGGGGCTATCAGAGATTAACCACCAGCATAGAGCCACTATTGTCCACATTGGCCAGTACCTAAGAAGCTCCTTAAACCCCAGCCTAGCAAGGGTACATGAACATCAAGAGTCACAAGCCAGCAAAACAAACTCCATCACAAAGTTGGCCAAGCATTTTGGACAAGGCTGTCATATAGATGAGGCAGAAACACCAAACAATCCTGCCACAGAGATAGCCCAAAAGAGCCGGAAGAGATACACCCAGACTTTTAAGAACAGGTACATTGATGAGTGGTCAGGACAGAAACGTGCCACATACTTCCTCGATAAACTATCCAAGGACTATATTGATAAGGAAGGGTCCTTGGACTGGCTAAGAAGGGGAGCCCTCCACTACGACCAGGAGAGGCTTATAATGGCCGCCCAAGACCAGGGCCTGATGACAAATGCATTTAAAAAGATGGCTGGTCTCAGTGCAGGTTTTGCCACACTGAAGTGGAGAGTGTGCGTCACCTGATATCGAGTTGCAAAATTATGTTGGCAGATGGCTCCTATACAGCACGACATAATGGAGTATGCAGGTACCTCCACTGGACCATCTGTAAGAAACTGAATATCAGGTGTAGCAGCAAGCACTGGGAACATCTACCCGAGAGAATGTGGGGAATGAGACATACATCATCCATTATGACCATGAAATCCCCACAGCTACCTATTTGGAAAACGCAGCTGTCAAACCTAACATTGTCATATGGAACAAGAGAGAGAGAGAGTGACAACTTTGGTTGAGGTCAGTGTTCCTAATGATGAGGGCCTAAACAGAACTGAAAGGGAGAAAATAACAAAATATCAAGGTCTAATGTATGATATGAAAAGAAACTGGAACCTCAAAGAGATCTCCATCATTGCAGTTATCATAGGAGCCACTGGACTAATGAAGAACTTGAAAAAGTATTTGGCAAATATACCCGGTGAACCAAGTGCAAGAGAAATCCAAACAACTGCACTCAAGGGAACAGCCAGAATCCTAAAAAGAACTCTCGGTTGGAGTCTGTAAATAGCGGATGATCGTATGGCATTTGGAAGAATGCCCCGTCCCCAGCAAATGAAAATAAATTTTTTTAAAAAGAGATACATACGCAGTCTCTGCTGATACTGTGAGAGTAGCACTGCTGCTGCTTGTTTCAATGTCTTAAACATAAAATAAACCCATTGTCGCTCGGAAAACCAACACACGTACGTTGAATGTATATATGTGCAGAATCCCCCTCCCCTTGTAAGGGGAAAAATTGTCTTAACTTTATATATTAGATAAGCTGTCGTTCCACAAATTCAATTCTCTTGGTTATTAGTGTAGAAAATTCTTTAAAATCTTCTGGTAATCCCTTTAGAAGCTACAAGTCTTTAACCCTAACCGTCTTCATCAAACACCGAGGAGCACCAGGCGAGTCGGTGAACAAACTGACTGAATAGGCGAAATACACCTGCTTATATCAAACCCAAAATGTCACACACAAACATCATTTGCATAAGCGGACGTGATTCACTTTGTTATCCTGGGTGTCACTCGACTTAGATACTATGCCCCACCCCTCAGCCAAGATCCCGGAGAATGTCGAGTTGAAAAATGATTCATAAAAAAGGAAAAGTGATGAGGAAGTAAGATAGGTGGGCGACAATGGAGAGGCTGATTAATCTATTAAACTTCCTAGACTGGATGGCGCTCTGAGCATTAGGTGTTAGTTTTTTGGTGGCCAGAGGACAATGGAGAGAGTTGACCGAGGAGAGAGACAAATATTGTCAGTTCCGGTGACTGAAAAAAAAAATCGAACGTCTAGGATTTCCGGTTGAGGAGATGGAGCACACATAGGTCAGTGAGAGTTCGGCACAGCAGAGATTTAGATCAGGTTGAGCAGACGATGATAGGTGCTGATGAGCAGATGACCTCGAGCGGACAACAATGACCGCCTCGACAGACAAATTATCTCAGTTAAGTTCCAGTATCTCAGCTAGGACCTAACTCAAATGTGGACGCTAGCCGCAGGGGTCCAATGACACACATACAGACGCCTGTTACCAACAAGTGAAATACATAATGTATAAATCTGGTTGTATTTTTATTGTGTGAATGTGCGTTGTTTTTATTTTTTAATACAACCTGTAAACCCGTGCACGCGTCCTCTGCGATCGTCAATACGAGAGAGAACACGGCCAGAACAAGACAAAACAAATGTTGGGGATCGACATGGTTCTACACTACAAGCCCTACCATAGTTTGAGATAGCCACTGCCCCATTTCCACATGTTGGCAGCATTTTGACTGGCATGAGCGATCATTATTACCGAGAACAGTAAGAAATTCATTGTCCATATCAGCTCCATTGCAGGGGAATTAAGGGGAGTCAGATTGTGATGTCTCTTATCTCCCCTGGCAATTTCAGTTCTCTTTGTTTTGTGCAATATTCATTCTGTTTCTCATTGCGTTTATGCAGTTATTTCTATTTCAGTGTATGTTATCGGTCGTTGGTTTCTGCACTCAAGAATTTTTCTTAATATTTCATCAATGGTGTGCTTTGTATGGTGTCAATCATCCCTTTGATTTCAAGCTAAATTGAGATGAATTTCCCAACCTAGGGGCTATGGTCATCATAAAGAGAAGGCCATGTCATTGTCATTTTTCTGCTGCCCTCAGAGTGGTCAGTACTAAGATAAACAAGACACTTCCAATGGAACGGTTACACACTACATGTAGACATATGACGGTGGTAATTTCTCTTTAATTATTTCATCCTTGATCTAGTAATTGTTTGGTATTTAAGAAATGTTTTTGTTTGTGGTTTTGTTCATGTCATTTTCAAGGTGCATTTTTGATAGTGATTTTAAGGTAAAAAACCATTAAAAAAAAAAAATCGTTTAGACTAAAATTCAAGATGGATGACGAACCTGTCTTGATAGGAAAATATTAAATATAAAACAAATACTTTCTTGTTTTCCTTAAAGTTTGAAATATTTTTTTACACAATAACAAATCTGTATAACATAAAACGTTTTGTTTGTCCTGAAAAAAATTCTAATTTAATCTTGAATGTATATAAAATTGAACTTTTATGTCCATGGGGCGACACCATTTTTAACAATTTGTTAGCAATAAAGTATTATCGACTAGAAATTTGGTTAAAACTTCAAAGTGTAGCATTTGTTCTGATACTACAATTCATCTTTTCTGTCCTTGATCAGTGAGTGAGAAATCCTTCTAGACAGAGACAATTTAAATTTTATCCGAATCCAGAAGCCCCCTTTTTGGGAGCTGGATTTTCCCCACATTAAAATAAGACATTTCGAAGAGAAAGGTTATTACACGCCAACGCATGGACATATGACTGGTCATTTCTGTATGGAATTATTTAATCTTTAATCTAATAATTGTTTCGTATTTAAAAAAGGATATCAATGTCGTTTTCATGGTTGGAAATCTCAGTGATTCGAAGGTAAAACTATAAAAATAACTGACAGAAAATTCAAGATGGTTGACAAACCTGTCTTGATAGAAAAGGCTTAAGTAAAAAAAAATACTTTTCTCTAAAATTTTAAATATCTTTTTTTACACACTAAGTTTGCATAACATAAAACGTTTTGTTTGTCCTGATACAAAATTAACTTTTATGCTTATCTGTCGACTGTCATAAAATAATATCAACTAGAAATTCAGTTCAAAGTTGTTTCTTTTTGTAAAAAAACAAACTTTTTTGTGCTAAAAGGTTCTTTCTGTGTGTAATAAAATTCTAAAACAGTTCAAATATGTTTTGTGCTAGAAAAAAAAAACGATTAAAACATTGAATTAAATATATACATTTATAAATAAAAATTAAATTTTCAACACATTGGGTATTTTGATACCTAGAGTAAATGTGGTATTGTGGTGACAAATGATTCTAGCAAAGAGTAGGATAGACAGAGGATGACCAACGACATGGCACTCTCCACTCTTTTGATGGCCTTGTGCCAAATTTCTTTAAAATTTTGATTGTACTTTTATATTTTTTGCAATAAAATAATTAAAAGTGTAGTATCTGTTCTGATACTACACTTCATCTTTTCTGTCCTCGGCCAGTAAAGGTGAACGAGAAATTTAAATGTTTGTCCCAATCCAGAGCGTTCCTTTTTGGGAGCTTGATTTTCCTCATTAAAAACCAAACTTCTGTCTAACTCTGTCTTGTCCTCGTAAGGAGGCAATTAAATAGAAATAGTAAATAAATAATGTTTATTTACTTTAACGCAGTAATAACACAACTATTTATTTTGAATTCTCGTTTTTTTTTTTTTTGTATTTTATTCAATATAAATAAAGTTCACTTTCAGTATAAGTGAATTGTGTTCTTTTCTTTTTTTTTTTTAAATGCAATTTAAAAAATTTTCTAATGCTTTTTTAAAAAAAAGGCGCTCATTCATTATTGACAGTCTGACTGTTCGACATATCTCGCTTGCTACCTACTAACATGACGTCACTTTTCAGTGCACAGGCCTTACTTTAAGACGGCCACGGTTGAGGCGGCTTCTTGCTGAACTCGATCCAGAACCGTGGCAGCCTATGAGCATCTTCAGTCAATGACGACGACTCCACATAATGAATTTGTGTCAGGCCTGTTACAATTTTTATCAAAATATACTATGATACTTATACTTAAATGAAATAAAAATTCGCTTTGTATGAAATTAAAGACAAACATTTTTTGATATTTTAATATTAATTGGGTAAAAGTGAAAAAGTCCACCTGATGGTGGCTATTCTGAACACATAACCGGAAGCCGCCATCAAGTTAACTGTTTTTCTTTTACCAAACGGTCACAATTTAAAAAAAAAAAAAGGAGGGAAGATACATACAATAACACAACTATTTATTTTGAATTCTTGTTTTTTTTAGATTGAATAAAGTTCACTTTAAGTATAAAGTGAACCATGTTCCTTTTTTTTAAAAATGCAATTTTAAAAGACTCATTCATTAGTGACAGTTCGACACTGAGTGTGTATGTGGGGGAAGGAACAGAAAGTCATTCTTGTATAAAATAAAAGTCATCTAACTCCTCTACCCCCATCATTAATTGCTTAGTATTCCACAGCAAAATTAACATTTTCAGTTTTCAGAGAGAATTGTCAAAAGAGGAAAAAAATCAGCCTTAAAAAAAAAAAGTGGATTTCGATAAAAAAACTGAGAACTCACATCTATGAGACTCCAGTGATTTAAGCGGAAATCCGCCTTTTCTGGATTAAAAATAAACAGAGAACTCACATCCTTGTTTTCCAGAAGTTCCTAGTCCTCATACTATTATCGGTATTACAGTGGTCTTCTTTGTTCCATATTCCTTCTAGACGTTAAAAGAGTTTAAAATATTGCTGTATACGAGGACACCCTGCATGAATCATGGTGCGTAGTTGTTGTTCTGTCATATTGCAGTCTTCGATTGAATGTGTCAGTCTGACACTGATTTAAAATGATAAATTACTGAAATAATATGAGGAGAGAGAACTCTATTCAGTCTCAAGAAACAATGGATACCCCCTGTAAAGATGTTTGCATGTAGAGTCTTTTGTAAAGCAAAGTTAGCACAATCCACAACCACACTTCTTTTGAACCGGCACAAAGTCATTTAAACTGGCTTTAAAATTATTAGCAAATCCTTATGTATTAAAAGATTTGAAAGCTACTTACATCTAATAATTTTATAAATTATAGTTTTATAACAATTTGGTTTAATTAATAATTTAGTGACCAAATGATAATGTAATAATTAAATTTGACTTTAAAAAATACTACAGAAAAAAAATTTGGAGCAAAAATAAACCAACAGTATTGTTAGATAAATGTAAAAATACTTAAAATACCCAAAAGAACAATGAAAGTATAAAAAAAAACTCCACAGGACGGGTTCAGCTAATGAATAAAATTTTAAAAATAAATAAAATTACAAAATTTCATGATTTTATTATTCAATTGTTTACATATGAAAGTTAAAAAGATGGCTTAATTTGGCGATTTAAAAATAAATCTTTTCAAAATTCAGCTTGAATTTTTTTCTCTATTTTTACATTAGAAATTGTCCATCTTTTTAGGTTTCCTTTTTGCTCCCCATTCTCTCTTCCAACTTTCTCACTTTTTAGCCTCCATTTTGTGGTAATTTCTTAACGTATGCCCACTTATTATTTAGAGTGAAATCAGTTTCTGTATTTCCCTCCAAACTTATTTTTATACTTAAAACCATGTTTTAATTTTAAAAAATTAAACATAAAAAACAGTAAACTATAGCAAGTACATGAAAAGATACAAAGAATAATCTAACTGGAAAACAAACAAAAAAGATGGCTGATATAAACAAATCAAGAAAGTATATATGATGCCATAAAAATACTTGGATTCTGGATTTGTTTATATCGGTCATCTGCCCCCAACCCCTCAGTCAGCTTGTTTTATTCTGCACAGTTTTTAGTGTTATTATTATTTTTTTTTACTAAAACGTGGTTTCAAGAATAAGTTGTTTGGGAGTAACACCGACATCCATTTCACGTTAAATAATATGCGACCGTATCATCAAGAAATTACCCACTTTGTTGTTTTTTCTCTCATTAATCCTCCCACTCTTCTTCATCGACTAATTTTTTTTTAGGCCTTTTTTGGTTTTGTTGTTTTCTTCTTCTTTATCGTCTTCTTCGATTTATTTTTCTTGCTTTTAACGATCATTCCAGATTTTTCTCTTCCTTTTAATAAACTGCCAATTTTCTTCCGAAGCAAAAGTCGCTTCTTTTCCGGCAGATTAGAGAAGTCCGTCCCTCCCCATAACAGTTTCTTTTTTCCACTCTTTGAACAGAGGAAGATGTCGTTGTTTTCTGTGACATATGCTTTGGCCCTTAAAGTCCAATCAATCTCTTCAGGCTCGGCCTCCGTTGGTTTCTTCTTATTAGCGGGTAACTGGGTTTCACAACCAGCTGAAAAATTTAAAAATTTGGAATTATAAGATTGCAGAGAAATTCATCAAAGTTATTCGAGCAACGTCACAAAACATCAATACAATATATAATAACTATCTATTTATATGAAGTTAGGTATGTGTATATGTTCATATATATTTGTATGTACAGTATTCATTCCTAAACTAATTAACCGATCATTATATACTTTGGAACACAGCTGCTACGTGTAAGAAGTTGCAATATGCGCTACATTTAGTTTAATACAATGGATGGAAATTTAGATAAGTCAAATTTTTGTGAAATTTTAACAAACGGTATCAGATATCAATTAATAAATATTCCACAATTTTCAGTGGTATTTTAAAGAGTTTTAGGGGGTATAATATGGGCACAACCCCCCATTTGAAAATTAAAATATTTCAGATTTGCATTAAATTTGATTAATAGTCATTAGACACCAATTAAGCAAGATTCCCTTAATTTCAATTCCTTCAAGACCCGTAAGCTTTAGCCTTAAATTATAGACATTTTCTAGAATAAAAATCCTGTAATGATTTTGATCAAAATTGGAATAAGGATTCTAGACATAAGGTTTAGTAACATTATATCTTGATCTTAATCTTCACAAGGGTGCAAAACTTTTTACTCGCCCTGGGACGGGTATTCTTCTAGCTATTATACTAAAGCACAGTTAATGTTCGTTTCTTCCACGGCTTTTGTTCCTAATCACAAAATACATGTTAAAATATTCCTTGTTTTTTGGGATTGCGCCATTTTTAAAAAAAAAACTTTATTTTAATTGTTCTAATTAGCTCCATAATTTGCAATTAACTCACCAAGTCATCTATCTGTCTATTACTCTCACCCTCTCTCGCTGTATGTTGCTTTACGACCCATCCCCAACTCTTATTTTATACAGTTTCTATATTTCTGTTTATGTATGGTAAGATGGTTTCGTGACATGATCCAGTGGATGACTTCACAAACTGATGACCTCACGCACCAAACAAGAGAAAGAGTACAAAGACCAAAAATGTCACAGGATTTTTACTCGATGAACAGTGTAGAGCCCTGGAGATCTAATATACTACTAAAACTCTGTGGATCTGGTATGTTTGTCACCATGCATACTGGACGATGTCACAAAGAGAGATTAAAGTCAAAAAGCTACGATTCATCCTTTATGTAGATTTCTTTTTTGATGATGATAATTATAAAAAAAGTCAGTGAAATACTAAATAAAAAGTATCTGTAATTCCTTACTTGGGAGGAATATATCGTTGAACAGTGGAGAGGTTATCAGACATTAATTAATGAAATGCAATGGGGCCCAAGTGTCATATATATATATATATATATATATATATATGATTATTTTTATTTACAGACATGTACACAATCTGCGACACTGGCATGTCGATGTTATCAATCAACAGCTATTATAAACTGAGATCTCATCAGGAAGAGTTAGAATCCGATCTTAACCCTAGATCATATTTGGAAAGTTTATAATAGCTGTTGATCGATAACATCGACATGCCAGTGTAGCAGATTGTGTACATGTCTGTGTAAATAAAAATAATCATATATAAAAGCTCTTTGATATTGAGCACTTTTTTATAAACCCGGTTGAAATTCTTTGGATTACTACCCTGTGGATGTTTTACCTGGAGGATTATTATTATTATATATATATATATATATATATATATATATATATATATATATATATATATATATACTAGCTGGCTTTGCCAGCTCGCTATTGCTTTGCAAAGTTCGCTACTTGAAATGAAATTTAAATAATAAACATTTCCTTCATAAGTTTCTTGTAAACACAAGACTAAAACTTGTATTTATTCAGCAGGTGAGCCTCTCCCTCCCTTTTCTCTTATGTTTCGTGGTGAGCGATGTTAGTTTAATTTTTAAAAAGTTTTTCTAATTTATCTTTTTTTATTAAATAACTTTAATTAGTATCAATAAAAGAAAACTATTCCATATATTTAGAAAATAAGACAATTAAATTACAACCGAATAACACAAAACATTAATTTATTATAATTTATTTTAACAAAAATAATTATGCGAATGAAATAAACAAATACTTGTGTTTGGCCTTTTGCTTGTTACTATATATACAGCATTTCAAACGAGTATTACGTATTATTGATTTAAATTAGAGTAACCCGTTTTGATAGTAATTTAGTTGTGATAAATGAAAATTTTTTTTCGCATTTATTCATTCATATATATATATATACATATATATATATATATAAATGAATGAATGAATAAATGCGAAAAAAAATTTTCATTTACAATATATATATTATACTAAGCCCCTTTAAGTAATTAAAGTTGAGCACTCTCGGGGATGTTAAAAATAGACTGTCAAAAAGCTCTAATGCAAAGTTCCGAATAAGTTCATAGAACACTCTCGACTAGCCTTCTATCTGTGCCCGCTTCTAGGTACATATAGATCTTAATTTCCCTTAATTGCGTGACAGTTTCTGTTGACCGAGTGGATATGGCGACTGCTTGCAGATTCTAGGCTGACTTTGTGAACCAGGTTCGCGCCTCCCGACCATCTGAAATTATTACTTTCCTGCACTGATGAGAGCAATAAACTTGAAACGCTAGCATCTGTAGGTATTAATAATTTAATATTTATTTATAAATATTATATATATATATGTATATATAGCTAGGTAACATTTTTTCTTGAAGAAATATTTCATTAAATATTACCGATGACTGGTGTCTGCATATTTTTTCTTGATCTTTTCTAGATTCTTGATTAATTCTCGAGTTTCAGGCTGGAACTGGCGGATGAATATGTCATCTTGCTGTGTACCCTATTACTTTTGGTTCCATCTTCAGAGGGTGGTTATTGAGTAAAGAACATGTATTTACTAGAGTACACAACGAGCACAGCAAATTAATCTGTCAGTTCCAGTCAGAAACACGAAAACTTATCAGCAATCAAGAAAGGATCAAGGAAACAATATGCAGACAGAAGGCATCTGTAATATTTAATGATACACACACATAATGGTAAAAATATGAAAAGATCTCTTCGACATTAATCAGTGAAATACATAAAAAAAGGCATAAATATGTGAAAGATTATATATTACCGAAAATGTAAAAAAGTATTAGACAGTATTGATTTACTCCTCTCCAGGAGTTAGGCACAAGGCCAGTTTTTATCTTACTCCCACAAGTAAGATGTGACCCATGGTCGGGTCAGGAAAGTGGGGTTTAAAAATTGCCTGGGCAGTCCCGTCGGCATTCCCCGGTAGGGGCGCCTCAGGCAGTAAGCAATAAACTTACTCCTCCCCAAAGAGGGGAGGCGAAGTCTGGGAGGGTGGACCTCCTAGAACTGCACAGGACAGACCCATAGACCGGCGTAAATCAAGCCCCGAAGGCCAAGACAATACCAGTCTATGGGGTGCAGTATCCATCGGAACAGATACTACACTTTGATCTTAGCCAAAAGGCCAAGAACGGTCACTATTATTAGTATTAGACAGTAATACATTTAGATTGGGTCAAATGAAACAAAAATGAAAACCTGAAAAGTGTGCCTTAAAATGGGGAAAAGTTTAAGTGAAATTAAATAGTAAATAGGACTTGATATATTTTGAACTTCCATGTAAAAACTTATTTTTGAAATAATTCTACTTTCCTTTTTTGAGAAGTGGTCATGAGACCAGAGAACGAAAAATGTATATTTGTAAGAAGGAGTGGTGGTGAAAAGAGACAGGAGAGAGAGAGGGATTTCGTTTTTAGGAAGCGGTTGAACTCTGAATGACTTATCAATACCAGGATTTGTTTGAGTAAAACTTGAGATATGACTTTCCTCGATAGAATAGATTGAAGAGTTATTACACAAAAAAATCAAAACCAGATTCCATTTTTATTGACGATTCTGTGATCATAGAAAATGTGTGTCCCCTACATACCCAGTGCGATCCTAATCCGATCAGGGATGCGAGTGGTCAATGGCCATAAAACGCTGAAATCAAGATGAATTTCTCAACCTTGGAGGTCACAGCTCGCTACTAATTTCTCAACCGGAATGGGGATTTGGCAGACCCCCCCCCCCGACAAATATTGGAAGTAAAGCTCTAACGATCCCGCAGAAATCAGTCTTTGCTTAAACCCCCCCCTTCTTCTGAAATCATAAAAAATGCGGAATCCCGCTTTTTTATGATTTACAAAAAAAGAGGAATCCTCATATCCCTGACAAATGCAAATGTATTTATTGAATAAATTATTATTATTATTGGTACTTACGCTTGCCCAGGTAAACGGGTAACGAAGGAGAGTCTTCAGTTTTGATGTAGATATTTCGGATATTCTCACCACCTCCAGGAATTACCTCAGTAAAAACCTTTGCTGCCATCTGGACGTTGGCAGCGATCTGTTTTGCTGTCATGTTGGAATTAGCAATATGAACCATGCTACAAAAAAAAAAAAAATTTTTATTATTAATTTTCCATAATTTTTCTTTAAACAAATCTTTTTTCATTTACACTGTCGCAAAATATAACATATTTTCTTATCAACAAACTTCAAATAAAAATGCAACAAGCATTTTTCGATGGCTAGCATGGATATCTGGCATTGCCTGCGGGCATGGACAACAAAATAGAAAAGTTCAAATGTATGTAACATTTTTCTTTTAAAGGACCCCCCCCCCCCCTCAAATCAAGATAGAACAGATACTACACTTTGATCCTAGTCCGAAAGCCAAGAAAATGTATTTTATTTTAGGTGGAGTTTCACACCAAAGGTCGATGAAAAAAAATTTGCTCTAAATGTCGCTAGTTTCAGTGTTGCTTTTTGAACAACAACCAGTAAGTAAGTAACCCCCCCCCCCCCCCCCATTTGGTTCCTCGGCAATAAATATTGCAGTATTAATTTACTTTTCTCATCATAACCAGGTCGGGCTAATAGGGAACTGAATAGTACTGTCGGAGGTGCTTTATACATTTGAATATATATTTTGAAAGACGTTAAGGATTTTATTAATATACTTCCGAGGATCGGATATGTCATGAAACTGCAGTAAAGTGTTTAGATAAGGCACATTTATTATTGTTATAAAGCTCTAAAAGAATATTGAGCTTTTTATGCGTGCAAGAATTGCTGTCTTGATTTGGCTGTTCCGATTTTGAGGAGTTAATTTTTAATATTCTATGAAGAACAAGTAGAAAGGAAAAAAGGAGAAGTATAATTCTATGAAAAAAAGGAGAAGTATAATTCTATGAAAAAAAGGAGAAGTATAATTCTATGAAAAAAAGGAGAAGTATAATTCTATGAAAAAAAGGAGAAGTATAATTCTATGAAAAAAAGGAGAAGTATAATTATATGAAAAAAAGGAGAAGTATAATTCTATGAAAAAAAAGGAGAAGTATAATTCTATGAAAAAAAAGGAAAAGTATAATTCTATGAAAAAAAGGAAAAGTATAATTCTATGAAAAAAAAAGGAGAAGTATAATTCTATGAAAAAAAAAAGGAAAAGTATAATTCTATGAAAAAAAGGAGAAGTATAATTCTATGAAAAAAAGGAGAAGTATAATTCTATGAAAAAAAAGGAGAAGTATAATTATATGAAAAAAAGGAGAAGTATAATTCTATGAAAAAAAGGAAAAGTATAATTCTATGAAAAAAAAGGAGAAGTATAATTATATGAAAAAAAAGGAGAAGTATAATTATATGAAAAAAAAAGGAAAAGTATAATTCTATGAAAAAAAGGAAAAGTATAATTCTATGAAAAAAAGGAGAAGTATAATTATATGAAAAAAAGTATAATTATATGAAAAAAAAGAAGTATAATTCTATGAAAAAAAAGAAGTATAATTATATGAAAAAAAAGAAGTATAATTATATGAAAATGTGAATTAAGAAAAAAAAGAAAAAAGAAAAAAAAAAAGATGGCGATTCTCCTCACCTGCAAGAGCCTTTTCCTGTAATGACCATATATGCATTATTTACTGCTTGTTCAATTTCACTTTTGAGATCTTTCACTTTTAAGTTAACTTTGATTGGAATTCTGAAAATGGAAGCAAAATTATTTTAAAAATTTTATTCACAAAATTAAAAAATCTAAGCATTAAATTAGAACTGCTGTTCATTGAACTATATTTGTGGTGTTTCTATCTCTCTCGCTGATAGGATGAATTGAAAACAAAGCCCTATACTAAAATCCAACAATTTTTTTCCAGAGTAAAATTTTATAAAGAAATTTAAAATGGCGCTAGGAAGTTTTTACAATATTAGGGGTGGGACGTAATGGGTGAAAATTTCAGATTCATGCGAGTAGTATTTTTTTGTGTTCATTTATACATAAATAACACTAAACAGTCAAACATTTTGAAAATTTTGCAAAATTCAGAAGGTGCAGGCCACTAGTTTTTGGCTATTTTACATTCATGAAAACCTTTTCACAGCCTGAAAATGGTCCTAAATTAAAGTACTATATCAGATTTAACCATCTATATCCATTCATAGCTTTTGAGGATGTTTTAGGACCTGCAATGTCGCATGAAAACACTTTTTTACCGAAAAATGATGGATTTTGAGCCCCGTGGAGCCCTAACGGCTATTTTTGGCCTGCACCTTCTGAATTTTGCAAAATTTTCAAAATATTTGACTGTTTAGTGTTATTTATGTATAAATGAACACAAAAATATTACGTCTATCTCTCTCTCATATATATATATATTAATTAAAGACACCAGATAAAGAGTAATATCGGAAGTTCGATCCTTGCCCCGGTTAGAAATACTGACGATGCCTGTGAATATAGTATCATGGCAACAGAAAAGATACATTACCCCCCCCCCTCCAAAAGGTAGTCCCTGGGAAGATGGTCTCATGACAAAAGAACAGATATTACATTAACTATTACAAAACCAATATGCAAATTAGTTAACCTTGCCAACGTGATACCACATCTATATAAACAGTATATAAAAAAGATGGTGCATGTATCAAATAAGTTGAATTAATTGGAAATAAACTGTTTTGACTGTACGGTTCATGCGAGAAATGAGCCCAACTTTCGCATTTATTCATTTAGATAAATAAAAAAAAACGTTAGTGAAAATTCAAAAAATTGCTTACCGTTTCTTTCTGGCAAAGTCCTTTCCAAGAGTCCTTGGTAAATTCCCAAATATCCGATCATCAGCCAAAAAGTGATCATACTTGTTGCAGAGATTCTTTTTGGCCTCAATGGATCTGTATTCCAATTTGAGAGATTTCAATGGAATCACCTGCAAAAAAATTTATTAAAAATGAAACAAGTGGTCTTAGGGAGGACAAAGATTGTTTAGAGTTAAAAATTGAGTCATGGGATTGGAAGAGACAAAAACAGAAGCATCAAAATTAATTACGTCTGAATAATGTACCTGAGTAAACAACACGCATTTTGAGTAAAATCATCTTTGTGTCAATTGTAATTAATGGTGATCCAGCCAGACATGCTAACCAGAAATATTGAGTTCAGCAAAATAGAACCCACCATCTGGTCAACTAAGTATTATCTCTTCACCATCAGATCAAGCCTTTTTTGTGAACAACTAGCAGATGTTCGCTTCTCCTGTTGAGACATAGTAGTTCACTCATTGGATAGACATCCTCAGCCATGGTGACAGTAGCAGTTACAGAGATGTTGATGTTTTTTTCTCTCTTCTCTTTGTGGCTGAAGTAATTGAAACAATTTTAGAAAGAACAACAAATAACCCCATTAATTGTTCTGAGATTTGGTTTACTTCTTCCACTAATTTGTAGCAAGTACAACAAAATAAAATACATTTCCTTCTCCCAACCTTTATAGGACGGAAGGATTCAAAACCGCATCCGATCATTTCACAATTTCCACAGGCAAAAACTAGCACTTTTCCGTAGTGTACTTTCTCCCATGACGTCATATCCTGCCATGTAATCCTTATTCTAAACTTTCCATTCTGTTTAATTTCTTCCTTACGTGGAAAATTTCCGATTTAACCTTACTTTTACACATCCACAACTAAATATTGCTTCAAATATTAAAAATAGTTGCTGACAAATGAAGTTTTCATGCTGTTAAAGAAATCCAAGTGACTCAACTGATAGATAACTCTTTTTATTATTCAGAATGGATGGAGTAAGTTCAAGTAACTTCTGCAAAGTGTTACCGCTGTCGATCAATGGAAGACTACCGTTCCTAACCAGAGAGAGAAAGGAGTTTTCTGCCTAGCTCTGTTACCTGCAACAGTTGTGTCAGCTAGAATTAATCTGTGCTGAGGAATGCAAAATTGCAGTTAGTGATTTGTAAAATGGTGCTCAGTCTGATCAGTATCAGGTCAATCTTAGTTTCCGCCTTTTCACTCTTGTATGTTACTAATTTTTCAGGACTTTTTTTTGAAGAGAGTATTGTAGACTGTCAGATCATGGTTGAGAACCAGGATTAGTACATCTAATCCTTCAGCGTTTGTCGTGCCGAACCTGTGGAGGCCTATGAGGTTCTCAAACTCGTTATTTGAGCCGATGTGCATGTTGAAGTCGCCCGCTACTGCGTGATGTTTTCTACAAGTTCCTTGCGTACTACGATACCGACTCCATTTGCACCATCTTTTCTGCCATCAACAACCTTGGTACCATCTTTGCTGCCATCAACAAAGTTGGCACCGTTTCCTTTAAGCAACAAATGTCAATGTTGCGGCGCCTACACATAACTTCCATTGATTTTCCTTTTACGGTTCCTATGTTGGCCATTCCAAGCCTTATTTTTCTTCTACCTTCCCGGAGATTCCTAGCACCCCCTTTTGCCGGCTATTAGGGGCCTTTTTTATGTTGTGTATTCATTCAAGATTTTTTCTTACATCACATGACTTCATGCCTTGTCTGGAGCGATTTCCATTAAAATAAATAAATAAAATCTCATTTTTCTTTTATTTGGGTAGAAAAAAGTTTAAACTTATCAAAACATATCAGTCGATAGTTTCAGTGTGAAAAAAAAAAATATATATTTCTATATTTTTTTTCACACTGAAACTATCGACTGATATGTTTTGACTTCATTTTTGCTTTTAAATTCGTTAAAATTAGCGATTTGAGTAAAAAGAATGTTTAAATTTTATTTGGAAGAAATAAACAAGAAAAACGGTTGTTAGCAAGAGAAAGACTCCAAGTGCGTATGTGTGTGTGTGTGTGGGGGGGTGTTATCCTTTGATGAAACAAAGTCTTTTACCGCCCCTACTCATATCGTGAATCGTTTTGATGTGACAAACAAAACAGGACAGGAAAAGGAAGAGAGAAAGAAAGATGAAGCGAAAGAGAGAGGAAGAAAAAGAAATAAAATCATGGCGAAAAAAATAGGACATAAAGATCAAGCAATTCGGTAGAAATCAGACTTTGCTTAAAAAACAAAGAAAGAAAAAAATTGCCTTTTCTGAATTCAAACAAAAAACAGAATTCCGCTGATCTAAAAATTTTTTTTTAAAAAGCGGAGGTCTCACATCCCTGTATTAGACAAAATAATTTGATTATGAAATTAAAATCACTAAAATCAATTTGTATTTTGTCGTAAAAAAGGCAGACATTTTACTCCTGGGCAACACCAGGACATGGGTTCTGCTAGTTAGCAACATTTTATACACATCAAATGAATCAATTAGTTAAAGGCAATATAAATAACTTTATTTTTTAAAACATTAACGTCTGTATTAATAAAACTATCAGACAGAATACGTAACTTTGATAATACAATAATTCTTTTATTTATTGAAATCAACAAAATAAAGGAAAATTAAACAATTTTTTTGTAAATCCTATTTTTTTTGTTTTTAAATAAGATAGTATAAACATGATTATATTTTGAATTGGCTGTCCCTACCCGGCGTTGCCCGGTAGTGTTCTTACTGGCAATTATTTTGCTTAACAATTCTCCCCCCCTCCTATTATTTGTTCCAATCGAAGGTAAGTAACTCTGAATGGACGAATAAAGAGTTACAGCCCTTTTTTACAGATGGCTGCTATTTGAAAATAATTCTGAATCGGACAAAGTATTTTCTGGAAAGTATCAAATTTTATTCTTTTTAAGAACATGCTGCAATGATCCACAGGAAAAATTGACAAACGAGAATCAAATATTATTTTGTATTAAAAAAGCTATCGATGACAAAGAAACGATACAGGGACAGAATTTATATTAGACTAGCAGGGTTATCCGGCATTGCCTGGGGCCACTAAAAGCAAAATAGAAGAGGTTAAAAGTGTAAGACCTTTCTCTTAAACATTCTATCTCTCTATCCATCTATCTTTCTCCCCATCTTTCTCCTTCGCTCATATAGAGTGAAAAAAATAAAACTTAAAAGGCCTCCAGAGCACTACTACAATCACCCTTTCTGAGTTTCTTGCCAACCCTTCTCACTTTAAAGAAAAATAATGCTGCGTCATTTCCTGCAGTTTGTTTCTCGAGGAATGAGTCAGCATTTTTTTTCCAAATTAGTACATAAGATTGAAAATGCCGGAAAAAAACGATCGGACTAAACCTGGCCCAGTTAACTCTCAAAGAATGAATCTTTTTTTTAATAAATTTTATATATTAATCATTCCGGGCAGCGCTAATCAAGAACATACCAACTTTGTGGGTCTTTGTTTTGTAATTTGGGACTTTTAGCTGGACACGCACATGCAACTGTCCTTTATATAATAGATTATTTTTCTCTCATCCCTCCAACCGGGCAACACTGGGTGAACACAGCTAGTAATCATGTATTTGAATGTAAGTGAGAAAAAAAAAAAGTAGAATCTAATTTTTTTTTTAGGTGACT
Organism: Sepiola atlantica; assembly: GCA_963556195.1. Classification (NCBI taxonomy): domain Eukaryota; kingdom Metazoa; phylum Mollusca; class Cephalopoda; order Sepiida; family Sepiolidae; genus Sepiola; species Sepiola atlantica. The sequence goes on along the minus strand of OY744552.1, from coordinate 32,446,301 downwards.
GACTCGGTCAAGTGAGGACTGTTGACATTGGCTGGTAACTCACTTAGCGGATGTGTCTCAATAAAACACAGACCCCTTATTTGTAACAGGTTAGATTGACGCTAGGAAGAGCATCCAGTTGTAAAACTGTTTCAATTCTTACGATGAATTCTTTGGCATAAAATAAATTCAGCACACAAACTTCATCTGATGTAGAAAAGATACACTGATTGAATCGAAGTGAGCTAGCCAGGATCCAAAACACAAAAATTACAAAATTCTTTTTAGAAACGTTTACGAACCTCCCGAATGAAGTCAATACCGTTGGATGCAAGGAGTTCTTTAAAATGAACCTGACTTGGCTCATAATCCCTCTGTCCTCTCTTTAAATCTTTAACAAATAGACAGACATCTTGATTTTCAAATTTCAATCCATTTGGAAGTTTTCTGCAAAAGAAATTAAAGAAAAATAAAAAAAATGATCAAACTTTCGCAGATTAATCTATTTATAAATTTGGGTCATTTATTGCACTGACAGTGAGATTAAAACACTAATTTCATTGACAAAATAGAACTTCAACTGATTACACTTTAGCAGATTAATATTTACATAATATTGTACTAGAGCAGATGAATCTTCCAAACGTAAACAGATGGCTGGTGTGTCATGTAGACTTGTTTGATGTTGGTTGTAGTAATGGGCATAGTTGCATCTCTCTTTCTTGCCAGATTAGGGCTATAAGCAGTACAATGTGTCTAGAATCGACAGTATTGGAAAGAATTCCATATCTTGGTTAAATATTATCGCCTGAGACAATGTAGAGAATTAAATGACAATTCCAACGAGTATTCATTGGAATTGTCATTTAATTCTCTACATAATGAAAGAAAAAGGATTTCTTAAAAGTTTTCTTGGGCATATTTGGCATGAAATTCCCAGAAAGTTTACTCACTTGGACAAAATAATCTGAAGAAGGCCAGAGAGTACAACAACCGAAATATAATTTTCTTCTTATCTTTGTCTGTTCAGAATCCTATCTTTCCAGTCGTCTTTGGAAGTCGGTTGTATTAAATGTTATTGAAAAGTTGATCACAAACAGACTGGAAAGACTGATGATAAGTGGTGGAATGGTGTTTTCAAGAATGTGTACTTTGAAGAATGTGTACTTTGAAGAATGTGTACTTTGAAGAATGTGTACTTTGAAGAATGTGTACTTTGAAGAATGTGTACTTTGAAGAATGTGTACTTTGAAGAATGTGTACTTTGAAGAATGTGTACTTTGAAGAATGTGTACTTTGAAGAATGCAAGCCATAACCAGAGGGTTGGGTTCTTTTTTTTATCATCATCATAAATTTGTAAAACTTTTCAATTACAATTTCTTTATCTAGGTGGCCCTGGTCTCTGGGGTATGCACACTAGTCAAGAATACAATTCAATTTTTTATGTTTTTTTTTTGTCATCACAAAGACGGCTAACGATAAAATACTTACATTTTAATTACTTTGTTTTTGACAATAGGTATCAACTTAAAAGTGACGGTAAGAAGGATTTTGGTCGGTACATCAAACAATTCGGCACGACTTTTCGTCTTTTGCAAATATTGTAACAAAGCATTTGTAGGTTCGAGTATCTGGAAAAAAAAAAAAGAGACATTTCTTAGATACAAGCTGATCTACCCGACATAACCAGGAATTCATTAATATCATTTTAGTTTTAAAAACAAAAAATAATGTGTAAGCTATGAAGAAAACTATAAGTGCTCAAAAATCAGGAATTTTTTTTTTTAAATTGCCCATTCAATTGAACTGAAATCTTTGGAATGTTCTAACTTATAGGTCCAATGAAGTGTTAAAAATTTAAAGCCAAATAGAGAACCTTCGGATCAATTGAATTATAGGCACCCCAAAACAAGGAAATATGAAAAGGACAGATTTAGCTGGACACCGGTTGCTTTCACTTCCAGTTACTCGTGCACACATATTGAACTCGTAAGTAGACATATTATTCAAAACTTTTTTTAATTAAAACTATTCTGCATTTGTTTTTTCGTATTTATTTTAAGAAATGGAGGGGGGGGGGTATAAAAAACATTGGAGAGATTTTTCTTTAAGCAAACGAATTTAACAAATAACTTTTTTTTTACAAAAAAGTATAAACAAAGTAAATTGCACAAACTTTGCTGATTTTTTTAATTAAAACTATTCTGCGTTGTTTTATCAATATCTGTTCTCGGTCAGTGATGGGGAAATTCTTTTAGACTGAGGCAATTTTTATCCCAATCCAGAGTGCTCCTTTTTGGAGAGCTGGATTTTCTCTACATTAAAAACAGACCTCAGAAATTTATAAAAGAATACATTTTTAATTAAAAAAGTTACACACTTTTTGTCTCCCAACTAGGGCAGATTAGAAACAAGGTCGTTTATAATGTAAGGGCACTCTGGATTGGGACAAAAATAAAATTGCCCGAGTCTAGAAGGATTTCTCCTTCACTGATCGAGGATAGGAAAGACATTTACAAAACAATGTAGAATCGTTTTAATTAACAAAAGAAAAAGGTTTTACAAGAAAAAAAATTTGGCAAAATGTGCGATTTCGTTTGTTTATACTTTTTCGTAAAAAAAAAAAAAAATATGTATTTGTAAATGTTATTTTTCTTATATAGAAATAGCTCCAGACAAGGCATGAAGCTACTTGATGTAAGGAGCTAACAAGAACAAATATGATTATCGCAAAGACAGGAGATGCCTTTTGGTATTACGTCTTGAAAAGACTAAGACTATAGGTAGGAGGAAAACAGTCAGCAGGAAGAGAGTTCCACAAGACTACGGTTCTTGGATAATATTCTATTTCTTTCAAACTTGACTTGGCCAAATTGTCATATGTTCCATTGACTTTCTGAAGTATTTATAAAGGAAAATTATAGAGATTTAAACATATTCATATAATTAGAAGTATTTAATGCTAGACTACAATAAAATATTCAACACAGTAAGTCAAAACACAACTTGACCATAGTAAAAGATTCCCGAAAATTCTGAATAGATAATAAATAATATAAATATATTATAATAATAAAAAATATATACATAATATATATAATACTTACTTTTGTCGACGTGTCGTACAAAGCGTTTTTTTTAGAATGTAAACACAAGACCATACGTGCGTGCGTTTGCAAAAATGTCACTTTCACTTTAATAATTGATTCGCTAATCACGGGTGTATTGGGCTTATATAGTTTAGTATCTCCAGAGAAATGACGAAAAATGCTAACTTACTACTAGCGAATAAGTATGTTTTTCGAAAGTAAATCTTATTAAGTTGATATCAACGTTGGTCTTTCACGATTAATAACAGAAAGGGCTATATTATATTAAAATATTTTGAAAAATTGTGAAGGCGTATTTTCAAAATAGATGTTTAAACTTCTACTTTGGCTAAATGATGAATTCGTTTAAATGGATTAAAATCTCTGAAAAATGATTTTGTTGAACTTTTTTTTTTTAGGGGTCCCTACTAAACACACATTTCTATCATTAAATCTCTTGAAAAACAAAATACAAGCTAAACACAAGTTCCTTTCATCCCCCCCCCCCCCCCCCCAAAAAAAAAAACACGAAAACGAATAATTTTGCATTTAGTTCGTTCGGCAAAGTTCACCAGTCTCGGAAGTGTTCCATGAAACACGTCATTAACTGACATTTTCTTGGATGTCCATTAGGCAACTGTGCCTCTTTTTTTTTGCATTGCCATCCGGAGTTAGAGTTAAGAAAGAGAATTTGTTTTTTATGACTATTAACACTTACATTTAAGTCATAAAGAGCACATGCTCTTCCACCCACAATACGTAAAATAAAGAATTTGAACGGAACGAAACCGACTTTTGTCGAACTAAACCTAAAACTTAGGTTATGGTTAAAGACAACAAACAGTTGGGTTCAAATTCTGTAGAAGTTTCCCCCAAAATTAAAAACACCGCGATACGAGAGTGGAATCGTTGACCGAAACGTCAATTTATAGTCTACGGGACCATTAAAACTCAATTTCGCCTTTGGGAACCTATAAAGAATTTCGAACTGGACCCACGAGGGTTGATTGTTCTTGTTCCGTCAGCCATGACTGGTTAGAAGTGTTAATTATGTTATTTTTACTCATTTGTCATAAGAATTGAACCTTCAACCTACAGAAGACTGGATGTTAATTTACGCTTTTATCCGTTGCGCCCAGGTCCATCTGGACAATTCTAGTATGAATTTTAGCTTTAAAACTAATCTTGTTTAGATGTATAGTATTACTGCCTATGAATTGTTAATTCTCGAAATTCTGTAGTTTCGCCGAATTCGACATAAAAGATCCCAAGAATGTCGGCGATTACATCGGCCAAAACGTCGTGAAAATAATAACCAAGATGAGAATAGTAGTCCGAATAGAAATTATCGATCCGTATTTAAAATATTCCAAAACATAAATTGACGTTAATTTAGAATAAAAACAATTTATTTGATTTTTCGATTTTCTATGCAGTGAAAATGTCGAATAATTTGAATGCCGATAGTTTAGAGTTAAAAACTAAACAAAGTAAAATTAATTAAAAAAAACAAACAAACCACAAAACGAATTTTGAAAAAAATATAAGCTTAATCATAACTTTAAAAATGTTAATTTTTTTTTAAAAAACATTTTTATTCGATCAGCACCCACGTGGCTCGATTCGAATCGTGATGGTTCGAATAAATATGAATAATAATAAAAACAATTTACAAAGATTTTTTTTTTTAAATCTAATGCAAAAATTTTTTTTTTAAATATATATATATATATATATATCATTTGATATATTTAAAAATACTCGTCTAACCTGTTTTTCTCCGAGCTCCGATAACGTCGTGGCCATGTTGAAAATTAATAATACAAATGCAAAGGCACGTGGATAACAGCTCCGGAGTGAATATTTATTGCTGTAATTATTATTCAAATTTTATTTCTTTCATAAAATTGAATAGAAGTTATTATTGTAGTTATTTAAATAATAATAATAATAATTTATTATTGTTGTTTTAATTTTTAATTTTATCATTTTAAATTGATATTAATATTTGCATTTACTGCGGAGAGAAACATGGCGATAAATGTCGACAAATATGGAAGAGGTGGAGTTTAATTCTAATGAATTACTTAATCGAATCTTCTCATCATCTGGATCTCCCAGACACTTATATGGATTATGATATGAAGGGCAGTTATCCTTCCACGGTTCATGACTGGATGATCGCGATACGCCGCCCGGTTCCATATCGGGTTGGGAATGCCAAACTTCACCTGAAACCCCGCCTGGTTGCTTATATCGCGATATTTGCCAGCGCCCTTCTCATCCTTCTGGTCGTTTTCTTGCCGACCTCCAGCAGCTTGACCCTGAAGTGTCCAGACTATGACCTCAGACAGTCTCAGCGGCAGCAGGGAGTGTCCCTTTTGAGCCCTTACAACGCCACATACCCGCTGTCGAGGCCCGTGTTGACAGGTCGCGGCTGGAAGTACCGGGTCGCCATGATCGCCGATCTTGACACTAACTCGCAGAGCAAGTTCCAAAAGAACACGTGGCTGAGCTTCATGAAGTTCGCCAACCTCACCATCTCGAACGACTGGTCGCGGGTCGAGATCGAAACCGGCTCAGCCATGCTCACCCTCACATCGACGCTCTCACAAGGCGGACGCGGCATGGAGCTGTCCGAGTTGGTCATCTTTGATGGCAAACTCTACACGGTCGACGATCGCACGGGCGTGATCTACCTGATCAAAAACGAACAGGTGATTCCATGGGTCATCCTCACCGATGGCAATGGGATCAGCAGTAAAGGTAAGTCATCTCTGTATCTTCTTAATGATAAAAGTCCAGTAACGCGTTATAGCAGCCGAAAACGACATAAAATGAAAATCAGGGTCAAGAAACGGAAAACGAAAATACTTGATTTGTATTGAAGCGGTTGGCTCCTAAAATGGCTGCCAAATTTTATCGATTAGTTTTGTCTGATTTTACAAGCGATAACACAGCAAATTAATCCACCATATTAATTTTTAGGATTAGATTACCGTGCAAATTATTCGTCGTATAAAAGACAATTTATTGAGCAATATTTTATATTAAATACGCCATTGTTATGTTTAATCTATAATATATGCTTATTTCAATTTAATTTTTTAAAACAGTTTGATTTTATTATTTGTTTTTTTTGTAAAACAAAACGCTAACTTTAAGTCCGGGTGGCAATGCTCCCATAAAAACTCCGAGCGAAACCGAGAAAGAGAGTAGTTACCACCTGGACTTAGGATTAGTGGTAGAGTTATGGAAATTTTTTTAAGTTGCTGAAAAAACGCTAATCTTTAATCATTATTATGGATATTTACAAAATCAAAATGAAAAAAAAAAAAAAAATCCGCAAAAATCAGAAAACAAATTAATACGGTGGATTAATTCACCCTGTCACCGTTTAGAAAATCAGACCGGACTAGTCGCTAAAATTTGGAAGCTAACCGCTTCAATATAATCAAACACTGATTTATTTACATTGTTGCTTTTTATTTTTTGTAAATTGTTGCGTTTTATTATTTTGATACTTGTAATGAATGGCCACCCAAAGGATTTCAGTATGTTTACAGTCAGTTCTGATATTAACAGGGAATTCCAAGTTAATCCTGGAAATGGTTTAAGTAGTTTACGATTTGAAAGCCCTTTTTCTTTTTTAGGAAGTTTTTTCAACTTTGTTTATTTATTTATTTTTTTGAGGGGATAAATCTTTTTTAAACCTAACAATGCTTAATGTCGTCTGCCATTTTGCATTTTTTTTTTCGTGGCTTTCAAATCGTAAACTGCTTCGGCCATTGCCGAAACTGCCTCCGGACTTCGTAAGTACCGAAATCTTCTGGGTGACTATTCCTTATAAGCCGTCCACATTGTTTTTAGGAACAAAACGCATGTCTCTGCCACACCGACATCTCTTTCGCCCAGCTATTAATTCCTGCGATTGCAGAAAATCAATAGTCTTCGCCGGCTTCATGCACAAATATACCAAATCCTTCAAATTTAATGCGTTCACGTCCATTCTCAGAGAAATTTTTCAAAAGTACTAATTAGGTCACACGTGCCTACCTAGGGGACCCAATTTCGCGACACTTATCTGCCCTTAGTTAGCTAACCGGCCACTCCGAAAATGGCAGCGACTCGACGTTTCATATCTCCTTTATGGAAATGGAAAAATCGTTCTTAAATTCTTTTTCGTGCCGTGAGAGATAAGATATAACTAAGTCCAAAATAATGCTTTTACATGAAAATAATTAACTGCATCGCCCTTTAACTAAAATTGCACCTAATATTTATCTGATTTTATTAATTATATTTTTACTCTACTTTACATTTGCTGCTGAGAACAAAGATGGCCTCCATTTGAAAAATATTCCCGGTGTTTTAAGAATGTTAGTGAGAGTACAAATTCGGTAGTAGTTCAAGAAATAACTCCTAAATTACATATTGATGTTGTAGGAAGTAATCTATTAATCACACACAAAAAATGAGAAACCGGTTGGCTCTACTTTGTATATAAGATACATATAACAAATACTAATCCAACAGGTCACGGGTACTTTTAGTATGTAATAAAACTTTGAATTTTGTTTAAATAATGTCATGGCAATTTTTTTGTATAAAAATAGAAAGTAAAAAAAAAAAACGGAATTCCTTAGAAGAAGAAATTTTTTTTTTTTTTTTAATTTGAAATAGAAAATGTGACCCCCACCACCACCCAATTAATTTGATTAAAAAAATTATTTTTAATGTCTAACAAGTTATTTGTGGGTTATAATCAATCTAAAAGCATTAACTCAATGATCTGATCTTGCAAAACTGACCTTTCCCTTCTGTGTTACAAAACCGGTTTTTAGTTGATCTTTTTCTTTTTTAAAGTTCACTTAAACTGCAGTTTTACTATGCTATCTAAACACGAGTGTAACCACGGCATTAAAATATGTCATATTTTGTGATTCTTAAGTATATAAAAAAATTGGATTGTGACAGGTTCAATTTATATGACACTAGGTGTACCTATCTAGAATTGGAGTCAGTTTAGTTTGTATCTCTTTGCACATAAGGTAGACAACTCCTATTATATTCTTCAATCTAAAATATGAGTTTATCTTCCTTGTTAATTTTTATTTTTAGGTGATTATTTAAGAATGTTTCATATTAGCAGTCGTCATGACCGAACTACGTTATTATATTGCCAATAACATGGTACAACAATAACAAATGAAAATCGACTCGTCAAAAGCAAAGTTTAATTTGTCAGCTTGCCAATATTTGCCTTATCTAACAAAACAGATTTTTGATGAATCTTTTAAGGAAGCTATTGACAACAACGATAGATGGGAAAATCGACTCTGTGTCTCGGATTTCTGTGGACCTATGATTGTCTGGTTGTAATAAGAAATATTTAAAACACAAACACCTGTAATTGTAAAAAATTGGCTTTAAGAAATCTTTTAGGTGACACAAGGTCAAATTTGGAAAATGGGGGCCACGAATAACCACAGGAAATTTAGGACACACAAAATATATGGCGAAACGATATAGACGAATTTGTAAGTAATGCTTACAGGTGCAACAACAATTTTCTGACAACTGACAGTTCGACACTCCTTTTAATCCGGCAAAATCACACGGTGAAACTTGATAATCCCGCTATCACTAGAGTAGTTTTCTGGGTGGCCAACAGATGGCTCTGTAAGTAGTGCACCATCAAATTGTTTACACTGCACCTGCTGGTGGAGTCTCCCTTTATTTTGAGATTATATCTTATTTTGTTTAAATTTAACCTTAGTTCTGGCAAATTCAAGTGGCAGCTGTTATGTTGAACGTAAACACCAGTTAATTTCCATCAAATAAAAAGTTTAATGTTTAAGTTTCTAGCAATCGCTAGTGGTTTAGATTAAAGGCATGGTTGGTGTGTGTGGGTGGGGGTGATGATGAATTATTATTATTAAGGTGAAATCAGATGGTTTGGCAAAACAGACAATTTCATAGAAACAAATGGTGCTGGAAAATCTGAGTTGCGGCTGTATTATTTAAAATATTTAATTCATTATTAAGTTAATTATTAAATTAATCTAATAACCGTTTTATTAAAAAAAATTCGTTTGATGCAAAATATAACTGTTTTTAGTTTTGCATTTCTTAAAACTTAAAAACTTCTTTCTTTAAATTATTTAAAAAATTTTCTTTTCTTTTTGTAATTTTTAACTTTCTGTAATTGTCACATTTCATTTTAATTCACCTTTCTTTTTCTTTTTTCTTTTTTTTGATAATAAATCTTTCATTGGGTATATTTCCTGATTTTCTTAAAGTTGCTAAAATTATCAAAAAATAGGGAATCACTCCCTTTGTCAGACTTTTAACCGATTTCAGTACTTGAACTCATAAAAGATAAAATTGGTTGTACATGTCTTTGTTTTGTAAATAAGTTTTTTGTAAATAAGTGAGTTTATGAAATCATAAAAGATAGAACTGGTTGTACATGTCTTTGTTTTGTAAATAAGTGAGTTTATGAAATCATAAAAGATAGAACTGGTTGTACATGTCTTCTTTGTTTTGTAAATAAGTGAGTTTATGAAATCATAAAAGATAGAACTGGTTGTACATGTCTTCTTTGTTTTGTAAATAAGTGAGTTTATGAAATCATAAAAGATAGAACTGGTTGTACATGTCTTCTTTGTTTTGTAAATAAGTGAGTTTATGAAATCATAAAAGATAGAACTGGTTGTACATGTCTTCTTTGTTTTGTAAATAAGTGAGTTTATGAAATCATAAAAGATAGAACTGGTTGTACATGTCTTCTTTGTTTTGTAAATAAGTGAGTTTATGAAATCATAAAAGATAGAACTGGTTGTACATGTCTTCTTTGTTTTGTAAATAAGTGAGTTTATGAAATCATAAAAGATAGAACTGGTTGTACATGTCTTCTTTGTTTTGTAAATAAGTGAGTTTATGAAATCATAAAAGATAGAACTGGTTGTACATGTCTTCTTTGTTTTGTAAATAAGTGAGTTTATGAAATCATAAAAGATAGAACTGGTTGTACATGTCTTCTTTGTTTTGTAAATAAGTGAGTTTATGAAATCATAAAAGATAGAACTGGTTGTACATGTCTTCTTTGTTTTGTAAATAAGTGAGTTTATGAAATCATAAAAGATAGAACTGGTTGTACATGTCTTCTTTGTTTTGTAAATAAGTGAGTTTATGAAATCATAAAAGATAGAACTGGTTGTACATGTCTTCTTTGTTTTGTAAATAAGTGAGTTTATGAAATCATAAAAGATAGAACTGGTTGTACATGTCTTCTTTGTTTTGTAAATAAGTGAGTTTATGAAATCATAAAAGATAGAACTGGTTGTACATGTCTTCTTTGTTTTGTAAATAAGTGAGTTTATGAAATCATAAAAGATAGAACTGGTTGTACATGTCTTCTTTGTTTTGTAAATAAGTGAGTTTATGAAATCATAAAAGATAGAACTGGTTGTACATGTCTTCTTTGTTTTGTAAATAAGTGAGTTTATGAAATCATAAAAGATAGAACTGGTTGTACATGTCTTCTTTGTTTTGTAAATAAGTGAGTTTATGAAATCATAAAAGATAGAACTGGTTGTACATGTCTTCTTTGTTTTGTAAATAAGTGAGTTTATGAAATCATAAAAGATAGAACTGGTTGTACATGTCTTCTTTGTTTTGTAAATAAGTGAGTTTATGAAATCATAAAAGATAGAACTGGTTGTACATGTCTTCTTTGTTTTGTAAATAAGTGAGTTTATGAAATCATAAAAGATAGAACTGGTTGTACATGTCTTCTTTGTTTTGTAAATAAGTGAGTTTATGAAATCATAAAAGATAGAACTGGTTGTACATGTCTTCTTTGTTTTGTAAATAAGTGAGTTTATGAAATCATAAAAGATAGAACTGGTTGTACATGTCTTCTTTGTTTTGTAAATAAGTGAGTTTATGAAATCATAAAAGATAGAACTGGTTGTACATGTCTTCTTTGTTTTGTAAATAAGTGAGTTTATGAAATCATAAAAGATAGAACTGGTTGTACATGTCTTCTTTGTTTTGTAAATAAGTGAGTTTATGAAATCATAAAAGATAGAACTGGTTGTACGTGATGACTGAAATAGTATTTAACTGATGAAGCACTAAAAAAAATAAGACGCCGTACTCGCCACAACTGACACCTTCACGAGTAACAAACAACACAACAACTAATAGTCAACCTCTCTGACACACTGTGATCATTTGTTTTTGTGGCAGTCATCATGCGGGTCCATGAGAAAACAGCCATGTGTCGTCCATCGGGGATTGAACCCAGATTGTTCCGCTTACAAGATAGAATCTTGTTACTTTTGTGCGATGACGAGATTTCACTTATATAAGTGAGTATTCGCGTTTTGCATGGGTGAATTCTCATTGAGATAAAGTGTATTCATTTTCTGAACTTGGTGTTGTCTTCTTCTTCTGCTTCTTGATTATCATGCAGGATTAAGGGTAATGCCCACACCAGACAGCTGGCTAGCTGCACGCATGGCAGTCCTCACCGCAGATCTCCATTTTTGTCGAAGAGCAGAACGAAGAGAGCGGAGAGAAAGCGTCTAGTGAGCTGTAAGCCGCATTATTTTTGACTGAAGCAACAATTAATATTCACGAAGGTCCTTAATCCGGGTCTTTCAGAAATAAAATGTGCATCTGCCTGTGTAAATCGCATCACTTTCAACTCTTGCCCTTTCAGTTGTTTGCATTCATCCTTCTCAAATCAACTTAAAACGACTTCAGATTAGAAATACAAGGTTTCGAAACTGTTTTTTTTTTCTATATAGACGGGAAATATTAGCAAAGAATTATTTGCGGCAAACTTATTTGCGGCTTTCTCTCACACTCATGTCCTGCATGCCAAACAAAAACCGATTCTCTTTCGTCGCAAATATGGCAAATCATCCTGATCCCCCTCTTTACCAGACTTTGCCTTTGGTTCACCAATTCTACTACAGTTTATTCAAATAAAATATTTATCCAAATAATAATATTTGATTTACAACTGGAGTTAGTGTTTTAATGTCATAGTAACATCTAAACTGCTGCGCTAGATGTATTAAGTTGAGGGACAGGCGAACGAGGGGGGGGGGTTAAGAACTGATGGGTCGGACCATAAAAAACTTGCATTGGATTGAAGGGGCCCACGACCAAAATAAGCACCCTCTCTCCTACAGATTCCGGGCTAGTCATCTATTTTAACATTCTGCACTCAATGACGTAGTTAAACAAGATCTTGATTCTGCCGGGTTTGCATTAATTCGTGAACTAGTCGGCCACCTTCACGCCATCAAGAATTGTGGAATCTGTAGTCAATCCCGGTACTACAGCTCATTCGCTGAAGCAAGAAAAAAAACGTCAAATACAGCTTACTAACCGACCATTTCATTTTCCAGCCTGTCTCAGTCGAAGTCCAGATGAAGAAAAACAATTTTACCCTTGTCTGCAGACAAATAAAATAGGAACTTATTTAAATACATTTTTATTTCTTTAAATAAATATAACCAAAAGAAACAAGCTGCGCATGCGTGGTCCCCCTCTGTATGTGACTCGATGTGGCGAGTGTAAAATGCAATAAATATGGGCAATTTGAGGCATTTTTGACCCCCATTGTACCCCCTGGGGGCGCGAACCAGAATTTTTCTGAGGTCAAGGATGCTCATTTTATATACAGAACAATTGCCTCTACATTTTGGCCAAGTTTCAGAAAAATTAAATGGATGGATCAAACGTTATGGGAGAAAAGGGTAATGTTTTGCCATTTTGGGGGCTTTTGACCCCCTGGGCGTGAACCAGATTTTTTCCAAGGTCAGCGATACTTATTTTCTATTAGGAACAATTGCCTCCATATTTTGGCCAAGTTTCAGAGAAATTGAATGGATGGATGAAAAGTTATTGGGCAAAAAATGTCATTTTTTGCCATTTCGGGGCCTTTTGACCCCCTGGGGGGCTAACCAGATTTTTTTTCAAATATCGGAGAATGTTACTTTCTAACCTGAACAAAGTTACAACTTCATACAAAATTTCAGAGAAATTCAATGGATGGTTGCGGAGAAAAATACGGACGGACGGACGGACGGACGGAAATGCCTCAAAACATAGGTCTCTCGATTTTATAAATCGGGGGACCAATAATAAATAAATGATCCACTAGATGTGTTATTGCCTAGGCAGTCCCCCAAAATCGTCTCAAAGAAACAAAATCCTTGTCTGGTGCCAGTAAGTCTCTCATGTTACTAAAAATAAAGTCTTTTGGAACATTCTGGAAGGTTCAATCTGGGGTCTTAGGGTGTAGTCAACCAGAGTGCAACCCCTTTCTTAAAACGAACTCCTCTCTCCGGTCTTGTTTCTCTTTGCTTTTCACTCCCTCCCTCTTACAACATGCCCCCCCCCCCAACTCCCTAAATAAGGGTGATAGAGTTATTTGAAAAATCAGTTTTGGATATGGCATTCAAAGAAAATACAGACAAAATGTCTATACCGATAAATCTAATATCTTTTACTTTCTAAGATATATTTTGTTCAAATATTCTTAATTCTGTTTCATTTAATCTTAATTGATTAATACCTGTTACTGTTTAATACCTTTTTTCACGTTTTTGGAAATATATTATATATACATACATACATCCTTTTGTGTGTGTGTGTGTGTGTGTGTGTATATATATTAGAGTTGGGCGGTTTTGAAATTTTGGTTTCGGTATCGGTTTCGGTTTTTTTCCCTTAAAACCTCGGTTTACGGTTCGGTTTTTCGGTTTTGTTGAAAAAAAAATTTTTACTATGGAAGCTATTCATTCTGTTGTGTGATGATTAGTTATTATTCAACGTTTAGTTGAATTATGCCACTGTTTCGATAATTTTGTGACTGAATCATTCTCCATGATATGAATCATAAGTTTTAAGGTGTTGACTGTTGTAATCAAAGTTCTGATACCTTTTTAACAGTTAACTCGTTAAAACAGTGACCAAAGATTCATGAAAGATTTCTGAAGAATAAAACTGAGTTTGAATATACATTCTATCTAATTCTTTAACCCATCAGAAGCTAAAATATAACTCAGAAATGCAAGAAATTAAAAAACGAAAATTTATTTAAACAAACAAAATAATTTTACAAATAAAATTAAGCAAAAATGATGATGAAAATGAAATATTGTCAAAATTATTTGACAGATACAAATTTTAATTTTTTAATAGGTGAAAATGTTTGCAAGACGTTGTGTTTTGTCGCGTAAAATAAACACACCATATACTTCTCGAATTGCCGGTGTTGACTGTTGGGATGTCTGTCATTTTGTGTGCTCGAAGTTCTGTCAACTGGTGCGTGTTGGGGTTAATATTTGTTTTTAAGACAGGGTAATAAAACTTTATAGACATGCGTAAAAGACTAGTAGTACAACCGAAAACCGCGCCAAGGGAAAAGGAAGGATGGTTAAAAAAAAGTAGAGATTATTAATTCATCTAAAGTCATTTTTTAAGCTTTAAGGTAATTTTAGTCATAGAATTCATGACTTGGATTAAAGTTTAATAATTAAACTTTCGAATAAATTGTCAACTCTAAATAAATACCATATTAACAATTTAGTAAAATATAAATCGTTGCATAGTCTACTTTTTGAATAACCCATTTTTGGGAGAGAAAACGGTATAGTTGAGAGATAGTTCTCTAGAAATTACAATTTATGTATGAAGTGGCTTTTCAAAAGTAAACAATGAAATGCCTAATGTTTAAAATAATTTTAAAAATCCGAATAAAGTGACATTAGCATTGGCAACTACTTTTTTTCTTTTTAAATGTTTATACTTACTCACTACTTTTCGTTTATTTACTTTTACAAGTATTTTTTCAAAATTTCATTTTAATAACTTATTTTTTTAGATAACTCTGAAACAAACAAATAATTATTTTACAATTTTGAGTTGAATCAAATAGATTTTCGACATCATACGGAACGCGTTTGATTTTTTATTTTTCATTTGAAAATAGTTTATGCTAAAAATACGATGTCATGTTGTCTGTCGTATTTCTCTCTTTTTCATTTGAAAATTCAAAATGTTAATAAACAAATTGTAAACAAAGATTTCTTCCTACAAGTAGCAATACACATGAAAAAATTTAAATTGCTTAAAATATCTCAATAATGGCATACATAGGAAGAGCTTGATGATCTAAGAAAGAATCTTTTTAAATTTTTTAAATCTGACTAAAAATAAGGAAGTTATAACTATTTTTGTGCCTCGCACAATTGGATATTTTCCCCTCTTTAATACCATATGCGTTTCGTCACATTTTTTACACTAATTTTTCAGTAAAAATGTTATATCTTTGTTAAAACACAAGATTAAGCAATGAAATTTACCATATAAGTGTATTTTTGTACAAGGAATCAGAATATGCCACTGAAAATCTCCAGAAATTAATGGTTTCCAAGTAATCTGCACTAAGTGCACATAAATATGCTGCAATACCTTAAAAATACCATGAATCCATTAAAAGAAAGAAGTTAGAAAACTCAAAGTTGAATTGTAATACATTTTATGTACAAGAAACTAAAATCTAATACTAGGACTGTTTAAAAATGAATATATTGCAAGATTTCTGTAGCATTATTGTAGATTTACACCTTCTGCTAACTCACCCCCTTACCTCCCCAAAATATGAGATTCTACTTTTTTTATTTAGGCAATTACATGTTAACACCCTGAAAAACTTGGCAAAAAGAAAGAAACAAAAACAATTATTTTAGAATTTAAAGTGGGGATCAGTTTCACATAAAATAATCCCCCATTTCAAGGCCATTCTAGCGTTTTAGGACAGTTAATTATTTTTTCTATGGGAGATAAATCCTGTGCGTTTTTCTTGTTTTTTGTTTTTTTTCTGTTTTTTTAGACGATTATAAGGGTTTTTGTGGGAGGAGGGGGGCTTACCACTTGAACTTCAGGTTAGTGGTAGGGCTAGGGGCAATTAAGTGTGAACACCCAGAAAGAAAAAAAAACAATTCATTTAGAATTTCGAGTGGGGGATTAGTTTCACATATATTTAATGCAGAATAATTCACCATTTCCGGGCCATTCAAGCGTTTTAGGGCATTAATCAATTTTTTTCTATGGCAAATAAATCCTGTGCGTTTTTTTTTATGGGCGTCTGCTTTTTTTTTTTTTTAGACGATTATGTGTGGTTTTAATGGGCTTTTTTGTAGGATTAGGGCTTCCTACTCGGACTTAGGGTTAGTGATAAGGTTAAGGAAGGGGTTTTGTTTTGGATGGAGGTTGCCATTCGGACTTAGTGTTAGAGTTAAGGGAGTTTTTTAGGAGTGGCTTGCCACTCATATTTAAGGTTAATGGTACGATACGTTCAAGATGGCATTTTTAGGAGGTGGGCTTGTTAGTCGTACCTAGAGTTAATGGTAGAGTAATTATTTATTTTATAAATTTCACTAAAAGGCAAGAATGCCCGGGAAATCGGAAATCATTTTACATTAAATTTATATGCGAAACTAATCCCCCACTCTAAATTCTAAACTATTTTTTGTTGTTTTGTTTTTTCTTTTTTCGCCAAGACTTTAAGACGTAATCGCCTAAAAAAGTAGAATCTTAATTTTTTTTTTTTAAATTGGCGACTAGAAATTCATTACTACTAGAAGTTCGAAAGTTGAGTGAAAACCAGTATTTTTTAAAGTATTTTTTATAAAAGAACCAAATAGGATTAACTTTTTAAAAAAGTATTTTTATCTTTTTTTACAAGACGCTGCTGCTGATTGATTGTTATATCAGCAATACTAGTAGCCATTGTTGACTTTCGCTCAAAAAAAGGACAATATTTTTTAGGATAAGATAATTTAAAATTACTATTACCGAAAGACAAAACAACGTACAATTATAATTTTAATGCATAAAAAAAGATGAAAGATTAATTTATTTACTAGTTGGGTACGAAAAATGTAACAACATTTTCTATATTCATATTTTAAAATGTTTAAAATTCGTTCTAGAATGAAAATAAACAAAAATCGCCTCGTGTTTATAGCAGTAATTGCAGTAATATATTTGTTCAATCTGTCCTCTTACTAATATAACATTTTTTGGTAATATTCAATTTTATTCAAATCGGAAAATCTTTTCAACCGTGTTTCCTTGTATATGGTGGCTTACTGTAATAAAAACACAATACCGAACGGTTACGGTTTAAAAAAAAAAAACGATTCGGTATACGGTATGGAGACGAAACCGAAAAACCGCGGTTTTTCGGTAAAACCGCCCATCTCTAATATATATATATATATATATATATATATATATATATATATATATGATAAGGAGAATATTTTGAAAACCTGGACAACGCAATTTATTTGTTTTTTAAAATAAATTATTTATTTACTTTAAAAACTTGAGTACTTTCGGTGATATACACCCTTGTCAGAAGTATAAGCATATTTGATTTCTCTTTTTTCGTTGAATCCTCCTTGGATGAGACATTTATTGCGATAAATATGTCTCAGTCAAGTTGAAATTCGTCTTGATGTTATCGACAATTAATGTTGATATGCCGCTGTGTGTAGCACGCGGTTACGTGAATAAGGTAGTTTGAAAAGTCACAAATGGAAACGTTGCTGAAATGGCAATAATGAGAATATTTTTTAAAAATATATATATATAATGACATTTGAACTTCTTGCATTTTCATGCATTTCCCACTAACTAATGTCCAATAACTTTTTCACATTTTGTATATTTTCCTTTCACAAGTAAGAAATTGTGGACGCTTGCTATTTAGCATTTCACTGACTTTCCCATCATTTTGCAAACACAAACCCTTTCATTCATTTTGTTGCTACAATTCACATTTACCGTTATATATTTTTTAATTTCTTGCTTTTCTCGTCTTCAATCACGTTGTGTTACGTATCACTCGATTGTGGTCGTAACAATATGGAAAAAAAGCGATAAAATATAATTTATTAAAAATTTAGTGAAAATGTGCTTTTTTGAGATAACACCCCCTAAATATATTTTTAAATAACTGTCTGACTAAATAACACCCCCTAAATATAACACCCCCTAAATATATTTTTAAATAACTGTCTGACTAAATAACACTCCCTAAATATATTTTTAAATAACTGTCTGACTAAATAACACCCCCTAAATATATTTTTAAATAACTGTCTGACTAAAAATCATGTTTTAGTTTGATCGAGTTATCTATCGTGCCAGTTTATTCTTAAAGATTGACCTCCGATCTTTGATTTGAAAGTTAGCAAAATGTGAAAATCTTAAATACAAAAAGTATATGCCATGATCAAATCCTGTTGGGTCCATAGCACCACTTTCACTGTGGATGTTGGCAACCTTCATGCGAGTACCTACTTCTAAAAACAACTCTGGGGAAACAAATGCCAACACCACAATCAAACTGGTTAAGAAAAACAACTTAAAATGCTGATTCATATGAAAAGAAATTGAAACTCTCCATTTAGTGACAGAAGGCTATAATAATTCAAGGGGGATAACTCAGATATAATCTAAAAGAAGAGAAAGATTTGAAGTGAAACTGATTCATACAAAAAGAAAATGAAGACAAATGTCTATTTTTGGATATATTTACATGGATGATTTCTTTATTGAGTAAAATTTTATACTTATTTCATTTTGGTTTTTATCATCCAGATTAACTGGGCTGATGGGAAACACACCTTGCTTGACATAATCTCCATTGGATAATCCCTTTTTATCCATTTTATACATACTGCTATTTAATCTCATTACATTTTAAGCATAATCTTCTATTTGCGATACTTCATTAAAACATTTAATATTCATATATATATATATATATATATATATGCTAATGGCTTATATTTCAATTTTATTAACTAACCCTGCAATACTTTGAAATTGAACGACCAACCCATATTTTATCAAGACTAGCGAGCCAACGCTCTTTTCGTTCGACACCGGAATTTGAATCATAACCGCCAACAACAACATCGCGGAGACATCACACCAAAGACGTTTATCAAGTAGCAAAGAAATAAGTTTGTTTATTCTTGTTTTTTGATGAAAAAAAAAATGACTCAATACTGATCACCCCGATGATGGAATTTTATTCCGAAATTAATAGGATTAATGTAAAAAATTTTTTTTTTTTAAATTAATCTTGTATTGCTAATGGCTTATATTTCAATTTTATTAACTAACCCTGCAATACTTGAAATTGAACGACCAACCCATATTTTATATATATATATATATATATATATATATATATTAGCTGTACCAAGTACTTAGTTTTTAATTTTTATTTGTTTACACAACTTCTATTATATTCAATCTAAAATATGAGTTATCCCTTTACTGATTTTTAAGTGATTATTTAAAACCGTTTCATTTTAATAGTCGTCTGGGCTGAACTAAATAATATTTTTTTAATAAATTGTAGCAAAGTATTGCCAATAACATGATACAACAATAATAAATGAAAATTGGCTAGTTAGAAGAAAGGTTTGATTTCTTTGCACATTTCTAAAATTGTACAGAAAAAGAAATAAAATTGTACTTGTAAGGTAGACAACTCCTACTATATTCTTCAATTTAAAATACGAGTTATTCCCCTTTACATTATTTGAGTTATGCTTATGATTGAAGACACCCTTTACAGATAGTGTGTCACGTGCCCTTTTTTGACATTGCAATTTAAATTTTTCAGGTATTACCTATTTCTTCCACGGGAAAATTCTGGATTTGCAGTGTCGTGGTAAAGAAAAAGAAGAAATTGTCTTTGAAAGAAATATAAAGAAAAATCTTAAATCTATCAAAAGTCTATTAAAGTTTTTATATTGCCAATAACACAATACAACAATAAGAAATGAAAATTGGCTAGTCAGAAACAAAGTTTGATTTATCAGCTTAAATGCTATTTGGGTCTGACTTTGAAAATCCAACAAGGTAACTTTCTATGTTAGATATACTAGAAAACAACTGGGTTACCTATTGAGCTCGGGTTAGATTGTTTAAATCAGGAAAAAGTGAGTTTGCAAAGCCAGTTAAATTTGAAAAAGTAAAGACATCATTCAAAATTAGTCTCTCTCTCTCTCTCTCTCTCTCTCTCTCTCTCTCTCTCTCTCTCTCTCTCGGGGTGGTATTCGATATATGGTGTCCATTTCTTATCGCTTTTTATAAGGTGTTTGAAGTATTTGTTAAAAGATTCAGTGCTTTTGTCTATAGTTTTTAAGTCTGTCTTGTTGTATGTGTTTTCGCCTGATAGTAGTTTGATATTTTCATTAAATATGAGTTCTTTTCCATAATTACTATGCCCTACAGTTAGGATTTATTTTAAATAATGGACAATACCACACTTTTTAATATTCTTAAAACTTTTTGTTTCAAGTCAATCACCCGAGCACATAAGGACATAAATAAAAAAAAATATTATTCCCCTTATTTTTAGTTTTTCACACATTGGGTGCGATTTTACGTGTGTATTTTGTATGTGTGTGTGTGTATATGTTCATATTTATATATATATGCTTAATTGTGTATATGTTTGTGTTTATATATGCATGTAGGTGTCAAATGTGGACACCTTCCCCACGCCTGATCTTGTCTCTGGCCCTCCTTTGCTCCCCTCCCTCCTTACACAATCCTGATAGTTTTAACCTTCCCGTTCTCTCCACCATCCCCCCACACTCTCTACTGGCAACTCAATTTCCCACTGCCACCATCTATTTGTATCTCGTAATTTATTTTTTTCATAAGTGGCCCCAATTTTAGTCTCACACCTCGTGTTTCAAACATTTGGTACTTGTACGTTGTCTTTTCTTCAAACAATCATCCTTAGGAAGTCTTATAATAAATACTAAACGTTGATGAATACATAAATAATATTTTTTGGTTTTCCTTTTTCATTTTCCATATATATATATATATATATATTATTTGCATTCCATAGACCATGGAGAATTAATCCAAAACCATAATTTTCATTGGTTTTAACAACTTCTTTAATTTATTCAAATTTAATATTCATTCCTATCCCTTACGCGTGTTTCATGGCAAAATTCGGATAAGTTTTTTTGTTTTTTTTCAATTAGTCCAATTTTGTCAATCTTCAGACTGTTGCAGCATATGTTGTTGAGTATTGATTTACTCCTCTCCAGGAGTTAGGCACAAGACCAGTTTTTATCTTACTCCCACAAGTAAGATGTGACCCAAGGTCGGGTCGGGAAAGTGGGGTTTAAAAATTGCCTGGGCAGCCCCGTCGGCATTCATCGGTAGGGGCGCCTCAGGCAGTAAGCAATAAACTTACTCCTCCCCAAAGAGGGGAGGCGTCCTGGGAGGGTGGACCTCCTAGAACTGCACAAGACAGACCCATAGACCGGCGTAAATCAATACCAGTCTATGGGGTGCAGTATCCATCGGAACAGATACTACACTTTGATCTTAGCTAAAAGGCCAAGGGCACTGTTGTTAAGTAGCGGAAGAACATGTTATAACAAAAACATCAGAGGGGAAATACGGTGAAAACCCAAGTTGATTTCTGATAAAATTTTGGCAAACTGAAGTATATAAAGGGAAAAAGGTGAACACTTCAGAAAAAAAGAAAAAATCCCCCTCTCCTTTAATAAGATTTTCACACTCGAGAAAACACATGAATCAGATTACCCAAAGCTAATATTTACGAAACTAACCTAAATAATTCCTGCTAGTAGATCGAAATTTCTCTATTAGAAGAAAAGCTCCCCAAAGCCCCTGAGGCAATCAGTAAATTATTTTTAGCTGTTATTTATTATTACAAAAAAATCTTAGTGTCTAATAAGGCTATTTCCAACACCAGAGATGAAGTGCGAAACCTCCATTGTTTTGAGCCTAAACCATGAAAATGAACAGCCCTGCAGCAAATCGAGTGCAAATATATAAAAACATTTGTATCGGGGGAATTAAAGTCTCAAAAACAAAACCTTCCTAATCATTTATTTTTATTTTTAAGTAAGGAAAAACAAAATTATATTTAATTGGATATATAACGAGAATTGGTTTTATTTATTGATTTAAAACTACGAGATCGACCATCAACCCGTAGAGATTTTTAGCCACCCAGAGAGCTGTAATTCTTATTTTTAGAATTAAAGAGTTATTCCCCTTTCTTTCTTCAGAAATTTAATTCAACCCCAGAATGATTTAGACGTGCTCAGTTGCTAATTCGATGGAACAGAGAAGGAAGCCACCCCTCCATTTATTGAGTTAAATCGAACCCACCCCAACACTATCATTATCAATTAGGGTGCCACAGTATAAATGATTTTCTTAACCTCCCAACCCACTGGATAACTGAATACCCAATACAGAAAGCCTAACTACTCAATTCAAAGAGCCCCTTAATGCTTAAAGTTCCCTTTGAATTTATCATTTATTGGTTTGTATACAAAGCTTAGTTCTGATGATAAAAGACTTTTCTATTAGCCACCAACTCATCTACATGTTGGATTGGGACTCAATTCGGGTGTCGAAGAATTTTCTGTCTAGTAGAACTTGCATGCAGTGTTGATCCAAATTCCCCTTTTATTTTCTCAAAATATTAATATACAAGAGTTACTATTATTACTGAACGATTCTAATGATAACTATTTAATTTATAATACAGGGTGATTCATAAGTCACTTCACTTAGCTATTTAAAATGATTACCATATGAAGCACAAACATACTTTGAACTTTTGATAATTGTTATCTTACTCTCTAATTACTGCTATTTGTTATTTTAAATTTGTTCGTTTATATATTTGTTTCTATATATATTTATTTCATAATCAATCAAATATGCTACAAAGAGTCGTAAATTCCTTGCAAAAAAGACTGGAGCTATGCATGCAGAACGAAGGTGGAAATTTTTAACATTTGCTGTAATTTTAAACTCCCATAAATGAATTTGTTGAATAAACTTTCTGTTTTGTATAAACGTATTTTTTAACTTTAGAATTTAAAAAATAAATAGCTAAGTGACTTATGAATCACCCTGTAGAACCTTGATTATGCTTCTATTTATCTTCCTCCCACAAGGTAAGATGTGACACAAGGTCGGGAAAGTGGGAAAGAACCAGTGCTCGAGAATTTGAGCACTCTGACTGTTTAAAAATTGCCTGGGCAGCCCCGTCGGCATTCCTCAGTAGGGGCGCCTCAGACAGTAAGCAATAAACTTACTCCTCCCCAAAGAGGGGAGGCAAAGCCTATTGTCTAATTGTTCATGGCCTATCCAGAATCCCATGTAATGTTAATTTATTTGGCGCCGCTGATTGATTGCTAATTGCAGGAACACATATTTTCTAATTTTAAATGTAAAGAAAGATAAGACAGAATTGTTAGGAGCCCATGTATCATATATCATGCACCAATTCCAAAACTTATAGACTATTCTAGAGATAATCAAGTTAAATTTCTAAACATATTTAAAAAAATCTTTACTGGTTCCCCAAACTACATTCCAGGTCTAAAGCTAGATAGCCTGTAACAGTTCCGGTGCAGACAATTCTGTAGAAACTCCTGCCTAATGTTTAGCAAATTATCCTTCAAAGTGATTATATGGTAAGATTCTAAAGTGCACAGGTTGCATTTTTTTCCTTTTTTTTAGGTATATATTTGTTCGCTTTATCTACCATTGACCATTTCAACTCAAAAATGAATTTTCTTACTAGATTTAAAAACAAAGAATTCTGGGAAGACAAATAAACAGAGGCTGAAGAGAGTTCCAATAAAGAGGGCTTTATAAACCCCCTTTGTTAGGATTTAAAACCGGCGGTACTAATGTTGTTCTGATCTTCTGTAATACAAACATAAATAAACATATATATATATATATACAGGGTGTCTCAAAAAAATGTACTCACTATGACATGTTTCGCGACGTTTGCGAATCCCTTGGTGCGCGTTATCAGCTTTGTTTGAACAATAATGGTCATCAGTTTGAACATTTGCGAACATGATTCTTCAATTACATCTGTCTCATGTATTCGATGCTATTTCATTTCACTCTATGTTCATAAATAAAAGTTTTCTCGTCATTCTACGAGTGAGTACATTTTTTTGAGACACCCTGTATATATATATATATATATATATATATATATTACTAGAAGAATACCCATCTCAGGAAGTGTAAAATGAATTCCCAAACAGAAGTTTTGCACCACTTTTATGTCCCCTTATTAAAATCAAAACATGATGATAGACTTTATGTTTAGAATCTTTATTCCAATTTTGATCAAAATCCATTACATGATTTTGATTCTGGAAAATGTCTAAAGTTTCAGGCTGAAGGTTCAGGAATTTTGCCCCCCCAAAATGAAATTCCAATGAATATTGTTGAAGAGAAGTGCATTTGAAATGAAGAGGACAAGAGGGATGTTTGGTAATGCTACTATGAGAAATTGATGAAGACTGAGTTTTCATAGAACCGATAAAATTTAGAAGTTGCAGAAGCGGTAACTGGTCCAGCTATAACAATTGAATGAAATGTTATGAGAAACTGTAAGATGAAGAAGGGTAAGGCTGGAGGACTCTCAAGTGTTTTTAGATGTAGAACAGTTGATGTAGCAGGTTCAGTTGACAGGGGAAGACCAAGGAAAACATGGGAGGAAGTGAAAAGAATGGACTTGAGAGAAATCGGTATAAAGACCTGTCAGATATAGGTTAGTTTGGAAGTGAATTTCTCAAAGCGGTTCCATTCAATTTCTCAAAGCGGTTCCATTCAATTTCTAAAAGCGGTTCCATTCAATTTCTCAAAGCGGTTCCATTCAATTTCTAAAAGCGGTTCCATTCAATTTCTAAAAGCGGTTCCATTCAATTTCTAAAAGCCGTCCTTCCACACAGACATTAAACCAAATACGATAACTTTAATTTCCTAAGTTATTTTGTGAAACAGGAATTTTTAAAAAGTTTGCTTTTGTTTACAGCATATCAACCATCTATGAGTTATTTAATGCCGAATAAAATCTTCAAAATTAATTTTATAGGTACGATAATTATTTATATTCCTAAAATACATTGCTCTTAGCATACATTACTCTCAGAAAACATTGCTCTTTAAAAACACCCACACTCAAGCTAGCAAAAGTCTCTGACAATCCCCCAAACCACAGACCTATAGCATTAGTTTTGTCTAGTTTGGTTTGTTTTACGGCATATCAATCATCTATGGTTGATTTAATGCCGAATGAAGTCAAATATAATTCTACAAGTAGAGTAAGTATTCATATTCCTAGAATACATTGCTCTCATAATGACAGAATACACTTCTCTCAGAATACATTACTCTTAGAATACATTGCTCGTAGAAGGAAATGTCACACTGTAAGTAGGAACATTACTCTTAAAATGGAATTTTACTGAGAGAGAGAGAGAGAGGCAGGCAGGCAGGCATTACTCTCAGAAAATACCACTCCCACTCTCAGGAAAATATTACTTCTTGGCATTGGTAATCTTCTTTGTTCTCAATGTGATTGACTCTCAGCCACTGCCTTCTTGTATCGATTTGGGGATAAAAATCAAAAGGAGGAATAAGGTTTTGATTTTTTGAAGAATCAGATAGAATAATACGATTGGGGATGAACATGGATACAAGGGCAGGACGTGACAGCCAATTGTCGGATCTGGCCTCCACTACCTCCAGTCTAACCAAAATAAGGGCCGAAGTAGACGAATGCCTAGATCCAGGATCCCGTCCTACAGCATGATGGGTCGCCACCTGATGGGGATGGGGGGGGGGGGATCAGTGAATTTGTGGCCCCGCCAACAGGGTCAGTTTGTTTTAGTATTTGACGTCAATTAATAATAAAGAACAAATAATGTGATGTGGAATCTTCCCTTTGATGTTTAAAAATGTTTCAGATATTCATTTTTGCAGAAGTCAAGGAAAATAACTCCTGACATGATTACTTCCCTTTAATGTTTAAAAATATAATGTTTCAGATATTCATTTTTGCAGAAGTCAAGGAAAATAACTCCTGACATGATTACTTTCTTTTAATGTCTAAGAATAATTAGTAAACGAAAAAGTCTTAACCGGAATAAGTATTTTCAAAAAGAAACTGACCTGAAATAAAATATATTTGTGCCAATAACATAATGGAAGGATATAATGAAAATAGGCTAGTCTAAATCAAATATCAATGTCAGGCAGATTGCTATTTGGGTCTGACTTTGTGAATTCAGCAAAATAATGTTATATGTTTGATATATGTAAAATCTTAATATATCACGTGATCGCCTTTTAAATGTTTTCTTTTAATCTTTTCAGGTTTCAAGTGCGAGTGGGCTTGTGTGAAGGATGAGAAGCTTTATGTTGGAAGTTTAGGCAAGGAATGGACATCACGCAAAGGAATTGTACAGAACCTGAACCCGCAGTGGGTGAAGATAATTGACCGCAACGGTGCCGTTACGCACGTCGATTGGCATGATAATTATAATGCCTTAAGAAAGAAAACAGGAACCTTGTTGCCTGGTAAGTCTGGTTTGTTGTGTGTGCGCGCACCCATTTTTCTGTCCCATCTACAGTTTTATATTATTTACACCGTTCACCTATCGACTTTTATGACCCTAACCCTAACTACTTTCACACAATGTGAGCATCATTTGCAAAAATGGAAAAAACAATATTGGGCCAAGTCATTCTTTCTACCATAACTCGACAAAAAATTATCGTCTAAAAATGGTTGAGGGAAGTTAATGCTGTTTTCAATAACCTCAAGTTTCAGACATCTTGTGCATATTGAACCAAATCACTGTTTCCACCGTAACTCTGCTAAAAATTATCTTAGTGAGGTTGAAGGCTCATTAGAAGTGAAATTTAATATTCTTAGTGGTTAAAAGAAAAACCAAAGTATGGGGAATGTTCTTATTTATTATGGGTTTTCTTTTATCAGTTTTGAGCTACTTTTTTTTTTTTTTTTTTTTTTTTTTTTTTAAGTAAAAAAATCAGTATTTCTGCAATTTTGGCAAGAGAATGGCCTAATTTCGTTGTTACTATATGGCCCAAGGATTAATCATCAGCGATTCAAAGGGGTTGCCAAAGTTGTGGAAATTTAGAAAATTAATTTTGAATTTTGCAAACGGCTGGGATGTAATCATACAGTTCACCAAATCTGTACACTTAACAGTTCTCTGCTCACGGCAGCCGTGCAAGTTTCCTTCGTCAAGAATGGGTCTCCACGAAGCTGAAGCATCTGTTTGTCTATAATTTTCATAGAAACTACAACTACGTGTAAAGAATAGAGGGATTTTTGTTCATGGTTTACCTGTCGTCTAGATCTTCCGTGATCCCAATCCCTTTACTGGGTAGGCATAAAGATGGGTATCTGGGTTATAAAAATCTTGCATCAAATCAGGAAATGACTTCCAAAGAAAATCGGTTCCATTTCGTAGTTTAAATGTTGGAAGTTTGCATTGAAGGTCTGGCGAGATTGTTGAGTGTCTTGAGTATTGATCTTTGTTGTTGAGTGTCTTGAGTATTGATCTTTGTTGTTGAGTGTCTTGAGTATTGATCTTTGTTGTTGAGTGTCTTGAGTATTGATCTGTGTTGTTGAGTGTCTTGAGTATTGATCTGTGTTGTTGAGTGTCTTGCGCATTGATCTGTGTTGTCGAGTGTCTTGAGTATTGATCTGTGTTGTCGAGTGTCTTGAGTATTGATCTTTGTTGTTGAGTGTCTTGAGTATTGATCTTTGTTGTTGAGTGTCTTGAGTGTTGATCTTTGTTGTTGAGTTTCTTGAGTATTGATCTGTGTTGTTGAGTGTTGATCTTTGTTGTTGAGTGTCTTGAGTATTGATCTGTGTTGTTGAGTGTCTTGAGTATTGATCTGTGTTGTTGAGTGTCTTGAGTATTGATCTGTGTTGTTGAGTGTCTTGAGTATTGATCTGTGTTGTTGAGTGTCTTGAGTATTGATCTGTGTTGTTGAGTGTCTTGAGTATTGATCTTTGTTGTTGAGTGTCTTGAGTATTGATCTTTGTTGTTGAGTGTCTTGAGTATTGATCCGTGTTGTGTCCAAGAAACTTGTTGGAGAGGAAAATCTGTTAAAAGTATTGTTGGAAAGAATGAAAGATAAAAGCTGTATTATATTGGAAATTACAAATGAACAGAAGGTGTCTGTGTTTTTATTGCATAAAGATGAGTCTATAAAGTGATTTACGTCAATTGTGTAAGTGAGCGAATCCTAATTATCAAGTTGATGGTGGTGAGATAATTTTCACAGCTATTTCTGTTTGTGCACCACAATGTGACTTGAGTGAAAATGTGAAAGATGAGTTTTATGACAGGCTTATTGCAGTAACTAGAAAGGTTGATGAAGAGAAAGTACTTACTGTGGTAGGATATTTGAATGGTCATGTTGGAAAGACCCCTGCTGATTTTGAAGGTATGCATGGAGGAAATGTATATGGTGATAGGAATACAGAAGGAGAAAGAATTTGGTCTTGCAATGCTAACACCTTTTTTTAGGAAAAAGGAAAGCCATCTTGTTACATAATAATCTGGCACAACAAAGACCTAAGTAGGTTGTCTGCTGGCTAGGAAAAAGGACAGAAAGGCATAGGGGTGACATGATGTTGAGAAATGTATAAAAAAAATCAGAAGCGTAGGAGTCAGTAGATAAAAGGTTTAGTGAATAAGGATGTGTATCTGGAGGCAAAGAGTGAAGCAAAAAGAACAATATACAAAGCCAAGAAGGAAGCTGAGAAAGGCAGGTTTCTAGATATACTATGAAGGGATGACTAAAAGAATGAAGCATTCTGGGTTGCTAAACAGATGACAAATATGGATATTGTTGGAGAGAGGTGCATTCGAAATGACAATGGAGTGTTGCTAACACATGAACAGGACAAGAGAGATACTTGGAAATGTCACGATGAGAAATTGTTGAATATTGAGTTTTCATGGAAACGTGAAAATCTACAAGTTGCTGAAGTAGTATCTGGTCCAGCTACAAAACTTGAGAACGAAATGATACAGGAAGCAGTAAGTAAGATAAAGAAAGGTAAGGTTGGAGGAGCCTCAGTCGTTATTGCAGAAATGTTGAAGGCTGTGGTGAAACAGGCATTGAAATGAACGCAGACTTGACAAATCAGATGGTAAAAGAAAGACTGGGAACTTAGTACAATTGTGAATTGTTCCAAAGGTAAAGGGGAAGCTCTAGATAGCGGTAATTACAAAAGCTTAAAGTTGATGGATCAGGTGATCCTGAAAGTGATTGAGAGAATAACTGAACAGCAAATAAGAAGTTAGATAAGCATAGATGAAATGCTGTTTGGTTTTATGCATGGATAAAATACCACTAGTGTTCTGTTTATCGAGACAAATGCAAGAGAAGTACCTTGGTAAGAAGAACCTGCATTTTGCTTTTGGATCTAGGGAAAGCTTTTGACAAAGTGCCAAGAGGCTTTGCGTAAACTAGGGTCAAATGAGTAGTTGGTGAAGAAGCAATATACAGTAATGCTTAATAATTAACAGCACATTTAGTGACAGCTTTAATGTTAAAGTAGGAGTACATCAGGGTTCTGTACTGAGTTTGTTGCTTTTCATTTGTGTCGTAGAATCACTGTCCAAGTAGTTTCATGCAGGTTGTCCAAATAGATGCTTTATGTTGATGATTTAGTGCTTGCTTGTGAAACAATGGATGACCTTCCATGTTAAGTGAAAGACTTAGAGGAATGCTATGGAAAGTAAAGGTCTGAAAGTGAATCTTACCAAGACCAAAGTGATGATCAGTGATTGTTGGAAATCTCCCCCTAAAAGGAAAGTAATTCCTGCTCAGTTTGTGAAAAGGGAGTCTGGTGCAATTCAATTTTTTTGTGGTACCTGTAAACATTGGGTAGACTGGTAGGTTGAGAGAGGATAACCTCGGAGGAAGATTAAATCTGGACAGTATAGGGAGAAGAGTAGACTTCAATTGTATGGCAATGTTGAAAGAATGGATGAGAGTTTTTGGGTTAGTAGATGTAGAACAGTTGAGGTAGCAGGTGTAGTTCACAAGAGACGGCCAAGAAGAATATGTGATGAAGTGATAAAAATGGACTTGAGGGATAAATAAAGACATGGCCAGAGATAGATTAGTTTAGAAGTCACTTTCTTAAATCCATCCAACACATGCCAGCATGTAAAACGGACATTAAACTGAATATGATTATGATATTAACAGGTTAATCAAGTTTGAGAAAGCAAGAATTGATTTGGTGACTTAATCAGTTGGTATACTGTATTTCAAGGCAGGGTACTAATTTAATTACAGATAATTTTTTTTCGATATTAACTGGCGAAAATAGGAGGATTCGCTTTCTTTCTCTTCTTTCTTTCGTTGCCTTTGGCTGACAGAGGGAGAAAGAAAGTAAAGAGAGAGGGGGACAGAAAGAACTGCTCTTGTTTTAAAAGAGGAAAAGGATGTCCTGATTTGTCCTTTTTGTTTTCTTTCTTTTTTTTCGTTGCCTTTGACTAGTAGGGGGAAATAAAGAGAATCATTCAACTTTGAGAGAGCAAGAATTGATTTAGTGACTCAATCGGTTAGTATACTGTACTTAGAGGCAGAGGTTATGAGTTCAATCTTCACTCGAGTATAATTATTTTTACTCTGATTTTGTCGTAAAATAAACTTAAACATTTTAAATGACAATATTACGCAGATGGTTTCGTTTACTTTCATTTTTTTCCGTGCTTTATGAAAATTAAGATCCCGGGTAACGCCGAGTAACCCTGCTAGTAAATATATAACAAAGATCCGGGCGTGAGTTTGTGTCCATCTGTCTACGCATCAATTGCCAATGTTTGATCCCTGTGAACTGGCATATTTGGAGCCAACAGGTTCGTACAGGTGGGTTAGCCTTGTTTTAAATGAATACAAAATAAACTCTAGGTTTACTAAACCTTATATACGTGATCAAATGTTATTTAAGCATAGGACATTTGCATACTCTAGAGAGCTTCGCCACCTGCTTGAGAACAAAGCTCTTCCCAGCGGTTGATTGTTTTTCTGTGTCATCACATTTGTGGTTTAGCTTATTACACTTCTTCTTCTTCTTTCGTGTGAATCAGATGATTCTGGTGTTGGCATTAGTTTCCCCGGTGTTTTTCGAGTTAGAAATCTTTCTGGAAAGACATCGGGTACTTACGGGAAGGACCACGAGAAGGTTGCCAACATCCCTAAGTGAAAGTGGTACTGTGGAACCGACTGGATTCGAACTTGGAACACCCAGGTCTTCAGTCCGTGTCGTTATCCACTTAACCACCGTCACCTCCCTTATTACACTGAAGTACCTAATAAAGGCAAGACTTGCAGGGCTGTATAAGTATAATATAAGTATAATATAAGTATAAGTATAATATAAGTATAATATAAGTATAATATAAGTATAATATAAATATAATATAAGTATAATATAAGTATAATATAAATATAATATAAATATAATATAAATATAATATAAATATAATATAAATATAATATAAGTAGAATATAAATATAATATAAGTAGAATATAAATATAATATAAGTAGAATATAAATATAATATAAGTAGAATATAAATATAATATAAGTAGAATATAAATATAATATAAATATAATATAAGTATAATATAAATATAATATAAGTATAATATAAATATAATATAAGTATAATATAAATATAATATAAGTATAATATAAGTATAATATAAATATAATATAAATATAATATAAGTATAATATAAATATAATATAAGTATAATATAAATATAATATAAGTATAATATAAATATAATATAAGTATAATATAAATATAATATAAGTATAATATAAATATAATATAAGTATAATATAAGTATAATATAAATATAATATAAGTATAATATAAATATAATATAAGTATAATATAAATATAATATAAGTATAATATAAATATAATATAAGTAGAATATAAGTAGAATATAAATATAATATAAGTATAATATAAATATAATATAAGTAGAATATAAGTATAAGTATAATATAAATATAATATAAGTATAATATAAATATAATATAAGTATAATATAAGTATAATATAAATATAATATAAGTAGAATATAAGTAGAATATAAATATAATATAAGTATAATATAAATATAATATAAGTATAATATAAATATAATATAAATATAATATAAGTATAATATAAATATAATATAAGTAGAATATAAATATGATATAAGTAGAATATAAGTAGAATATAAATATAATATAAGTATAATATAAGTATAATATAAATATAATATAAGTATAATATAAATATAATATAAATATAATATAAGTATAATATAAATATAATATAAGTATAATATAAATATAATATAAGTATAATATAAATATAATATAAATATAATATAAGTATAATATAAATATGATATAAGTAGAATATAAATATGATATAAGTATAATATAAATATGATATAAGTATAATATAAATATAATATAAATATAATATAAGTAGAATATAAATATAATATAAGTATAATATAAGTATAATATAAATATAATATAAATATAATATAAGTATAATATAAATATAATATAAGTATAATATAAATATAATATAAATATAATATAAATATAATATAAGTATAATATAAATATAATATAAATATAATATAAATATAATATAAATATAATATAAGTATAATATAAATATAATATAAGTATAATATAAATATGATATAAGTATAATATAAATATAATATAAGTATAATATAAATATAATATAAATATGATATAAGTATAATATAAATATAATATAAATATGATATAAGTATAATATAAGTATAATATAAATATAATATAAATATAATATAAGTATAATATAAATATAAGTATAATATAAGTATAATATAAATATAATATAAGTATAATATAAATATAATATAAGTAGAATATAAATATGATATAAGTATAATATAAGTATAATATAAATATGATATAAGTATAATATAAGTATAATATAAATATAATATAAGTATAATATAAATATAATATAAGTATAATATAAGTATAATATAAGTATAATATAAATATAATATAAGTATAATATAAGTATAATATAAATATAATATAAATATAATATAAATATAATATAAGTAGAATATAAATATAAGATAAGTAGAATATAAATATAATATAAATATAATATAAGTATAATATAAATATGATATAAGTATAATATAAATATAATATAAGTAGAATATAAATATAATATAAATATAATATAAATATAATATAAGTATAATATAAATATAATATAAATATAATATAAGTATAATATAAATATAATATAAGTATAATATAAATATAATATAAGTATAATATAAATATAATATAAATATAATATAAGTATAATATAAATATAATATAAGTATAATATAAATATAATATAAATATAATATAAATATAATATAAATATAATATAAATATAATATAAGTATAATATAAATATGATATAAGTATAATATAAATATGATATAAGTATAATATAAATATAATATAAATATAATATAAGTATAATATAAGTATAATATAAATATAATATAAATATGATATAAATATAATATAAGTATAATATAAGTATAATATAAATATGATATAAGTAGAATATAAATATAATATAAATATAATATAAGTATAATATAAGTATAATATAAATATGATATAAGTAGAATATAAATATAATATAAATATAATATAAGTATAATATAAGTATAATATAAATATGATATAAGTAGAATATAAGTAGAATATAAATATAATATAAGTATAATATAAATATAATATAAATATAATATAAGTATAATATAAGTAGAATATAAGTATAATATAAATATGATATAAGTAGAATATAAATATAATATAAGTATAATATAAATATAATATAAGTATAATATAAATATAATATAAATATAATATAAGTATAATATAAGTAGAATATAAGTATAATATAAATATAATATAAATATAATATAAGTATAATATAAGTATAATATAAATATGATATAAGTAGAATATAAATATAATATAAGTATAATATAAATATAATATAAGTATAATATAAATATAATATAAGTAGAATATAAATATAATATAAATATAATATAAGTATAATATAAGTATAATATAAATATGATATAAGTAGAATATAAGTAGAATATAAATATAATATAAGTATAATATAAATATAATATAAGTATAATATAAATATAATATAAATATAATATAAGTATAATATAAGTAGAATATAAGTATAATATAAATATAAGTATAATATAAATATAATATAAGTATAATATAAGTATAATATAAATATAATATAAGTATAATATAAATATAAGTATAAGTATAATATAAATATAATATAAGTATAAGTATAATATAAGTAGAATATAAGTATAATATAAATATAATATAAGTAGAATATAAGTATAATATAAATATACGGCTCTTCAAACCTGTATACTTGACGGTTCTCAACTCACTGGGGCCGTGCACATTTTTGTTGTCAAGAATGGTCTTCTGCAAAGCTGCGACGTTCTCTCTGCCAAAGTGTCCATTTCTTGATGGTCACCACAATGACTACAACAACCCATAAAGAATAAAGGTTTTTTTTTTGTTCAAAGTTTATTCCTCTAGATTCGATGTGTTCTGTCTACACATGCATATTAACAGATACACATGCCTATTAACAGATACACTCGTGTAGGATGTGGCTCTTCGCCATGTATAGCTGGGCATTTACTATAGTGAGACTGTATTTTGTGCATCACATCGTGTTTTGATGCATGGAAGTCGAAGATGCCATGAATTGGAAAAGTACTACTCATCTAGTATTAGATTTTCCATTGTTTCACATAGTTTTAAAATCTGCATCATTTAGTCATATTTGATGAGATTAAATTTTTTAAAATTTCTACCAACTGACACACTACCTATCCCTAAACTATCTACACACTACCTATCCCTAAACTATCTACACACTACCTATCCCTAAACTATCTACACACTACCTATCCCTAAACTATCTACACACTACCTATCCCTAAACTATCTACACACTACCTATCCCTAAACTATCTACACACTACCTATCCCTAAACTATCTACACACTACCTATCCCTAAACTATCTACACACTACCTATCCCTAAACTATCTACACATTACCTATCCCTAAACTCGGAATTCATTTATTCATGTTAGCTGGTTGATCATCTTGTGCTGACAGTTAAAAGAGGGAACAGCAAGATAAATAACACACATGCTTTAGTTATTTATATTGCTTGTCAGAACATCTTAAAAAATGCGTCTTACTAGTTCGGTCGCTTCCTCTCTGAGAGATATCAACCACTATCTTCTCCTGATACAGCTTATTTCCTAAAAGGTCACTCTCATAATCTATTTGTGACCTTTTGTCTAATTTATATCCTGTTTACAAATCTATGCTAAAACCACCTGCACAAAACATATTTAGTTAATATTTGTACTACCAAAGTACTCACTAATATTTAAGACCACCTACCGTATTACTAGTGTTGTCTGAACCTCGTATGTTTATCACCATATTTTAATTTTCTTTCTGCAAATTTTTCCACCACCTGGCACAGTGTGTCAGGTTGTTTACATTATTGTAGTAGTAATGATCGTAGCAGTCTCTCAAATAAAGTACGAATGAACTTTTAGTGTAATTTTGTCCACTGAAAGTCATATGGTTATGACCCTATTTTAATCTCTTCTCTCTCCCCCTCTCTCTCTCTATTTGCAGGTTATTTAATCCATGAATCAGCTGTCTGGAGTATGGTCCATCAACGTTGGTTTTTCTTGCCAAGGCGTCTCAGCAAACAAGCATATGATGAGACGGCTGATGAACGGAGGGCAACTAACGTTCTCTTAAGCTGCAATGAACAATTTGGTCAAATTAAGGTCACGCAAATTGGGAACGTGCATCCGACTCATGGCTACTCAACTTTCAAATTCGTGCCTGGCACACAAGACACTGTGATAATTGCATTAAAGTCCGAAGAAGATGACGGAAACATTGCGTCTTATATCCAAGCGTTTAATATCAACGGCCGTGTACTACTGTCAGAGACAAAAATTGGTGACAAAAAGTTTGAAGGGATTGAATTTATTTAACTGGTTGCATTAAAAAAACATGAAAATATTTTAAAAGAAGTTGCTATAAAAATATCTTGTAAGTCATCGTGAGAATGTGACTACATACCACTATCATTCCTTTAAAAAATAATTCAAATAAAAAGTGACATCCCTTCTCCCCCCCCCCCCCAAAAAAAAGGCACCCAGGGAATTGTTAATAAAATTCACAATCCTTTATGCAATCCAACCATATTTGATACGAATGAACTTCAGTCTATGCCCGACTTGTCCAACAGTCTTTGTTTTATCATTGTTCAATGACATGCGGGGACACTTTAGTGATCAGTTCATCAGTAGGAAGTGTGATCCTGAATGGGCTTATCATTCACCGGATCTTAACCACTCCCTAAGATTTTATCTGTGGGGGTGTTTAAAAGATAATGTCTATCCAAACAATCCCCCAGACTGAACTGAAGAGGCCCATCACAACCCAAATAAGGGAGTGCTAAGGGAGGTTAGGGTTAGAGTTATTGACGATTTTGCACGTCGTACCCACGTGTGCTTATCATTGAACAGAGACAAAACAAAAGACTGTTGTACATCCATGATTGAAACTTAATGGGCAGGTCAAGCATAGACTTAAGTTTATTTGAACCAAAAATGGTTAGATTATAGAAAAGATTGTGCATTTTATTAATAATTCCATGGGTAGCATTTTTTAGTATCACTCTGTATTTTCACCTTCATGAAAACGACATGTCAGTATTTTTAAGATAAGGGGTTTTAAGATATTTTAGTTTCTTTATGGTAATAATCCAATGTGTTCATGAAGGGTGTGTTGTTGATTTTCTTATGTCAAACATTTTTTTAGGCTTGTATTGTGATGTTGCCGGGCTGCACCTTACTATACACCCTGTGTCATGTGGTTAACTCTAAATGAATACAATGAATCCTGGTCACGGCACCAATTGTGACCCATAAGTGTATGTGTATGTTGTATGCTGCTCTTAAGTTGGTCCATCTCTGGAGAACCTGCACCACAACTCTTTCTGTGTTTACATTGTTTTGAATAAAGGAATGTTGTTGAGGGTTGGTTCGGATATTCCTCTGTCCTGGGTGGATAAGTGAAAGTGTCTGATGTATTTGGTGATTGACCGGACAACCCTTTCTTTTTAACAAGTGTAAGCACAGACTTCCATTTATGGACTCTGATTAC
Source organism: Sepiola atlantica (assembly GCA_963556195.1). NCBI lineage: Eukaryota > Metazoa > Mollusca > Cephalopoda > Sepiida > Sepiolidae > Sepiola > Sepiola atlantica. The sequence continues at coordinate 32,408,862 of OY744552.1, read as the reverse complement.
GTTCGAAAGGACCTGAAAAAAATCAAAACTTGCTTAATCACGGTCACAGCAGTACATCAGACGTAGGCATCCAGTTAACTCCACACAAGGGAAATGTGGTCAGTAATTTTGTGGGTGTATTTTATCAGCGCTCATGATCAGTTAAAAAAATAGCCGCAGTCCTCGCGGCATTTTCTCTCACGAGTGAGAGAACCTTGAGCCACAGGCAGTGAACCTGCTCCCACCAGCTCTGAAATATCCAGCTCATTTATACATTTCCCTGAATGAAGAGTTCATGATTAAAGAGGTGAAACAGTTGTCTGAATTGGAAGTTTCCATTATTGGAAGGATCCATAATTCAATTTTAATTTTGATGGGTTTTCAAACTTTAACTGTCAACTTCTTCATGGAATCGGTGAATTAACGCTTTTTTTTTGTCTTCATTTGTTCATTTGTGTGTATAGCACTGTAAATAGCAAATAATCTGCACGGCGGCATTATAACTTATTTCTTTTTTTCTTTTGGTTGTTCTTTGATACGATGGATGCAAAAAATCATATTTTCCTTTGGTTTAGATTTAAAACAACCGAGATCAGGTATGTCAAACCCAGAATCCCCTGAGGGTCAATTTGTGCCAAACACAACTAATTGAAGTTAATAAAATTATTGCAGAATATTTTGGTTACTTAGAAATATTCAATATATACACAAATTATTATTATTTTTTTTTCATTCATTCCTTTTGATAGTAATAAAACGTATATTGGGTTCATTTTGATGCATCGAACACTCGAGCGAGAATCAATCTCGCTTCTCGGCCATGTTGATTTCCTGCTATGATGCAACTTCCTGTACAAGTAACTCTAATCTCTAATTTAACAAAGAAAAATTTCATTTTCTTAATTAATCTAACGTAAAGTGAAAACTTCCATTTTTAATGCTATTTTAACCCAAGTTTAATATCACTCATCGGTGTGAATTCTCCACCTTTTAGCAAAATTCCGTTTTTCTGGATTCAAATTAAAGCGGATTTCCGCTTAAATCGTCAGAGCCTCCCAGAGATGTGACTTCATCGCTTTTTGGGATGCAACTGAAAACACAGCCCTATACCAAGATTAAACAACTTTATAAGTAAACTTTTATGAGGAAGTCTTTCCTCCTTTAGCTTGTTTAATAACTGGCTGTCTTCAATGAAAAAAGTACAGTTTTTATATTAATAACTTTACCAGCTATGCAAGTTGACTGCCAGCCAGAGCCATCTAGCTTTAGACGCTCTAAACAGGCAATCTGCAAAGGGGAGAAAACTCAATTGACTGTTAATGTCATCAGAATTTTCTTTTTCTTTTTAACTGGGTCAAACAGTCAATCAGGTTTATTTTTTATTCTTTTCTATCTTTTTTCTTTCTTTCTATTATATTGAACCAGTTGCCAGAGAGAGAAGTTTTAAAACTTTATTTTGTTATTTGTGCCCCAGGGTAGCCCTACTAGTTAGGAATAGAGTAGAAACTAATGTATCAAAATTTGTGCTAATTCATAGTTTTATTTAAATTATAGACATCTCTCTCTCTCTCTCTCTCTCTCTCTCTCTCTCTCTCTCTCTCTCTCTCTCTCTCTCTCTCTCTTGTTATGTGGTGATTTTTTTTTTAATTTTCTTTTTTAAGGGCATGACTGCAGAAATGGTCATGATGACAGTTTCTCTTTTAGCAGCAATCCTAAATCCATCCCTGCATAATACTTGACTTTTTCTTTTTAAACTTTAATTCAAGCCATAAATTTACTTTTTATTCGTCAGCTTAAAGACTTCAAAATCACTTTCGAATTTCAAAGGTTCCGTAAGTCTGCTATTTTAATCCATTATAAAGCTACAGAATATTTTATGTTTGTAGCGATCACATGTTCGGGTAGATATTTCCTGCATAGGTTATCGTCATTTTGTATATTGTGTTATTGAGGGTCAGCATAAGGAGAAAAATGAATAAAACTCGATGTATGTGTGATGCTAGTATGTTCCCTATAGAAAGAAAGGTTAGAGAATCTACATAAAATCTAAAAGTGTATTCTTATGTAACATTTACTGGGGAAGACAATGGAAGTGGTCCCAAATCGCTAACTGCCCTTCTAACCTAATGTATCCTATTTTGATGAAATTTATTTCATGTATAAAATTCTTTGGGGAAGACAATGTAAATGGTTCCGAATCTCTACGTTACTCTCGATGTGTTGAATATCTATGTACGCCCACCTCTAAGTGACCCATGGAGACATAACCCCCTTAAAACTTCAAATACAATATCCGATTTCAATGAAATTTAAATCATATGTATATAAGACGCTAATTCAGAGTTTTCCAACATTTCATTTCTTCGGATTATATTAGAGGACGAAAGGGGAGGAGGAGGGCAGTAAAAACAAAGAAACTAATATGGTGGTATGAGCATTGTGCAAAAAGTACATAGTAGTGATCCTTATTCAATCCCGAGCAACGTCGGATCTTCCTGCTAGTTTATTTATAAAGGGTGAATAAAAAATATTAGTACCAAAGAAAGAATACATTAATGTCCGAATACAATCAGCTTTGTGGGTTGCCAGGGTCGTAGATAGAGAAGCTATGTGAACGATGTATAAGTAAATATAACTTACATTTTTGTTGGTTGTGGTTTCTGGGACACTGCCACCCGAAAGAGGAGTCTATTAATACTCGTATCAGGGTTTGTGAAGACCATGCCAATCGGTTGGACCACGTCAGAAAAGGGGATAGATCTTGTTCTCATTTCCGCACATATCTGGGACAAGTTTTCTTACTTCCGAACGTTGGCAGAATGATTCAAGGGAGATCACTTGGATAATTCTCAGCTGACACCATCATTAATACATTAAACAATGGCTGACATTGGTTTACTTTGTGACTCTTAAAAATTTGAAAGTGCTTTTGAAGCACTGGCAAATAGCAAGTAAATCCTAGTTTTAATTAAATTTTAAAGCAAGTCAAGTATTATGGTTAATTTGTGCTCTTAAACCAAAGAAAACATGATTTTTTTGCATGCAGCCATGTCGTGTCAAAGAACCTTCTTTTTATTTTTTTTAAAACAAAATTTCTAACCTAAAGTGACATGTGGTTATGTTTAAGGGATTCTAAATATTTTAGGATTTTCTTTTGATTTCAAAATCAATTGTGGTAGAAATTGGTTACAGGGGATAATTTTGCAAAAGCTTTCAATGACTGGAACAAGTTGCCGGAGACTGACAAATATGTTACGAGCTCTAAAACAATATTGACTGATTTTACAATTATGGTATAAATAATCGAGGGTATTGGGGGATCTAAATCGTGAGGGAATAAGATGCTAATTTCAAAATTTCAGCACTGAGAAATCAAGTTGTTACGGCTAACCCGAATCGTAGAAACTGTCGTTAATTTCTTAAACTGTAGCTACCCGGTAATGTTTTTTACTTGCAATTTGTTTTGCTTCTTTTTTTTTTTCTTGTTTACAAAATATTTTTGTTCCAAACAAGAGATTTAATTCTGTATGGACGAGTTACATCTCTTTTTTTTTTTTTTTAATAAAGCATTGGCAACTGCTGCTAATAAGTCAAATAACACTGCTGTATTGCCTAAGCAGTTAATTGCTATTAGCGTAAACCCCCTCTTTCTATGTATCTATAGAAACCCTTCACATGGGGAAGTGAAAACGCAAGATGGTGAATGAAAATAAGACTGGCAGAAAACGAAACTGATAAACTGTTTATTAATAAAATTATTGTATTATATTTATTAAAACTAAATAATAAAAATGTATGAATATTTTTGTAACCCTTTTGAAGTCGATACCATTTTATATGGTTTGACACCGGCTCATAAAGTCTGTCTCTTCTCATATAAAATGTCTATTGGACTAAATATGTAAATTGGGAAATTCTATCCGAATTATTTTTTTTTTTTTTTAAGAACAGTCGAAAAGAGACCAGATCTGTCAAAACAGATTTAATAATATACTTTGTAGGAAATAAGCAATTGATGACAAAAATGCGATCGACTGGCTGTACTTTATATATTAGATATACGCAAGGTACATGCAATGGATTTGAGGACAAATTTATATGTGCACAAAATTGACTCTTAGAAACAAACAAAAATGCCTTTTTACTGAAAAGCGTTTTTAAGGATAAGAATAAATATATTGTCTTGTCATTTTTTATTAATTAAAGTTCCCTTCAGCTTCGATAACGGCTTTTATGTGAGGTATGAATCGCCTACATCAGGCGGTCCTGGTTCATATTGGATGTTACTCAAACTACGGTGAATTTTAAGGATTATTTAGTGTTATGTGGGTGCTCATTAACTCTTTTCTCAACTACGTTCCATACATAGTAGTCCAAGAGATTGAGATCTGGGGTGCTAGGAGGCCAAATGTTAGGGATCATGTGATCATAAAAATTTTCCTCCATCCATTTCTGCATTCTGTGAGCATTGTGTGGTGATGCTGTGTTTTTTTTTTTTGTTTTTTTTTTAACACATCAGGTCTTCAGTTTCATAAATTGTCGATGGCTTAACCACTGTTCACTCTAAAACATTATGAAAAGAAGTGAGCAGGCGTTTCCTCTACTGCTGACAACCTCCCAAACTATGATAATTCCTTGAAATTTTGCATACATTACTCTTGGAACTTCCGAAAGATATGCACATCACCATTTGTCATTTCTTCTGTTTAACCAAGATTAGAAAATCTTGGTTAAAAAGATTATATTTCATAATATTCAATTAATATATAATTGAATATTATAAAATATAAAGAAAGTGGTATGGATGGATGCAGGAGGACATGCGGTTCCTCATTCAATCCCGGGCAATGCCAGGTCTTCCTGCTAGTAAATGAATAAACTTAAAAAATAGTATTCTTATGTCTTTAGAAAATGATTCCCTTTTACCCATGAAAATTGCTACTTAAAACATAACAAAGGTTCGTCAGGCCAAGGTTACTTAAGAATTTTGAGTATAATTTATTTATTTTTCTTGTAAAAGTGAGATTTATTTGTACATAAAGATAATTTATAGAAGGCGATTTCAATGCAGAGGTGTGACGGATAAACATGGACTGAAAGTAAATTAAGATATACAAAAGTGAAATGAGTTTTTTAATTTTTTACCTTTTATCATCAATATAGTTTGTTTTTTTTGTTAATAATTATAATCTTAGTTGCAATCAGTGGTTTGATATAGGGTCCATATGAGATAATATTTCTGGAAAAAATTCTCTTCACCAAATGTGGTTTTGTCTTCAGTTTTAAACGTGCTAAAAAAATTCTCTTCACCAAATGTGGTTTTCCCTTCAGTTTTAAACGTGCTAAAAAAATTCTCTTCACCAAATGTGGTTTTCCCTTCAGTTTTAAACGTGCTAAAGTCAAGATCAGTACAGCAGAGAATGGGTTTTAAATTTAATAATTTAAATGTTGGTTTCAAATGTTTTACTGGCTTTTTTATTTTTAATGCCACTATTATTTTTTTCCGCTTATTTATATATTTAAAAGAATTTATTTATTTGCCTGTTTAATGTTTCATTTTTAATTAATTAGATAAACTGAAAAACTCATTTCATTTGCACTTTTGTATGTCTTAATTGGCTTTCAGTTCACGTTTATCTGTTCCACCTCTCCAAATCGCCTCCTATAAATTATCTTTATACACTACACACAATGCTTGAAGCAAACTACATCAACCTATTATTGAGATTTATTTATTTTTGGATTTGGTATTTACTTACCTTTGAAAATGAAAACCGATCAGGACGTCCAGTTGAATTTCCTTGCGGCATCACTTAAAGAAAACCCTGCCATATCAGTTGAAGAATTGGCAATGAAACAAAATCTTAATTACGTTTTCCTGTAAAATAAAATTTAATAGTTAAATGTGTTTAAATACACGGATCGTCATAAGTAACTATATAATTTTAATTCAAAATGCTAAATGTAATGTGTGGACATAATACTTATAAATTTTATCTGAAATAAAATTTATAAGAAAATGTTTAGCAAATAAACATTTACGAATGACACATGAAATAGAAGAAAGTCTTACTTATCAACAAAGTTAAAAACAAAAGAATATAAAATGTTACTTATGGCAGATTATTTATATGATATATAAATATTTATATGATATATAAATATTTAGTTGATATATAAATATTTAGTTTCATTAGACATTCATGCTTGTTTTTAAATTTCAGAAAATAAAAAAATTTTCTCATATCAATTCAAATATATTTTCGCAAAACAGAGTTACCTAAAAGAGTTTTACTTTCAAATAACCTGTGTCTTATAAATCACCTCTACTCTACCCTCTCCTCTAGTTATTTTGAAAATATGATCCTCCTCCTTCTGTCATTTACAAACAACCTCTCCTACCTTCTCATTGATATGGAATGACCCAAAAATCTTAACATAATACTTGAACTTTTACGGCAATATTTTTTAAAGTCATTTGTATTCATATTGTTCTAAATTGCCAACTCCATATAATGCGGAAGAGTTCATTAGTAGATTCAGTTGTATCAGATACGGAGCGTGACACACATTGGTAGGTAGGTAGACGTACATTACGAGCATATTAACATACAAAAGACTAGCAGGGCTCGTTTTCTGAATTCATCGAATTCCATAAGCTACGTAAATGTTTCTCTCGTTAATCTCACCTGACAACTTGTTCCAAAAATATATTACTCTATTCACACAAAAAAAGAACAATCAATTGGTTAATATTTTTTTTTTTTTTTGATCTATCATGGCAATCCATTTCCAGACCAAGGAAGATACTAAACACTAGCAGGGCTACTCAGCATTGGCCTTTTGGCTAAGATCAAAGTGTAGTATCTGTTCCGATGGATACTGCACTCTATACTGGTGTTGTCTTGGCCTTCGGGTCTTGATTTACGCCGGTCAATGGGTCTGTCCTGTGCAGTTCTGGAAGGTCCACCTTCCCGGGCTTTTCCTCCCCTCTTTGGGGAGGAGTAAGTTTATTGCTTACTGCCTGAGGCGCCTCTGCCGGAGAATGCCGACGAGGCTGCCCAGTCAATTTTTAAACCCCACTTTCCCGACCCTTGGGTCACATCTTACTTGTGGGAGTAAGATAAAAACTGGCCTTGTGCCTAACTCCTGGAGAGGAGTAAATCAATACTCAGCATTGCCTGCGGCCCTAATTTCCGTAAAGTACATAGATTACAGAAGAAAAATAAAACGAAAACAATCTGCTTAATATTGTAATTTGAAATGTTTAAGTTCATTTGGGGACAAAAGCAGAGTAACATTACTTCTGCCCTCGGTGAGGTTTGAACTTCAAACCTCTGTCTCTAAGTATGGCGTGCTAACCTCAAATCTTTCTTTCTCTCTGTCGAATGTTGTTAAAAGCCAGGACAGGTGGCATTCTCTCTGACTTCCCTTTCTCTTTCTTTCCCCCGTGTCAGCCAAAGGCAATAAAAGAAAGAACGTGAGTTATGTATATTATTATGATGTAAATTTTATGAACTGTGCACAAAAATTGATGATCATCGCATTGGTGATATTTTTCAAATTTAAAGACGACTGTAACAATGTGAATAAATATTTTATGGAAATCCATAATCTTCACTTTTTCTTAAGAGAGTGAATGTATTTTTGTTATGTAGAGAATGCGCAGTGTGCCGATGAGATAAAGAAAGAGAGGCAGACAAACTCTACACACAACTACTTTGATGGCCATGACAATTACTGCAATTATCAACTTGTCAGCTAACAACACAGCTGTGTGTATGACGCGCCAAACAATGTGCCCCTTATTGCTGGTTATAGAAAAAAGTTCATATCGCAGCCAAAAACTATCGCCTGAAAGTGATTAAGGGCTTGTTGGAAGTGAAATTTAATGGTCTTACTGACGAAAAGAATCTTTTTCAATGAACTCACATTCCAGGGGTCTGGGGCTAAATCACCTTATTTGGGCATATTGGGTCAAATCACTGTTTCCACGGTAACTGGGTAAACAATTATCACCTGAGAATGATTGATGGCATATTGGAAGCGGAAGTGAATGCTCTTACCAATGAAAAGAAAAACATTAAAAAAAACCCACAAAATCTGGGGTCTGCGTCTGAATTACCTTGTTTGAGCAAAGTGGTCCAAATTACTGTTTTGATGATAACTCTGTGTTTGAATGCTAGTTGGTAGTCACACACAATATGGCAGTCGGTTTATTACAATCTATTTATCTCATTTTCTGGGGATCTGGAGGTTTAAATACTTTGAGTATTTTTATATTATCTGTTGCTATCATATATTGGACCTTAACACCTCAATTATATTGAGGGAGGTAAACACTTATACGAAGAAAGTCTCTGATATGATTAGCATTCCTGGTTGATTTTTGCGTTATGGTAATCACATTTGTATATGGAGTTCAAAACTGTTTGAATTATGCAAATATCTGAGTGGTTCAAACGTTATGAAAATTTAAATCCCTGAAATTCGGGTTCTACAATTTTGGCAAGGGAATGGCCTAATTTCTATTTTACTACACGGCTCAACGATTAATAATCAGTAATTCAAAAGGTAAAATTAATTCTGCAAACAAAACAGTTTAGCACCAAAATCAAGATATGATATCTAGAATCCTTATTCAATTTTGAACCACATCCAGTACATGATTTTGATCCTCGAAAATGTCTAAAATTTAAAGCTTAATCTTAAGAGATCTTAAGTAAAAATTGAACTTCAGAGAATCTTGCTTAATTGATGTCTAATGACTAGATAGAAAATTCAATGCAAATCTAATATATTTGAATAAATACCGGGTAGTGTCATAAAAATCCCTTGAAATTCTTCAAAGAAACTTAAATTTGGGAAATATTTATTAATTGGTGTCTAATGACTAGATAGAAAATTCAATGCAAATCTAATATATTTGAATAAATACCGGGTAGTGTCATAAAAATCCCTTGAAATTCTTCAAAGAAACTTAAATTTGGGAAATATTTATTAATTGGTGTCTAATGACTAGATAGAAAATTCAATGCAAATCTAATATATTTGAATAAATACCGGGTAGTGTCATAAAAATCCCTTGAAATTCTTCAAAGAAACTTAAATTTGGGAAATATTTATTAATTGGTGTCTAATGACTAGATAGAAAATTCAATGCAAATCTAATATATTTGAATAAATACCGGGTAGTGTCATAAAAATCCCTTGAAATTCTTCAAAGAAACTTAAATTTGGGAAATATTTATTAATTGGTGTCTAATGACTAGATAGAAAATTCAATGCAAATCTAATATATTTGAATAAATACCGGGTAGTGTCATAAAAATCCCTTGAAATTCTTCAAAGAAACTTAAATTTGGGAAATATTTATTAATTGGTGTCTAATGACTAGATAGAAAATTCAATGCAAATCTAATATATTTGAATAAATACCGGGTAGTGTCATAAAAATCCCTTGAAATTCTTCAAAGAAACTTAAATTTGGGAAATATTTATTAATTGGTGTCTAATGACTAGATAGAAAATTCAATGCAAATCTAATATATTTGAATAAATACCGGGTAGTGTCATAAAAATCCCTTGAAATTCTTCAAAGAAACTTAAATTTGGGAAATATTTATTAATTGGTGTCTAATGACTAGATAGAAAATTCAATGCAAATCTAATATATTTGAATAAATACCGGGTAGTGTCATAAAAATCCCTTGAAATTCTTCAAAGAAACTTAAATTTGGGAAATATTTATTAATTGGTGTCTAATGACTAGATAGAAAATTCAATGCAAATCTAATATATTTGAATAAATACCGGGTAGTGTCATAAAAATCCCTTGAAATTCTTCAAAGAAACTTAAATTTGGGAAATATTTATTAATTGGTGTCTAATGACTAGATAGAAAATTCAATGCAAATCTAATATATTTGAATAAATACCGGGTAGTGTCATAAAAATCCCTTGAAATTCTTCAAAGAAACTTAAATTTGGGAAATATTTATTAATTGGTGTCTAATGACTAGATAGAAAATTCAATGCAAATCTAATATATTTGAATAAATACCGGGTAGTGTCATAAAAATCCCTTGAAATTCTTCAAAGAAACTTAAATTTGGGAAATATTTATTAATTGGTGTCTAATGACTAGATAGAAAATTCAATGCAAATCTAATATATTTGAATAAATACCGGGTAGTGTCATAAAAATCCCTTGAAATTCTTCAAAGAAACTTAAATTTGGGAAATATTTATTAATTGGTGTCTAATGACTAGATAGAAAATTCAATGCAAATCTAATATATTTGAATAAATACCGGGTAGTGTCATAAAAATCCCTTGAAATTCTTCAAAGAAACTTAAATTTGGGAAATATTTATTAATTGGTGTCTAATGACTAGATAGAAAATTCAATGCAAATCTAATATATTTGAATAAATACCGGGTAGTGTCATAAAAATCCCTTGAAATTCTTCAAAGAAACTTAAATTTGGGAAATATTTATTAATTGATGTCCTATTGTTAAAATTTCACAAAAAAAATCGGAGGTATCTAAATTTTCAAGAAGGGCTTCTACCCCTTTTGCATAAAACTAAATATAGCCCGCATTTTGACCCAAAATTCCCAATAATCAATCAATTAGTTTAGGCATGAATCCTGTACATACAAATACAATTTTAAAAATTTCTTTTTAACATAGTTCACCCCAAACAAGGCAGGCTGCCACTGTAGATGTAAGGGTCTAATTAGGGTGAAGGTTTTGGAAGTCATCCTAAATTGGGAGCTGTGCAGTGAGATGCTTGTTCATATTGGTTTTAAATTTTTGCATGTCGGTACAGTCGGGGATCAGGGAGGAAGTTCCAAAGGCCGGCAGCTCATAGAAAAGAAGCTATTGGAGTAGAAGGCTCTCCAGCATCTGGGGATCTCCACAGTGAATGGATGGAATTTAGCTGATTGTTAGGTTGGTCAAATGTATTTATGTTGAGGGAGCACCAGGGCACAATACATTGAAGTACTTGTAAAAACGGGCACAAGGACGCAACACTGCGGCGATGAGACAGAGGTTGGAGCTTGGTGGATAGTGAGGGACCTATTAAATTAGCGACTTTTTTTAACTTTGTCTAAGAGGGAGAGACTAGTGGATGGTGTGATACTAGAGACCAGGTGGGGGGGGGGGCCGAACAAGTGGGGGGTAACTCATACAAAGACAATCGGAAATGGGATGGACAATCAAAAAGGAGTGGTCTGTTTCTATTGTTTAGAGGTGAGGGATTGTCGGTGACTAAGACAGAAAGACCAGAAATAAGATATTTAGGAGTGATAGGGTTTTACGACAATTTTGACGACAATCAGTTAGTTTTACGGCAGGCAACGGTTTGTGGTAAAAAGTTGACGAGTTGGGACTCAGAGGGAAGAGATGCAGTTTGGATTCAACTCTGGACGAGATCAGTTTGAGTCGAGCAAACGATGAGATCAACTGAGCGATGGCGCAACGGCAGACAATTTAATCTCTGTTCACTAAAATATGGACGTTAACGTTTGGGGTCCCTTTCGGTATCACACGCAACCAGAGTACAACTGTTTGAAACACAATGTATATGAGTTGGTGTTCTTTCTTGTGAATTACGTTACTTTTATTTGTTTTGTAAACCAGTGATGTGGCCTCGACGATTCGTCAGTGGATAGACGACTCGGCTAGAATGACGATGAATGCCACACAACGTTGGGGTTGTTGAAGAAAAGGAGTTTTGTCTTAGCAGCATTAAATGTTACCATCCATTTATGACCCCATTCCACTCCAGACTGGAGGTCACTTTCTAAGAATTCAGCCATTGCCTTGGATATTTTACCCACATGACGAGAGTAGAGCATGGTGTTGTCAGCAAATATACTCATCTCAGACACAATGTCATCAGGGAAGTCGTTTATGCAAATCAGGAACAATAAAGGTCCAAGAATTGATCCCTGCATTTATGTCATGTTGTTTGGATGAACGGCCATCGAGAATAACCTGGATCTTTCCTATTGTTTGGAAGGATCTGACTATATTAAATATTTGTCCAGTAATACCATATGAATTAATTAACCCATTATATCAGGCTTTGTCAAAGGCTTTGGATATATTTAGTGCTATCACCCTAGCTTCACCTGCCTTGCCCAGTGTATGATATATGCGTTCAGAGATGACTGTTAGAATATCTGCAGTAGATCGTCCTTGTCTAAATCCATACTGATGGTCAGAAAGAAGTTTAGCATTAACAAGGTGCCAGACTATGGCTAGATTGATTAAGGATTCAAAGATTTTTGCAAAGATCTGGAGTAGACTGACGAGGCGATAATTCTGAGGGTCAGTTCTATCTCCAGAGTTCTTGAAGACTGGTACCACAGAGGCAATTTTCCAGCTATCAGGGAAGTAAGATACAGCGAGGTATTTTTTGGAGAGGACAAGGGCTAGTTCAGCAGAGCATTTCTTCATTACTATTACTGGTATAAGATCAGGCTCACATGCCTTGGAGGTGTCAAGGTTTTTTATGATGTCCCTGACATGTGATTCGGTGATGACCAGGTCATCAAGTGTGGCTTCAGTTCGCAATGGAAATTTAGGGAGGGGGTGGTTTGCTGAGTTCAAAGTGGAGTTTATGGTGAAATGCTGGGCAAGTAGTTCAGCCTTATCAGTTGCCGTGCAAACAACATCATTGTGGTTTGGAAATTATTGATTGCCCATTGTTCACCATACTGTTGAAGATTTTCCAGAAATCGCGAGTACCTAGTTTCTGCGACTGAATGCGTTTTCTAGTCATCTCTGTATACCTTCTCTTTGCATCACCTATCACTACTTTACAATTATTTCTTGACTCTATAAATTTCTGTCTACTCACCGTTGACTTATGGCGGCCGAATTGTCAAAATTCTTGCTGCCTCTGTGTAATAGCAGCTGCACATTTCGAGGTGAACCATCGTGGAGAGTTGGATTTGCTGAAGAATTTTCGCATGGAGACATGTGCTTCAATTCCTGCTTTGACCCATTCGGTTACCTTATTTGCACACTGATCAGCAGGGAAAGAAAAGGTTTCACTCAATGGGGCGTCACTGATGTGATCTATGATGGAGTCAAAATCAGCCTGCTTGTAGTATCTCGTCATTTTGAGCAACGGCTCATCAGCTTTGGAACGAGATTTTAGGGGTATATCAATCATTACCACAAGGTGATCGGCATTCGCCACACAAGCCTCGGGCAGTGAGGTCAAGAACTGAGAGAATTGAGGTTTGCTGGTTCACACGATCAGGGAAACGGGTCAGGAAAGTGACAGTCTGTGAGAAACTATACGGCTGCATCTATATAGCTGGAGAATCCCAACCAGTCATGGTGGTGTGCATTAAAATCCCCAAATACATGTATTTGGGTACTCGAGTCAAGTGAGAGTGCTGTATCTATGCTTTAAGAGACAGGGTTAAGCAGGGTACAGTCCTGGGTCGAAGGAGAACGGTATAAGAAATATAACGCTGTAGGCTTGGTCATCTGATTCTAGCTCATGTTCTCTAGTCAAGAGCCCGTGCATATATTTGTCAGAGTCTTTACGGTAGAGTGGGAGGTATTCAGTCATGTTAGATTGGTGTGAGGAGATTGATGATTGTAGGTTTGTTCACTTAGTGCTAGGATAGCCGGTAAGTTTACTAGGAGAAAGGTTTCTATGTCGTTGATGTTGGTTCTAAGCCCCCCAGATACTTGTGAATGCTAGCCTCAAGGGCGGAGGCGAAGATGTTTTTTGGTGGGTGTCTGGTTTAGGTTTTTTGTATTTTCATTTTGGTTTTGGATAGAGTGGGGAGGAAAAAGTGGGTGTTTGTTTGGTGCCAATAAGCTCGCACAACCAGACCATTAGTCGAGAGTTGATCCCTGAGGGTTGTGGCTTCGGGAAAGCCAATTGGGGATAACTGTAGAGTACCTTTCCATGCGCGACATGGCACGTACAGCTACTTACGATATTATACAACTGTTGATAGAGCAACTGCTCTGAGCGATACCTAAGAGTTTGGGCTCCTGTACTAACAGTCGGCAACAGCAGTCAGACAAGCTGGACAACCTAAGAGCGTCCCAGACTAGTCATGTGAGACTTAGCGACAAAAATTATTATTAAAAATGATTTCTATTTGGAATATATTTTACAAAGAAGACATATTTTTTTCTGCAGCCAATGTCAATTACAGATGGAAGCGGTTTTTTCTATCAGCAGCAACAAAGGAAGCAGAACAAAGACTATCGGTCATGTAGGACTTACGGTCTGACCAGACTGAACCATGTTCGAAGTTACGCTGATTTCGGACAAAATCATGGAAAATCATCTGCGCTGATATGGACGTGTAATGCACACAAACGACGACATTATCACGAAAATGAGATTCAGGATAGAAAAGGTCGAAAGGGAAAAAGTCAAGATTTGATTGATACACTACAATAAGATCTCAAGATACTTAACTTCATCCTTACCAAGTCTTTGATCATGTATGGTAGAGGGAGAGACTCAGTGCTGACCCCTCTTCGCAACATATGCACATGGGAAAATGGCGATCAATGTGTAGAATTTTAAACATGTATTCATTTTTTTGTATATCTGTTCACTTCTTCATGTATTCAGCGAATTCAAGGGAGATAATTAATTTAGCAAAAGTACAGAGTTACGTCCCTTCGTTATTATGTTTGTTTGGGGCTTTTCGACCTGAAATTTTTTATATTAATAAGTTCAAAGTAAAAAGAAAATGCGGTGCTTATGCTGTTCAGCGGCCGTATGAAAAAAATATTTTTTTATAAAAACAATATCATATACTTATTCAGCATTATATTCTTACTCACCGTACAAAAAAGTAGAAAAAATGATCCATTAGAACTTTAATTACAAGTATTTTTCCATTCTGCGTATCATAACAGCGATTCGTTCACTAAGCCGCCATCTTCTTTCTTAAGAAGATTTCAGTTATCTGCCCTTGAAATCTTAAGAAAGAAGATGGAGGCTTAGTGAACGAATCCCTGTTATGATACACAGAATGGAAAAATACTTGTAATTAAAGTTCTAATGGATAATTTTTTCTACTTTTTTGTACAGTGAGTAAGAGTATAACGCTTAATAAGTATATATTATTGTTTTTATATAAAAATATTTTTTTAATACGGCCGCTGAACAGCATAAGCACCGAAAATGCTTACAAATCGAACTATGGATTAAATAGATCTGTGTATCTGGTACCCCATAAGTAAACGTAGTATCCGGTTAGCCACTGCAACGTAGTGAGAGCGATGGCACAGATGATGATGGTCAGTTGTCCAGTGTACTACGACTCCAGCTAGTAAGTAAAAAAAATATATATATAAAAGACGTCATGAACGTGACAACAACAACAACAAAAAGAAGACAGACTCGGGTGTAAAATAAGGATAAGAGTGTTTTTATTTCATTAGAAATAAAAACGTTGTTGAGAAAAAACTGTTCAACTTAATGAGTGTGATGGTGATGATGTTGCTGGGATGTCTCGCTATGCCCCTCTCACACACATTATGTGTGTAAGAGGGGCATAACGAGACACATTTCTTGATATTAGGGATACTAAAAATAGATGTGTTTTGTCCTTCTAGATTGATATAGATTTACAAAGTTAAAGATAAGTTAATATGAACAAACCAACAAATCCAAGGTCTTCGATCATACAGGCATCTGCTGTTTTATTTAGTTGACATGTAATGCCCCCCCCCCCTGTCTAGAATCATTTTTATGTCAAACTATGACATTCCTATGTGGAATTTCGAACTCAATCTCTCTCTCTCTCTCTATATATATATATAGAGAGAGAGAGAGAGAGAGAGGTAAAAGATGAGAATAAAGATTGTAAAGATACAATATCTATTACGTCCTCAGTTGCTCAAAACAAAGTTTTTCAAATAAAATAAATTTATTTTTCCTTCCTTAAGCCATGGCTTTTCAAAGAATGACATCTTATCGTCAGAGGAATACAAACAGATAAGTCGGTAAGGGGAATTACCAAAAAATATATATAATTAATAATACTAACCGAACAGAACTTAAATTTAGATCCAGTCTAGCTATTTTACAACACATTCCCAACAAAATTTTGTCCACATCGATATTCAAATCAATCATCTTGAGGAAGTCTTGGATTAAAGATGAAACGTCAATGAACTTAAAAACAAATTTCGATTTTCCTTTTTTCATTTTTCATATATACATGTATATGGGTTTATTTTGAAAATAATATTTATTTATAAATAATTATTCAAAACTCTCACAAGATAGAGCACTTTAAGTTAAGTTGACAACAATCCGTCATTCTGCGTCATGCATAACTCTGAGCCCCACCTATTGAGTTCTCTCTCGACTGCTTTCTGGATAGCCGCCGTGTTTGCTATTTAGATGTTAATTTACTTCCTATTTGTAGACAATGCATGGTGGTGCATTGGTACGCACCTCGGCTACTGAGTCAAACATGACTTTCGTATCGGGGTTCAAATCGTGTGACCGGCAGGGATTGTCTCCTCCCATACTGACGATTGCAGGTTTGGCATGAAAATAATATTTATTTATGAATAATTATTTATATATATATATATATATATATATATATATATATATATACACTTTTCACCTAAGCTACAAACACCAAATGCACCCTAACTACAAACTAGATGAAAAAGCTCTAACATAAACTGAGACACTAAACCTATCGAACAAAAAAAAAAATCAAATTTACTACACAAAATTGAAAACCTCTTACTTAATAATCAAAACCAATAACACTATCTTTTACTTGGCCTCCCTGCTATTCTGTTGTGGGGCGTTTTGCTCCCCTCAATCGTAACTTCAGGCGCAATTCTTCCACATTTTTAGTTAACTTATTCTCTCTCAGTCTTTTCCGGAGTATTTCATCCTCCTTCTCCCACTCACTAGACTCATCAACCGACTTGGCAGTCGGGTTTAATTCAATCTCTCTTTCCACGGGGGTGGTTTATTGCCTCTTGCAGTCTCTCATAAACCAGAGATCAAAACCTAAGCCCGTCTTCTTCCCATTCAGATTCACTACCCTTCACTAAACTTGCCATTCCTGAGGCCATCCTGTCTTTTACCTCCTGCGGGGTGGTCTCTGGGCGTTTCCCTTGTTCCTTACCTCAGTGTCAGGTGGTATGCTAAGGTTCGGCGTCCCAATCCCTAACCTCCAATTTCCTGCTACTGTGCACCACCGATCCTCATGTCTGAACTGACCACACTTAGTGCAGTTCGGCCTAAACGAGCGGGGTGAGCGCCCATAATTTGTGGGGCACTCTTCCGCTCGATGCCCCTCATATTTGCAGGTCCAGCAAATGAACCCGTATCTGCCCGGAGTGGGCCTATAGAATCCATGTCGAAGGTTCATTCCAGGATTGGACTCTGCCTCCCAATCCTCTACACCCCCTGTTCCCGTTCGGGGCCCCGGACCCGCTCTGCTCCCCACCATTCTCTCTCTACCTCTAACATTCTTTCCATTCTCGCTCCCCTCCACGCGTTCTCCTAGCCTTATGCTATCTCTTGCCAACCCATGGGTTCTCAGTAAGGTGAGCGGTTGACCTCGTAGGGCTTCTCTCCGGGCCTTCTTGTCACCCAACCCGTCCACAAAGGCATCCACCAGGATGGCCTGGATGGGACCCGTATTTCGGATCGCCCCATCTGGGAAGGCTAGAGCTGCTAACCGCTGGATACGCTCTACCAACCTGTCGAGTCCCTCTCCTTCGGTTAGCTTCAGCCAGGTTAGCTTGTGTACGGCCTCAATCGCTGTCCATTTGCTGGCGTATTGCTTTACCAGCCACTCGCAGAGCTCTGTCCAAGCTATATCCAGGTTCTCCCTGTAAATTTCCCCAATGAATTTTGAGACTGGACCTGCCGCTCCATCAATGGCCAGCAGTACCAAGCCATAATCTGTCAAACTATAGACCACCCTCTTCTTTTGGATTACCGCCAGCCAATCTTGTAGTCCGGCAGCATCTCCTTTATATGAGGGTATTCGTATTCCCCCTATGGGCTTTTCCATTTTCCTTGCTACCCCAAAGGTGCTATTTTCTGCCCCCTCCTCGGTTAAACTCCCAACAATATCTTCATCGGATCCCATTTTATTTTATTTTTTGACTTTCTATCTATCACCTTATTAACAAAACTAATCGTCAACTTCGTGCAAAGTTGAAACAACAAACAACCTATCCACTGACAGAGTGCAGGGAACCAAAAAGTGACTTACCCCTTCTTCTGCGGTCCGCTCCTTCTGTCGTCTTCTGCTGTCGGGTCGTCGTTCTAACGAGCTTGCATAGCCCTTATAGTTGATTGTCTAAAATCCGCGGTCTGGCTATGCTCTAAAAGTTCTTTTATTTCTATCTCTTCTCTCTTTTTTTTTTTGTTTAATCAGGTTCGGTTAACCCTCGATCTAACTTTTTTTCTTTTTAAACCAATGTAACACAAAAAAAAACAATGTTCACCAATTTGGCCGTTCCTGAGTTCAGTTGGTCATCCGGTACTGTTCGGGAAAAGTTGCCGCTCTGATGAAGACCGCAGATGTCGAAAAGCATGGTCCAGCGATTACCACACTCCCACGTTGTGATTGATTGATCAGTGGGTAATTATCCGGATTGGATCAGCAACTTAGTACCGCTGTAAAACAAAGGGGCATTTCAGGCAGAACAAGATAGAAAGAAAATAAAGTCTCGTATGTTGTTTTTTTTAGAAGAATAATTATTTGGTAAAGAGACTAGTAAACAAAAGAAAACTTGTATAATTTCAAGTCAAGAACTTTGTGTGTGTTTTGGACCAACGCTCTAATTGTTAATCGGTGATTTTTTATTAGTTTGGCGTGGATTCGGTGGGCGAGCAAAAACGAGTCTCTTCTAATTATGTGTCTCAGACCGGCAAAGCCCCAACACCAGGTCTGGGGGAGGGGAGGTCCGTCTCCCACCGACATGGACACCAGTGGCGAGCAAAAGCGAGTCTCTAAAGCCTGTTATGTGTCGTCTTATATTGAGATCAGTTGTGCGTGACCACACCCTTCTCCTACCAGAATTCAGTCAACGAATAAAAGAAAAGAAATGTTCTTCCTTCTTCGCTCTCCTTTTTCCTGCCTTAGTTGGAATTCTCAATCGCCCCCCCCCCTCTCATCCGTCCCTCACTGCTCACCGGCGAGAGGAGAGGAGAGGGGCCCACCTCACTCACCCGCTCACAGATAAACGAGAAAATGTAATTCCACCAATGGCCGTAAGTTTTTTTTAACTTACGTCCACCGAAACTAACTTGTTGGCGAGTAACTTGGGTGGCCTTATCGGGCCAAATCAAACCTGTCCTGTGTCTTCACCCTGACCTTGGAGTGAAAACATGACATTTCTTCCATCCAAGTCAGACATTGCGGCGTTCGGCCAACATCTGTTCTATGCAATGGTTGCTACCTTAATACAACAGTGACAATCTAAACTGTCGTCATAGACCGGGCGGCGATCTTATCTACTTTTATCGTTTTTTGATTTAATCAAAAACCCTTATGTCTTTCTCTGTTAATTCACATTAGCGCGATACTCTGATCGCCGACCTTCGTAGGCCCACTTCTAATTCATACTAGTGTGTATTTTGGCTTTCTATCTTCTGTAGGTCCACTGAACATTGTCACACATGCACACTAAAGATCCTTGATGCCCGACACATTAAAAAACTGCAATCCAACATTAACAAAATATCATTTAATACTGACACTAACGCCCTATCCATCTTCCATAATTAAAATTTAAAAAATTTTAAAATACTATGAAAAAGATAACAGCACGAAGAGGAAAAATAAGATACAACTCCTGATGACGATCGCGAGATCGAAAGCGCTTGAGTGATGGCCGAAGAAACAACTCTCGGAGCCATGATATTCAACTACCAATCGAAGTCAGAAAACTCGCTCGCCGCGTCGAGAAGATAACAAAGAAGATAATAACAAGAGAAAACTATGTAGTATTCAATGAAGCATGCATATATATATATATATATATATATAGATATATGTATATATATATAAATATTGTAATAAGTAATACCTCCTCGTATGCTGGCAGTGTATGCCAGCTGGTACGCCCTAGTTACTGGCCTCGATCGGCAGTTATGGATTCACAGTCATGGGAGACGTCACCTCTCTAAGGTACCTGAAAACTGGAAATGACGTGAAAGCTGTACACTCGATGGGTCACTGGCAAGGGCAGGATTCGCAACATTAAGGTGACCGGTCGCTGCAAGGTCTGGAGAGGGCATGTGCTTCACCAGGTTTTTCATCATGCCTACAAAAAAGTTATGACAGATGAAACTACGAATTCCATACCAGATCGTCGCATCCCAGGTCAACAACGACCGTGCTACCCGTTCTCTATCCTGGCCAGGAGTGACTAGTATGTTACGGGAGAAAAGAATCATCTGAATGGACAGAGTTATCAGTAGAAGTGGTACGAATTACTAATGATCGTGTGAGGTGGCGGGAAATCGTACGAATATCTGCCCCCCCCCCCTCCCAATGATGTTCCTTGACGTAATGGAATATGAAATCCAAATCAATCGAATAAGTAGTAATACGACACATCTAAACAAGATTAGGTTTAAATCTCTCCAAATTCAGACTAGAATTGTCCTGATGGACCCGTGGCGCAATGGATAAGGGTGTTGATTAACAATCAGTTCTGACTGATGGAACAATAACAGTTTACCTGTGGATTAAATAACGGGTTTAGTTTGAAATTCCGTACAGATTCCTGAGTTTGACGAAAGATTCCTGAGTTTGACAAAAGATTCCTGAGTTTGACGAAAGATTCCTGAGTTTGACGAAAGATTCCTGAGTTTGACGAAAGATTCCTGAGTTTGACGAAAGATTCCCAAGTTCGAAGGAGGTTACAATGGCCGAAATGTGAAAATAACAATCAAGATGATAATAGTAGTCCGAATGATCCAAATAATACAAAATTATCGATCCAATAAATTCCCAAACATAATGATACATACAGTAATCAATCATTCGAATCATAAAACTTTTGCGTATGCTGTAAAATGGTTGGAATTTTTATTTAGATTTACGTTTCTTGAAAGCTAATACAACTATCCCATCTCAGATGAACTTTTAATAATTAAAATAAATCACAAAATCAAGCATGAGTTTTAGATGCTGGATGTGCTGTCTAACATAGTATAGATCCTCTGGCATTTATCTCCCTTAGCCAGCCTTTTTTTCTTAGGGGATTCCATCAGACTCGTCACCAGCCAGATCCTTCCGGTGTCTGTCCCCTGATCTGTGTAGCTGCCTACTTTACGACCTTTATGGTGCAGTTTTCAATCTCTTTAAATATTCGGACGTTTTGAGCATCGCCAGTAAGAATTATTGCCTTCTTTCTTCTCTCTAAGAATAGAATTAAATAATGCTAATATTATTTTTAGTATTATTTCTTCATTTAGCGTATCTTATTTACTTTTTCCCATGTGCAAGCATTCACTTCTCATCGCTCGTAAATAGACTCTTACCCCATATTTTATTTGTATTTTTTATTCTGCATTTTATTAAGTTTACAGCTTTAGATTATATAAATAGTGCTAATATTATTTTATTATTTCCTAGCAAACTTTGTTTATGCTTTCACCGCGTGCGAGCCTCCATTTAACCTCTATTAACTCGGCTATCATCTAGAATAATTACTATTTTTTCCTTTCTATCATTATTCTTATGCTCAAAATATTTTCTATTCAGTAATTTTATTAGCTTACGACTCTATAGGTTTTATTAAACTCCTCGTCTCTGCTATGTTTTCGTTTTGTATTTACGTGGTTCTGAAACAATGTTTTTGTTCTTTTTTCAGCTTGACCTTTTTCGCCGTTCAATAAACCTGTGTCTAAAATATACCATGCCCCAGAGTCTTGATTGTCAATAGGAGTTTATCTGACCGTCGGTATTTGCACAAGTTTCCACCAAACATATGCATCCCTGGGACCGTACAAGGGGTTATATCAGGTCATCCCGTAAGTTCTGTCCGGATGTTAGTTTTATCAAATCTGAAAGTGGGAGTGTCTAATGAAACTAACTAAAAAATAGAAAATAAACTATTATTTAGACACATATACTTTATTCGATTTTATTTGGAAAACTTAATTAAAATTTCACTGTTGAAAATTCTTAAAACTTGATATTATTCAATGAGCATTTGAGGCGCATAATTTATTTAAAAAAGGTAAATCTGCAGTTGAAGCGATTCGAAATATTCATTCAGCTCATAGAAAAGAATGTCTGAATGCAAGAACATAAAAGATAATTTACAAAATACAGAAATGGAAATTTCGTCAGTGTGGCTAGATGTGGCAAGTGAACTTCATGCTGATATTCAAAAGCCGTATGTCAGATCACTTCCAACTGCGATCAGCAATGTTAGCCATCTTACCTCTGCACCAACATATCCACCACTAGCAGTAAGAGAAATTATAGTGCTTATATATTTTCTTTGTTTACATATTTTCTATGTTACATGTAACCTATAGAACTCTATTGTTTATAGAAGAGTATTGCTTTATGGTAAATGGAAACTGTTATTTTCCCTACCAGAGAATGTAACTCATAAGTAGAGATCAGACAAAGTCTTTGGGATAAATTTGACACTTTTTAAAAAGGAGAGGAAAAAACTCATATCTTCGTGATGTATTTTCAAAATTCAAAGTGCACCTCTTAGACGAAGCAGCTGTGCGTAGATGACTATATTTGTCGATATAAGATGTTTCCAGAATAGCAGTGAAGAGGAAAGGATTTCAGAGAGATATATGAACTTTACTTACTTTAATGACAATTCTGAATTTGTAAGAAAAATTAATATATTTATCAGTTATGCATTAAAATCATTTTATATTTCTATGGTATAATGGATTCATCCATTATGTAAGAAATTAAAGTAATTCATATCAAGAAATGTTTTTGTATTCTACAAGTTTTTAATATAAATCTTATGAGAGTAAAAATGTGCAAAATATTGGCCGTCAATCTTAATAGATGCACACAAGATAACATAATCAATCTTAATAGATGCACACGGGATAACAAAATCGATCTTAATAGATGCACACGGGATAACAAAATCAATCTTAATAGATGCACACGGGATAACAAAATCGATCTTAATAGATGCACACGGGATAACAAAATCGATCTTAATAGATGCACACGGGATAACAAAATCGATCTTAATAGATGCACACGGGATAACAAAATCAATCTTAATAGATGCACACGGGATAACAAAATCGATCTTAATAGATGCACACGGGATAACAAAATCAATCTTAATAGATGCACATGGGATAACAAAATCAATCTTAATAGATGCACACGGGATAACAAAATACATTCTTAATAGATGCACACGGGATAGCATAATCAATCTTAATAGATGCACACGGGATAACAATCAATCTTAATAGATGCACACGGGATAACATGATCGATCTTAATAGATGCACACGGGATAGCATGATCAATCTTAATAGATGCACACGGGATAGCATGATCAATCTTAATAAATGCACACGGGATAGCATGATCAATCTTAATAGATGCACACGGGATAGCATGATCAATCTTAATAGATGCACACGGGATAACATAATCAATCTTAATAGATGCACACGGAATAACATAATCAATCTTAATAGATGCATATGGTATAACAAAATCGATCTTAATAGATGTACACGGGATAACATAATCAACCTTAATAGATGCACACGGGATAACAAAATCGATCTTAATAGATGCACACAGGATAACAAAATCAATCTTAATAGATGTACACGGGATAACATGATCGATCTTAATAGATGCGCACGGGATAACATGATCGATCTTAATAGATGCGCACGGGATAACATGATCGATCTTAATAGATGCGCACGGGATAACATGATCGATCTTAATAGATGTGCACGGGATAACATGATCGATCTTAATAGATGTGCACGGGATAAGATGATCGATCCTTATTGATGCACACGGGATAACATGATCGATCTTAATAGATGCGCACGGGATAACATGATCGATCTTAATAGATGTGCATGGGATAACATGATCGATCTTAATAGATGTGCACGGGATAAGATGATCGATCTTAATAGATGCGCACGGGATAACATGATCAATCTTAATTCCTATGGTTTAGATTAGAATTAATCTTCACCAAATTCTTTTTTAGTTAAATTAGCCAAATTTCTGTTGTACTTTTTTCTCCCTGAATTGTACAGTAGCACTTGATTTCTTTAAGGGGAACATGGCTCCAAGTCATCTTGACCACATTTGACAAATTTTCACCACATAAACAAATATAGCAAGTGCATGTTGTGTAGTGTTTGTCTGGTGTTGTTAGGAGTAGGAGTTGTAGCACGGTGCTCCTCTCCAGTGGTGAGCAATGTGTAACAGTCTGCATTATATGACAGCGTCTCTGCATGCGTGTTAACAGTGAGTATATAATATAACAGCACATTCGTTTTGGATATTAATATTTTTTGTAGTTTTCTTTCAATTCCTCTTAGAGCATTACACAGTAGAAGTTTTCTCCAAACCCATCCCCTGTAGAGGAGGGAAGAAGTCCTTCCAAACATGTCTGCTTCGTCTTGTATTATGGTATTACTGGATGAATATTTAATATAATCAGATCCTTCCTCACCAAAAGAAAGATCCAGGTTGTCCACAATGGCCGTTTATCCAAACATCACATAAATGCTGGTGTACCCCAGGGATCGATTCTTTGGACCTTTATTGTTCCTGATTTTCATAAACAACATCCCTGATGACATTGCGTCTGAGATGGGTATATTTGCTGACGACACCATGCTCTACCCTCGTCATGTGAGTAAAATGGACGTGTACAACTGTACAATCCGAGGCAATGGCTGAATTCTTAGAAAATGACCTCCAGTCTGTGGTGAAATGGTGTCATAAATGGATGGTAACATTTAATGCTGCTAAGACAAAGCTCCTTTCCTTCCACAACTACAAGAAACCTCTTCAACCACCGATTGCCATGGCAAATAACACTGAGAGTCCAACGTTCAAACTCCTCGGCCTAACATTCACAGGTAGCATGAATTGAAACAAATACATAGAAGACATTACTTTCTTTGCAGCAGCTTTGGCAGACTCCCTCTACCGTGCTAGAAAACTTCTCACACCTGACAGTATCCTATATCCCTTAAAAAGCTACCATCCGTCCATGCATGGAGTATTGTTGTCACATCTAGGCTGGTGCACCATTGTAGAACCATGCTGCTCCTCTCGATGACCGTCAACCCCAACGTTGTTTGTCCGTGGCCTTCCTTTAATAGCATAACAACCATGACGATTATTTAATGGTGGGAATCATTTTTTCTGAAATGTTTTACTTTTCTAAAGAATTGCTTAATTGACTAGTTGTATTATTCAACCAATAAATAGTTAGTTTTACTAGTGACTAGCTCTACCGAGTCGGTGTTGCCCGAAGTAATTTCGTTTTTAACTTTTACTCGTTTGCACATTTTAGACAAGTTTCATATTCTTCGATTTAAAATGACTTATCTCCTTGCTGAAGGTGATTATTTATAAATGTTTCATATAAGCAGTCGTCTGGGTCGGAATAAGTAGTTTTTAAATAGTCAGAAGCGAAGTTGAGATAACCGAGTCAGACCAAGGAAAACATGGTAGGAAATGATAAGGATGAATTTGAGAGAAAGAGGATGTCAGTTTGGGAGATAATGTTTGAAAGCCAACATGTAAAACCGAACGTAATGATGAGTAGTCATTTGGATCGGACTACGTAATTAAAAAAAATTAAAAAATCGCAGCAAAGTATATTATTATATTGCTAATAACAGGGTACAACAATAACAAATGAAAATTGGCTAGTCAGGAGTAAAGTTTGATTTGTCAGCTTAGATGTTATTTGGATTTAATTTTGAAACTCCGATAAGATATCTTTCTATGTTAGATGCTGAACATATTTAATAGTAAGTCAATGATGGCTAGTATAATGTAAGTATTTCCACAAAAAAATTCTGTTTTGTGATTCGATGTGTGAAACTGAATACATTGCATGTTCTTTTCGATTAATTGTTCTTGTGTTTTTAGTTAGGGTTAGTGAATAAACTGAATCCAGAACGTGTTGTGTATTGCTGTATTAGTTGTTCCTATGTGGTTTATGCACACATTTTTGTTGTGTGAGTGTTAATGAAAGTGAATAAATTGAATCTATTACATGTTCTGCATTAATTGTTCTCGTTGGAAAAAACTATTTTGTTGAATATTTTAAAAGATACTAGACCACCTGTGACCCATTGGGCCAGTATTTGTTATATCTATCATACTAAATGTGAGTCAATCAACATGTTTGCCCTAAGGCCGTTTCATAGTACACTTTAACACAAAGCACATGTTGAAATATACTTTAGTTCTGGGATTGAGCTATGTTAAAAAATTTTTTTTTATTAGCTGTAATTTATAATCAACTGAACAAATCACACACACTTCTATAAGGAATTTGTGTATTTCTTTTGCCCCCCTCCTCACTATATTGATTCAACCACTAACATTTCTTATTGTCTGTGAGCATTTAGAGAAAGAGTTACTCTCCTTTCTCAGTATCACCATATAATTTATATACAAGTATAGATACACCACAAAGACTTATGTAAATTAGATGGCAAAATAATAAGTCTTTACTTCTATCTATAAGAATAATAATACTTTTATATTAGAATAACATAGAAGTAAACAAACTTATTTTTAATTATGTAAGACGAATGTCTTAAAGAGAAATGTTTGTGAATTTTCAAATGCAACCTAAGTAGAATAAATGGTGGTAGTGACCCAACGGATGATGGCTACGTCTATTATTAAATACTAGCGGTATTCACTCAGTGTTGGCCGTGTAGAAATATATTGCTGGTCGGAAATAATTTCAAATATAGTCATGTTCACAATTTTTGTCTCAAATTAAAAGTTAAAAATAACATTTGGTCAAGTAATAAAAGACTAAAAAAAAAAAAAAAATTAGCGTGATCGCTGTTTTCTAAAAAACAAAAATAAACACTTGTTGATGCTGTGTTTCCTACAGTGTAAAATAGCAAATGGATTTAACGAATCGTAACATTTATTTTTAATTATTTTAAATCTTAAAAAATACAGATAAAAATATTTAAATGTTTAAACCTAAAAAAAGGTTTAAACATTTAAATAATTATTTTTAAATAATACATTTAGAGATATTCTTGGTTTCATTTTAGTTTTATGAAAAGAAAATCTATTAAAAAAAAAAATGAATTTCGCTTCTTTACGTTCTAATATATATTTCAGTTATTTTATGGCACTAACCGATAATTGCACCTAGTGACCCCAGATGGAATCAAATGAAAATTTCAATGGTGTCTTCAAATTCCTTGAAAAATTTAACCTTTATTGAAACTTATTTGAATGCTCTAACTTTTAACATATCGATTTCTATAACACACAAACATCAACTTATATATATATATAGGGTGGGCCAAAATAAGGGTCCTATCTTTAAATTTGAATAACTTGAATTTGAATAACTTCCACAAAATAAAAGTTAAACTCACCAAACTTTATGTGTGTGTAGACTGACCCTTCCGAGATTTTTTGAAATAAACAAAACAAATTTTAGCCGAAAAACACTTCTTAAAACTTACAAAAACTAAAGTATTGTTTTTTACACTGTTTGAGTTTTTTAAGCAAAAATAATGTTTTCTAAATGAGGGTACGTTCCTTAGGGCTAATACGGCTCATGCTTGCTTCGGAAGGGGTCCTTTACTTATTCTAAAAAAAAAAATAAAAAAGTTATGAATTTTTAAAAATAGGACCCTTATTTTTGCCCACCCTGTATATATATATATATATATATATATATATGACCTCAGAAAGGACGAATGGTAATATTTTTTTTAAAGAACGATGTGACATCATCCATTTTGACATTGGTTGACAAAACAGCAGCAGCTTTAAAAAAAAAAAAATCCTTTATGGCATCACACAGAAAGACGAGAATGCATTTCTTTATTCTGGAAAACCCGTTATCTCCAAGAAGTTTTCCCTACGCAGTTCTTTCGTCGACTGGCAAAAAATTTCTTTTGTGATTGAATGGTTAATGAAAATCCAATCAGAATCAAGCAGTTCCAGAAATTGGTATTGAAATTTCATTTTCAATTCAATTATTTCCGCAACCGTGGGCAGAATAGCAACTTGTGTTCAAATAATCTGCACCCAATAAATCATTTACAATTGGTTTTGCATTCAATCCAAAAAGGTTGATATGCCTAAAATCGGACATCATCAAATGATTTCTTTGTTTCATAAATAGGAAAGCCATTTTGATCTTTTGTTAATAGTTAGAAAAAAAATATGCATAACTTCAAAATTTAAAAGGAATTTGTCAAATACAAAGTCATTTAAACTAGCTTTAAAATTCTTAGCAAATTCGTTTAGTTGAAAGATTTAAAGTTTTAGAAGCTCTTTACATCCAATAAAATACAGCATAATCACGTTGTCACACCGGTTTTCATTAGATCACCAAAGTTAAGCGACGTTGAACCGGGTCAGTACCAGATGGGTGACCATTTGAGAATACCAGGCGCGGCAATTCGTATACATAACCAGCCATTAGAAAAAAAATCACAGCACCGCCTCTGGAAGTCGGAATTTGTCAATTTTTCACCTACGCCGACTGGAATAGTATAACTAAAGTAACATCCAATCACTTAATATACATTAAAATAATTAGTTATAATTTTATAATAACTTGAGGTTGAATTAATAATTTAATGACCAAATTCTATCGAAATAATTCAATTTAACTTTTAAAATCCTATTTAAATAAAAGTAATAATTTGGGTAATAAGTTATTTTGTTTAACGACATATCAAATTTTATGCTCATTTAATGATAGGAACCAATTTGCTAAAACAATTTTTTTTTTAAAACGAATTGTTAGAAAAGTTGTCGCACTATTTAAACCATAAATTGGCAGAACGAGTGGGTTCATACCTTTCCCAAGTTTCAGCAGTATACTAGATTTAGCCGCGATAACCAGTTATTTATTCTACTTTAATTTCATCTAAAATTCATTAATTGTGACATATCTTTTAAGACATTCGTCTTGCATAACTAAAAATAAAAGGGGGAAGGGAGTCATACCTTTCCTCAATTTTATTAGTTATGTGCAATATATTTGATACCCAGGCAACACTGCGTAAATCTGATAGTAAGTATTTACCATTTTCTTTTTTAATTTTAAGTATTTTGTTAAATATTTAAGGACACCCGATCACTCGTAATCTGTTGGGTGAGTATTTGGTATAATGATCAACATATTCGGTTGAACATCCATTTTACATGCTGGCATGTGTTGGGTGGCTTTAAGGAATTGACTTTAAAACTTATCTCTGGCCAGGTCTTTATTTATCACTTCCTCCCATGTTTTTCTTTGGTCTTCCCCTGTGAACTGGACCTATCTGAACTGTTCGACATACCAACCCATATCATTTCTCTCCATGCAATGCATGTCCTCAACCCTCACAGACCAGGTTTGACTTCCATACATCACACTGCATACACATGATTGATAGACTCTTCCCTTGGTCAACAGTAGTTACGCTCTGCTGGTTAACAATGACAGAAGTTGCTATATAATTTTTTAACTTGGACATTTTTTACCTAGATAATTGCAGGGTGACAATGAAAGCAAGCTTCCTGGCTGTTGGGGCTCCGACTGATTGTTTTGTCTTCGTTTGGAGGTGAAGAAATCCTTCTAGATTGGGTCAATTTTTTTATTTTGGTCTCATCCAGACTGAAACTTGGACAAATCAGGCACAGATTGAAGTTTATTTGTACCAAATATTGTTGGATTGTAAAAAGGATTGTGAATGTTTTTAATGATATCATGGGTGGCATTTTGTTTTTCTCACCCTGTATAAAAAGCGATTAAAAATAAAATAAAAATTTGAATGGTGAAAATATAGGGGAGAAATAAAAAGAGGGGACTGTGAGATTGGAGTTAATTTGATCAAACCTCCATCTCCAAAATTAGATTTATTTATTATGCACTTATTGTAGGGGAGATAAAAAAAAAGTCTGTATTTTTAAAATTTCTTTATTAATTAGACAGTAGGCAAAAACTGCTGTCTTTATTTTTATATCTGTTGCAGTTATTTCTTTTTTTAATATTTGTTATTGTTGCTTCGTTTCAAGAAGAATGGTTGAACCCACGCTGAGTCAGGATGGGGGCAAAGAAGTTCCAAGCTACTGCTGTCCTCCAAACTTGTAAACAGATCGTTCTACAGATTTCCAGATTCACAGAAAGAGAGGGAAGAAGAGATGTGGGGGGGGGGGGGGGGTAAAGCGAATGAAAAAGATAAGGGAAAAGAAAAAATAAAGAGGGGTGGGTGGGAAGGAAACGGAGGGAAAGAAAAAGAAAGCAAGAAAAAAAAAATTTTCTTTTTAAAAAAGAGAGAAAAAAAAAAAAAAGAAAAGAAAAAAAAAAAAGAAATTGTGCGGAGAAGACAATTGAAAAAGTTGGAAAGTGGAATCCGAAATGAATTGAATGTTGGTATATTTCAAGTTTTTCCAGATTCTTATTTCATGAGAGACAGAGTTTTGGAACCGCTTCTATTTAATCTTGAATCACTTTCAACACCTTCCCTATAGCGATGGTTTTTCCTGAAAAAAATCAGAGAGAAAATAATTACACGGTGGAAATGAAAGAATATCAAAAATACCCCAAACACCCTTTGTGTGGATCTATATCTCTCTAATATATATATATATACACACACACACACACACACACAGGCATGAGAGAATATATAGACATCTCGTAAAAATAATTCATACATGTTTAACATTCTGGCACAGAAAGGATAACTAATTAGCATGTCTATCTATATCTATTAATTTACGTACATAAAAGAAATCCATGGACACATGTTTCTGTCAATCAGCCGTCAGCAGCATGGCTACCCTGGGCAAGGATCGACCCCTCAATGTAAATATCTATAATCTGATGCTTTACCATCTGGCTATGACACCTTACCCGAAATATACGATTAAGGACAACTGAATGCAATATTCTGCATATTCTTGACATAAGTGGAAAAATACTAAAGAACAAAATAGTTCTATTGCCAATAACAAAACCATGTAACTTGCTAGCCGATAAAAAAATCGTACATATTTTGGATGTCCTCTTTCTTGTATCCCTATCATTTTTAGTAGATATATTTGAATTTGTGAATTCCATCAATTTGGAATTGCAGGGAAAAGAATTCACAATAATCCATTGTCATGAGAAATTGACTGCTTTCACATTGAAGCTAGAATTATGGCATTCCAAATTAGAGAATGAGGACTTTGCCCCATTTCCACAATTAAATACATATATTGATGAAAATGAGGTTAATGTCGAAGATATCGTTGAGTTGACAAAAAGTCATGTATCAATGCTTCGTGAAGAAATCTCATTATTTTCCAGATTTAAAAGATTTTGAAGAATACCATTTTGTACTCTCCATCAATGATTTGCCATCAGAGGAAAACTTAATTCAGGAACAGTTTATTGATTTGATTAATGACGGAGGTGCAAAACATATTTCCCGTAAAGTTTCCGGCAGCGATTTTTTCGATTAATGGCAGTCCTATCTCAATGTTGCAAAGCGGGCCCTAAAGTTGCTAATCCCATTTGCAACCACCCACGAGTGTGAAACATCATTTTCTACATTACTTTCAATCAAAACAAAATCCAGAAATCGATTGGAAGCAGCAAATGACATGAGAGTTGCACTCGCCAAATCTAGAAAAACTAGTCAAGGCGAATCAAATCGAATGTACTTTTGATGTGTATGGTTGCCATTTTAAAAATAAATATTTATTTGCCAAAATTTGTTTGTTTAGTCATGTTAACTGTGATTAATACTAAAGGGTCCGCGAGCCATCTTGAATATTATAAAGGGACCGCCAAACGAAGATTTCAAAATAGTTTGAGAACCACTGCTATAGAAATTTACATCGAGCCAGGCTGATGACAGCTGATAGCCAGAAACATGTGTCCATGGATTTCTTTTATGTATGTAAATTAATTAATAAATATATATATAAAATAAAAATGAGACGCCTAATTAAGAGCGACTGAATGCAATACACTGCATATTCTTAACTGCTTAAGTGGAAAAAATACTAAAAACACTGTTCTATCATCAGTAAAAACAATAACAAAACTATGTAGATATAAATATATGTAGGTATTAATAATTTAGTATATGTGTATATATATATATATATATATATATGTGAGAGATAGAGATATTTGGATTATTTAATTTGAGAGGGAAAACTCTGACAATTATTTACATAAGATGAAAGAATTTTGCTGCTTAAATTGATGTACCTTCGTCTCGAAGAGTGAAACGCCCCATTTGAGGGAAATCCTTGAAAGACTCCAAGCAGATCATCCCACCATTCACTTGTATCCGTGCAAAGCCGACCTGATCCTGTTTAATAAATCGAGGTTTCACTTGAGTCTTCTCCCCAGTCTTCTTATCAATTAAGCACAGTAAATGCTGCAAAGAGAAAAGAAAACCATAAATACAAAAAAAAAAAAAAAAAAAAAATCGCAAGAAATGATTGAACCCTACCATACAGATGCAGGTTTAATTAAAATGGATGCCACTTTCGCATTTTGAAGATCCTAGAACAGACTGATTCCAGATCTAAAAATGGAAGACTTATATCCAAGCTGTTTACTTCTCTACAACCCCTTTCTCAAAGAAAGGAAGTTGCTAGTCTTTCTCTACTCTATCGTTATTTCCATGGGAGGTGCTCGACTGAGCTCCAATCTCTGGTTCCTCCTTGACATTCACAGCAGATACGTCTTATTACGACAACTGCAAAGAACTTTGCTTTCTTCATTTGTATACTTAACACCAAATAGAATTCCTTTCCAAGAAACAGAATTTTGGAACCGTTTCTATGTAATGTGGAACATGTTAGCACGAAACTGCTTCTCTGCAGGCTACAACAGGGTCATCTTGAAATATAATGTCAACAAATACTTTCCATAAACCGACCTCATAAGTAATCAAATTTTGTTGATTCCATTCATCATTCAACTGACAATCCATCAGTCTCATTAACCCGTATCCTTGTGCTGCTTTTAGCCTTATTTGATGACTTAGTGGGAAGGAAAAAAAAATTCTTATTTGCTGACTTAGTGGGAAGGAAAAAAAAAAAATTCTTATTATTTGCTGACTTAGTGGGAAGGAAAAAAAAAATTCTTATTATTTGCTGACTTAGTGGGAAGGAAAAAAAAAATCTTATTTGCTGACTTAGTGGGAAGGAAAAAAAAATCTTATTTGCTGACTTAGTGGGAAGGAAAAAAAAATCTTATTTGCTGACTTAGTGGGAAGGAAAAAAAAATCTTATTTGCTGACTTAGTGGGAAGGAAAAAAAAAAATTCTTATAATTCATTGAACCCATGCATGTGCATTTCAAAATTATATCAGTTCCCCGCTAGTGTGTACATATATATATATATATATATATTAACGGAGATTTGGTATATGACTGTCTGGAACCGAACTATACTTTTACTATCTTTCAAGGTTCAATTCTTTGTGGGGGTGTCTGTGTGTGGGGGTAGTGCAGTATCTATTGTCATGATATCATTCTCACAGGTATGGACCACAATTTATCGTACTTTAAAAATAATAAGTCTCTTTCCTTCTTAAAGCGAAGAGATTTATTTTGCCATCTAATTTTCATTGGCGTTGTTAGCAGTGCCTGAACCAAAACGGACGTCATTTTGAGAACCTAAGATGACAATACAATGATGTGCCGTTTGTAATTCTAATCCCTTTTGAAAATTAAATCTAACAAACACCTACCGTACACCTATAAAAAACGTGTATACACCCTGTAGATTTTTTTTATATACTAACAAGTAGTAATACTACTTAACACTTCTGGCTGACAGAATGAGAACAATCTATCCTTGTGAATTAAATAAAAGGTTAGGTTCAGAATTTCGTACAGGCTCCGGAGTTCAAAAGATTCTCAAGTTCAAAAAAAGAAAAGAAAAAAGGCACTCAAAGAGGCTACATCGTCCAAAACGTGAAAATAACACGGTAATAAAAAAAAAATTTGATGTATAATTATAGAAGTTATGTTGATGCGTGAAAAACACAAAGTTGTCCCCTAACTTTATGAATATAGATAAAAACATTCAGATACTTAAGAGTAAGTAATCTAATCAATTTTCATAAAACGAGCAGGTTCTGTCTGTTCGTTCTGGAGAATTTTTGTAAACATTATTTACTTAATTTTTCAAGTCAGCGTTGATAATCTTTATATACCTTAAATAGGCCGGGAAACTTAATTACCTTATTTAGATTAAATAACATATAAATAAAGTAGAAAGAAATTTCAAGACGAGACTGCGATTTGAATAGACTCAGCGTTAAGAATATTACTTAAACTAATAATCTTTCAACTTCTTTATATACTGTTACAAAAACTCGCTCAGACAACAGGTGTGTTTTGCAATTTACATAATTCATTTGTGTTAAACTTTTAATAAATTCATATTTACAAATATACACTTATAACTGCTATTCTCAAATTTACATATGTATCTACAATATTTTTCTCAACAGTAATAGTAATAACAATTATTCATACAATTAATTAAAGACATTTTATTCAGAAACGAGTGTTTTTAAACCATACTTGGAATGTAAAGTAATTAAAAATGACGAGTTATTAAACCGGAAATGACGTCATTGTGATTGGCACGCCGTTGTTTATTTTTTCCCCCCCGGTTTATTGTTAATGAGAATTTATTTTTTGTATTGCAATTTTAAATTAAAGCACTCCCTGAAAATTTTAATTATTATGTTTTCACTTTTTAACAGATTCAATTTTCTTTTGACACGTGCTTACATTTGGGTCACGTGACTCTTGTAATATGTAAACATGTCGCCGTTGGTGTTTCATGTGTACGCTGAAACTTGCTACAACTTACTGTTTTTTACTATACAGGGTTAAAATAAAATTAAAATAAGTTTGAGATATTTAACTCGAATTAATTTACGTGACTGAAATAGGAATTAAGCGAATTAGATGTACATTTACTATCAGAATGCGTGTGATGACTTAAAACATTCATTAAAAAAACAACAAATTAACAGTTTGTTTTCTCACGAGAAAGGTTTTTTTTTTAATTTTTTAATTTTTTAATTTTTTTTTAAACCTGAAAAGTATTTTTGTTTTCGTAAACAGCTAAAAAATATATTTTTAAAAAATATATATTTCTGCCTTTAACTATGTATTGGCGTTTGAAATTATTTGAAAAGATTTGATTTTTCACTTTCTTTTATAAATGTAATGTTCCTCGGTCTCGAAGGATCTCCGTTCGCTGCCCGTGTCTGGGATCAGAATAGATGAAGGGTGTAGTATAAACACAAAACGAATACTACACTTTGCTCCTAACAAAAAAGCCAATTATGGTAGGAAGTTTTGATTGTTTATAAAGATGGAGACTATATTTTTCGGTCTTTATTTTACTTATTTCTTCGTTAAAAAAATAATTTTATTCATTCAATTTGATGAAATGTATTTGATGTTTTTTCTTGAATTTAGAGATTTAAGATTTTTCACTTTCCTAATAATATTTAAAAATTACACGTTTTTCCCCTTCAAATTCTGTTATTGTGAGATCTCGTGCCGTGATGAGATTAAGAAATCTAACCATAGTTGATAGTTGGGCATTTATAATGACATCTTACAGAACAAAAAAGGGGGCAAAAAACAAAGTGACAGCAAATAAATGTTACGTAAAGAAAGATAATTTACTCTTCTACTAACTTGGATAAGTTTATTTGTGTTTTAACTTTTTTTAAAGAGTGTTTTTGTTCAAAACAGACCTGGTGTCCACCTGTGTAGTTAGAATGAAGAAAAATGGCTGTTCATGCGTCCAGCACAGGGATCTTTGATAATTGGTGAAAAATCGAAAAATAAACAAAATAGTGTTAGAAACACATTCAATAAATGTCACCAATCGTGGGAAAATGTAATATTCTACCAGTATTTTGCTTATTTTTTGAGTGATTACGGAAACTCTGTAATTTCAGCCATTTTTTTCCGTTCTAACTGAACAGGTGGACACCAGGTTGTTTTGAACAAAAAAACTTTCGTAACATTTAGTTGTTGCATATTTGTTTTTTTGACCCGTTTTTTGTTCTGTTAGCTGTCGTGGGCAGCACTTTTTATATCGCTGGAGGCGCGACTCAAATAATTTACGTGACTGAAATAGGAATAAAAAAAACACTTTATTTTATTACAATGTTTTGGCCAAACTGTTACTTTATTACAATGTTTTTCTTTCGAAAACTATATTTTATTAAATAAATAAATTCATTAAGATGTTTTAATCTATTGTTGGTTTTCTGTCTTGAATGTAATTCTTAAAAATTGAAAATATATACATTCAGCTGTTTTTCGGGCGGGGTGGGTTGGTTCTACCTTTTAAAGCGATTATGTGTGGTTTTATGACTTTGCCGGTCAGACTTAGGGTTAGTGGTAAAAAATTTAGTTAATTGCACTAATAATGGGGATCATTTTACGTTAAATTTACATGCGCAACCTTACTCTAAATAAAAAAAATTTTTTTTTTTTCTATCTTTAAAAGTAACAAAATAAAGCTTGGCAGCCCCGTCGGCATTCCCCAGCCTCGGGTGATTAGCAATCAACTAACCCCTTCTCAAAAGGGTGAGAAGGCAAAATCTGGGACGGTGGACCGTCTAGAACTGCACAGGACAACACCTCAGACTGGCGGAATCAAACCCGATGCCCAAGACGGGACAGGTCTATCCACTTAAATCATTAATTCCTATTTTAATCACGTGAAATACAGAAAATTCAGCAAGTCAGTTGTGTCGGATTCAAATAGCTCAACTATTTCCGTAAATCACAAACATTCAGGCCGATATGGGTCCCCTATTTTTTTTCGCAATGAGAGTTTAAATGGTTCAAATTCACTTACAGTTTGAATGTATTATTTATCATATTATTAATTATTTAGCGGACAAGGGCAGTTGTCTGTATGTATGTCTGTCGAGTAAAAAAACTACAAAAACACCCACAAAGTTGGTATATTCTTGATTGGAAAGAAAATTGCATGATCATTCCTCAATGAATCTAATGATATCAAGAAAAGTTGTCTGCGTGTATGTATGTACACCTAGAAAGGAATGGTCTGGGCAGAAGAGAAAGAAGGGGGTTAGGATGAGGGGAAAACAGATATAAGTTTTAATAGAAATAGGTTACATTTTTGCTCCGAGCAATGCCAGGTAGCTCTGCTAATCGGATATAGAAAAGTGTTTCATATCTTTCTACAAAATCAATGTCCGATTCTAGTTTCTCAGTTTTTTTTTTTTGTTGAATGTTGGCACATATTCTTAAAAAAGAAAAAGAAAAAAAAAAAAGTATTTTGATTAAATTTCTCTAAATTATAATTTGTCTCTGAATATTTTTCAAATGGACACCATCTTAACTAGATGGCAGCAGCAGTTCTGTCAGTAGGAAATATAAATATTATTTATAATCTCCCTATATCTAAAAAAACAAAAACAAAACAAATGCACTCACCTTGATAGTAACCTCTTCCGCACACGCGTGGATGTGGAGGATAGCACTGTATCCGGCACAAATGATAGATTTGTGTTCTAAAATAACAATCTGAAATTAAAGGGAAAAAATTTAAAACAAAAAGAAAAGTTGGTATCAACGATTTTGTGATTAATGCAATTTCATTAGAAAGGGTTGAAGTCATAACATCAGATTCATGTGACTTGAAACCCAATGGGAAGCAACACACAAACACACATATTATACAGGGTGGGCAAAAATAAGGGTCCTATTTTTAAAAATTCATAACTTTTTTATTTATTGATTTTTTTTTTTTATTTTTTTTTTTAGAATAAGTAAAGGACCCCTTCCGAAGCAAGCATGAGCCGTATTAGCCCTAAGGAACGTACCCTCATTTAGAAAACATTATTTTTGCTTAAAAAACTCAAAACAGTGTAAAAAACAATACTTTAGTTTTTGTAAGTTTTAAGAAGTGTTTTTCGGCTAAAATTTGTTTTGTTTATTTCAAAAAATCTCGGAAGGGTCAGTCTACACACACATAAAGTTTGGTGAGTTTAACTTTTATTTTGTGGAAGTTATTCAAATTCAAGTTATTCAAATTTAAAGATAGGACCCTTATTTTGGCCCACCCTGTATATATATACATACATACATACACACACACTAAGTGAATAAAAAATGTTTGCAGGTATGAATTGTTGTTTCAATGACAATTACATTACAAGTTTTAATTGTAAAAGCATTTTCATTTCATTATATTATCTAATAAGAAATCTCTAGATTTTTAAAAATTGTTTATTACAGATTTACTCACTTCACGGTGAACTGAAAGTGTTTACTACATTTTGTAAAAATGGTTTGTGGAAAGATATAAATGAAAGCTAAAATTACATAATTACAATTGCCGACGGAAAACAGACTTTGAAAGTCTCAAAAATCATCAAGTGAGATCATCGCACTGTGAAGCAATACGGGAAAAGTGAAGCGCAAAAAACATAATGGAGATGATCCATGTAAATTGTCGAGCAGAGATAAAAGGAACATTAAAAGGAACGTGTCCCAGAAGTAAAACAATTTCTGATTAAACTGACATCTCAAGAATAAGATTACACAAAATTGAGAAGATGGCAAAGCAGCGATCATTTACTGTTTGTCCCATGTTGAGTGAAACTAATCGAAGAGGAGAATAGAATGGATCCGTTACTCTTTCTGTAACACGACGGTGGAGCAATTCCTTAAGTGAATGAAAACAGATTTCAGATTGTCCTGTGGACAGATGAAGCTCGGACGGAAGGAAAAGAGATTGGCTCTGAAGGTGGAAGTCCTTGATTGAGACTTCAGCATCAACAGGGAGGTGAAGGATTGAGGTTCTGAACCAGAATTCTTGGTGATGTATTCATTTTTTTAATTATTTATATTCACCACAAACCAGGCATATTGCCACTGAGATGTAAAGGGCTACTGAGAATTAGGGGACAAATTTATGGGGGGATTTTAAGTGGAGAGTTGTGCAGCGAGATGGTTGTTTACATTACATTTAAATTTTTGCATGTTTGTACAGTCGGGAAAACAGGGAGCAGGGAGGGAATTCCAAATGCAAACTATTAGAGTAGAAGGCTTTCCGGCATCAGGGGATCTCTACAGTGAAGTGGTGGGATTTTGCCGATTGTCGGGTTGGTTGGAGGTATTTACGTAGAGGGGACACAAGCGCATCAGAGCTCATTCCATTTAAGTACTTGTAAAACAAGCACGGATGCAACATTGCGGCAGGGGCTGGAGTTTGGTAAACAGTGTGGGATCTATAAGATTAGAGGCGCTTTTTTGGACCCTGCCTAAAAGAGAAAGAGTAGTGGTTTAGGCACAAGCCCAAATGTGGTAACAATGCTCCATGAATGGGTGAATGGATATTGGCAGATGTAAGAAGTTTTCTAGCTTCGTAGATGGAGTCCACCTTCTTTGCAGCAGACTTGGCAGTATTTTCTATGTATTTGTTCAAATTAATGTTACCTGTGAATGATAGGCCGAGGAGTTTGAATGTTGGACTCTCAGGCAGAGTACCATTAGTCATGGCAATTGATGGTTGGAAAGGTTTCTTATAATTGTTAAAGGAAAGGAGCTTTGTCTTAGTAGAAAAACCAATTTGTTTTTATTTATTTAAATGTTAAAAATACCAACAAAAATAATTATTTAAATATATTCTTCAAAGATGTTCTTTGTTGAACTTTATTTTCTGAAGAAAATTAAAAAAAAAAAAAGAAAATAATTTTTTTCTTTATGTTCTAAACTATTTCAGTTACTTTATGGATCTAACTGTTAATTACTCCTAGTGACCTCAGATGGAATCAAAGAAAAATTTCAATGATGTCTTTAGATTCTGAGAAAAATTTAACTCTTGAAACTTTATTGAATAATTTTTTTAAAATTATACTTTTTCAATTTTTACTATTATTCAACTGCACGTTATGGGATCGTCTTTGAACGTTTTTGTTGCCAATTCACGCCATCGTAAAATATCAAAATAGCAATGAAACTGTTTTCCTAAATAAGCGATAATTTCAACATTAAAAAAAAAAAAATGGATGAAAATAACTATCGTCCCAGTCTAATATCACAATTAAATGTATTTTCACTAAAACAACAAACGATTTACTTCACCTGTTTCTTGGGATACATTTTTTTTGGAGTATGCTTATTAAAAAAAGAAAAACAGATGAGAAACAACGACTTACTTGAGCATCAAATGTTTTCCCTGTATGACAAACATTATCAGGGGAACATATCACAAAACCTGGAGAAACATCCTGGAAGAGAAAGAAACAAATTAAAATCTAGATAAAGTGAAAGAAAAAAAATAAAGCACGAGTTGTCTCCCCTGCGATCACTACAGCTCAAATAATATAAATATTAATCAATCACAACTTTTGGGAAACCTAAAAAAGTCCATTATAAGGTTACGTTCATTTTCCCAACACAATTGCTGTATGTGTTGCCAGGGTAAAAGTATGTGTAATATTGTAAGATTATGAGGCGACATGGCTTCTTAGGAAATTATGTCATAACGGAAAGCAGTTCTCCAGAGAAAAAAGAAAACAGTAGTCATTCTTTTTTGGTTTACGACACGGCTTGGGATAGACCTACCTTTTTCTTTTAAAGAGTTTTATTTATAATTCAATATGGGTGCCAGCATTCATCACCAGCTTCCCAAAGCTTCCCAAGTAACTGTTTGTTATTATTTTTTTTTTTACTAGTTTAATGAGTTAACCCTTGTACTTTAGTGTTTTTTAGCCTTGATAAATGGTGATTCA
The DNA here is from genome assembly GCA_963556195.1 of Sepiola atlantica. Classification (NCBI taxonomy): domain Eukaryota; kingdom Metazoa; phylum Mollusca; class Cephalopoda; order Sepiida; family Sepiolidae; genus Sepiola; species Sepiola atlantica. The sequence continues at coordinate 32,367,838 of OY744552.1, read as the reverse complement.
TTATATAACAAAGAAAAATGTACCTCTTCTTCAATGCCTGTTAGCTTAATTTTTACATTTTCTCCTGCGTTGGCAGCTTCTGCTTCAATATCATCCGACCATAATTGCATAATTTTAACAGGAACCTGTCAAAGAGAAAAATCAAACAAGGATTAAAATATATGAGTAAATCAACAGAAACTAAAAATCTATATATAAAGTAGCAATTCTGGCCTGTCTGTTCACTAACTCCTTTCATGGTTTTCCATAACCGCACAGAGTGCAGATGATATCTGTCTGCAATTTTCAAACGCTAATTTATACATATTTTTCTTATTACTTTCTTTAATGTTAGGTCTTCCTAAAACAGTTGCTATATTTTCAGTCTTTTCTTTGCAGAACTTTTTTTTGCAGGTTATGGAAAATTTTGAACCTCCATATTTGTGGGAGACAGAGTTTTCTCTGGAACCTGAGCTAGAAAGTAAATAAGGAGGTTCTAGACTTCCTCAGTGTCAACAAGAGAATGGTATAAAATGTCAGAAATGATTTCAGCTTTTTATGTGATGATTCGCCATCTGGATAATCTGATGGGATTGAAAGAATTGCTCCAGCGTAATGTTACAGAAAGAGTAACGGATTCATACAGTTCTCAAAGGTATGAGAGAAAGTAACCGAATCAAAGGCCAGCGTAAAAGATTGGTCACGAAAAAACAAACATTCAAACAAGCACTGATTAAGTACTGAGCTGGTTCAATGTTGCTTAACTTCAATGTCGTAGCTGGAATCAGCCCAGACTTTAAAAGGCTCTATGCAAGATATCAAAGCAAATGAAAACTTACTGGCACCAAAAACACAAAACATGTAATAGAGACAAAATTGCAGGAAGTTATGGACAAACATCTTCGAAAAAGTTGTTTACGGCTTTCTTGAATACGTTTGTGGTGGGCTGCTGGACTACATTTTGGGGCAGCAATGTGGATAGAGTAAGCGAGTAATGGAGCAGCGTTATGGATAGAGTAAGTGGCCTTTCGCCTTGTGAGACAAACAGTCGACAGTACAGCTTGTGTGTATGACTGCGGAAGGCTCCGTATTGCGTCAGGGTGAAAATTTCATCAATAAGTAGATCAACTTTCCTGTTCATGGCATCATATGTTCAGATTAATTTGTCTTCGCTGTTCAGGTAAAAGTAGAAAGGTGACGGTGTCTAAGTGATCAACGACACAGACTGAAGACTTGGGTGTGCCAAGTTTGAATCCAGTTCATTTCACAGAAACACTTTCACTTCGGATGTTGGCAATCTTCAAGTGGTCTCTCCTCTAAGTACCTGATGTCTTCCTAGAAGGAATTCTGACTAGAAAAGATAGCGGGAAACCAATGATAACAGAATCATTCAATTTATACGATAAGAAGATGGAAGTAGATTCAGCCACTTCTTTTAAGAAAGTCCCGCCTTCATATTCGTGGCAACGTGTTGAACACATTCAAGGTGAAGAATGTCTTTCTTCAAATTGGGGGCCTACAAGATTGAACTGCATACTCCATTATAACAAGATACACGTATTCACACGGAGAAATACGTTGAACAGCTTTATTCGGATGTGAAGCACCATTTCTACTATCGGCGAAAGTGATGGTCGATGTCTGGTTATGTGCTACGGTCGCCCAAAGATACACCAGCTCCAATATCCCTAGAGTCAAGTATGTGGTAAGGAGTCCACCACCGCACAGATCTGCTGAACCCTTGAAATGCAGGACTTAATATCAGACAAGCGACTGAGCAAATGAGTTATGAGGAGAGGCGAACTCTTCTTCTCATTACAATTGCAAAGAACTTTCCTTTCTTCCCGTGTGCCTAACATAAAACGGAACTTTCATGAACAGAGTTTCTTTCCAAGGACTTCCCATCTGTGGAACACATCACCACGGGGACTGCTTCCCTGCAGACTACAACAGTCATCTTCAAATCCAATGTCAACAAACTTCTCATAAGCCATAAAATTTTATTGGTGTTTGTGCTGTTCAGCGGCTGTATTAAAAAAATATTTTTTTTATAAAAACAATATCATATACTTACTCAGTGTTATATTCTTACTCACTGTACAAAAAAGTAGAAAAAATTATCCGCTAGAACTTTAATTACAAGTATTTTTCCATTCTGCGTATCATAACAGCGATTCGTTCACTAAGCCTCCATCTTCTTTCTTAAGATTGCGAATTATCTGCCCTTGAAATCTTAAGAAAGAAGATGGAGGCTTAGTGAACGAATCGCTGTTATGATACGCAGAATGGAAAAATACTTGTAATTAAAGTTCTAGCGGATAATTTTTTCTACTTTATTGTACAGTGAGAAAGAATATAACGCTGAATAAGTATATAATATTGTTTTTATAAAAAAAATATAATTTTTTAATACGGCCGCTGAACAGCACAAGCACTATTTTATTCATTCCCTTCATTTTCAATCCTCTTCAATATTCTCCATCATTTAACTGACAATCCATCCATCATGGCTTTTGGTCCTGATTAATGGTGACTTGTTAAAAAAATAAAAACAATTGAAGAAAAACTGAAAGCTGCAGCAGACAACAGTGACATCATGAAATTAATCCAACTAAGCACACGTACTTACCTTATTTGGCATGAGACAAAGCGTCTGATTTTTTGCTAAATTGCCAGATTCAACTTTACCTATAACAATTGTTCCCATATCCTGCAAAAGAAAAGGACATCGTTGATAACAAATCGAAAACTATTTTTATGATCAGGCTTAAAGAGTTTGCATGATGGTTATTGTTATCAAAGAACATCGGATCCATACACCAAATTAGAAAAAAAAAAAAAAAAAAAAAAAAAAAAAAACGGAAATTGAAATTCTACCAAAATTTCAACCAAGACCAAACCTTTTATGATGCGGGACTTCATTGGCTACAATATGGATCAAGTAGCGAGTCTCTATGATAAACAGAACCAAAATTATCACCAAAAGTGTGACTTCTACCTTTTCTGTAACATTGACCTAGACATTCCAAAATTAAATCAGTTCTAACTTAGACCATGACTGATATCTTAACCAAGTTTGGTGACGATTGGTCAAGCTATGTTGAACCTAGGTTGTACACAAACAGTTACAAACTTGACCAAAAACAATCTCCCAGGTGGAGGTAAAAAAAAGAAAAGAAAAAAAGTCAATGGGTACAAAATGTAATGTTATCACATAAGTTCTTCCCGAATGTTAATTCTCTGAAATTTAGTAATTAATAATTTAGTAATCTCTAAAGTTATCTTGTCAGATTTTCAAAATTTTTAAATAATATTTCAGCTGACAAACCAACTTTCATTTGTTATTGTTGTACCGTGTTATTGACAATATAATAACATATTTCGTTACAATTTACTTAAAAAAATGTTGTTTTAAACAAAAACAATTAAATGAATAGTTTTTACATCGGAAAATAGGCACAATTTTTTCCAATTCCGATATCCCCAAAAGTTCTGATTTTTTTTTTCATATTACAATTTATCATCACAACACTAATCCAGATGACTGCTAATATGAAACATTTTTCAATAATCGCCTAAAAAGCAGCTAGCTAGGATAACTCATGTTAAATTGAAGAATATAATAGGAGTTGTCTACCTTAAAGTAAAACTATGCAAACAAATAAAAATTTAAAAAAAACTAAAATAACTCCACTGCATTCTGGGCAGGTCGGGTTAGTAAAGCATAACACAACCAGGCTTCAATGACAATGAATGTAGGAAAACGTTTCATCGAACTAAATAATATTTATATATCATATCTGTATTAGCGGACATTTTAATTTTATTGAAAAAAATTGAAATTTCGTTGTTGAAAGTCCTTAAAATATGATAGTATCCAAAGAGAATTTGAGAAACATTAATACTTAAAGAATTTTAAGAAGAGGGTAACTTTGCAGAAGAATGTCTGACATGCAGAAGATGGTTTACAAAATTCAGAAATAAATAACTGAAAAATCTTTTGATTATCAAAGACTTTAAAAACTAAAACTATTAATTGAATTTTTTTTTGCTAATATATTAATCTTTTAAATACTTCATCCGATAGTTCACAAAAATAGCTTTTTAAAAGCATTCTTTTTTAATTAATCTAATTCCATCTTTAAAATGTTCTTAATTATCGCTGTTCTAAATCTGATCTGGCAACTTGTTGCCAAAACACTACTTTCATTCTTTGTTTTGACATTTTTCTTTTTAAACCCTTTTTTTTTTAAATATTAAAAAAAAATAAAAAAATTATGGAAGTTAAATTTCACTATTGTTCGTTTATTGAATTATTAATTGAACCAAATTGTTATAAATGTAAATAGCTTCGAATTTTACTCTTTTAATACATAAATATTAAAGTTAGTTAAAATTACTTTTTATTCAACAGTTCAAATGTTTCCAAATGCTGTAAATTTTGAAAGGATGACAAACAAATGCGGTCATGTATTAATAGTAAGTAATAGATTAAAAAAGAAGGTTGGTTATATCTCCTGTAAGGCTAAGCTATATTTGTACTGGCTGCGTCCATTTTAAAAATCTTCCAGATAAATTATTTTTTAAAAGAAATTAAATCAAAATACATTTTTTTTTTTTGTTAACAACAGTGATCAACGTTTTGTAAAAAATAAAAACTGGTGCACCAGAATCAAAAAAAGGAAGAAAGCTACGGATCAAAGATTTCTTAAAATCTCAGTGAATTCCAGAGATTCTAATCACGCGGAAAGGGAAATTGCCACGATCTTACGAGATTGCAATGCCGACAACGATATACAAGTTGCAAAAAGAAATAACTTACCTTATATCTATCAACCACAGGCACTCTAACTGGCCCGTCAGATGCTCTATTCAAAGACGGCATATCATCCAAATATTGAATTAGAGCTGGCCCTCTGAACCACGGACACTGTTCTTCGGAAACTACTTCTTTAAGGAATGAGCCATTCAGTCCGGAGACTGGCATGAAATAAATATCTGTTTTTGGATTAAAGCCACATTTTCGCAAGTAAGGAAGGAGCTTATCACGGCATTCATTGTATCTGAAAGTAAAAGATATTTATCAATGCAACAATTTAAACATACCCCTGTATGTTTTTTCCTAAATCGGGAACCCAATTTTCATTTTTTGTAGTTCCAGTTAGTGGATAAAGCAATTCATGCAGAGCGATAATACATTTCAGAGATGTAGTGCGTTTCAAAGTACTTTTGTGCGACCATTTAGAGATTAATAACATTGCCAATATTAAAGATATTACTCTGCACTTTTCAAGGTTGATAGAAAATAGAATAATGTTTCAAAATCAAAACAGAGATGGCATGATCAAAAGAAGAACATCTTTTTATCTAACCCTAACCCGGAGACAAAATCGTTGAAAACTGTCCAGTCGAGATAGTGCAGAAGGTTTAATTTTAACACCTCTCACCATAAGTTCCAAATAACCCACTGAAATACAGGAATATTGATGTAGTCCACCAAGAAACGGCAACCATGTACAAGAGGCAGAAAGTTGACTGCCATATCGCCGGAGAATGTTGACAGAGATTCCGTTGCTAAGATTAAAAAAATTCACCCTGGAGATCCTTGCAAGAGATGGGTCTTTCTTGTTTGTCAATCCAAAGAATATCGAATAAGGATCTAAATCAAACGTGCTCACACAAAATGAGATGGCAAAATATGTTGGGATGTGCCGGTGGTTCAAAAACAAGATTGAAGAAATGCTAGATTTTCTCTAGAACGTGTGGTTCAGTGAGGAAGCTCGCTTCACTTTCTCCACATCAACAACAAGAATGGTGTTCTGGGGATGTCAAGCGTTAGATGAAGTCTTTCAGCAATCACTGCATCCTAGTGTCGATCACTATGCTGAAACATGGCATAATCGGACCATTTTAGTCTGAGAATTATGTTGGGGAGACAGTGACAATCAATAAAGAGCGTTACATCGTAGTGCTTAACAAATTCTGGAAGGCACTTAGTGCCAGTCGTGACATGCGACGAAAGGAGCAACGTTTTCAACAAGACAAAACGGCTGGATCGTCGCTTTGCAGGTCAACTGATCAGCAGATGCTGCATTCGAAATTGGTCACCACATTAACTTGATTTAACCTCACCAGATTTCTAAAAGACCATTGTCTAAGAACAATCCACAAATGATTGAAGAACCCGACGGTTGTCATCACTCGGCAGATCTGTGACATAACAATCAAAGTGCGTTTGGGTAATCAACAACTTTGCTCTATGGCTCCGAGTATGCCATCAGCGCACATTTAGAACCTGTCTTGTAAAATTCATAACAAGTGATACTGAATGAACCATCATTTTAATTATCATTTCAGCTTTTAGGAAATACAAAGTTGTTTTGTTTGGTTCATAAATTATCAGAGTGTAGATGAATTGTCACATTTAGATTCAGACACCCTGTGTTATGTATCTCGTGCTGGTAAGCCTTTCATATTTACCACTATGCCTGTTCAAGTCTTTCTCCATTAATAGAAATTTGTTAGAAAAAAAAAAAAAAAAAAAAAAAAGAAAAAGAAAGAGTGGGTTAGCATATGACATCATAATTGGATCAAACGCAGAGAAGAGAAATTGTCGACTGACCAGTTACCCAAATCCCTGACTGAGTTGTGTCAATTCCAAATTTCTGCAGATCTTTTTAACACAGCATGGGCGCAGAACGATTGACAAAGCAACCAGGTGGAACACGTGAGGCCCATTGCACAGTCGGACCACATTTGGTGCCTCAATAAACAAGATACTCCCTCTTCCTACTCAAGCTTGTTGGGAGACAGAGATTTTAATGAAATACTGAAAAACTAAGGCAGTGCGTACCGTACTTCCGACCATTCTACTGTTGGGTCATCCATTTTATTGATCAGGACAACCAAATGCTTCACTCCAGCGGTTTTAGCTAACATAGCGTGTTCCCTTGTCTGACCACCTCGTTCAAATCCCGTCTCAAATTCTCCTTTCCGAGCAGAAATCACCTACAAAAAAGGGGGTAAGTATAAATTTTTTAAATGGAGATGTGTAAATAGTTATTTCTAGAAATAAGAAAATGGATAAAAAAAAAAAAAAAAGGAAATCAGGAGAGCGAACAGGAAATCAGTAGAGAGCAGAAAAATGGACAGGAAATCAGGAGAGGGGGGGAGGACCAAAACAATAGGACAAATCAGGAGAAAAAAGATAGAAAGGAAAAAAATTGGATTTCTTCCAAAGAAGGATATGATTAAAACAAAATATAGACAAAAGAATTTTATTTATTAAATAAATAAAAAATGCTACTTTTACTTACAAGAATTGCCATGTCTGCCTGCGAGGCACCGCCAATCATATTTGGCACAAAACTTTTATGGCCTGGAGCATCAAGAATAGTAAAATGTTTTTTCTCCGTCTCAAAGTAAGCCCGGCCAACTTCAACAGTTTTGCCCTTCTCTCGCTCTTCCAAGTTGGTATCCAATGCCCATGAAAGATACCTAAGAGAGAAAACAAAATCCCAATAAAATTATATATCTCACAAGGTTCGGAATGAAGCCAGTCATTTCCAAATAGTGCAGTGCTTTGTAGGACGCAAAAAGCTAACAAGAAAAATTCTACGACCATCAAGAATTTAGAAAGATTTTCACAAAATTTATATCCACTGCCAGTTGTTTTCTGGATGCCAAATATTTTATAAAGAAATTCTGTCTGAGCACTGATAGTTGTGTAATGAGGCAAGGATAAAAAACACGTCTCAAAACAATGCAATGGGAAAAATATGATAAAAAAAAAAAAAAATCGAAAAGATTATTGAAAAGACAGTGGGATGGAGAAATTGTAAAATGCAATTGTTTGCGTGGGCATCAATATACTGACAATAAAACAAATTAATCAAATAATTCTGAAAGTGAAGTTAAATTTAGAAACGTATGGAAATTTAAAAAAAAAAACATTTTACGTATGGCCGATGTAAAATGGTTGCTTTTATAAAAAAAAAAACATTTTACGTATGGCCGATGTAAAATGGTTGCTTTTATAAAAAAAAACATTTTACGTATAGCCGATGTAAAATGATTGCTTTTATATAAAAAACAAAAACATTTTACGTATGGCCGACGTAAAATGGTTGCTTTTATAAAAAAAATATTTTATGTATGGCTGACGTAAAATGGTTGCTTTTATAAAAAAAAAAAAAAAAAAAAAAAAACTTAGCTGTTAGGGATAGAGAAATAAAAAAAAAAATAGGACAGACGTTTATGACGTATTAGATCAGGAACCTTAGGAAACAAACATTAACAAGATATACAAGCAATTATCTCCCGAACAGATTCACGTATTTTACAAGTCAGACCCAAATCGCATTTAAGCTAACAAACCAAACTGTTTTGCAGTAGTCAATATCTATTTGTATCATGTTATTGGCAATAACATACTTCACTACAATTTATTTAAAAAATGACTTCGTCTAGCATCTTTACCTAATACCCGGAGAGAAAAGAAAATGAGAAAGGGAATAACTTAATTTTAACTAAGAATAATAAGAGTTGTCTTCCTTACGACTAAAATTTAATTTCTTTTTCTGTATAAGTTTAAGAAATGGTAAAACATAAAATTTATAAACTGAAATGATTTCACTGCATCCTGGACAGCGCCGGGTAGGCATGGCTAGTTTTAAATAAACAAAAGTTAGTTTTGATTACAACGAACAATGTTTGGTGATTAGTTTATTCCGTACCCACAACAACCAAAGAAGGAGGCTACTTGGTGCTTGTGCAGATGAGCGGCCGTACGAAAAAATTATTTTTTTTATAAAAACAGTATTATGTACTTATTTAGTGTTATTAATCACTGTAGAAAAAATTATCCACTAGAACTTTAATTACAAGTATTTTTCCATTTTTCGCATCATAACAGCGATTTGTTCAGTAAGCCTCCATCTTTTTTCTTAAAAATAATTCAAGGGCAGATAATCCACAAGGGAGATAATCACGTAATTTTAAAAAACAATTACATATATAAAAATTAAATTTATTCCAATAAAACAAGTAAATAAACAAAATTAAATTAATTTATTGCAATAAAATTAAATGTTCATATTCTCACTGGGTACCTTTCCATGCGAATTATCTGCCCTTGAATTATTTTTAAGAAAAAAGATGGACGCTTACTGAATGAATCGCTGTTATGATACGAAAAATGGAAAAATACTTGTAAGTTCTAGTGGATAATTTTTTCTACTTTTTTCTACGGTAAGAAAATAACACTAAATAAGTACATACTGTTTTTATAAAAAAATAATTTTTTCGTATGGCCGCTCATCTGCACAAGCACCGACTACTTCCAACAGATAGTAAGAATTAGAATTGTCTTAAATAATTTTGATTTTTAGGACAATTTTAAAAATCATGTTACAGTTGTTTTAAAATGTATAACAAAATATTAAATACATTGAAAATCCGGCCAAAAGAACAAAAGTTTGAGAACTGAATTATAGGAACAATTAAAATTGTAAGGAATACATTTTTGTTCAATAAAAATACTGCCTCACCCTACATATACAGGGCGTGTGGAAACCAACTCCATATTATGAAGCGATTATAACTTATTACTGAAATATTATTCTTACAAAAGAATATTAGAAAGTGTATAGCATGAAGTTTTATTTAGAAAATAATATGGGCACCAGCATTCGCCACCGAAGAACTACATAGGCCGATTTTATTATATATATATATATATATATATATATATATATACTAATGAGTCACTACTTATCAAGGCACCCCCCACCCCAAAAAAAAAAAATCAAGCATGGATAAGGGTTAATGAGATGGATAGATTGCCAGTTAAATAATGAATACTATGAGAGGATTGAAAATCTCTGCATATCACTCACTCAAACCAGCTGAGCTAGAAAATAGCAAGTCCTCACATTTCATGAGCAATATTTCCGACAAAGTGGTAAGAATTGCTGTTTTCACCTGTTAACCTATCCATCTCACTAACTCTTTTCTTTACCAACCTGTCTTCTTGATCTGGAAGCCTGACCGTACTTATTTAGTGTTATTACTCACTGTACAAAAAAGTGTACATGTAAAAAACTCTTTTCGGTTCTAGTGCTAAAACCGTTTCACACATTTAGTCGGAAATCTGCTTCCTCTTGAGTTTTTCACACCTACATGAGATGCTGATGGTTCGTCCGTTTGTAAAACTTATCTCTTTACTTACCATACAGCGTTAATTTGGGATCGACTCTGGGTGTCTCATATTTTTTATAGTTGATAACGTAGCAAATTTTTTCACAAGATTAAAGTAGTGGAAAATTCCATTGACAGTTAAGTTCAGGAAATTGCAGCACAAAGACGAAGTTGATAACGACATGCAGCAAATAAGATGTTTCTCTTTTTTATGGATTGCAGCAGAAAATGACTGGTTTGAGGAGCCGTTACCATCCTCATATGAGGAATAGGTTGGAGTATTATGGTACTATATACGGGAAAATAAAAATGAAACCCCTGAAAGCATTGTTTAACGCAAGATGATTGTGTGTTATTCTTTAATAAATTTTACAACTACTACATATCAAAACAACAACACTCAAGTTGTCTACGTGACGACCAGCCGGATAATCTGCTGAGATCAAAGTATAGACTCCATTTTGTGTTGCAATAATATCAGACCAATATCACTTTTTTTCTTTTTTACTTACCAAGTTTCTCTATTTTTTTCTTTAGCCTCTTTTTCATATTTCTCTAAGGTCCTTTTATCAACCATTCCCGTCAAATACCTGAAGGGGAAAAAAAAACATAAAATTATCGTGTCGGATTTTCAAAGGCAAACCAAAATAGCATTTAAGCTGACAAATCAAACTTTACTACTGACTATTTAAAAAATTGCTTAGTTCGGCCCAGACAACTGCTAACATGAAACATTTTTAGATAATTAAACAAATAATTCAAATGGCTTCATTGCATTGCTACGAATATCAGGTAAGAGATAATCAAATGGTGCTCATCAGGTTACTGCAGTTAAAAAGTAATAAAAATAAAGTTAAAAAGTAATTAGTAATAAAAATAAAGTTAAAAAGTAATTAGTAATAAAAATAAAGTTAAAAAGTAATTAGTAATAAAAATAAGAGAAAAATATAAAAATATTCACTATAAATTGCCATATAGTTTAAAACACAAATAAGTGTAACTCGTTATCCATAGATCAATTTAAAATAAAAAATATTAGTAATAATTAATTTAGATAGAAAAACAATTCACATATTCATGAATATCCTTACCCTGTAATAACTACATTGCTATTAGGTTGGTGCAAAAACAATAGTTTTCTCACCTATGTTATATTTATATATGTTTTCGGAATTAATTTATTGATAAATATAGCGTTGTTAAGGGTGTTTTTCGCTCTATCGAATAGTGTTATTCGTTTCCATTTTTAATCTCTTCATTTATTGTTTTTGCAGGTTTTTCGACAGCATGGGCAAAATTGAAATCCGCACGATATTCTTGTTCCAGTACAAACTAGGCCGAAAAGCTGCCGAGACAGCTTGTGACATCAATGATGCATTTGGCCCAGGAACCACTAACGAACGTACGGCACAAAGGTGGTTCAAGAAATTTCGCAATGGCGACGAGAGCCTCGAAGATGAAGACGGTCAACAGTTGATAACGAAGATCTGAAAGCCTTAATTGAAGCCGATCCTTGCAAAACCACACGAGAAGTTGCTGATTAACTCGAGGTCGACCACCCAACAGTCGTTCGCCATTTGAAGCAAATAGGGAAGTCAAAAAAGACGGATAAATGGGTGCCGCACGAATTGAACTATAATAAAAAATTTTTTAAAAAAAATCATCGTTTTGAGGTGTCTTCTACACTCTTGCTGCGCAACAGAAACTGCCCATTTCTGAAGCGAATTGTGACGTGTGATGAGAAGTGGATCCGGTGGTGGTAATCCAAAAGACAATGTGAAATGTTGTTCACAAAAACATCAGATTCAACAAGTCTTATGTGACGAGTGAAGGTAAAGGAAAATTACTTAATCAGATGGAATAGATTCTCAAACGAATGAAACAATCCAGCATCATTTTCATGATCACACCACGAACCCTAACATTTGGCCTCCAAGCTTCCTAGATCTTAATAACAGTAAATAATCCCCCAAATTCTCCATATTCAAAGTAATGTCCAATAGGAACAAGGATCATCTGATATCAGCATGCAGGAAATCCATACCTCACATAAAAGCAGTTATCGAAGTTGAAGGTGACTTTAATGAATAAAATTGCAAAATTTATTTATTTACCCCCCCCCCCCGCCAAAAAACCAACGTTTTTCAATAAAAACAAACTGTTTTTAAGTGTTCTCAAATACCTTACACACCCTGTATATACAGACATATGGAATAAGAATACACTTTTAGCGATGGAAGCTACCGTGAAACTGCAATAAATTAAGAATAATAAAAAAGGCAACACTTACATAATGTGACCACCAATTGTTGACTTCCCAGCATCTAGAAGAAAAAACCCAGAAAACTTATTCGCAATCCAACTTTAGAATTTTTTTAAACACTCAACCATACATATCCATGTACTCATAACGACGTATACGAATGGATACACCTCCATAGACACATTTTCACAAGTTGAATAAAGTCGTAGCTCTATGAAGGTTGTATAGACCAAAACCCCAACTTGTCAATGTAAGCCCCTCACCAAAAACCTATATTATCTCTCATATATTTGTTTCAAATCTCTGCATGAATACATTTGCTACATTTAGCCACACTGATAACAGGGATTATCGACAGTGTAGTAAAATAATATGTAAATAGACATATGTACATATAGCGCTAGGATTCCTATTGTTAGTGGCAGAGTTTGTTGCAAGGGTTTAGAGTTGAGGCCATCAATTATAAGTTGAGGCACAGTGTGCCCAATATTGCTGAAAACAGAAAAAAAAAAAAAAAATCATATCTTAGCCAAAAGTTAGCACCTAAGAGAGGTTTGAGGGCTCAGTGGAAGCAGAATTTATTGATAAAAAAAACAAAAAAAAAAAAACACATTCAAAGACACTCAGAATTTGAGTTAAAAAGAATGTTCATCAGTAAAATCATCAAATTCCACTTTCAACAACTACTCACTCATTCTCAGATGATCTTTTTTTTTTTTTGTTAACTTACAGTGGAAATATGTCCAAATAGGGTAATCCAGTCACGGACCACCGAAATTTGAGTTCATTGAATTTTTTTTTTTTTCGGCAATAAGATCATTTATTTCCAATAAGTCCTTAACGATTGTCGATAATTTTTGACCGAGACATTAATTCTTTCCCATTTATCTTTGATGACCGTTGGCCATTTCATCAGCTGCACACCAATACGCTTGCACCACCCAGGAAAAGAACTGTATTCCCAAACCATCAAAGTCATCGCTGTAACATGGACGGCAGAGACTTCAGGTTGAAACGTTGGCATAGGACACTGTCGGTCTGCCAGCAATGTAGGAATGAATCACTGTTGAAGACTTCCAACACCCTGGTAATTGACCAGGTTTTGCGACGGTAGATATGAGGATCGTTCAGAGAAAAGATTGGTTAACCAACCCCTGCTGCACCCGGCGGCCCGGACAAAACAACTTTCGACCTGAGGTACATGAACAACTCCAGGTCCTGCATATAATTTATAACTAACTAGCTGTACACTTGGCGGCGTTGCCCAGGAGTAAAAGAAAAAATGACAGACAGAAATTAATTTTGATGACTAATTTCATAATCAAATTAAGTTATGAAATAGGAATTTTTAAAAGGTTTGTTTTAGTATTTGATGATAATGAATTAATAGTTAAGAACAATTAATGTGGAAATTTCCCATTAAGGTTTCAAAATGTTTTTAGATATTTATTTGTGCAGAAGTCAAGGAAAATAACTCAGTACATGATAACTTCCCTTTAATCATTGAAGGAAATCGTGGGGGGGAAAAAAAGGCTAGTCCGAATCAAGTATCAATGTCAGACCGATTGTTATTTGAGCATGACTTTACAAATCCGGCAAGATAACTTTATGTAAGATAGATATATTGAAATTTCATTTTTTGGTAAGTTATGGAACATGTCATTTGAAGAAATTGTATAACTATTTACAAAAGTTTTTTTTTTTTTTTTTTATATTATAAAAACGTTTCTATTATTAACAAAAACTAACATTTTGCTGCCTTTGGCCTCAACTCTATATAAAATTAACATTCATTTTTGTCCGTGATTGAAGAAAAAATTAAAATGTACTACTTGTACAGGGATTGAAATCAGTCTTCAGATTATTATTGTATTTAATACATCACATACTCCCCATCACATCTCTGATCCTAATATATTCAATGTGCAAACAAACAATTAGGCAATTTTAGTATTTTACCCGGTTCATAAATATATACACACACCTACACATACAGTCATTGTCTTTCAGATTATCTATGTTGTTTTAACGGATGAAATTATCCTTTTGTGACTTCAGCATTTATGATTTCATAAAGGATCTTTCCGGTGTCTTCCACCTGTTTTAGTGAATGACGTCATCCCGTTTGTGACATCATCTAGTGTGCATGGAGACAAACATACAAGATCCACAAAGTTTTAGTTAGTAGTAGACATTATATACTTACCTACATGACCAATGAATATAACATTTACATGTTCCCTTTTAATACTGGGTTCTGTCCAATCTTTCTTTTTTCGCTTTATTTTCACAGGGGCACTTTCAACCTCCATCGCCTCAGCACCGTTGTCGGTCTTCTCTTCCTCATCCTCTTCATCCTCCTCCTCTTTCTCTTCAGCATCATCAGCCCAGTCATCAGCTGCAAGAAAAAAAAAAAAAAAAGTAATAACATTCAAGCCAAGTGTTAAAAGGGGGAGTAGACATACAACCAACTGGGGAGTTTAAAATCTGTTCAAGAAAAGATCTGGATAAATATTTCTGTAGAATACCACTAAGAAAACGTATGTTGAAATCTACATTATATATATATATACTAGCTGAACATGTACATATGTACATTACGCAATATTTGAATGAAAGTTAAATGTTAGCCAATGACAACGCTTGAAATGATTTACAACTGTCAAATATGGAAAAATTGCTTGTTATAAAATTTGTACCAGTGCATTGTGTGACAGCAAAATGACTTCTAAGTATAAGGGGAAGAAACCCCCATCTCCTTTTATTTACAACTAATCAAAAATAAAATATTAATCAGAATTAAATATCTATGAAACCAATTTAAAATTAAATTCGTTTTAAGAACACAGACCAATATTTGGCATATAAATAATGAAAGATTGTTTTATTCGGTCAAAAATAGGGAAAACGTGACTTTATATATAAGTTTACTGATTTAAACCTGTTTAGTGCACCACATAAGTATACAAAAAGCAAAAGCTAAGTTTAATTTAACTGACAATGAAAAGTCGAAATTTCCCCAAGGTTACAGTAATTTATACTTTGATATTTTTTGGGTCAATGCTGGAATTACATCAGCATTTAAAAATTTTTTTTTTTTTTTACTACAAGCTACATAAAAAAAGATTGTTTTACAGCACATATTTGTTGGTCCATGTAAAAAAAAAAAAAAAAAAAAAAATCGGTTTCAATGGTTTTTTTAATATTTAATCCTGATCAATATTTCCTTTTCTTTTAGTCATGAATGAAAGAAATAGGGGTCTCTTCATTCCCTATTTCAGGTGTACTGTTACACTTTAATAAAGTATAGCTTCCGATAATCACTGTTTCATCATTACTCTCTATCATATAGATGTTTTCTTTATTTTTTCTAACCCACCAAATGTTATGAAACGAATTATGCCCATAAGCTACCATAATAATTCTAGTCACCTTTCGAATTATTCATAATTTAAAATTATTTTAATTTCTACCTTCATTTACTTTTTCGTTGAGGAAATGTATATCCATTAATCTTCAGTTGTTGTTTTCTTATTGATTTGCTAAGAGAGAAATAGGGTGAGAAAAGGAAAGATAAAGTGATAGAGTCGGAGACACAGAGTTTGAAATGACAGGCTCTGATTGGATAAAACTTTAACAAACATCCACTGATGAACAAATCGATTACCCTGCCAAAATGGAAAGAATTTCCTTCCCCCTTTATTTACTCTCTTAAATTGAAAATAAATTTGATTACTTATGAAAGACTCCCTGGAAAATGCCTCTCTGTATGCTTATATTATATTGAAATATATCCAATACGGATCTGTGAATTATTATTTTCTTTTATAAATTTTGTTATGTTTCAGTGTGCTAATGATTTAAATATGTGATTATTATTAAGAGAATGCTAAAATTAACGGAGAAAATAAAATCAGTAATAATTTTTTTTTGTTAAAAAAATGGCAAAAAGGTTTAATAAAGAAAACAGTTTTTAAGATGAGAATTCAATGTTATAATTAAATTTATTACTTTTTATTTCTCAATATATTTCAGGTTTTCTTCTTCAGGGAAAATGTTTAATGTAGATATATGATTTTTGAAGTTCTCAGAAAAGATTAAACTTCAAGTATATCGTTTTATTTGTTAATATTTTTAGCCATATTTAACAAACAATGAATACACAATTATGAAATAACATTAAACTTCAGGTATATCGTTTTATTTGTTAATATTTTTAGCCATATTTAACAAACAATGAATACACAATTATGAAATAACATTAAACTTCAGGTATATCGTTTTATTTGTTAATATTTTTAGCCATATTTAACAAACAATGAATACACAATTATGAAATAACATTCATACAAAAACAAAATGAATTATCACAATTTCGATAGAGTACTCGCATGATGGTTTTAATCAGTTTCAGCCATTTTAAGTATATATGATTTTAATAAAAAATTATTGAATTTAAAACATTGCATTGCGACAATTACAACATACTTAACATTTCTTAGTCATTCAGATGTCAGGTTCACATTGTGTACCAAGTGAAATAGTTACAGTAACACTGGACACATTTTGATATTCAATGTCGCCCATAAAGAGAGAAGAATGAGAGGGAGGGGAGAAAGTAAGAGTATTTATTTTGATTTTCATTGGCCAAAGAGAGGGATAGAGTGTTAGAGGGGAAGATAGCGTGAATTAATGGGGAAAACAGTTTGACAATGACACATTCTGATTGGATAAAACAAAGGGCAACAACCAGTGCTTTGCTAGCTTATGTTAAAAAGTTAAGTTTCATTTGAATAAATAACATTGATCATTATCTACAGAGTAACTAGTAAGGTTGGCGAGTAGGAAGTACATGCTGTGTCAAGGTCATGTAGGAAAAACCTCTGGTTGTTTTGAGTGTTCATGGAGAAAATAGATATGGTGAGACGTAATGGGTGAAAATTTCAGATTCATGCGAGTAGTATTTTTTTGTGTTCATCTATACATAAATAACACTAAACAATCAAACATTTTGAAAATTTTGCAAAATTCAGAAGGTGCAGGCCAAAAATAGCCGTTACGGCTCCACGGGACTCAAAATCCATCATTTTTCTGTGAAAAAGTGGTTTCATGCGACATTGCAGGTCCTAAAACATCCTCAAAAGCTATGAGTGGATATAGATGGTTAAATCTGATTTAGTACTTTAATTTAGGACCATTTTCAGGCTGTGAAAGGGTTTTCATGAATGTAAAATAGCCCAAAACTGCCCCTTCTGAATTTTGCAAAATTTTCAAAATGTTTGATTGTTTAGTGTTATTTATGTATAAATGAACACAAAAAAATACTACTCGCATGAATCTGAAATTTTCACCCATTACGTCCCACCCCTAGTGATAGGAATACAGAAGGAGAAAGAATCTTTGAATTTAGTCTCGCCATGGACGACATGTTGGCTGCAAATACTGATTAAAAAAAAAAAAGAAGAAGCTATCTTGTTACGTATGGATCTGGAACAGCAAAAACTAATAGATTATCTGTTGGTAAAGAAAGTTTCTTGGATGATGTGAAAGTAATAACTGGTGAAGAAATTGTTACACAGCATGAACCAGTTATTTGCGATTTTCAGTTGAAGAAAGCTCATGGTGTGGAGGTTGAATGAAGAAAATGTGAAACACGAGTTTAAGGACCAAATGATTGAGCATTCAGTTACCAGATCCTCTTCACGAAGTGTGGAAGAAGTTGATAGATACATTGTTGGAGGTAACAAACCAGTCTTGCGGGTGGACGAAAGGGCCTCCAAGGCATTGGATTGGAATGAGGATGCCAAGAAGTGTATCAAAGAAAAGCAGAAACAATGGAGTGGAGAAAAAGTTTAGTGAATAAGGATATTATCTGGTGACAGAGAGGACAACAAGAGAGCAATCTACAAAGCCAAGACGGAGGCGGAGCAAGCTAGGTTTCCAGATATACTACAAAGGGATGACCAGAAGCAGGACAGCTAAACAGATGGCAAAGACAAATATGGTTATTGTTGGAGAGAAATGCATTCGAAATGACAATGGAGTGCTAGCAACGAATGAACAGGACAAGAGGGATGCCTGGAAATGTTATTACAAGAGATTGTTGAAGGAAGAGTTAATTTTCATGAGACCAAGGAAATCTAGAAGTTGCAGAAGCAGTTTTTTGTCCAGCGAAAAGAATTGAAATGGTACGGAAGGCTGCAAGATAAAGAAGGGTAAGGCTGCAAGATAAAGAAGGGTAAGGCTGCAAGATAAAGAAGGGTAAGGCTGCAAGATAAAGAAGGGTAAGGCTGCAGGCTCCTCAGGTGTTGTTGCAGAAATTTCGAAGGCGGGTGAAACCGGCAACGAGATGATCACAGACCTGACAAATCAGAAAAGGGGTTGTTCTGAAAGACCGAGATGTTAGTAGAATTGTGAGCAGTTAGAAGGGTAAGGGTAAGGGTAAGGGTAAGGGTTAGATGTAATTACAAAGATTTTAAGTTAGAAGGGTAAGGGTTAGATGTAATTACAAAGATTTTAAGTTAGAAGGGTAAGGGTTAGATGTAATTACAAAGATTTTAAGTTAGAAGGGTAAGGGTTAGATGTAATTACAAAGATTTTAAGTTAGAAGGGTAAGGGTTAGATGTAATTACAAAGATTTTAAGTTAGAAGGGTAAGGGTTAGATGTAATTACAAAGATTTTAAGTTAGAAGGGTAAGGGTTAGATGTAATTACAAAGCTTTTAAGTTAGAAGGGTAAGGGTTAGATGTAATTACAAAGATTTTAAGTTAGAAGGGTAAGGGTTAGATGTAATTACAAAGATTTTAAGTTAGAAGGGTAAGGGTTAGATGTAATTACAAAGATTTTAAGTTAGAAGGGTAAGGGTTAGATGTAATTACAAAGATTTTAAGTTAGAAGGGTAAGGGTTAGATGTAATTACAAAGATTTTAAGTTAGAAGGGTAAGGGTTAGATGTAATTACAAAGATTTTAAGTTAGAAGGGTAAGGGTTAGATGTAATTACAAAGATTTTAAGTTAGAAGGGTAAGGGTTAGATGTAATTACAAAGATTTTAAGTTAGAAGGGTAAGGGTTAGATGTAATTACAAAGATTTTAAGTTAGAAGGGTAAGGGTTAGATGTAATTACAAAGATTTTAAGTTAGAAGGGTAAGGGTTAGATGTAATTACAAAGATTTTAAGTTAGAAGGGTAAGGGTTAGATGTAATTACAAAGATTTTAAGTTAGAAGGGTAAGGGTTAGATGTAATTACAAAGATTTTAAGTTGAAAAACCAGATCCGCAGGTCGTGAAAATGGTTGCACGAATAACTGAGCAGCAAATAAGTCAGAAAAACAGATGAAATGCAGTTTGGTTTTATGCATGCGCAAAATACTGCAGATGCCATATTGATCCTGAGACAAAGGCAAGTATCTTTATAAGAAGAATCTGTATTTTGTTTTTGCAGATTTGAAGAAAGCTTTGACAGAATGCCAAAAGATGTTGTCTAATAGACTTTGCATAAATTAGGGTCAAGCGAGTGATCGGTGAAGGTTGTTCAAGCAACGTACAGAATGTTAAAGTGGAAGTAATCAGGGGTCTCTACAGAGTCCATTGATTTTCATTTGTCTTAAAAGAATTGTCCAGGGAATTTTGTATGGGTTGTCTGGAAGAGATGACGTATGTTGATTTCATGTTTGCAGCAGATGCAACACTGAAAGGTCTTTTCGTTAAGTTAGAGACTGAGGAATGCTATGGAAAGTAAAGGTCTGAGAGTGAATGTTACCAAGACCAAAGTGATGATCAGTAGTTGTAGTGTTGGAAAGCTCTTAGAGTGAGGAAAGTTTCTTGCTCAGCTTGTAAAAGAGTTGGGAGCAAATCAATTTTTTATGATACATTGGGTGCAAAACAAGTGCAGTGGAATCACAGGTAGCTTGAGATAAGCAATGTGTGTGCAAAAAAAAAAAAAAATGGAGACGGATGGGAACCGAGTTGTGAAGAAAGTATATTTGGACAGCGAGGTTACCGAGATTGTTCAGAAGTTTTATTACTTTGCAGATATGATTGGAGCAAGCCCAAGTGTGATTGCAAGTTAGGATTAGTTGGAATAAGTTCAGGGAACTTCTGCCATTACTAACCAGTAGAGTGTTACTACTGTCGACCAATGATGTATGGAAGCAAAACCTGGCCAGTGAGGGTTGAGGACATGTGTTGTATAGACCGATATGATATGAGGTATGGTTTGGTAGTTTTGTTTTACGGCATATCAACCCTTTTTGGGTTATTTAATGCCGAATCTGGTCATTATAGTAAAAGTTTTTATGCTTCAAGTTCTTTATATCTTCAAATGTTTAATCATCGTTTTTGGTTTGGTAGTTTTGTTTTACGGCATATCAACCCTTTTTGGGTTATTTAATGCCGAATCTGGTCATTATAGTAAAAGTTTTTATGCTTCAAGTTCTTTATATCTTCAAATGTTTAATCATCGTTTTTGGTTTGGTAGTTTTGTTTTACGGCATATCAACCCTTTTTGGGTTATTTAATGCCGAATCTGGTCATTATAGTAAAAGTTTTTATGCTTCAAGTTCTTTATATCTTCAAATGTTTAATCATCGTTTTTGGTTTGGTAGTTTTGTTTTACGGCATATCAACCCTTTTTGGGTTATTTAATGCCGAATCTGGTCATTATAGTAAAAGTTTTTATGCTTCAAGTTCTTTATATCTTCAAATGTTTAATCATCGTTTTTGGTTTGGTAGTTTTGTTTTACGGCATATCAACCCTTTTTGGGTTATTTAATGCCGAATCTGGTCATTATAGTAAAAGTTTTTATGCTTCAAGTTCTTTATATCTTCAAATGTTTAATCATCGTTTTTGGTTTGGTAGTTTTGTTTTACGGCATATCAACCCTTTTTGGGTTATTTAATGCCGAATCTGGTCATTATAGTAAAAGTTTTTATGCTTCAAGTTCTTTATATCTTCAAATGTTTAATCATCGTTTTTGGTTTGGTAGTTTTGTTTTACGGCATATCAACCCTTTTTGGGTTATTTAATGCCGAATCTGGTCATTATAGTAAAAGTTTTTATGCTTCAAGTTCTTTATATCTTCAAATGTTTAATCATCGTTTTTGGTTTGGTAGTTTTGTTTTACGGCATATCAACCCTTTTTGGGTTATTTAATGCCGAATCTGGTCATTATAGTAAAAGATTTATGCTTCAAGTTCTAAAAATAAAATAAAAAAGGGGAGGGAGAAAGGGAGAGGGGCTGTTGTTTTTGTTTTTGGTTTTGTAGAACATAATTAAGTTTTACAAAAAAAAAAAAAGAAAAACAAAAACGTCAATGTAGGTGAATTTCGTCTCAGGGAGCCACAGGGCAGCCTGATCTGGTATCACCAGAGACCGATATGATATGAGAATGATATGCTAGATGTGTAATGTATGTCTAATCTAAGTACCCCAGAGGAAGATTAAATCTGGACCATATAGGGAGATGTGTGCAGGACAAGAAACTTCATTGGTTTGAAAGAATGAATCTGAATGCTTGGGTTAGTAGATTTAAAACAGTTGAGGTAGCCGGGAAAGGCCAAGAAAAACATGGGGAGGAAATCATAAAGATGGGTTTGAGAGAAAGGGCGATAAATAAAACCTGGCCAGAGATAGTTTTTAAAAATTAATCTAACACATGCTAGCATGTAAAAAAGATGTTAAAACGAATAAGATGAATTTAAATAGATTTTTAGGCTACCATTAATTTGAAACAAACGCTGCTATGGGTCAGAACTTTAACAAATTATGTTGATTAGCCAATAAAAACACCTTACAGCAAACCCAAGCAAGAACCAGTGCATACAAAAAAATGTTGCTTATTAAATGAAATCCGTTTTTTAATGAGTGACAGAGGAAGGACTTCTGAGTGTGAGAGAAAAGAGCTCCTCTTCTCACACCCCGGAAATATTAAGCAAGACGAAAATATTGATAGGATTCAACATGTAATCGATGTGAAATTTTTTTTCTTCTTAAGAACACGGTCAGATATTTCCCATAAATAACTGGCCAAACAAAATTAAGTATGTTGGCTTGCTCTACTTTGATAGAGCATTTTTCGGGGAGTGAATAGTCGTAAATCCTGAGAATCTCTGTATTCATAAGGTTTTCATTGAAAATGTTACTGATCACAGAAAAAAAAAATTAAATGTTTAAAGAGCGAGCATTTTGTGTTGCCGTAGTCTCATACAGAGCTAAGCAAGATTACCAACACCTGCACAAGTAAACGGGTTTGTTATTAAAATGCAGAGTTTCAGAAAAGTAAGACGTTTTTCTCGTAGCGATAAGATTGTAAAGAATCAATAGTTTGTTTTTTTAATTTAATCTTTTTATTTTATTCCTTCATAGAATTTAGAAAACAATAAAAACAATATTTTTACATCACCTGTTACTTCTCGGAGATAAACGAACAAGAAAAAAATTATGTTACAAAATTTTGAGATGAGGAGAAATAATTATTATTTGGATTACAATCATCATCTTAATTGTTATATTCACGTTTCGCCCGATGTAATCTCTGACCTTCTTTAAGTGCAATTTTCAGAACTTGGGCACTTTTGTATTATTCAGACTACTATTCTCATGTTCGTTGTTATATTCAGGGTTACGGAGTCAAACAATTCTAAATACTCAACTCAGTATTTTAATCTTTTCTAATATTCAGACTCGATTCTTCAGAGAGATAGAATTTAATCGTTTTAATGTCTGTTTCATCCAATTTTATTTTCAGCGGTTTTATCCCCCCCCCCCCCCCAATTTCCAGGCTCGGTAGCAACAGAAATTACAGCCATAAAATGATCTAAATACTAGGAACAAACTTTTGTGTATGTATATTAAAATTAGTTGTATCTACCCAGTGTTGCCCCTAAAATTAAGTTAAGATTGTCAACAAGAAAACAAAATAAAAATATGACTGACTATGACCCCTTCCAAAACCTAGAATTCTGTAACACTGGTTATATATTCATGTTTTGGTTGAAACCTTATGAAAATAACAACCAAGATGAGAATAGTAGTCCGAATAATCCAAATTATCAATCCTCACCTAAAAAATTGCAAAACTTAAAGCATTTATTCAAATAGAAAGGCTGAGAATTAAGTTCATGGCAGGGTTAGCCAAGTGAACGAACAGACAATGAGTAGATTAGGGGTTGGCTTCTCCTTCATGTAACAATCCTCGCTAACCACAGTACATATGATTCAAATTTTTATGTCATGCAGACGCGTTATTGTGTAGAAAAGAAATAATATTCCAAGTTTTAGTTGAAACAAGTATTTCATTTTTTTTTTTCTTAAAGATTTTCAAACTTTCTCGTTTTCTGGAAAAGAATTAACAAATGACTACCATTTTGCATGTCGACACAAGGCAAAGTTTAAACTAATTTCAGAAGTAAGTATTCAAAATGGCGCTCCAGCAGTTTCTATCTGCCAGCTGAGAAAATTTGAAAGCTATTACTTTTCTACTGAGTCTGCACAAAATTACAATCGTATTTACATTGCCTGGTGTTGCTCACTCCGGAATCCGGGACACTCGCAGTACCGTAAACACGAAAACTGGATGATGAAGTGATAAAGTTATCGAGGATTGTCATCTCACGAAGAAAAAAAAAAAATCATGTTAAATGTTAGCCAAAAGATCGCAAAAAATGAACTCGAATAAATTACCAGTCTTTTTGGTACCATTCATCTTTTTTAAACCACCAATAATTTTCCCTTGAAGATATCAAATCAATTTTAGAGAGAAATTAATAGATGAAATCATTAGAACATCTAGAAAAACAATTAAAATAAAAGCGTAGAATTTAAAAGTTGAACCTTTTTGCATCATAAATTCTATCAGACAGCAAGGAGGTATAGCAAACTTTAAAGTTGCAAAGAAAATGCGTTTAATTGCAATTTCTGTATTTTCTTTTCATGGCTTGAAATGTTAGGGTTATACAACAGTTTGCAAACTGCCAGATCTTTTGAGCTGCACTTATTGATGGTTGGGTCGGTTTTGTAGGGGAAGGGTCTTCAACCAGACCCATTGCGCTTGTGGGCCAGGAGAAAGGGTTTCTGTATATAAATATAAAATTTGTTATTTTGAGAGATTTTATCAGTCAGACGGTCTTGACGTGTGATAGTGTCAATGAAAGTGAATAAACTGAATCCATTACATGTTCTTTTCTGTTACTCTATTACTTATTATTATTGTTATTTTTGGGGGCTTACCTAATAGATCGTCACATGACCAGGCAGGTAATCTACTATTATCTTTCAGAATTGGTAAATAAAAAAGATGTCCAAATATTTAGATTAAAATTATTTTTTGCCGATTCAGATGCTGAAGTTCAGTTAAAAAAAATAATTAAGCAACGAATAAATCACTAACAAAAATGTAATTTCTAAAATAATTTTTTTTTTATCACAGAGAAAGCAAGATTGAAAGGAGGGATAAAAACCACCATTTATTTTGAGCAATAAGACTGTTTATTTCCTCGAACCCTCCCCGATCCATGGCTTATCTTTACCATATCAATAGATTAGCAGTTCTACTAAAATGTATTTCTTAATAAAAATGAATATGAAATTAAAAAAACAAAAACAAACGGGACATCAAATACGAGTTTTTCTTTGCAATGTTTCCCCATATTTTTTTTTAAGTATTAACAATTCTTATACTAACTGCCCTTTGATAACTCGTCTTTTCACATAGGCAGCAGCTTTAAGTGAAATTGTATGTTTGAATTGCAGAGAATATTTTTTGATTATTATTAATATATAGTCTTCAATGTATACGTGTCTAAGTACAATTTGTCCATAGTTAAAACGTGATCTTCATCAGTCTGTAAATGTGTCTATTTTCAAGCAAAATAAAAAATTTATATTAAAAGCAATCACGTTGGAGTTCACACCTGATTTGTATTTGTTTAGCTTTAATATCCATTTTATTTGCGTGCTCATTTGATTGGCAATTTGGTGTCTATTACCTAATGTATGATCTGCTTGATTCAGTTATTTGGGAGTCGTGGAACTTTTGTCTTCTCTATTTTTATCAAGTTTGTGTATTGATTTACATCAATGTACAAGGTAATCTCCTAAACTAATGAACAGATCATTATGAACTTTGAAATTCTAAAAAATATAGTGAGTAACATGGCCACATTACTTTTTTGTAAAAGTTTTTGGGTTTATTTTTAGAAATTGATCATTATGAATTTTGGAATATATATTCTTGGCAGCATAGTGAATAACAAATTTGAGCTTAATTTCCGATTCCAAAACCGATTTTTAATTTTAATTTTTATTTTGTTCAAAACTGAATTTTCCATTGCTGGTACTAATGATAAATATTTATTGATTTTAAACTACTAGTAAAACTAAAATTTATAGATTATAAAATGAATTTAGGTAAAAGAATGACACAAGTGGATAAATAGGAAAAACATAGGTGACAATTAACAATGAGTTGATCAAAATCTTGGATATAATGCATAAAGGGAAAACATTAAGTTTGTAAAATTAAAATAAAAAAAAATTATACCTTCATTTAAAATTAGATGAAGATTCCCCGCTAAATCACCCCTCCCATGAAATTCTATTTTTTTAGGCGGTTAGACAATTTTAGAATCAGTAATTGTATTGGAATCGTCTGATCACTAATACATACATATATAAATTAAGAATGTTGGATTTTCGTAGTTAGACCTAAATAGTAATGCATCTGCCAAATCGATATTTGATTCTGATTAACCAGTTCCATTTGAAAAAATAGTGTGTTTATTGCGAGAAATAATCAAAATTCCAACCGATTACATATTTCATCCAGCCTGATATTTCTTTCTGTAGCGGACAGATTTGCAAGGCACCAGCGTCAGCCAGTGGTTTAGACTTGAAAATGATTACAAAAACATTCATATCTTTACTTACTAACAATAAATATTAATTTTTAAATATACACGTTGAAAAATTAATTCTCTTTCTTGCTCATATACACCATCTTTAATAAATAACATTACTTCACTTAATAATGACATTAATTATATATATATATATATATATATATATAAATAAAAATGGCATAAAAACAAAACTACTTCACGAAAAGCATAATTACAATGAAAGTAATCTACGTTTAAGCCAATGTAATCTTCAAACTTCTTCAGTTACATCTTTCTGATCCAATGAATTTTCTAGCTGAATTCGGGAACTTGCACAGAATTTTCAACCTGACCTTTTATTAAATCCAAGCGGTAACTTGTTCTCGTCCCATCATCCATTATGAAGTAAAAATGTTTTTCTGTTATTTTTGGAAGCCTTTAACCTAATCGTTGTCTAAATGTGTAGTATTACTATTTATTACTATTGTTTGCTTTTTACCATTACTCACATTACCATTTTCTTGCTGATGATCTGATCGGCTATTTTTAATCATCGGTTCCGATATTGTATTTAATTCCATACTAGGTCTACCTAGAAGGCCAATGCCACCAAACATGCGCTGCTTCTTTGAGACGTCTTATTCCCATCGTTCTTTTGTATCTAGAATTAACTCTAATATTAGTTTTTAAAAACAAATTTTCTAAATTCTAAATCAACGAGGATAGATTATTCTCATTCCATCAGCCAGCTTTTTAATTTAGTGAGTTCTTAGACCCATGGATTCAATTTTAGTGAGTCCCCGGGAAATTTATGTTACGATTCCTGGAATAAGATGAGGAAAATAATATTTAAAAAAAAAAATCTAATCATCATCATCATCAACCGGTTTATTTGTTGAATCAGGCCACAATTAATCCTCTGATGAGGGTGGGGCCTGATTGTCTAGTCTCGAAATCTAAGTCTTCCTCTCCACTCCTGTCTTTGGCAAGGCTTGATGGAATCCATAGGCCCTGAAGATCCACGCATCCTGGGATCTACGAAGCCCAAGACATTACCAGCAGCATTAGTGCTACTGGCACTGCCTTTCTTTTTTCCTGCTGTATTTCGACTAGACATTGTATTTAAGGCAATTTTACGGCTGGATGCCTATCCTTTACCAACTTGAACACTTTTGGCAGTCCAAGACCTCCACCGTTCCCACCTAACTAGGGCTGATGTCGTTTCCACTTAAGCATGTACGAATGTCATACATTACCAGTGAGTTGCAAAACAGTCTGACATAACAGTAAATGTGACCCCCCCCCCCTATAGCATCATGTGACCAGAATTCAAGAATATACATTTCAAAGAACGGTAGACACTAAGAAACTGTTCTTGATGCCAGCCTATTTCGGTGAGGATCGTAGCTGAGAACCTGTATGTACAACCAAGAAATGTATTTCCCTGATCTTTATCACAAAATTAAATCGTTCACTTTAAAAAAAAAGAAAAGAAAAAAAAAAGCATAAGGTAAAAGAGAACACATTCCTGTTTTTTTTTTTAATGAAAAAAAAAAAAAAAAAAAAAAGTACTTGCGTCCTTGGGATGCATGGATAAGATTGTATTGCTTCTTTTTAGATTGCAGAATGGGTGACCATCAGCATGTGATTAGCTACGACAGGGTAAAAGTGTTTATACAGGGTGGGCCAAAATAAGGGTCCTATCTTTAAATTTGAATAACTTGAATTTGAATAACTTCCACAAAATAAAAGTTAAACTCACCAAACTTTATGTGTGTGTAGACTGACCCTTCCGAGATTTTTTGAAATAAACAAAACAAATTTTAGCCGAAAAACACTTCTTAAAACTTACAAAAACTAAAGTATTGTTTTTTACACTGTTTTGAGTTTTTTAAGCAAAAATAATGTTTTCTAAATGAGGGTACGTTCTTTAGGGCTAATACGGCTCATGCTTGCTTCGGAAGGGGTCCTTTACTTATTCTAAAAAAAAAAAAATCAATAAATAAAAAAAAGTTATGAATTTTTAAAAATAGGACCCTTATTTTTGCCCACCCTGTATTATTCTAAGTTATCGCCTCCAACAAGAAGACTCACTTAAAAGAACTGATGGCTCACCAATGCTTGTAACCGTTATACCATATGTCCATGGCCGACAGAATGAGAACAATCTCGCCGTGTGAATTAAAGAGTTCAGTTGGAAATTCTCTACAAGTTCCAGAGTTTGACCAGACTCACCAAAAAAAGGTCGGAGGTGTTTCATCAGCCAAAACATGAATATAACAACCAAATTATCCATCCTCATCTCAAAACAGAAACACTATATCCAGCCTTTCACATATTCCCGAAATTATCGCACTACAAATGTATTTTGGAGATAAATATTTTTTGTTAATAGATAATGTAGTTAATGTAGATAGGCCAAAGTCCAGATACTCACTATTTTTATAGCAAGCCTTTAAAACAAATTCCTGGTGTTGAAGACAAACGACTTGGCATCTTCCAAACGGAAAAAAAAAAAAAAAAAAATTAAGTAGAAGAGAAAAGTACTCACCGACATTGCTGTCGTCCATGTCTACATTGACAGGGGAAGAAGAAAAAAAAGAAAAAAATATAGATATATTTTTAAAAGAAAATAGATAGTAAAACTTGGTAACTAAAATCATGAACATTTTTTTAATGCGGGAAAAAGAAAAAAAAGAAAAAAAAAAGTAGATCATGACTGGAACATTTTTATTTTATAACTAGTATTGTCGAAAAAATATTTTTATAACTAGTATTGTCGAAAAAATATTTTTATAACTAGTATTGTCGAAAAAATATTTTTATAACTAGTATTGTCGAAAAAATATTTTTATAACTAGTATCGTCGAAAACATATTTTTATAACTAGTATCGTCGAAAACATATTTTTATAACTAGTATCGTCGAAAACATATTTTTATAACTAGTATTGTCGAAAACATATTTTTATAACTAGTATTGTCGAAAACATATTTTTATAACTAGTATTGTCGAAAACATATTTTTATAACTAGTATTGTCGAAAAAATATTTTTATAACTAGTATTGTCGAAAAAATATTTTTATAAAAACTATAACCATTATCTCAATACAATATCCTTTTATTTTTATAACTAGTAAAACAGGGATGGGAGTAGGCGGCATCAAAAAAAGCTAAAATCGAGATGACCTCCTCCCCTGATGTGTGTTTGTGAAGAGAGGGCAGCGCAAAAAATAACTTGAATGACGATGTTCTAGTGAAGTAGTAAATCACATTAAAAATAATTTAATTTTTAATTAGTGAAATTAAAATCTTCGTAAACAAAAATTTACAAATGTTAATCATTGGATTAATTGAACGGACAGGTCAATTTTTCAGAATGTGTTTTTGCGGACTTAGTTTTCCTAAACAACCCCAATCAGTTTTAACTAAGAAAGTCAAAATTAAAAGACACTGAGTGCACATATGTGAGGTGGGGTGGGGGGGAAGGAAACAGTCATTCTTTGATGAAGCAAAAATGATCTAACTCCTGGCTAGTTACTTTTAACACCCCTAAAACCAAGCTGCTCTCCTTTCACCACCAATGCTCAGATCCTTTTTTTGGCCTAGCCGAAATGAATGGCTCTATCCTTGATGAAGCTCCTTTGTTTTGATAAATTCCGAGGACTAACTTTCACTCCAGATCTATTGATAAGTTGGCTGGAAAGAGGGTTTGATCATTTAACGGCTCAAGAAAGTACCAGACTCTCGATGCACCACCACAAATTGGCCTTTTGGCTAAGATCAAAGTGTAGTATCTGTTCCGATGGATACTGCACGCCTGTCCTGTGCAGTTCTAGGAGGTCCACCCTCCCAGGCTTTGCCTCCCCTTATTGGGGAGGAGTAAGTTTATTGCTTACTGTCTGAGGCGCCCCTATCGGGGAATGCCGACGGGGCTGCCCAGGCAATTTTTAAATGGCCAGAGTGCTCACCTCTCGAGCGCTGGCTTTTCAAACCCCACTTTCTCGACCCGAGCTTGGGTCACATCTTACTTGTGGGAGTAAGATAAAACTGGCCTTGTGCCTAACTCCTGGGGAGGAGTAAATAAAACCACAAAGAACTTTCCATTCTTTCTCCGTGTACCTAAAGCCAAACGGAACTTGCATGAAGTTTCTTTCCAAGGATTACAACAGGGCCCTTTTCAAATCTAACATAAACTGTCCTCATGTCATTCACCCTTATCTTTCAGTGGCTCTTAACATTGATGACTCATAAGAAAAAAAAAACAACTTCTTAGTTTCAAAGAGTCACTATAGTATGACAAGTCAGCCATTTTAATAATCACTTAAAATATAGCGGACAATATGTTTACTAGCATGACCTTTCAAAATTGGAAGTGATTTTGAAGCCTTTGAAAGTGTCAAATAGAAAATCAAGTATTATGGTTCATTTGTGCCCTGCAGCTTAATTCCAACAATATTTATCTGGAGACATTTTTACGAGACTTCTATATGATGTCTATTTATAGGGAGATTCTCACTGAAAGTACTTTTTTTTTTAAAAATAGGATTCTGAAAGTTAAATTTAATTATTGTTCAGTCATTAAATTATTAATTTACTTGCTTTACACTGCGGCAAGATGTGGCACAAGGCCAGAAGGTGGAGAGCACCAGCTCCCTCGAGGAAGCACACTAGTCAGATACAAAAATACCTGAAAACCGCCCCAATTGGTATTCCTGGTATGGATGCTTCAGATGATCAGCTATAAACCAATCCCCACCCCAGGAGGAGGAGATAATAATGCTTCATCCCGACAAAAGGTTGGGTTTAGGGTAAGAACAGTCCCTAGGTTGACTGAATGATGCTAAAGCCAAATTATTCTTAAACTATTAGAGATACCTGTGACCCACTATTTATTTGAACATTCATAAATTATGAGATATTTGTTAATATGGGACAAGAGGAAGAAAGTAACAACCCTAGTTGAAGTCAGTGTCCCTTATGATGCTGGCTTAAACAGAGCTAAAAGGAAGATAAATGCCAAGGTCTTATGTACGACATGAAAAGAAACTGGAATCTTAGGAAGATCTCCATCATTATATTAATTATATAAGCAACTGGGCTCATTAAAAAGAATTTCAAAACCTATGTAGCGAATATACCCGGTGAATCAAGTGCAAGAGAGATACAAACAATTGCACTTAAAGGGACGGTTAGAATCCTAAAAAAATCTCTCGGTTGAAGTCTATGAAACAGCGGGTGAACATCTGGTATCCGGTATGATGCCCCATCCCCAGCAAAAACAAGAGAATTTAAAAAAAATAAATAAAAACATAACTAAAAATAAGTTTCTTTGCTTCTATATTATCCTTATTACATAGAAGCAAAGAGATTTATTTTGCCATCTAATGTAGATGTTTGTGGTGTGCACAGACACACATGTAAATGAGATGACAACGAAAAAAGAGACATGAAGAAATATTAGAGAAGGATTGAATCAACATAAAGTGAGAAATACACAGATAGTTAAGAGATAGAGAGGGGGGACATGTGACATGTTCAGTTAATTCTAAATTACGGCTAATTAGAACAATTTTTTTTTCAAACATAACTCAATGTGAGAACTAAGGTATATTTTAACATGTATTTTGTGTTAAAATATTGAGGAAAAAGCCATACGGAAATCAATGATGATTAACTCACATTTAGTATAATTTTGTTAAAAATTTCCTCTCCAACCAAGCAAAAACTTGAAAGGCAGTGAAAAAGGAAAAGTGCAGCTCAAGGCGAGAATCAAAAGTGTAGTATCAGTTCAGTTTCAGGGATCATCTTTCCAGACAGTACCATCGTATTTTGGTGGCGTCAGTTAAGGGTTTATTGTAGTCAATGAAAGTGAAAGCAATACGCGCAAGCCTGCGTAGCATCCTATGCGGTTCAACATGGGCCACCCGTTTGCTTTTCACCAGCTGTCGTGCTATAATTGGAATGGAGTATGTTCAAGTCCACCACAGCTTAGGCAGCACAAGATTATCTGGGAGTCACACGTCGTCAGTGAAACTTGTAGAGAGGGCGAGAGTGGCAAGAATTTCTGAGTTTTACGATGACAAGCGTCGCAGGTGATCCAACATGTATTTGTTGAAGAGAACTGCAGCATGCAGGGAGTCGTGCAACCTCTTTCAAATGGTAAAGAAAAAGAACTGAAGAAACTGGTGTCAGCGAGATGCTTTGCACTCAGGACAGTACGGTGATCATTAATCTGACCCACCCGCTGGTCGTAGAGCTGTTTGACTGCAACATAGCCCCACCAACAATGGAGGAAGTGCATCAGATTCTGCACCAGTTAGGTAACAAAGCTCCCGGCGAGGATGGGATTCCTGCAGAAGCGTACAAGGCTGCACCAGAAGTAATTGCCACATGGGCGCATCGTGTCTTCAGTGCAGTTTGGTCGACCACGGTCATCCCCGATGACGGGAGTGAAGCAATCCTCCTACAAAAAGAGAAACTGAAAACTCGGCTCAAATTACATCAGGTATCAGCATCGTTCACCAAAAGAAGGGCACGTCTATCACTCTTATCCTCTAGTCGATCCTGCTACCATGAGACAATGGACAAGGCTGGTCGATGAGTAGATTTTGAAAGTTTTTCACAATAACCGCTTCCATCGCAGCCTGTGTTGCCGGTGGACTGACTGTGTCTTAACCGCTGTTCTGTTAAACCATCTATGGGTTATTTAATACCGAATCAAGTTGTCGAATATAATTCTATAGGTAGGATAATTATTCATATTTTGAGAATACATCGTTTGTAGAAGGGTATTTTACACAGAGAGTGCGAGAGAAAGGGGCATTACTTAGAAAAAAAAAAAAAAAATTACTCTTTGGCATTGGTAATCTTCTTTGTTCTCAACATGATCGACTCTCAGCCACCACCTTCTATTATTTATTTGGGGAAAAAAATAAAAAGGAGAAGTAAGGTTTTTACTTTTAGAAGAATCAGATTGAATAATATGGTTGGGGATAAATTTATAGATACTAGGGCATGACGTGACCTCTCGTCTAGCAAGCCACGTGATCATTTATGCGACCAGGTTCCTGTCCTAAGACATCACAGGTCGCTACCTATGGCCTACTGCCCCCCCCCCCCCAGTCACAAATTCGTGGGCGAGTTTAGTCTTCGATGTTGTAATCACGATTAGTTACCCATCTTGTGTAACCTTGCTTAGGACTGCCACGGTTTAGGAGATGGTGCAAGCCAGAGAAGAAGCCAGCTCACCAAACCAATCCGGATAAATGCTGCAACTGTTATTGAAACAAATATATTTTATTAGCAGGAAGACCCGACGTTGCTCGGGATGGAATGAGGATCACTATGTACTTTTTCACTCTGCTCATAACACCATCTTACTTTGTTTTTACTAAATTTTGTACCTTAATATAATTGGAAGAAGCTGAAATGATGGGAAAAAAATCCCTGAATTAGTGTCTTATGCACATGGTTTAAATTTCATTAAAATCGAATATATGTATTTGAAGTTTTAAGAGGGTTTCGTCTGCATGCGCCACTCAGAGATGGGGTACGTAGATATTCTATATTATAGTGAGGGGGGGGGTGCAGTGAACTGCAGAAAGGGAGGGGAAAACGGGGATGGGGTAGGTGAACAGCCTCGGGCAATGCCGGGTACCCTTGCTAGTTGTACATAAAAATACACTTAGATTTTATGTAGATTCCCTAACCTTTCGTTCTATAGAGAACACTTCAGTTTTTTTAACGAAAATTCCAGCCAAGACAACTTTTTGAGTGGAGACATTTTCCTTTACTCACCGTAACAGATTAAAGAGAAGTTATTATGTGCAATTCTTTCCTTTGGGTTCTTCAGAAATAAATACATTTATAAAATCATCAGACTCCAAACGTGTCTGTGTGTTTCTCGCCTTCTTTACTCTTAATCAATTAGCGCCAAGTACTGAAACAGACCTAATTTCTAAATAGTCATTTCTTCTTTTACTCCTGGGCAACATTGGCTAGGTACTGCTGGTTATCAAAATAAAGAAATGTGTGCGAAATCCTAACGGTGTCCCTATTTGAACTGAAAACTAGATATTTGCTTTAGGAGGAGATTTCCTCGTGTCTGGGATATTTTAGCGGCTGGATATGCTTAAGAAACAATATGAATGTATCCAACCAGACTGATGTCAACCCTTTAGATCGGACAGCATGGAGAGTAGGCGTGAGAAGTTGCCAACCCTGGAGTCTGGGACACTTACAGCACCCGAATACCAAATCAGCATAATGATTTGAAACCAAGAAAAACTTGATTAAGTGACAAATGAAAAAAGGCATCTAAGGGCTAGGATCAAAAGCGAATTTCAGTCTCACAGGCATTATCACCTCATTTCGATTACAGTAAAAGGTTTATTGGTGGGACGGGCAATGGAAGTCAGTCATTTGACCCCCCTCCCCCACACACATCGGAATTTTCAGTATTTATTAGAAAAAAAAAACAAAAAAACTATCATTAAAAAAATACAAATTTTGGTTATCAACGCCTCTAACCGTTGCAACACGGGTCCATTAGCAATCAATTCTAACAGTCTTCTGGTGTTTGAAGGTTCGATCCTTACTGCAGGCGATAACCAAAATCATAATTAACATGGCTGACGGAATAAGACCCCCCCCCACTCAACCGATTAAATAAAGGGTTCAGTTCGAAATTCCCTATTCTTAAGTTCAAAATGATTCAGACGAAGGTCGGAAGTTAAATCGGTCGAAATGTGAAAATTAAAAAAAAAAAAACTACAACCCCACCCTAAATTAAACCATTGAATTATAACTTTTTTTTTTCTCATTTGGAATAATTCTAGGTATGGATGTCAGAAAAAGAAATTGTTTGGAACAGCCATGATCATGGGAATATAAAGATATAAAAAAAAAATATGGCGCAGATGGGCATCCATAGTTGGAAAAGAATTACTAGCAAATGAAAAAAGAAAAGAAAAGAAAAGAAAAGAGTTAATTTAGGATTTTTTCTTGTCTGGAAATCCAAAAAATGGTTACATGTCCTTAAAAACATCATCTGGCCTGAAAGTGGGTGATCATTACCGTCCCGTGGCCCAGAAATGAGTGATTATTCTACGTTAAATTTAGATGCAAAAGTGATCCCCCACTCTAAAGTCTAATGGCCGACTTTTCCGGGCAATCTCATAAAAACAGTCATCTTATTTTTAATTTTAGTAGAATTGGCACAGGACCCAAGATTTTAACTTTTTTCAAAAAAGTCATTAAAAAAAGATTTATGTGATTAAAATAGGTTAAAAAAAATGAAATAGGGTTAGTTTAAAAATAAAGCGATTAAATTGACATATGGGACAATATGTTTAGGAAACTCTCCCCCCTACCCCAAAATGAGATTCTACTTGGTGAAAAAAAAAATCTTTTCAAAATTTAGAATGGAGAATCAGTTTCGCATATAAATTTAACGTAAAATAGCTCCCATAAGGTCCATCCTAGCGTTTTAGGCCAGTTATTTTTTTGTTGCTATGGGAGATAAATTCTGGTATTTTTTTTGGGGGGGGGGGGAAGAAAGGGGGACTTTTTTTTTATAGGCGATTACGTGTGGTTTTACGAATTTGCCAGAGTTAGTGGTAATTTTTTTTAGTTAACAGCCCTAAAAAGTTAGAATTGCCCAGAAAAGGAGGATAATTTTACGTTGAATTTATATTCAAAACTGATCCCTCCTAAATTGTAAAATAATTGTTTTCTTTCCTCCAAGTTTTTCAGGGGGTTCACACGTAATCGCCTAAAAAAGTAGAATCCATTGGGGTTCATCTACAAATTTACGAAATATTTCAAAAGTCAGACGCACAAAAGATTCAAACGCGAATAGGTAATAAAAAAGTGAAATATGGTTAGTTTAAAAATGAAAGGATTAAATTGACATATTTGGGACAATATGTTTAGAAATCCAAATAAAAGTTTACTGATGTCATGGATTTAGATTAAAACTGAAATATTGAGGTTTGCAAGATTAATTGAAATCGGATGTAAAAAGTATTAATATAAAAATAACTACTAGAAAAAGATGTCATTATAAATAAAGTCTGTATATAAAAGCTTTTTCATTCAAAAAAATGGCTTTTTTTTTTAGACTAAAACACTATAAAAAGCCAGTATAAATAAACTTTATTAGCTGTCTTTTTTATAATGAATTTATTAAGAAAGTCATTATAAAAATATAGACTTTATTTAAAAAAAAAAGCATTATAAAGGGCCGTATAGATAAAGTCAAACTTTTTATTTATGACTTTATTAAAAACACACTATGAAAAAGTCATTATAAATAATGAACTTTGGCTTTTTTTTCCTTCAAATAAGCCATTACAAAAAATGTAGACTTTAATTAAAGTCAAAATGTTTATGTTTTTTAATCGACAACGAAGAATAAAATTAAAATAAATTAAATAATAAATTAAATAATTATTTTAAGTTATATATATTTAATATATACATTTACTGTATATATATAATATACACGTAGTATGTAATATATAGACTTGGAAAATGGCCGTAAAGTGAGGTATCAGTATACACAATATGTATAATTAGAAACGGAACCCTCACTTTATGGCCACCTCATGGACGGCATGTTTTTTTACTTTTTTTAAAAAATCTTTTTAGAGGAAACAGAACTCGTGGAATAGAGATTTTAAAATGGAGGATTTCTTAATTTAAATAAATTGGCATCGTCTTCAATTAATAAATCCCGGATAATCAAGGATTATCCTGAAATTATCGGATTAATTAGAGGATATATTCGGTGCTGTTTTATTTAAAGAAAAGAAGTCTCACCTCCCGGACTGTCGTCTTCGGAGTCTTTCAAAAAGGACGATGGAACAAATGCCGGAGCGTGTACATTCTGGCCGGGAACGAAAACCTCGGCATTTACATTCAGGTGCGACAGGGAGGAATCGAGCTGGTCGACATCGGAATTGTGCAAGTCTTGCTCCCAAGAGTCCGGAGCAGCAGTCGCGGTATCTTCTGAGGCCATTTAGGCTTCCCTTGTTCGTATTTTCCTTTCAAGATTGACAACAAGTATGCGCCTCTTTAGTAAAAAAAAATTTCTTAGCACGGACACCGCGTGTGGATATTCTATTTTTTTTTTTTTTCTTTTTTTCTGACGTCACGTTCCGAACACTTACGGAGACTACCGAACACGACTTCGGGCCTTTCCGCTACTTTTCGTAATAACCTTTTTTTTCTTGATTTCTTCGTATATACTTCGTATAAAAATATTTTAGAATTTTTGCGACATCTTTTAACGATTCTTTTCCTCGATTTTTTTCTTTTAATTAAATTTTCTTCCTTCTCGAATAAAAGCGGTTCTTTTTTTTTTTGTTATTTAAAAATCCCGTCCTAACAAGTCTCTCTCCTTTCAAGATGGCCGCTCAGGCAGCTGCAGCGCTTCTGGACGAGTTAATGGGAAGAGATAGAAATTTACAGCCGACAGAGAAAAGAAGTGAATTAAAATGGGACGATCCAGAGGTACGTAAACCCTTGGACGTTTATAATAAACATCATTTTTTTGTTTGTTTCATAGCCATTAAAAGAGAAAACCTCACATCGAATCACTCATAACAATTGAATCTATTATGGCCGAACTCAACGAAGAAAAAAAGCATGCTCGATTTATAAGTTCACAAATTTTATCTTTATAATTAAATATTCTTTCACAAAAGAAATCTTACTTATTTCTGAAAACATTTCTATTTTAATTTGAATTAAATAAAAATATTTCTTTTAAATTTTATATTGTCTATTTTGAAACGAGATATACATGTGTCTTTCATGTAACCGTTGTGAAAAAAATCCATTTTATCTAATGAATTCTTTTAGGAAAATAAAATTCATTTTTAAACAAAGAAATAAAAAAAAAACTTATTTGATTTCTCTATAAATATAAAACTTGTTTAATTTTAAAAAAATAAAATATTTATTTTAAACCTTTTAAAGGCTAAAGTCGAATCGATAACCGAACCGCTTATTAAATGTGTTTTTTTCTTCTCTTTTTGGTCGTTTTACAATGTTGAACGTCTTTTTGGTTCATATATAAATTTTTTAAAGTTTTTATTTTTGCATATAAATATATATTAATCAATAATGTCAACTTTAAAAATATATAAAAATCAAATTCTCCTAAATATTTTATTAGATAGGCCCCAACAATGTCATTTTAAAGAAAAAAAAATCAGTTTTAAATAATAAAAAAAGTATTTAATTTTCTGAATATAAGTATAAAATAAGTTTAATTTAAAAACATTTTTGAAACCTTAAAAGTAGAGGCTAAAGTTTAATCAATAACCGAACAGCTTATTGAAGTTTGTTTTTTTCAATATTGAACGTCTTTTCTGGCTCATATAATTTTATTTAAAACGAACTAAACCTAAAACAAGTTTGAGTGATAAAAACAATTCGGACCAAATTCTGTAGAAGTATCATAATTTTAAGAATAAGTTTATATTTTTGTATATAAAGTTTTTATTTATCAATCACATGTCAACTTAAAAATACAAAACAAGAATGTAAATAAACCTACAGATCAAATAAACAATATTTATCATTTTTACATATTTTTTAAAACAGCATTTAAATTTTTCTTTTGTAATGTTATGTTTTATTTAATTTTCTTATTTATTTTTTTGTTATTTTTAGAAAGATATTTTTCTTTATTATGAATTAAAGAAAAGTAAACTGATTTATTTTTTTTATCTTTAAGAATAAAAATACTTATGTTTTTACTTGAAAGGGATCACAACCCCGCAAAAAAGATGACTAACCCTAAGGTTAAATAATCACTTTGACCTTGAAAATAGTTCTAATTCTGAATAATATATTTTAATATTTAGTAAAAAATTTTCTATATCAAATAAATTAAAACTAGTTTTCCCCTAACAGGCGTTGCCCAAGAGTCTGTTTACTTTCATTAGTTTATGTGACTGAAATAGGATTTTGCTTGAAAAAAAAACATGTTATTTTGTTTATGAATAAATGTAGAAGAGATTTTGCGTCCTCTTTAAAAAAATATAATAGAAAATTGACCATTTATTTGTTCCCTCCCACTCCGTCAAAGTAAAATATGAATATATGTACAAAAGATTTTGCGTCCTCAGCTTTTTCACGTCTTCGTTGATCTACAAAAGGCCTTTGATAAGGTGCCAAGAAAAGCGATCTTCATGGCCCTCAGCCGCAAATTTGTTCACGAGAAATTAGTGAATGCAGGTTTCTATCGCAAATCGACCATAGCCGCAACCTTTGCGAGTGTGCTCTCTCAACCCCCCAGAAATAACGGTAAGAGTGCACCAGGGTTCACTACTTAGTCCTATCTTGTTCATAATCGTCCTTGATGAGCTGACAAAAACCCGCAGAAGTGGCGCTCCGTGGGAGATTCTGTATGCAGATGATATTGTTATCCGTGCACCCAGTGCGACGACAGAAGTGATTACAGCATTTGACAGGTGGAAATCAGCGCTTGAAAGGGCCGGCTTCAGGGTTAATATTACAAAGACGAAGAATATGATATCTGACGCTAAAGAGATTACATCTGTTCCACAAGGAACCCATACAGCATCTGTAAGCTTGGAACTGGCTCGAACTTCATGAAATACAGAACATGCAAAAAGTGGTGTCACAAAAGGTGCACCAACTTTCCGGTGCTACGTGTAGCAGATGCAGCTAATTTCATTTTCAACAACTTGAAATCCGACTCCCATGGAAAGAGAAATTGTTGCAGGTGTCGAAAGAGTCAATAAATTCATCTACCTAGGTAACACAATTGATTCCAGTGCGTGAACTAATACAACTATAAGACAACGTATATCTGCGTATTTAATTGATGGAAATTCGAAAAATTGACTCTAATTTGATTTTTACAGATTTCTTCATGGTGTCAGGAAAATGACTTGGAACTATGAAGGGGTTAGCTCCTCCGATTCCTATATGATATTAGTAATCAAAATAAAAACTGTTGATTGGATTAAATATGAAATTTGAGGAAATCGATTGGAAAGTAAAAATTAAAATGTATACAGACATGTTGGATATAAATGCACTTCTGAACATCGAAGTTAACTAGAAATTCCAGTAAAGTGTTAAGACGAGTCCCTTTTAAATATTTATTATTGTTAATATATGATATACATTTTAATGCGAGCTAAAAAAGCCAGAACTCAATTTAAATGTTTTTTAATTTTTTTTTTTATTCTAATTAATTACAGGGTGGTTCATCTGATCTAAATACTGGTTGTTTCCATTTCAAACATGAGATTCCATCAATAAAAAGTTAAATTTGTTTTTCTATCTTATTAATTGGAAATGTTATACTTGCTTGTGTTTAAAATTATCTGGCAATTATCTTATTGTGTGAGGATATATAAATAGAATTAATATATTTAAATTATAATTATTTATTTTGTTTCAAATGTTATTTGCTTTATATCACGGATACAAAGTGGTTTGTCTTTTAATATTATTTGTTCCCATTTCAAACAAAGAGTTATTATACTTATGTTTAAAATTGCGTTATTTTACCTATCTAAATTATTAATACTTTCAAATGTTACGGACAAAGCATTTTTGTTCGAGGTTTATTTCTCTAGATTTGCTGTGTTCTGTCTATGCCTAACCATATTAGGCGGCTAATTGCGTGAAGAATGTGGCGCTTCACCATACATGGGCAGTCGTTCACTATGGAGAGACTGTATGTCGTGCATCACATAGTGTTGGGATGAAGACCAGTTGAGGATGCCATTTTAATTTCCAAGTAAATATATCTATATATCTTAACTTTGACATTGGTTGATAAAACTGCATCACCCAGCAGTTATGGCAGCTGCTGCTTTCAAACAAACATCCATGCCAACAGCTTTTGGCAGCTATCATTCATCAATCAAATACAGCTACTAATTCACATAATTTAAGACTTAAAACGAACCAAAACTAAAGTATTTATGGGATTTAAATTTCAATGTTTTCTAAGATGTTTGCTCTATTTTATTGCAAAACTGATTTTAAAAAAATATTCTTTCGTTGAATTATCTTTTTGAAAATATTTTCTGAGAAGAAATTGCAACAAAAGACAATGAACGA
Organism: Sepiola atlantica; assembly: GCA_963556195.1. Lineage (NCBI taxonomy): Eukaryota > Metazoa > Mollusca > Cephalopoda > Sepiida > Sepiolidae > Sepiola > Sepiola atlantica. The sequence goes on along the minus strand of OY744552.1, from coordinate 32,326,406 downwards.
AACAAAAATGAAAGTAAGACTCCTGGGCAATGCTGAGTATTGATTTACTCCTCTCCAGGAGTTAGGCACAAGGCCAGTTTTTATCTTACTCCCACAAGTAAGATGTGACCCAAGGTCGGGTCGGGAAAGTGGGGTTTAAAAATTGCCTGGGCAGCCCCGTCGGCATTCCCCGGTAGGGGCGCCTTAGGCAGTAAGCAATGAACTTACTCCTCCTCAAAGAGGGGAGGCGAAGCCTGGGATGGTGGATCTCCTAGAACTGCACAGGACAGACCCATAGATCGGCGTAAATCAAGCCCCGAAGGCCAAGACAATACCAGTCTATGGGTGCAGTATCCATCGGAACAGATACTACACTTTGATCTTAGCCAAAAGGCCAAGAACTGGGCAATGCTGAGTAGATACAGTGAAAAATAAATTAAAAATGAAATCTTATATATAAAGTAAATATGATTATAGCTTTTTTTATTTATTACAAGCTACACAAAAAAATTTGTTTACGCTAAATATTGGTCAGTGTCAAAACCCCAAAAAGCATTTTCAATTGATTTCATTGTTTTTAATATTTAGTCCTGATCAGTATTTTATTTTTATTAGTCATAAATAAAGGAAGCTGGAGGAGTTAATACCCCTTCACTCAGAAGTTCTAATACTGCCATCCAAATCACTTTTTTCGATATTTATTGGTGAAAACGAGAGAAGGGAAGTCTTGATTTATCCTTTTTGTTTTCTGTCTCTCCTTTCTTTTGTTGCCTTTGGCTGACTGACATTCGAATTTAAAGAAAGATATGTGAAGGGGAGAAATAGTGCCACTATTTCATACCTGCTTGTTTAGGTCAGTTGGTTAGCGCGCCATACTTAGAGACAGTTTATGAGTACGGACCTCACCAGGGGTCATAATTATTTTTACTCTGATTTTGTCCAAAAATGAACTTATTCAAATTACACCAGGAAGGGCATTCGGCCATTAAAGATCTTGCCTCAATTAAGAAAATGACTTCCAAAGAAAATGGTCACATTTCAGGCTGTGCAGTTTAAATGGTGGAAGGTCTGGTTAGAGTTTCTTGAAAGATCTGGCCAGAGATAGGTCATTTTGGAAGTCAATTTCTAAAAGCCGTCCAACATGTGTCAGCATGTAAAATGGACATTAAATTAAATATGATGATGATGAAGTTACAATATTAATCCGATTTCTTAGTTTTACTTTTATTTTTTTCTATAGTCTATATAATTCACAGAGCAAGGGAAAATGTTTCCACTCTAACAGTTTTCTGAGCCGGAGTAAATATTTTCAGAAAAAAACTGAGTCAAGTTAGTCTGAGTCAAGTATTACTGTCAGGTAAATTACTATTTGGCTCTGACTTTGAAATTTTGACATATGTTAAATGTTTCCACATATTTAACCCTAACCGATCGACGCTGAGAAATTACTGCTGGTACTAAACAAAATATTAACCGATTTTATTTTAAATTTTTTTTTTAGGTTTGTAAATATTTCCTGTGTGGATTTTGTCCTCATGAGCTATTTGTTAACACGAGAGCAGACCTTGGTAAGTTAAATTAATTTATTATGTTTTAAATTTTTTTGTATGTGTTTTTATTTAGCATGCAAGAAGTATAAGACAATGAAGAGGGATGAACACTCAGATGTGGAGAATGTCGAGGTGAGACCATTAGAGCACAGGGAGAAGCTAATGTGATAGCAAGAGTTAGGAGTGGATGGAATAAGTCCAAGGAACTGCTGACATTACCAACCTGCAGAGTGTTACCACTGTCGACAAGGAGAAGTATCTATCAGGCATTTGTACGCAGTATAATGATATATGGAAGTGAAACCTGGCCAGTGAGGGTTGAGGACATGTGTTGCATGAAGAGAAATTATATGAGAATAATACAATGTGTGTTAAGATTTGATGGTCTCTGAGGAAGATTAACTCTGGACAGTATCTATTTTGTTGGTTTGGTCATATTGAAAGAATGGATACAAATTGTTGTGTTAGTAGATGTAGAACAGTTTAGTTGGCACGGAAAACATGGGAGTAATTTTAGAAAAAGAAATAAGCCCTGGCCAGAGATTGGTTAGTCTGGATGTCAATTTTTAAAAGCTGTCCAACATGTGCCAGCAGATAAAACAGACGTTATTCTTGAATGTTGTGATTGTTTATGACTGATCGACTTAAAACTGATTCATTTTAATTTATTTACAGGGAATTGTGAAAAGATCCATGATGATGTCTTAAAAAAAGAGTAAGTATATTTGCAGAGGTGAATTCAGTTATTGTATTTAAAAAACCTTTTTCTTTTTTTTTTCTTAATAAGTCACCACATCTTGTAAACGTAGGCATTAGTCATCTCTAAAATTGTCAAGACAGCGTCACTTAACAAGACCTTTGTTAGCCACTTTCCAGCCATCTATTTTAAAACAACGCAGCTATGATGTGACCATATCAGTCTGGAACTCCCATCTTGCTCAGAACATTGACGGCCTGGAAAGCGTTTCGAGATTACAACCAAGCAAATATCCCTGGTATCAGAAACTTGCCATAATCTGAACGCTTTGCTTCTCTCGGTTTGGATTGAACCTCCATCATCTAGTAACTGATTTGGTATATACCTGCAATTATTAACCAACAACATCTTGAAGCACTTTGTGGACAAAGTCAGAAACACAGCACAACTCCCGTGGCTTTCGTAAACATTTTTTACACTCGGAATTAAGGAACTGCCCTGTAGGAACTGCGTGCACCAGTTGTTGGCTGCTGCGACACTACTTCCTTTAAAACCCTCATGCTTCCCCAAATTTGCCAAACTACACCAAAACTACTCCTCCATGCACACACGTATATGCACTCTCGATGAGTTGTAGTGCACCTGAGCACTGTACACAATGATTTCATTATTATTATCAAGGCTAAAAGCTGCTTGAGGGTCAGGGTTACAGAGATGGATAGATTGACAGTTTAATAATGGTGAATATTATGAAAGGATTGAAACCAACTCTAAGTGCAAAGGAAAACTCTGGAGGAATTTCCCACGAAAGAATCTTGAAAGAAAAAAAAAGTTGATAAATTATTGTTAATCCTGCAGATAAATAATAGCTGTTAGAAAAATTTCAAATTTATGTAAAAGTTTAATACGAAGATACAGTTAGTTTAAAATTCTAACTAATGTAAACAATAGACTCTGGGAAATTCCTCCATCTGAGTGTTGCTTTGCATTTGAAGTTTGTTCAGGCTTGCTCAGTTGGGATTGAGTTATAAGTGACTGTTTAAAAAGTCATTTAATTTCCAGGGGAGGGTTCCTGGATTTTTGTCTCCATTTTTCATGCAAGTTTTTTTTTTTTTCAGCTTGTAGTTATTTTTTGTCAAGACTTAAACTTTTCCCATCTTTCTGTTCATCATCATCATCATCATCATCATCATCATCATCATCATCATCAACAACAACCGGTTTATTTGTTGAATCGGACCACAATTAATCCTCTGATGAGGATGGGGCCTGATTGTTTAATCTTGTTCTAAGTCTTCCCTTCCATTCTTGGCTTAAGTGAGGCCTGACGGAACCCATGGCTTTCCTATCATGCTTGACTGCGTCCTCCTAAGACAATTTGGGTCTGCCAGTGGTGTTCTTCTCTGCTGTCGGACTTTAGTTATTCGGCCATTGCTGCGTTAACGTGCCCCAACCAACGCAGTCTGCTTTTCTGCATGGTGTCCGTGAGGCTTTTCGAGTTGACGTGTGCAAGTAGAGACATAAAAGGTATGCTTTATTCAAGCCTCAGCAAACAGATCCATCTGACCATTGCCATGTCATTACGGTGCACTTTCTTTAGTGTGCCGGCAAAGACAGCCCAAGTTTTGGAGTCATACATTAGCACATTTCTGACACATGAGGAGTATACACGACCTCTTGTAGCTGCTGGCAGGTGTTTGTTAAGATTGGTAGAAGCTTTTTAAACTGTCTCCAGGCAGACTTGCAACGTGTAGCTTCTGCGAGTTCACAGCCTCTACCCAATGACAGTATGTCTCGAAGGTAACAAAATTCTGTCACTACTTTAAGCTTGTCCTCTTAGATATACGGCACACAGGTGTTTTCTGAGGTTGGGACCAGCGATCATGACCTTGGTTTTACCCATGTTGACTCTGAAACTTTTCTCCTCCATGCTACTCTTTTATCTATCTAGAGGTTCCTTGAGTGATTGAAATGAAGTATCAATGATCGCCAGGTCGTCGGCATATAGGAGCTCTCACTGTTTTTGGAATTATGTTTTCCTATTACCATTAAATGAACTATCTTGACTTTGTTGTGGAACGCGTGTAAGAATAAAGGTATTAAATTTGGAAAAAATAGATAAATAAAATTTTGTTTGAGACGAAGAAGAAATACAGTTATGTGCCGAAATATGAAAATAAAAAAATTGTAAGAATAAATGAAAATTATGCTTTTAGATTGATTTTTTCTATGGTCATTGGAATGCAACTCTAAAGTATATATATTATATATTATTCCTCTCTTTGTCCACTTCTGAGTGGATTTTAATTAGATGTCGTCGATAAACAAAGTAGTCTTCATTCAATCCCCCTCCCTCTCCCGGTCACTATGTAATAACAAATGCAAGTAACACAAAAAAAAAAAAAACACTTATTTTCCAAACTCAAACGAATTTCAGTTCAACTGAATAATCTGTTTTCTTTCCATTTCTCTGCAGATATACAAGAAGTAGCCGTTTTGAAAAGATGGGTTATGAAGAAGAATTCATGAGATTTCTTCAAACTTTAATTTCTGATGTGGAAAGGAGGATTCGAAGAGGACATCAACGTTTAGCTTTGAATAGTACCCAGGGAACGGTAAGTGGTGTTTATGTAACCTTTTCGTATTTCCGTTCTTCCATGACAATGCGTACTCGTAAGAGAAAGGCAGCTACGCACTTTAAAAGAATAGAAAAGTTTGTTATTAATCAGTCACCATATTTCAAGGCTAAAAAAACACTAGAGGGTGAGGCTTAACGAGATGGATAGATTGACAATTGAATGATTATGAATATTATGGGAGGATTGAAAATGTCCACATGCCACCCACTCAAAACAACAGTTAATCCAGAAAAGGGCAATTCTTCCCTATTAGTCAGAAATATAAGGACTAAAGGACAGAATATAGGAGGCAACATTGTAACTCTGACTTCCTCTAATCCATCTCATTAACCGATATTCTCAGGTGCCTTGAGAAATGTAGACTCGGTAAAAAAAAAAAAAGAAGTTCCTTGTGAAATCAGTTGATGCGATTTCCAGGCATCTTGAGAAGCTGGTAGCGAATGCTGATACCCATATTGAATTTTAAATCTATCAGATCAGGCTGGTTGCCCGGACCATATTGACCCAACTCCTTCATACTTCCCTGTTCATCATGGCTCTGTGAAGATCTTAAAGTTGAGAACCAGTATCTTCGGTCAACTGTTATATGTATATCTTTTAGGGTTGACCAACCTTAACTGTTCCGTGTGTTGGCGTCCATAAAATCAGATCACTGATAACCTCTTCTTTGCTTCCATAACAATGTCCAGTGAATCTCATTCTCCTTTTATGACTGATGATATTTTAGACAAGTTGCGTTTTCTAGTGCATGTTTAATACAGCACGGAGCATCCGTGTGTAAGTTCCATCTAGTCTCCTTTCCAGTTTTTATGTTAGAGTCCAAGCTGATGATCCATAAAACAGTATGGATTCCACTACGGCTCTGAAAATTTTTTATTTGTTCAGACAGTGCTGATTTCCAAATAACTTTTAGCCGATTAAGTGCACTCCAAGCCTTGGCTATTCTAATAAGCACATCTTTTTCTGTTGAGGCGATGTGGCTGCCCAGATATTCGAAGCTATTTACCTGCTTGAGAAGTGTTCTGTTCAGTGTTTCTATTGGACCTGTTTGATGATAGCAGATATATTCTGTTTTCATTGCATTCGTATGCAGTCCAATCATAGCAGCTGACTCTTCCAAAAGATGGAGTCGCCTTTGGGCATTAGCATTGTTATCAGTTAACCGTGCAATATCATCGGCGTAATCAGCATTGGTGATCTTTTTTGATGGATGCTGTCTGCTTCTTGCTGGCGTTAAGGTTAGGCCATATTTGCTATGTTGATCAATAGTGTTTCAGCACGTAGTCGATACAGATCACAAACAAGAACGGAGCTGGAGTATCACCCTGTAGTACACCAGATTGAATTTCAAAGAAATCAGTGTCTCCATCGGGAGAGCGTACCATGGCTCATTCCTGTACATAATCATTACGGCTGCAACGATCTTTTCAGGGATTTCATATGCTAATAAAATCTTTTCCATCTTTTCTCTGTGGACTGAAGCAAAAGCTTTGTAGAAGTCCACAAACAGTAACGTTGTCGGCAGTTGCCTTGCTTTTACACCCTCGATGATTCTTCTCACCGTTAAGATTTGACTAACTGTTGAGCGATTTCTTGTAAATCCATTCTGATTTCTTCTCAGGATCTCTTCCATTTCTGATTGGATTCACTTGAGCAGCATCGCATTGTAAACTTTTGCTGTTATCGGTGTTAGTGAGATGCCTCTATAATTATTGGTTTGACTGAGATCTCCTTTCTTTGAGAAGGGTTGTATGCAGCTTTCAATTCAAGTCTGAATCGCATTCCCATTATACACCTCATCACAGTAATAAAACAGGATATCATTGAACTTGCCGGTTTTCCAAACTTCAGGTGGAATTTGGTCAAGACTCGTAGCTTTCTTCTGTTTTAGTTTCTTCAAAACTGGTTCCAATTCATTTTCATTAAATGGTCCGGTTTTTATTAACTCTTGCTTGGAATCGATTTTGATGAGTGCATCAGCTACCATTGGTTGCTTGCCTAGCAGATTTTGGAAATGATACTTCCACTTTTGCAGTCGTTCGTTTTGGCTGTTTTCTTTGATATTGGCCTTAGTAGTTATTTTCCTGCCTGTAATGTCATTAACTGTTTTACATGCAAGCACTGATTGTTTATTTTCGGAAGCGTTTGTGATTTTATCGATTTGTGACTGAAGGTACTTCTGTTGTTCCTCGAAATATATAGCCTCAAGTTTTTCTGTGCCTTTTTATGGTTTTTGATGTTGATTATGCTAGTCTTCATGTTTTTTGATGTTGATTCTGCTAGTGTTCATGTTTTTCGATGTTGATTCTGCTAGTGTTCATGTTTTTCGATGTTGATTCTGCTAGTGTTCATGTTTTTTGATGTTGATTCTGCTAGTGTTCATGTTTTTTGATGTTGATTCTGCTAGTGTTCATGTTTTTTGATGTTGATTCTGCTAGTGTTCATGTTTTTTGATGTTGATTCTGCTAGTGTTCATGTTTTTTCTTCTCCCAATTTGCTTAATTCTCTTCTTTTATGCTGAATTAGTTCATTTTCTTTTTGGGGGATCAGTGATTCAGCAGCTTCATTATGAGCTTCGACAAAGTTTTTATACGCGTCTTCAACATCGTTATTTTCATTGACATCATTCATTTGCAATACAACGTAGCGGTTTCTCACTGCAAGGCAGAATTGGTTTTGAAGTTCCACATTTTGAAGTAGTATCTCCCAGTTGTATTTGGTATTTAGATCTGATCTTTTCTTATTTGCATGCTAACTGAGTTTAATATTCGATATGACCATGCAACGATCAGAATTAACCCCCCCCCCCCCTGGAGTGATAAGCTTATCAGTTGAAACTGTTGATCCATTTCTTATTTATGATCAGGTAGTCCAGTTGAGCATTGTGTCCATTAGGATATGTGAACGTCCAGAGTTTTCCTCTCTGTTTTTGGAAACGAGTGTTGATACTTATCAGTCCATTTTTAATTAGGAAGTGTTCCAGGTGTTCTCCATTTCTATTTGATGTATGATGGTATGCGAATCTGTGGTATTGGTTCGTGCCTAACTGTGCATTGAAATCACCACCGACAATAATTGTGATGTTTTGCTATGGATCTGATGAGTGATGAGAGATCGTCGTAATAATCTATTATCTTTTGCTCTTCAGCATTGTTGGTTGGGCTGTAGCATGATATGATGATTGGAACAGGATTCCCATTGAAGGTCGCCACTATAACTCGTGGCGTTATTTTTTCAATGATTTCATGGCACGTGGGCGTAACAATATTCCCACTCCACCGATTGTTGAGTTTCCTGCATTCTTTAAAGCTGAAGCAGAAACAAATGTCGATCCTTTTCCAAAATCATGGTCTTTTAAATTCATATCATCGTGGTACAATCGATGTTCTTGCACATTTATCACGTCTTTCTGATATTTGATTGCGGTTGCGATGAATTCTGGTATCTGATGAGTCTGCTGTAATCTTCTTACGTTGTATGTCGACAGATTAAGCGATTTAGTTGCAAGTAGACGGTTTTTGTTGTGGTGTTCTGTAGCATATTTTTTAGAAATCTGAAGCCAGAGCAGAAACTCCAGTACACGACCCTTGTTGACCCACTTGACGATCGATGCCGTATGGTTTGAGTTTTTTTTTTTGGTCTATCGTTAGATTGGCGCCATCTGTGTGCACTACTACTACAATGGGTTACAGTATTTCCCTGTCCGAACTGTTTGGTCTTGATCATTGGGTCTACATTGACCTCTTCCGTCCAAAATCCAGTGACATAGACACCATTGATCCGTTAATAATGCATTCATTTGCTGCCTATTCACGTCCACCCTGCCGCAAATCCAGAATTTCACCATTGCCTGCTAATGTTGGCCGAGGTTTAGTCATTAACTGGCGCTGCCATGTCTGTTCGTCATGGAAGGACCTGCCAGAGAATAAAAATCCCGGACAACATAGCCACAGCACGATCCCGTTTTCACTTATCCATCTCGTTGAGGTCAGCAGGATGGATTTGAGGAGAAGAATTTTAAATAAATGATTAATTCTCTGCCCAACTCTTCCTGATTTCCATTAATGATCTTAGAAATCATTTTCTGAGATCATTTGTTGACATTTATACAGACAACACTACTGTCTATGGCTGCGCTTCGAAGAACATTAATGATCAAGAACCTGCTGATTCCCTCTCTTCTGATTTGAAGCGCTTAGTGCAATGGAGAAAAGTGGCTTGTTACTTTTAAAATCTCTCAAACGAAACTTCTTTCAACACAAATGTTTAGATGCTTGGTTTGCTCAAGTTAAAATGGAGGTCTGTCTCCTTGAGGAAGCCCCTTGCCTTGATAAGCTCCTAGGCATGACTTTCACTATAGATTTTAAATGGAAGACTTATATCCAATCTGTTGCTAAAGTTTGAAAAATGGTTGAATCATTCGACCGATTCTCAAGAAAATACCTGACTCCAGATGCAATCCTCTACCTTTATAAGCGTCAGATACGTCCTCAGATGAGGAGGTACTGCTATCACATCTGGGGAGTTGCCATTAAGAGCACTCTTTTTTGCCTTTACCGAGTTCAAAATTGACTCCCCAATCTAATGGATGATGAACTCTTCTGTTCTCTCCAGCTCCTCTCTCACAGAGACGTTGCTAATATTTCTGTACTCTATCGTTATTTTTATGGAAGTCGCTCGACTGCGCTTCAATCTCTGATTAGTCCTTGTAAAACTTTTGCAGCGAGGAACTTTTGTTGACACCACTGCGAGGGATTTTCCTTTCTTCCACTGTGTGCCTAGCATCAAATGGAATTTCCATAAACAGTTTTTTTCCCCAATCTTTCCATTTGTGGAACAACTTGCCAAAAGATTCCAAATCTAATATCATAAACATTTGTCATAGACCATCCTCATAAGTCAAATTTTATTCATTCCATCATTTTCAATCCTCTCAGAGTATTCTTCATGTTAACTAACTGTGCCAGAAAAAATAAAATTTAAAAAGAAAAAGAAGTTTTGGCTGTAATTCAACCGAACCGAATTTCGTGCAACCCACTTTCTGCCTTTCTCTCTCCAATCCAAAATCGCTTCTCCTCCTTCTCAGTTGTCCTCTTCATTTATCTCACCTGATATCCACATATGCAAATCACATAAACACCTGCACCTATGAAGAGAACCCCTTTTTAAATCTGCATACGACATGCAAAGCACTTCCTTCTTTTTCCTGATGGTGAGTGTTCCTCTTTATTGTCACACTTCATCATTAAACTGTCACTCTATCCATCTCATTAACCTTTATCCTTGAGTGATTTTTAGCCTTGATAAGTGGTGATTCATTAGTAAAATCAAAAACGCATTGTATTATTATTACTATTCAGATTTTTATTAAATATTGAAGAAAGCAAATCTCTGTCATAGAAATCTGTTTATCGTTTTTCAGCCAACCAGTAATGCAGCCGCATTGAAAGAAGAAAAAGTCGCCATGTTAACAGAACGAATTAATGAATTGGTCCAACAGGTAACAAACATTTTTTTCTATTATTTAGACAATTTTTAAGCAAACTTATCTATCATATAAAAATCTTTACAAAATAATCAGTAGATAAAGGAAGTAAGGGGTGGAGTGGATGTTACTCTCTCACTTCCATCTACTCCTACTCTCCTCATGGACACTGGGGGGGGGAAAAAATTAAGAAGATACAATTTTTACATATTCACTGTTTTGTTGGCTATTAATCTACCTTCTCCCTTTTTGATAAGCGGATGACCTACATTCGCCTAGTAAGAAAGAGGGGTGAGACGGTCTAGTTTATGTATTTAATAGCGTCACCATTTTGTACTTACCATTCTTGATCAATTGGTTAGTGTGCCGTACTTACAGAGGTTGTGAGTTTGAAACTCACCCAGGGCATAATTATTTTTATTTTGATCTTGTCCTAAAATGAACGTGGACATTTAAAGTTACAATATTAAGCAAACTTGGTTTTACTTTTATTTTTTTCTGTAATCTACATAATTTATGGAAATTAGGATCTCGGGAAATGCTGTGTAGCCCTGCTAGTTTTTATTATATTGCACATATTTATTTTGTAACCCTGCAATTCTCATGTCGTGCTGACAGTTTGGTGAGGTGTTGCTTACTTCATCTGTCTGTTGAGTTGTGACACTTTTATTCGCTCGGCATCTTCGTTTATGAGTGTAGTACAGCGAAGGTGACCCTAAATTAAATACCATATAATAATTCTTAATAAAATTTACAATCCTTTCTGCAATCCAACCATAATTGGAACAAGTAAACTTAAGTTTGATTTGTCCACCAAATTTCAGTCATGAATGTCCACCAGTCTTTTTTTATTGATATATGAAGACACTTTGGTGATCGTCATCAGTGGGAGGTGTCATCTCATTGGACCGTAACACCGCCAGAATTATTGTCGGTGCGGTTCTCAAAGATAATAGTTTGGGGATTATTTTTAATAATTCATAAGTGGAATTTATTTATTTTTACTCTATCTTTTAGAAACTCTGTCTTTTATGTATGCATGTATGTGAGAAATGGTCAGGTTAGTATCTGAGGGTATGGTTAAAGCAAGCATCTAGGGGATGGAACACCGATATAACAAATGCAGTGTCTGACTTGCTTCCAATGATGTAAAATTGCGCTTAGTCTCTTAGTGAGTGGGATTGGTTCTGTGTAAAGTCTTTCCTCACTTAAAAAAGCTTCATGCACATTGCATGAAAAATGTTATTATTCAAGCAATAGCAACAGGTTTTCAGCCATCATATACAAGGTACGGACAATATTTGTTTGCAAGATTACTGTTTCGCAAAAACATAACCTGAGAGTAGTTTAATTTTTTTGAGATTTATTCATCAAACTTGGGTTTTCAGTTTGTCTTCATGACTGATTCTGTAGATTTCACTTAACCCACCTTTGGATTTAATGACAGCCTTGAGGTGGCCATAGAACCGACGACAAGCTTCCATCACTGTATTCCAACTTCGGCCCACAAAGTTTCTGGTGATTTTGGCTTTTAGCTCATCCTTCGTGGATTTGTCGTCTCGTTCCATTGTACCACATACAAAATCGAGAGTTGCAGTCCGGTGAACAGGGAGACCAAATGTCGGTGAAATGCGGCCTACCTGGATGATCTAGGGTTTCACTACCTCCTCGCTCAGAATGTGGATGTAATCAAATGGGGTGAAAGGACATCACCATCAGTGACAAATGCACGGTCGACAATCTGACGTTGTCGATCGTGCATTTTCCTTTCTGATATCACCTTAGAGTCAAATCCTGAATCTTTCAATTCCTTTCTGGCCATTTCTACCATCCTCCTGTTGATGTTGGTGGAGGTCTGAGATCTTGATATTTGTCCTTTCGGCACAGATTCCTAGGAGAACTCTGTCTCTAAAACTGTCCATAATTATTCTGCAAAACAAAATTGTCACTGTTTTCATAAAGACAAGACTGACTACAAAAGTGTATATATATATATATATATATATAGTCTAAAGAAGCTTTGAGTCATTAAAAAAAAAAAAAATGTAAAATGCAGTTTAAATTCCCAGACAAACTAACTAAATCTAAGATATTGCAGACTTAACATTCGTTGGATGATTAATAAATGAAAAAATATAAGTAAAAAAAAAAGGGGGGGGGATTAATTATCTAAGAGTGAAACAAAAACAGGAGACCTTAAGCGTCTAATATTAACACGGGGATCATCAGCTGTTTTCCATGTAACTATTTCGGAGATTTAAAAACAGGACAGTTATAATATTCATGGCTCTCCAATGGTACTGATTATACGACCATTTCCCCAATAATCAAGTGTCGAAATAATTCAGCTTAAAATATCACTAATATATACATAAATAAATAATAATAATGATAAAATAATAATAATAATAATATATTACCCTTAAGACTACCGTATGATATAGTAATTTGCATATCAAATAACATTAATTATAACAATAATAAAAAAATATAAAAATAATAATAATACTATCTAAACACTACATCCAAGAACCATTCTGCAATATGGTAGCTAGCAATAAAATTATATAGGAATTAAAGTTGCATTAAAAAAAAAATAAAATAAAATAAATAAATAAAGCTTAAGTACCTTAGGTATATATATATATATATATACACACATACATTAAATTAGCAGTTTAAATTTTAAACTGCTAATTTAATGTGTGTGTGTATATATATATATATATACCTAAGGTACTTAAGCTTATTTTTTTTTAAGCTTTATTTTTATTTTTTTTTCAAATATTGTTTGCATCTTCTGGATTGCCAAGACTCCTAAAGTTTAAACCTTAAATTAGTTTCACTTGGAATAATAAAGGTTACTTATTTCCAAGTGGATTTTTTGTACTCAAGTAATTCCATTTTCTTTCCTCAGGCTGAAAATTTAGGTTGTGAAGGTAAAGTTGAAGAAGCGCAGGGCGTGATGAAGTTATGTGATCAGTTGCGTGAAGAACGTAAAGCATTGGAAAACGTAAGTACATTTGGCGAACACATTCAGCTCTTTTCCTTAGTAAATGTAATGCTTATTTTAAATCTAATGAATTTAATTAAAATGAAAAAAAAACTTGTTGAGGAGAGAATATTTAAGATTTAAAGTTTATATTAAAATTATAGACAAAACTAGAATACATGTCCTAGGACAGGTAAAATGAATTCTCAGAACAGTTTTACACCACTTTTATGTGTCCTCACAAATATTAAAATCATGATATAATGATACTAAATCTTATGTTTAGAATCCTTATTTCAGTTTTGATCCAAATCCATTACATGATTTTGATTCTAGAAAATGTCTAAAATTTAAGGCTTAATTATTGGATTAAATTTAATGCAAATCTGATATAAGAAACTTAAATTGGGGTATATTTATTAATTGATGTATAATACCTATTTAAAAAATTTCACAAATTCGGAGGTATCTGAATTTTCACAAAGGGCTTCCACACCCTCTTTTGCCTCTTTACATTAAACTAGATATAGCTCACATTACCCACCATTACGCCTAGCAGCTGGTTTCCAAAATTCATGCAGGCGGTTGCTGTATCGGTAATCTTACATAAAACAATCACTATTTGTTCCCTTTATCTGCCACCAAGTGAAAACATAGTTGAATCCAGGCTGAATGAGTTAATAAACCAATTACCCAAACCATTAATACTGTTTGGTGATTTTAATAGTCACAATGAAATGTGGGGCAGTAAAACCACCAATAAAAAAGGCCGAATTGTTGGGAAAATTCTGGATCAAAATGGCCTTTGCCTCTACAACGATAAAACCAGCACGTATTTACACTCAGCAACGGGAACATATTCAGCACTGGATTTAACTATGTGTGATCCATCAATTTTTATGGACTATACATGGAAAGTGCATGAAGAGACACGTGGTAGCGACCACTTTCCAATTATTTTGGAAAGCACAGGTCCTAAAATTGAAGACAAACTATCAAGATGGAATCTGCAGAAAGCAGACTGGAAGAGATTCCAAGAAAAAGGGCAAGAAAGACTGACAACTAATACTAATGCCAATCAAACGGATCACGCCATCTACTTTACAGGCACTGATAGGAATAGCCGAGGATTGTATACCAAAATCATCTACCAACCACAATAAACAAAAACCCTGGTTCAACAAAGAATGTCAAAAGGCTGTCCGGGCACGCCGTTCTGCCCTGAGAAGGTTCAAGTCTAATCCTACTCGGGAGAATTTAGACTTTTTTTTTAAATCAGAAGAGCCAAAGCTCTGTGGACGATTAAAGAGTCCAAGAGAAATTCGTGGTGACAGTGTATGTCGAAAATCAATTAAACACCAACTCAAAAACAATATGGACCATGATGCGAAAAATAGCGGGGAAAAATAGTAGTCTGCCAATTAAACAGCTGATATCTGGTGGTGTAAAGATCACTGACAAAAAAGACATTTCTAACACCTTGGCAAACAACTTTTCAGAAATTTCTGGCTCCAAGGGTCAAACTGAGAAGTTCAAAAGAATTAAGAAAACCGAAGAAAAGAAAATTCTCAATTTCAATTTCAAAAACACTGAAAATTATAATCAACTCTTCACGGCATCGGAACTCAGTGAATCACTTGCTAAAACCCACTATACAGCGGTCGGTCCAGACGATATATGCTACGAATTTCTTAAAAACTTACCACAGGTGTCCACCAGATACCTTCTAAACATATATAACGAGGTGTGGATGAGCGGGGAAAATCCCAGATCTCTGGAGACAAGCCACGGTAATTCCCATACCCAAGACGGGAAAAAATTCTGATAGGCCTTCAGGTCATCGACCAATTGCCTTAACCAGTTGTCTTTGTAAGATAATGGAGAGAATGATTAACGACAGATTGACATGGTACCTGGAATCAAACAATCTCATATCAAATCTACAATCCAGTTTCAGAAAAAAAAGAAGTACCACTGACCATTTGATCAGATTGGAAACCTTTATTAGAGAAGCCTTCATCAAAAAAGAACATCTGATTGCCATCTTCTTCGACATAGAGAAGGCATACGATACCACCTGGAAGTACGGCATATTAAAAGACCTTCATGATCTTGGACTAAAAGGCAGAATGGCTCTCTTTATAAAAAAACTTCTTGAAAAACCGAAACTTCCGAGTGAGAGTCGGAACTACACTCTCCGACGTAAAAGAGCAGGAGAATGGGGTACCCCAAGGAAGTATCCTATCAGTGACACTTTTTAATGTCAAGATGAATAATATCGTGAAAAACCTTGACACTACAGTTAAAGGCTCACTGTACGTGGATGATTTTTTAATTTGCTGGCGGGCAAAACATATGCATCTGGTAGAACGCAAGTTGCAACTCACATTAAATAAAATCAGCAAATGGACTGAAAAGAACAGTTACAGATTCTCTGAATCAAAGACGAGGTGTGTCCATTTTTGCAACTTACACAAAATGCATAATGATCCATGCCTTAAACTGACTGGTAAGGAGATACAAATGGCAGATGAATATAAGTTCCTTGGTCTTATTTTTGACAAAAAACTGTCGTTTATTCCCCACATAAAATATCTCTGGCAAAAATGTAACAAGGCAATGAATCTATTGAAAGTGATAGCTCACACTGACTGGGGAGCAGACAAAAAATCCATACTTAAATTGTACCGAACAATTGTAAGGTCGAAACTTGACTATGGAAGTTTCATTTACGGTGCAGCAAGACATTCATATCTAAAAGAATTAGATACTATCCATCACCAGGGACTAAGACTTGCATTAGGGGCATTCCGCACGTCTCCAGTGGAAAGCCTATATATTGAAGCTAATGAAGGTCCTTTGCATATAAGGCGAAGGAAATTGGCACTACAATATGTGACCAAATTATTGTCATGTCCAGCAAATCCTGCCTAAGACTGCATATTTTCTTCTCAATATAAGACTCTGTTTGAGAGAAAAATCAGTGCCATCAGACCCTTCAGTTACCGCATCGAGAAGTTAAGAATGAAACTGGAAGTGGACTCAAGTCACATCCACGAATCCATAATTTCAAAAATTTCCACCATGGGAATTAAAACAACCCACCGACATCCTCAATTTAGCAACAGCTTCAAAGAGCCAAACAGATCCCATCATATTTCAAGAGGAATATGAATATATCAAACACCAACATTCTGACTACAAATACATCTATACAGATGGATCTAAAGAATCAAATAGAGTTAGGTGTGCGGCTGTCTTAAATAAGACAGAAATGCAATACCGAATAACTGACAGTGCGTCAATTTTCAGTGCAGAAGCTGCAGCCATATACTTGGCTTTAAAGATAATAGATTTATCATCTTCTCTGACTTCCTATCTGTAATCACAGCAATGAAAAATAAAAATTTAGACAATCCATTAATTGTAAAAATCTTAAATAAGATTACTAATCTTTACAACAAAAAGAAATGTAAAATTAAGTTATGCTGGATACCGAGCCGTGTCGGTATTCGTGGCAATGAAAAAGCGGATAAAGCCACAAAAGACTCCTTAAAATTTACACCAACAAATACAAGGATCCCATACACAGATCTTCGGCCTAATATTAACAAGATCACCAAACAAAAATGGCAGGAATGTTGGGATGAGTGTCAAACCAACAAATTGTATCAGATTTGGACAACTATAGATGAATGGCCCCTGGAGTCTAGAAAAGTAAGGAGAGAAGAGGTTTTAATAACCAGACTTCGAATAGGACATACGCAGATCACTCATAAGTACTTATTGGAAGGAGAGGAGTCTCCAATATGCATAAGCGTGTCAACAAGCCTACACAGTCAAAAACATAATAGTAGACTGTCAAGATCTGCAGCAAACCCGTAACAAGTATTTCGACTCCCCAAATTTAAAACACTTGTTTGAGAACATAAATGTAACAAAAATTCTAGACTTCATCAAGGAAGTTGGATTATACCAAAGAATTTAATTGCAAGTTCGTCTTTTAACGTTTCATTGTCTCTGAAGACAATGTGAAATAATTCGAATTGCATTTTTATTCGACATTGCATAACCCATAGTAGGTTGCTATGCCACAAAACAAACCAAACCAAACCAAAATTCATAATGATTGGTTAATTAGTTTAGGAGTGAATCCTGTACATATAAATATGTAAATATATACACATACCTAACTAAATAGAGATTAGCAATTCAAATTATGTCAAGAAATATTTAAAAAAAAAAAAATTAAACTGACAAAAAAAAATGTTTTTCTCACACGATAAAAGAAATATAAAAATGGTAAAATGTGGCAAATAAATTTACATAATTTCTTTTGCATTGTCATTGAATGACTCTTTAATATTGTCATTGAATGACTCTTTAATATTGTCATTGAATGACTCTTTAATATTATTATTGAATGACTCTTTAATATTGTCATTGAATGACTCTTTAATATTGTCATTGAATGACTCTTTAATATTGTCATTGAATGACTCTTTAATATTGTCATTGAATGACTCTTTAATATTATTATTGAATGACTCTTTAATATTGTCATTGAATGACTCTTTAATATTATTATTGAATGACTCTTTAATATTGTCATTGAATGACTCTTTAATATTGTCATTGAATGACTCTTTAATATTGTCATTGAATGACTCTTTAATATTGTCATTGAATGACTCTTTAATATTGTCATTGAATGACTCTTTAATATTGTCATTGAATGACTCTTTAATATTGTCATTGAATGACTCTTTAATATTGTCATTGAATGACTCTTTAATATTGTCATTGAATGACTCTTTAATATTGTCATTGAATGACTCTTTAATATTATTATTGAATGACTCTTTAATATTGTCATTGAATGACTCTTTAATATTGTCATTGAATGACTCTTTAATATTGTCATTGAATGACTCTTTAATATTGTCATTGAATGACTCTTTAATATTATTATTGAATGACTCTTTAATATTGTCATTGAATGACTCTTTAATATTGTCATTGAATGACTCTTTAATATTGTCATTGAATGACTCTTTAATATTATTATTGAATGACTCTTTAATATTGTCATTGAATGACTCTTTAATATTGTCATTGAATGACTCTTTAATATTGTCATTGAATGACTCTTTAATATTGTCATTGAATGACTCTTTAATATTGTCATTGAATGACTCTTTAATATTGTCATTGAATGACTCTTTAATATTGTCATTGAATGACTCTTTAATATTGTCATTGAATGACTCTTTAATATTGTCATTGAATGACTCTTTAATATTGTCATTGAATGACTCTTTAATATTGTCATTGAATGACTCTTTAATATTATTATTGAATGACTCTTTAATATTGTCATTGAATGACTCTTTAATATTGTCATTGAATGACTCTTTAATATTGTCATTGAATGACTCTTTAATATTGTCATTGAATGACTCTTTAATATTGTCATTGAATGACTCTTTAATATTGTCATTGAATGACTCTTTAATATTATTATTGAATGACTCTTTAATATTGTCATTGAATGACTCTTTAATATTATTATTGAATGACTCTTTAATATTGTCATTGAATGACTCTTTAATATTGTCATTGAATGACTCTTTAATATTGTCATTGAATGACTCTTTAATATTGTCATTGAATGACTCTTTAATATTGTCATTGAATGACTCTTTAATATTATTATTGAATGACTCTTTAATATTGTCATTGAATGACTCTTTAATATTGTCATTGAATGACTCTTTAATATTATTATTGAATGACTCTTTAATATTGTCATTGAATGACTCTTTAATATTGTCATTGAATGACTCTTTAATATTGTCATTGAATGACTCTTTAATATTGTCATTGAATGACTCTTTAATATTGTCATTGAATGACTCTTTAATATTGTCATTGAATGACTCTTTAATATTGTCATTGAATGACTCTTTAATATTGTCATTGAATGACTCTTTAATATTGTCATTGAATGACTCTTTAATATTATTATTGAATGACTCTTTAATATTGTCATTGAATGACTCTTTAATATTGTCATTGAATGACTCTTTAATATTGTCATTGAATGACTCTTTAATATTATTATTGAATGACTCTTTAATATTGTCATTGAATGACTCTTTAATATTGTCATTGAATGACTCTTTAATATTGTCATTGAATGACTCTTTAATATTATTATTGAATGACTCTTTAATATTGTCATTGAATGACTCTTTAATATTGTCATTGAATGACTCTTTAATATTGTCATTGAATGACTCTTTAATATTATCATTGAATGACTCTTTAATATTGTCATTGAATGACTCTTTAATATTGTCATTGAATGACTCTTTAATATTGTCATTGAATGACTCTTTAATATTGTCATTGAATGACTCTTTAATATTATTATTGAATGACTCTTTAATATTGTCATTGAATGACTCTTTAATATTGTCATTGAATGACTCTTTAATATTGTCATTGAATGACTCTTTAATATTGTCATTGAATGACTCTTTAATATTGTCATTGAATGACTCTTTAATATTGTCATTGAATGACTCTTTAATATTGTCATTGAATGACTCTTTAATATTGTCATTGAATGACTCTTTAATATTGTCATTGAATGACTCTTTAATATTGTCATTGAATGACTCTTTAATATTGTCATTGAATGACTCTTTAATATTGTCATTGAATGACTCTTTAATATTGTCATTGAATGACTCTTTAATATTGTCATTGAATGACTCTTTAATATTGTCATTGAATGACTCTTTAATATTATTATTGAATGACTCTTTAATATTGTCATTGAATGACTCTTTAATATTGTCATTGAATGACTCTTTAATATTATTATTGAATGACTCTTTAATATTGTCATTGAATGACTCTTTAATATTGTCATTGAATGACTCTTTAATATTATTATTGAATGACTCTTTAATATTGTCATTGAATGACTCTTTAATATTGTCATTGAATGACTCTTTAATATTGTCATTGAATGACTCTTTAATATTGTCATTGAATGACTCTTTAATATTGTCATTGAATGACTCTTTAATATTGTCATTGAATGACTCTTTAATATTGTCATTGAATGACTCTTTAATATTGTCATTGAATGACTCTTTAATATTGTCATTGAATGACTCTTTAATATTGTCATTGAATGACTCTTTAATATTGTCATTGAATGACTCTTTAATATTGTCATTGAATGACTCTTTAATATTGTCATTGAATGACTCTTTAATATTGTCATTGAATGACTCTTTAATATTGTCATTGAATGACTCTTTAATATTGTCATTGAATGACTCTTTAATATTATTATTGAATGACTCTTTAATATTGTCATTGAATGACTCTTTAATATTGTCATTGAATGACTCTTTAATATTATTATTGAATGACTCTTTAATATTGTCATTGAATGACTCTAATATTATTTTAAACTATTTGTGCTTACCTGGAATTGTTAATTCATTTATGTTCCACTTTTCTGTTCTATTTTTAGCTATGCCGTTTGCTTTTTTTCGGTGCTTAAGCATATCCGCCCCGACATTAAAAAATTTAAAGAATGTATAAACGTTATTATGTACTTACGTGTTAGCTGAAAATAAGATTGTGCAGAAAAAATTACGCAAATTCATCCAGTAGTTATTTAATTATAAGAAAAAGAAAAAAAAATGATTTAAATGATTTTACGTAGATTTTGACATTTTTGTAAACAAGGGAGATAACAATTTTTTTTTTTACCAAGTTAAATTTTTTTTTTTACCAATTGCGGAAAAACAGCTTATAAGTACGATATAAGAGAAAAAAAATTAACAAAAGACATAACCAATTTTGGAAAAACAACTTATAAGTACGATATAAGAGAGAAAAAAAATGTAGCATTTTATTGACCCACAGGATAAATTTCGGCAATCTGTTTAAAAAGGTTTTCTAATGTTTTTCCCCGAAATTTTTGTCGCCACATGAACTCGGCCAAATATGAGTTTATCATATGCGTATGGGTACCACATGCAGCCTTATTTCGTCTTTTGGCCTCTTGCCACATTCTTTCCACATGATTTGTGGTTGCGCCTGTTGTTGGGTCAACAAAATTATATCGATGGTTGACGCGCAAATGATGGTACCCTTCGGCACCCAGTCTATCATAAGCACGCCAACAATCAGATATAATTGTTGTGCCGGGAAGAATGTATTTTTTTATGATTGGAATTAGTGTTGCAGCATCCCTTGAAGGCACTGTGACCAAAGAAATGTCGATTATGAGTCATTTCCGGAAAACCCTATTTTTTAAATTTTGAGTTGTCATTTTCCGGACAATCAGAAAACCCCAAACCAAGAAATCGTGAAAATATGAGTTATCGTTCTTGACCACTGGAAAATCTAAGATACAAAATGGTGGAAATATCTACCGAGTGAAAAAATCGTTAAAATCGTTTTTTTTTAATAATTAAATAACTACTGAATGAATTTGCGTAATTTTTTCTGCACAATCTTATTTTCAGCTAACACGTAAGTACATAATAACGTTTATACATTCTTTAAATTTTTTAATGTCGGGGCGGATATGCTTAAGCACCTTTTTTTCTTTAAGTAGGATTTAAAAAGTTTAATTCATACTTGTTTTGTTAATAAAATTATTAATTGAAACCGTGTATATTTATCTCGTGTCTCTCTAGAATTTTTATAAAGAGTAAAACAAATTTTTATTGTAACCTTTTTTTGTTCCTTTTTCTTTTCAGAGCCGACAGATAAATCAAACTCCCGAGAGTGAGAAGACGATGGAGGTGTGCAATGTGTGCGGTGCCCTGCTCGTTGTGGGTGACATCCAGCAACGCATTGATGAGCATATCATGGGAAAGCAACATTCCGGTTATGCAAGAATTAGAACTTATGTGGAAGAAAGAAAACAAGTTAGTAAACATTAGCATTTTCAAATATATCTTCTTTTTTATAAAGTAAACAGCCTTGACCTTAATTGCTTTAACAAAAGGTAGATACTTAAAATTATTCAGCCAGTTAGTTTTGGCAAATATTGGTCCATGTTCTTAAAAGAATTTAATTGTCAATCAATTTCATCAAATTTCATATTTAATCCGGTCAACAATTTTTGTTTTGATTATTAATAACATATAGGGAGTCTGAGGAGCTAACCCTTACAGTCTCAAGTCCTCTTCTGCCACCGATGACGCCATAAAGTAATGTAAGAGTTAAATTTTTAAATTTCACCTATAATACACTCTTTTTTGATAAGTGCTTTCCCTCAATTAAATGCTATTTGACCTACTTAGAAAATAATATTTCCATAACAC
This sequence comes from Sepiola atlantica, assembly GCA_963556195.1. Taxonomy (NCBI): domain Eukaryota; kingdom Metazoa; phylum Mollusca; class Cephalopoda; order Sepiida; family Sepiolidae; genus Sepiola; species Sepiola atlantica. Next base: position 32,303,699 of record OY744552.1, on the reverse strand, counting down.
TTGTGTCGTGGGCAAATTGATAAGACCCTGACCTACTTTTTGGAGTTGGGTTTCCATCTGAGGATGCAAAATCTTTTTTTTCATTCTTATTTTTAAATTGTAGACTTTTTTTTTTTAAAGATGACGCAAAATCGTTTTCACATTTAATTTATAAACCAAATAAAGTTTTTTTGGTCCTTGTACACGGCTTTGGCCAAACGGAAAAAGTGGAAAAATTATTTATGTGTGAAAACAATAGTATGTACTTACTCACTGGTATTTTATTGTTCAATGTTGAAAAAATTAGGAAAAATTATCCAGTAGAACTTTAATTACAAATATTTTTACATTTTCCGTATCGTACAAGTCACTTCGATGACTATGCATCCATCTTGTTTGTAGCACAGAAGTCAAGGGCAGATAATCCGCATTTGTTAAAAAACTGAAAACAAGAAAAGGGGTTAGGGTTAGTACTTCTATTAAAAATTACGTGATTATCTGCCCTTGACTTCTGTGCTACAAACAAGATGGATGCATAGCCATCGAAGTGACTTGTACGATATGGAAAAATATTTGTAATTAACGTTCTACTGGATAATTTTTTCAACATTGAACAATAAAATACCAGTGAGTAAGTACATACTATTGTTTTCGCACAAATAATTTTTCCGTTTGGCTGAAGCCGTGTACAAGCATCGTTTTTTTTTATTTGTTATTTCAGTTGAAGAGATCTTATTTCAGTCACGTAAATTATTAATGAAAGTAAAAAGAAAAATGGCTCCTGGGTATGGGGCAGCTAATGTTCTATATAATATTACAAGTCTGTAGAATTTGTTATCTTTGTCTCCGTGCACATGGAATTACATCACAAAAGGGATGATGTCATCCACTATGTTCTAGTTGAAGAGATCCTTTATGACATCATGAATACTGAAGTAACATGACATCATCCATTAAAAGACAGAACATCTGGATTTTGTTTGAAATCAGCAGCAGCATAACCAGCCTGCCAGCTGTAACTGCTGGCTGCTAAAATGAAAGCCAAAGAACTATAGGTATTATATAGAGTAATATATATTGAGAGCTCGTCTTTGAATCTTAACTTGTTGACTGTTTTTTTTATTCTTTGTTGTTTGAACGGATCTGCAGTTCTTGACTTTGTGTGATCCGTGACTCTGATGATTGGGCTGATGGAAAGAACAAACTCTGGAGATGGAAAGACTCCTCACACAGTGCCGATGGCCGACTGCTTCTCTTTACTACTTACTACCTGATCTATGACGCTTAGAACAGTTTCCTTTATTATTATTGGCCGGGAGTCGTATTATTTTCATTTTTGTTAGCTTTTCCTTTTTAAATCACATAAATACTTTCTTCCTTTTTTTAAAATTTAAAAATTTTATTTATTCCAAAACCGATGTTTTTAAAATAACACATATATTTTTATCAAATATTGAATATATTTATTTAAAAAAGTAAGTGTATTTAAATAAGTTCCTATTTACTTGTATGCACACGAGGGCAAAATTGTTTGTTGTCTTCATCTAGACTTAGATGTTGCCAGATGGCCTTTGTCGTATAATGATGTCATAATGGTTGATAGCTAGAAAAGTAGAATAACTCTTGAATGTATAAGTAACTATCTGTGCATACCTGGTGTTTCACTGAGAGTTTTTTAATGAAGCCTTGTTATTTTTTATGAAATTTAAAAAAAATAGTATTTTGTAAGTTAAATATAAATATTGCAAAATGTTTAATTGGACCAAAATATTTAAAAACTAATTAGTTTTGTTAATCTTTATTCATAAAATTATTTGGATGTAAATAGATTCCGAAACTTTCAATTGCAATAATATGAAAAACTTTTAACTAAAAAAAAAATGCATTCTCTTTTTCAAATCATTGTGCAAAATATGTTTTTGTTTCTACTCCTTAATCAAATTATTTATCTACCTCCCACAAGGTTAGATGTGACACAAGGTCGGGAAAGTGGGATTAGATAAGCCAGCGCTCAAGAGGTGAACACTCTGGCCATTTAAAAATTGCCTGGGCAGCCCAGTCGGCATTCCCCGGTAGGGGCGCCTCAGGCAGTAAGCAATAAACTTACTCTTCCCCAAAGAGGGGAGGCAAAGCCTGGGAATGTGGACCTCCTAGAACTGCACAGGACAGCATGCAGTATCCATCGGAACAGATACTACACTTTGATCATGGCCAAAAGGCCACAAAGCAGGCAAAGAAATGGAGATCATGGACGTATTGAATCTTCATAGCACATTGGAGATCAAGCTAGAGTTTAAAAAAACTCAGATTTGAACCATGCAAAAACATGGAAAAACAATTTGATAAAAGGGCAAAAATAGATTAAAACAAAAAAAGGTCACAAGTATACGTTACTGAAATTGTTGTACAAAAGTAGCCGTTGGAGATACAAGCTTGAAACTTTGTCACTTTACTTATTTTTGGGTAGGGGTTTTTGAAAAAATGTTTGCCTTCTCTGTAATATTAAGACATTTTCTAATAGATATATTTAACTGCATTTATTCAGTTTTTAACTTTCCAAAGAAAGGGTTGCCAACAAACTTTAGAAATTTGTTATACAAAAGGAATCACAAGTATTTTTTTTTAAACAAATACTTATTGTAAAGCTTTAAAGTTCAAAAATTTGAAATGAGTAAAAATATTTTAATCTCAATTGACGGAACATTTTCTAGGCAGATTTAATTCTTCTCTGCAGTTTCTCTCCGTAGTGATCTGCACTCAAAAGTTTGTTATAGGCTTCTGTTATAATAAGTACATCTGAAACCTCCCAAATCTTATCACATTAAAAATTCTATCTATATAGGAATGTTAAGGTCAACTGTGCAATATCATCTGACAACAGCCATGGAAAATAATCTGCCTTTGGTTGGAGTTAAAAATTTGACTACTAGATGGACTTATAACATATCTTGGTCAATGTAAAACTTGGTATCATAATATGCAGCAACTCATCATCCTTCATGCTGATAAGTGAAATATCCAGAGATGCTTTTTCATAGTTATTTAAATATTCAGCAGATTCACTAAGTGACTTCTTTCTTTTGTTGCTTTAGAGGTGGAGATGTTTTTTATTCTTGTCAAGTGTGACTACTTGACAAGAATAAGAAACATCTCCACCGGAGCAGCTTCCAGTTGAACTTAATTTCCACTGGTATTGATCTTGACAATTCCGACAACCTTGAAATATTATCTTAGTTGGCCTTTCAGTGCTTCCAAGCTCATTTAACGGACCTTGCAGGACCATCATGCTTGAGAAGAGTTGCTGATTCTCTGTTTCCGACCCCTTTTTTTTTTGTCCAATTCTTTCTTAACTGTAAACTTTCACAAACACTTCTTGTTGATAGTTTGGATGTTGTTTCCTTGAGATTCTAATGGATTTCTGCTCAGTTGCTATCGAGCATATTTGAGGTTGATTGATTGATTTAGTGATGCATGTCATTTTGTTTACATGCTAAAATCTAAATCTCCAAAGGCATGCTCACCTGACAGATTTGTGAGAGGGCAACTCTTAACAGCAGCTCTTGTCTCCGTTCAAAAAGTCATGCAACTGGTGCTTAGTGATAATGAGAAATTTGCTGAGTATCTTGTGCAAGCATTTCCAAACAAGTTCAGGGACTTTCGGACCAACGCAGAGAGATGCATTACCTTCCTCAAACAATTCAGCACTACATGCACCTCTACAGTTAGTGTGGAACTCTGTGGAGGTGCATGTAGTGTTGAATTGTTTAAGTGAGTTAATTTGAAACACTTTAATAAGTTCAGTCAGTAACGACTAAGACTGCATGCCCCAAGTCAAGCTTCCTTATTGTTTATTTATTTATGTAAAACAAGTTTCTTCTGTTTAGAATAATCTCCGTTGACCGACAGACAAACAAAGTGTTATATTATAAGTGGACTAGCGAAAATATACTCCCTATGGTCGGAGGATTTGAAGATGTTGTAATTTGAATTTCCAGCTTTCATAGACGATTTAAAAGAACTTGGGGTCAAGCGGTTGGAGGGGGACTTAGACAAACTGACCTGGTTATGATACCTCAACCCCTCCCCCCATATACCTTCCGTTGTAAATCATACAAATTTCCTCTCTCTCTCTCTCTATCTATCTATCTATATATATATATATATATTACTCTCTTTTCCCCTTACTGTATTGCATTCTGTTATAAATCGTGCAATCTCCCCCCCCCCCTCTCTCTCATGTACACATATATATATATAATGGGAAATGAAAAAGGATTTTTTTTTTTTTATATATTCATCAACGTTTCGTCTTTATTTTTAAGACTTCTTCAGGATGATACTATTAAGAAAAATGTCATGCAAGTACGTGAAAATAAAGACGAAACGTTGATGAATATATAAAAAAAACATCCTTTTTGGTTTTTCATTTCCCATCACGTCGGATTACCTTCATCCTTCCTTTCTCATATATATGTTGTCACTCTTTCCCCCTCAATATACGTCTTAAATAGTTCATTTCCCCCTCTCTCCATATATGTATTAAATATGTTGTCGCTCTCTCTATATGTGTATTGAATAGTGAGTGAGTTTCTTTTTTTCATTTTCAAAAATGTAATCGCTCTGCTTGGATGCTTGAATAAGGTCGGAGTGTCGAAATAAATTATTACACCGGTGATTATGTGATCCGTGTTACTTTACTTTATTTTATTCTTGCTCTGTTTATTACATTGAGCTCTCATACTCTGATTCCTTCTGGAATTTATTTCACCTTAACATACTATATATATATATATAATTAGACAAACTGTCTAGGTCTGGAGAGTCTAGTCTTCTATTATATAAAGGGCAGTTGTGTGTGTCCAACTAAAAGTAAAAAAAACCTACAAAACAAACACCCATAAAGTTTATATATTCTTGATTAGCGTTGCCCTGGGTGAATACTATTTAAAATTTAAAAAAAATATATTAGTTTTTTAGGGGTCAACTGGGCCATTTATGTACTAATTTGGAAAGAAAATGTCGACTCATTCCATGAGAAATTTATTATATAAAGGAGAGTTGTATGTGCGTGCAGAGACGAATGGGCTGGATGGAGGGGGAAGAGAAAGTTCGAGAGATAGAAGTTTTAATAGAAATATGTTACACTTTTGCGTCTGGTTTCCCTGTTAGTTAGTGAATAAAGAAACCAAAACTTTTTCAAGTAAAATGAAGTTTCTTATTTACTTGTTTACTGGTCACGACAAAAACGTGTTCTTTACTTTATTTTTTTTTTATAAAATGTACCCAGTCTAATTTAAAAAAATGTTAAAGTTAATAAAATATCTGTTAGAACTGTTTGTTTACTTGAATTAAGAGTTTTGTTTTTAACTCTGTTGGGTTGTAAATCTTAAATATGGGGGTATATTCACTCTTATTAGAAATGCACCTTGATTTATTAACATTACTACTGATTATTAAAGACAAGATACTTCTCGACAAAATGTAATTTTCAGGATTTTTTTCTTCTGAAAGACCCTACGGTATTGACAAGTAGACGTGTTTCTTTTAATATGCATAGACACAATATCATGCTCACCAAATTTGAAAAACACCAAATTTTTTTTTTTACGAAAAAAATAAATTGCTTGTCACTGAAAATATTGACCTAAGTAGCCTGAAAAAACAAAAACTATTTCTGACACAATAGAAAGAATGATACATGTATAAAGACAAAAAGTTAAATTTTGTTAACATCCAAATTTTATCAAAATAACCCCTATCTAAATATTTTTCAATTTCAGAGAAAGTTACAGACTGCAGAAGAAAGGGAAGCTAGACTTGTGCGAGAGAAAGAAGAGCGAGAGAGAGAAAGAGAACGGGAGAAAGAGAAAGAGCGTGAGGAAAAGCGAAAGAAAGAAAAAGAACGGGAGAAGGAAAAGGAACGAGAACATGAAAGAGAAAAGTGGGGTTCCTGTCGAAGCCGGTGTCATACCAGAAGAAGTCGGAGTAGGAGCAGAGACAGGTAAGATAAATCTAAGCAGGCGGTGTGGTGTTTTGAACAGCAATTTTTTTTGTTGTTTGTTAGGACTACTATTCTCGTCTTGGTTGGTTTTTTTCACAACATTTCTGCCGATGTAATCTCCAACCTTCTTCGTGTGCATCTTTTCAAACTCTGGGATCTTTGTTGAACTAGTGCATGTGGATCCGTGGCACAATGGATAAAGCTGTTGAATGTCAAATAGTTTGAAGTGACAGTCTTCTAGAGTTGAAGGTTCAATCCTTACTACAAGTTATAATAATTAAGAATAAAAATAAACAATTACTTGACACTTCTGCCTGGTCATGGCTGACAGAACAAGAACAATCTACCCGCCTGGATTAAAGAAAGTGTTCAGTTTGAAATTCCGTGTAACTTCCTGAGTTCAAAAAGATGCAGCTGAAGAAGGTCATCACTTACATCAGCGGAAACTTTGTGAAAAATAACCAAGATGAGAATAGTAGTCTGAATAATCTAAATTATCAATCCTCCTCTCAAAGATTTCCAAAATATTTTTTCTTTGAATTTTTGTGCATAAAAAATGTATGACTATAGTCTTCCTATGTGCACCTATACCTGAACTTCTGATGCCTGCGACCCAAACGCATGGGCCGTGTCGAGATTCTCATGTTATCGATTGCTGTAGCACAGTCATAGTCCACAGTGAAAGTTTACATACATAGTAAAGACACCAACACAGATACAGGCATTGTATACGAGCGACGTGTTGGACTCTGGGGTATGTGCATGATGTTGGAGTCTTATCTCTATGTCCGAACTAACTCTCCCATCTGTCACCTAAGACTCTGTCGTCTGCAACCCTTCTCAGGCAAACTTTTTCGTCTTTCTCCCTCAGTCCAACGGACTCCTTTTTCTTTACTTTGTTTTCCCAGTCCCTAACTAACCCCCTCTTCTACTTCCTTTTCTGATTTCTACCCCCCCCCCCCCTCCGGCACTGAAAGACTTCTGCTTTTTCCACATCTTTCCAAATTCTCTATCTTGACCACCCAGACTGTCGACAGCTAACAGTAATGGTGTCGCTTGTCTGTGAAATTCAAAGGACTCATCTTTTTTAATGTCTTTTTAATCATTCTTAGATTCTTAACTAGATCCACTGGGAGAGATTAGCTATGGGGGTGGAAGCCATTACATAATATCACATAAATAGTATCTATTATGGTGCTATCCAAAAATTGGTTCATTCACTGAACGTTTGGGGTCGTATGATATGATCACGCCACTGAAATGAAAAGAGGAAACAGAATGGATGATAGAAACATTTCATCCCAATAATTATTCTATTTGGCGTCCTTTTCTTGGTTTCATTTAAATAGTAGGCTAAACAATAGAGAAGAAAGAAGGCAGTGATGTAACGCGACCAGATCCAAATTTATCATCTGTCTGAGAAATCAATGTTCTAATGTAAGGGATGTAATCCAATTTACACTTCTTGTTGGGGAAGAGTTATTCCCCTTGAATGAGATAACAAGGATTTTGTTAAGCAAAAATAGTGATTTTATTTTCTGTTTGATTCTTTCTCTGATGAACAGTCTCCAAGACCAATTACATAAACTCCGATCTCCATTCTTTCTCACTGTCAGACTCCTTCTCCCCAAGATCCATAGTCTCCTCTGTCATATAATAATTGCTTGCATCAATTTACATCCGTTCTGTCATCGTTTATTTATTTAGCCTAATTTTCAACTACATTTCTTTCAGAACAATAACATTTTTTGTTCATTGTTTCCGCCTTGACGTCAAGAACAAAGAAATGTTCTGATTTCAAATCTCTCTTCAAAATAATAATTTTTTTGTGTTGCCTTTATTTTTATTTTTTTTGCATACCCTTCTTGGAGCTGAAACTGCAGTTGTTGGACTCTTTCTTTATTCTAGAGCCCGTGTTTAGTTCTGTGAATTTCTTGAGGCGCAGCACAAATGTGTCCATGACATTATCCTTAGAAATGACTAAGGAATGGCTCTGGCCTTCTTTCTGATGGCTTTCTTGAGTTTCATGATGATCCTGGATCTTCCTGCATAACTGACTGAGCCGCCGAATCAATTTTCTCACTGAATGTATTAGATAGGAGGAAGAGGGCAAATGAGACGAGAAGTGGTGGGAGAAGTGGAATAGATGGATATATTAAATACAAGTGTCCATCTTAGGCTGTAAGTTTAATCCCTGTACAGACAGTACATTTTTTTTATATTCATTTTGCCTTCAATTATACCTAAATATAAATTAGTCTTATATAGACTGAGTCGAGACTAAAAGCAGCAAAATGTTTTTGTTAATATTATCAAACATGTAGCAAGTTTTGTAAATAGTTATACAATTTCTATAAATGTTCTAAAAAATACCAATAAATAAACATACTTTTAAAATATCTAGTTAGCTTCGCAATTGGTTGAAGGAACTAAATGGAGACATTAATCTTCTATCTTCTATAATGTAAAGGGCGTGTGTGTGTATGTCTCCGGCTAAAACTCAAACCTGACAAAACAAACACTCACACATCTCTGTTGTGGGGTTTCACCAACATTCAACTCTGAGAGAATTGATTGGGCGGCTCAATTGGTTAGCATGCCGTACTTAGAGGCAGAGCTTATGAGTTCGAACCTCGCCCTGACATAAGTATTTTTATTTTTATATTTCTGAATTTTTGAGATGAGGGTTGATAATTTGCATAATTTTGGTTATTTGGACTATATTTCTCATCTTGAGTGTTATAATCACAACGTTTCGGCCGCTGTAACCTCCAGCCTTCTTCAGGTGTATCTCTTCGAACTCTGGAATATTTCTGTAGAACTCGGGAATGTGGACAGAATTTCGAACGGAGCCCTTTATTTAATCTATGGTGGTAGCATGCTCTTGTTCCGTCAGCCATGACTGGGAGAAGTCTTCAGTAATTCGCAATTCTTCGTATCGCCCACATCGAGGATTGAACCTTCAGATGACTATCACTTAGAACTGAATTTAACTTAGTACTATATCCACTGCGTCACGGATTATTTCAAAGGGCTGAGATCCTTGCAAGGACCCGTGGTGGAGTATTTTAAAAGGTTTTTAGGGGGGGGGGGGGCATAATATGGGCACAATTAAAATATTTCAAATTTACATAAAATTTTATTTATATTATGCTTATATATTATGCTTAATTAGTATTAAGCAAGATTCCCTGAAATTTAATTTCTCAAGATCCCGTGAGTTAAGCCTTAAATTTTAGGCATTTTCTAGAATCAAAATCATGTAATGGATTTTGATGAACATTGGAATAAGAATACTGGGACGAGTATTTTTTGTATATATTTCAATGATATTATCAAAATAGCCATAATTACCGAAAAAGAGGGAGGCCTTTATTACTAAAACAAATATCATAATTAAAAAAATTTTTTTTTTAATTTTTTAACCCTCATTTACTAATTCCATTGTTTTTTTTTTACCATGCTTTCATCCGCCATTATATTGTCACCGACTCCCTTGACAGAGGGTCGACCAAAAGATGTCTTGGTAGAAATAACATTTTCTTTTCTTCCTCTGATTTCTCTTCTTTTAACTATGTTGCTAAAAAAATTTTTTGTTTTAATCTGAAGAAATAGATTACTTAATCTCCTCTATTTGTTTTTTTTTCCCTTTTAGTAATATAGGCCCATCTCTTTCTTGGTGATTATGGCTATTTCTGCCAATATTATCAAAATGTATGTTAAAATTTTGTACCTACAAAAATCTATTGAAATATTCGAGAACGAGGTACACCCCAACCGTCATAAAAAAATTAAATGGGGTTATTGGATTGAGAGTTAAGATATTTTCTCTTCAATCTAAAGTGTCTTTTTTGCAGGGGGGGGGGGGTGAATCACGTCCTACCAGGATATATCTCCAGACGTGTTTCGAAAGTTAAAGAGATTAATGCATTAAATGTCGAACGAGCCTTTCTAAAAGATGAAATCGTCAATTTCTCTGCAATACTTGTTTCAGTTGAAGTCAAATATCGCCAGCTGTCGAGCTTTGTCTGTTCGGTCTCGTCTTTCTTTGACAAAGTACGATTTTCTAGATACATTTCGTCTAGTGTTATTTTGCATAAAGTCAAAAACTTACCTCTGAGTTTTTTGAGTTTCCTTATTAATAGGAAGTTTGGCTCAGGTCAAAAAAAGGGAAAGAAATATTTTCAATCTTTTTAAATATGTCTTATCTGATACCAAAAGAATTGTCGTCGTCTCACATGACCTTAACTTTCGCATTCCTCGTTCACATATTAATAAGGAAGAGGTTTTCACTGAATTTGAGTTGCTGTATTTGCAGCTTAAGAGACGCCGTCTTCATCTGAGTATGCAGAATGGCTGAGAGCATGTCTTGGCGATCTTGCTCATGATTTTGTGGGCAGGTCTATTGAATCAAATTCCTTCGTTTAGCGAGATAACCACTTTAAGTCTGTTAAAGCAACAAGAACATTTACATCACTAAACGTGACAGGAGTCATTATTCTCTACCACATTGACAATATCGAGAAAATGACAAACATACTTAGCGATGTCACTAAATTTGAACATTTAGGTAATGCGAATCTAAACAGGACACTTACGACTGAAACCAAATTGCAATGCTGTTTCCTTAACCTATATAAAAGGATGGCTTACCAAGGAGATTTATGACGTAATATGTTTAGTGTGGTCCCAACGTCCATCAAGACAATGTGTTTTTGAGACCTATTTATCTATGGTAGGCTTATCCCAGCATAACTTGACCAAATGGCTGAGATCCTCGCACCGGTTTTGGAGGTATACTCTGAATGCTGCATTAATGACTCTTTTTCAGAATTGAGTTGAACTTATGTGTTCTTCAGATACTGAGAACCTCTGTTCTTCTGATATATCCAAATTATTTACTCTATGAAACTATCGGAATAATCTTTATCGTAGTTCCTGTAAGGTCGAACAGAATGAAGGAAGAAAGCGACCACGTGTTTGCGCGTGTTGTCTTACCTGCCGGGATGATCACGGGGAGGGCGGAAATTAGATTAATGGCGGCTGTGGTTTTTTGTACGATTATTGAGCAATGACGTCAGGCCTCACGTGACTGTTTTTCTGACCACCGATTGGCTGATGATGAACACTTGGACAATAAAAGGAGTATGTTCAGAAGATCAAGTCAGTGTGTATCAACTGCATCAGTGTGATTAGACGTCCGACGTGTGTGTGTTAATCAACTGCCGTAGTTGCGTAGTTGCGAAACGAATACAGTTCCCTTGCTAAACTAATTTCCTAAGAATATATTTGAACTCATGGATTTGGCTAAGTCGGTTAAGCTTAGCTTTGATGGTAACATGTATCGGCAAATTGATTGGGTAGCAATGGACAGTCGTTTATGTTGGCCAATATTTTTTTCAAATTTCAGTAACAGCTGAAGCTATTGTGTTATTTCCATTATGTGGATGATATTTTTGCCATATTTGAATCCACGTGCAGAGGGAGGTTAATAATTTGTTAGCATTCCTAGACGTTTTTGTCGAAAGATCTGATGATACAGCCCACATTTACAGGCCAGTATATGTATCATTCTCTCCCCCCCCCCCCCAATCATAAAAATGAATCTGATTAAAAGATTAGTGCATCAGGCTTTGCTGATCTTCTCCAGTTCTAAACTAGATGCAGAGCTTCAAAAAAAGAATAACAGAAATCCTCTCTCGCAGTGGGTAACCTTTACGCACCATTGAAAAATGTATTAAAGAAACAGATCGCCTCGTTTAAAGGTGAAAAATATTTTAACCCTCACAAATACCTTTTTTATGTGAAACTGCCATGGATTGGCACCACAAGTCAGGAGCTATTACATAAAATCGCTTCAGCTGTGTCTGGCTGTTATTTTATGACCAACGTGTTCAGGACTCAAACTGCTTTCCCCTCTTTTCGGAAGGATGTTATTCCCACCATTCAATACAATCTTGTTTATTATTTTCATGGCCAGTGCAAGGCTGACTACATTCAGTGATTACAAATAAGAATTTCCCAATATGTCCCCAGTTCGATACGTAGCTGCAGCCAGTGGCCGGCATCTGGGCATTTACAAGCCCATAAGTCGGACATTAGTGCCCATTTATTGGAGTGCCAGTTGTGCACTAGAGAGTATTCTAATGAGGTGTTTTCTCAAAGCAGTTGCCATTAACTTGCGTCAACCCTCCTCCCTCCAAACAGAAAGAGTTGACGGCCATAATTTAGAATTTATGGGTGTACATGAGGTACCTACCTCATTTTTTTTTGTTTTTCAACACTCATTCATTAATTCTCTTATGGTTTCTTGACCACGCTTTCATCTGTGACTTCACCCCCTCATATCATTGCCGACTACCTTGACAAAGGGTTGACCAAAAGACGTTTTTGGTAGGAATTACATTTTCATTCATTGATTTCTTTTCTTTTAACAATGTTGCTAAAAGGAAAAAAACAAAAGAAAGAAAGAAAATTTTTTAAGAAATAGATTTCTTGATCCACTTTAGTTGTTTTTTTGTTTTAGTAATAAAGGACTATCTCTATCGGTAATTGTAGCTATTTTGCCAATATTATTAAAATTTTGTACCCACAAAAAATTTTAGGAGAAAGTGTGTGAAGTGGACAAACGGACGATTTTATTTTTAATGTATAAATCTTCCTTTACACTTAATAATTGTAATCTTTGTCTGAACTTTTTCTGAACTTGTTTATAAATAATCTTTAATAATTAATCAGTTTATTGTTAATGTTTTGTAAAGATCAAGAAATTCATTTGGTTTTCTTGCCTTTTTTTTTTTCTTAGGAAACGGCGTTCTAGGAGTCGTACTAGTCGTCACCGTCACAGATCAGGTAGTAAAGAGAAGCACAAGATCGGCCGTCGGCACCGATCTAGGAGTCTTTCCAGCTCCAGGAGTCATTCTTCCCGCCAGCCCAATCATCGCAGTCGCAGGTCACGGAGTCGAGAACTGAAGATCCGATCGGACAGTAAAGAGTCAAAATATCAGTCGAGGAGTCCGGATTCCAAGACTGGCTCTCCGGTGCACGAGTTTAATAAGCACCGCTCACGGAGCAGAGATTCGAAACGACGATCTGGTAGCAAAGAGTCGGGACATCATTCGCAAAGTTACGAGAGGAACCGGCGCTCAACCAGCCTGGATTCAAAGCATTTACCTGACAACAATGCAAGAAGCTTTCTACACATGGAGAACGGTGAGTTGAATGTTGTTAATTTTGACATTATCGTATGTAGTGCCTATCAACCAGAGACAAGGAACAGGTTGCACTGAACGGCTGTAGGAGATTTTACATGCATATGAACACATAGAAGACTAAGGTTCTCTCCTCCTTGTCTCTCTGGAAGTCTGGAGACCGCTGTCTCTGAATGGTGCTGTTTTGGAAGACATGGAGTTGTTAGTGTACCTCGGATTCACCCTTGGTCCATCTGGTCCGCTAGATTCCCCTTTGTTTCAATATCAACCAAGGTGCGTATCTATCAATCTATCGTCTGGTCGATCCTCTTCTATAGTTGTGAGACCTAGCCAATGAGGGTGGTTGATCAGCATAAATTGCAAGTCTTTGACAATCACTGGCTTCGCCTTATCCTACATTGCCGACCAGCCAACCATGTTCCAACTGCTGTTCTTTGCTAACGCCTCAACCTAAAGTTTCTGCCATCTGTCTTGTTGCAGTGATGTCTTCGATTGTTCGGGTATACAACTCGTCGCCCAGATGGGCAATTAATACACAACATAATCCTCCCTACTTCTCTGTGGTTAGGATCCCACAAGTGTATCAGTGGGCAGCTGAGGACATGGGCAAAAACTATCAAGGTTCACAAGCTCTCAGGGTCACAAGTGGTCGGTCTTTGACAGTGGAACCATGATTGGTTTCTTTTCAATCAATTTCGTATATTTTAATATTTAATCCTGATCAATATTTTTTATTAATCATGAATAAAAGGCAGGGGAGAAGTACTTATATCCTCACTATCTATTGTGCCTGCCACCCATAATACCGGGAAAAAATTGAACAAGATAATGTTTTATCATAAACACCATTTAGTCTCTGACCTTCATTGAACTCTATATATATAGAGAGAGGGGGAGGGGGGGGGGGGTAAGGAAAAAAGAAAAAACACTGAGTGTGATTTACATATTTAACAGCGTCAAGATTTCATACTTGACACCATGGATCGATCAGTTACTGTGCCACACTTACTGACAGAGGTTGTCAGTTCGAACCTCACCCGAGGCATAATTATTTTTACGCTGATTTTGTCTCCAAATGTACTTAGACATTTCAAATGACAATATGAAGTAGATTGTTTACTTTTATCTTTTTTCGTATTTTACGGAAATTCGGCCCCGGCCGACACTAGATAGCCCTGCTAGTTAGCTATGTATAATATAGATTTAAATATTTCTGTTTCAGAAAAGCAAGGTATCTACAATGATTGTGACTTTGATCAAATGGACGAGATGCAATATGAGAAATATGAAGATGGCGAGATCCCATCTGAGAGTCGCGGTGATTTTGACAGCAATGATGAAACTGGCACTCGCTCTGAAGGTGACACTAAATGAATGCTTGATCTAGCCAGCTTCCGATCCCATCTTCTACAGGTAAGTGACTGTCTGACTGGGCCCCCTGCTCTTGCTTTCAGCTCGTCTTCTATCAGAGGTAAGTGGAGACCTCTACTGGCATGCATCCGTCCGTCCATTTGTTCACCCGTCGAGGTTGAACAAGCGACACGCATACGCACACACCACACAAATGTGACGTGAAGTATTCGTTCGATGGCACCAGTCGAGTGAATGTTTTGGTTTGTTAATCTGATACAGACCTGAGCAGCGATTATATTTTCTTGTATTTGTTATGTGAGCCCTACTTTCACTTGTCGCTCAGTATCATGATTTGAAGTATAAAGAGAGGAGAAAAAAAAAACACTAATTTTTCTTAACGTTTTCTTCTGAAAGTTTTCGTTCTAAATTTCAGTCTACCAGTGTGGAACTGCTGCAGTCTTAAGAAATGAAGACATCTTTGATTTGAACAAAAAAAAGACATCTTATTCATCAAGATGTTTAACAATGGAAAAATAAGAGTAATGTACAATTGCTTATTATTTAAAGTGAAATGAGTTCCGGCACTTAAAACCAAATTTTAGTAAATAAAAAAACCCAATAAAATTAGACATAAAATACAGTAAGTTATAGTAGGTTTAATTGTCTACTTGAAGAAAAAAAAGTCGACGGTGTGGGTGTCAACGATATAAATAAATCAAGAAGGGAGATAACTCCAATTGTCACCCCCTCCCCATGCACACACGTGTCTATTGTTATTGAAATCATCATCATCATAATCATATCTACTTTGTTCTCATTTCACTTGGTTTGTGGTCTGACAGCTTGTGATTCTAGTCTCCAAGTTTGGCAGTCTTTAGGGTTGATTCCATTTAAATTCCGTTTGTCGAAGATCCTTGTTGATGGCTTGCATCCAAGTTTTCTTGGGTCCATCCTACTTTTCTCGAGCCTTCCACTTCACAATCTCTGCATGAAGGCGAACAAATTTATATCTAAGAATGGTTGTCTTGTTGAAAGTGGAATTTAATTGTTTAATTTTTTCTTCAATGAACTCATTCCACAGGTCTGAGGTTGAATTACCTTATTTGGGCATGTTGGTCAAATCACTGTTTCCACCGTAAATCGGCAAAAAAGTACCATTTTATAGAGTGGTTGTTGGAAGTGAAATTTAATGCTCTTACTGATGAAAAAAACATTTTTAAATAAAAAAAACCCTCAAATTCCTGTTGTTTTCATGTTCAGTTATGATTTTCAAGCATTTTTGAGCTTCAACTTAGTTTTTGAAAGTAAAATTATCAGAATTTCTACAATTTTGCAGAGAAATGGCCTAATTTCTATTATGCTATATGGCCTTAATAATCAGAAATTCAGAGAGTTGCCAAAGTTGTGGACATTTTGAAAATTAATTTTGAACTTTGCAAACGGCTGGAATCAAAGAACTCATCTTATATCATCCATCTGTATTCCAAATGCCCCCCCCCCCCCCCATCTCAAATTTATGAATTTAAACGGCAAAAATATCTTTATAAAGCTATTATTCATGTAACTTATTTTAATCATTAGTTTGGCTCTCTCTCTTTATTATTGCAACATTTTTTATGCGAGTGATCAAGTTCAAAGGTCATAATTATAAAAAAAAAAGTTATTTTATTTACTTTTTTTTTATTTTTTTAAATCTATCATTTTTTTTCCACTACCTGGTACACTGGGACGGGTTATTGCAACTTGCTAACCCTAAATCCCCTTTTCCTAGAAAATGTTACACTTAAAAAAAAAAAAAAAATACAACTTGAAGCTATCTTCTTGATTCATTTATATTGACCATTTTTTTACCCCAGTCAAATTGTTTTTTCCAAGTTTTGCGTGTCATATTAAACTTACTGGCTTTTTTATGTATAAATATTTAATATATTTTTTGCTAAAACTTTGTTTTTAAAGGAAAATTGTTTGTATTGCAATGCCAAAATTCATTTACCTGTAAATAATAAACGACCATACATTAGGAAATTACCAAATATTAGAATTCATTTATTTCCAGAATTCCTCTTTGGCTTTTTAGAATAAAAAATATAATGCTTAATACTAAATATCAATTTCATTTTGAATAAATTATTGCGTAAAATAACTTCGTATGATTTTTAAAATAATTATCCCTGAAGACAAAATTTCACCCAAACTTTCTAACATATAAAATTATCTTGTCAGATTTTCAAAGTCACTCATTTAAACTGACAAATCAAACATTGCTTCTGACTAGCCAATTTTCATTTGTTATTGTTGTATCATGTTATTGGCAATATAATATACTTACCTACAATTTATTTAAAAAGTTATTTACCGGCCCATCTGACTGGCAATATGAAACATTTTTAAACAGTCACCTAAAAATAAAAATCAGCAACAGGGGAATAACTCTTATTTTAAATTGAAAGATATAATAGGAATTGTCAACCTTACGACTAAAATTTTATTTCTTTTTTTGTTTAAGTTTAAAAATCTTGAAACAAAAATTAAGAACTAAATTGACTTTACTGCATCCCGGACAATTAGTTAGAAATTAAAAGCAGAAATGCAATGATTAACCACAAAATTTAAATTAAAAGAAAAAGAATGTTAACCTTTTGAACAGTTACGAGTTATGGAACATTATTTTTCAAATGTGCAGTTTGCAAAAATCTACTGGCGTGTCTTTTTTTAATTTATTTTTAAAAATTTCTTTTTCCAAGTTCTATTCAAAAAAAAAAATTTAATTCACCTTTTCAATTACCACAGCTTTCCCTGGCTTGGCAGACTGGTCTACACAAGTCATAACACCTTCCGCCTTCTCAAAGGTAACACTTATTGACAAGAGCTCCGCTGCGGCTAATTATATGCAGTAAACATAATATCCTCTCTTATAATAGTTTTGTTAATTTTTTAAATTTCCTCTTCAGTTCCCACCTCCAAATTTTTGTTTACTTTTATATTTCTTAACGATTTTGGCTGTGCAAATCCATTTAAGTCGAATCTTAACTGTTTTGTATTTCTTCTCGATATTAAATTCTTCAAAATCAAATTTTTCTATAGAATGGGGAATTATTTTTGTTTGTAACATTTTATTTGATAGAGGACAAAAAATTTCGCTTTTTTATTTAAATTTCTTCTTGAATTTTTTAGGTAAAGATTGATAATTTGAATTATTTAGACTACTATTCTCATCTTGGCTGTTATATTCACTACCTTTCGGCTAATATAACCTTCGACCTATTTTAGGTGCAACTTTTATAAGTCAGGAACCTAACAGTTGAACTTGGTAACTTATATGGAATTTTGAACTGGATCTTTTATTTAATCCACGATGGTAAATTGTTCTTATTCCGTTAGCCATGATGGGGTAGAATTTTATATTATTCTTAGTTATTATCGCCTCTAGTAAGGATTGAACATTCAACCTCCAGAACACTGTCACTTAGAAGTTGTTAGACAACGCCTTTACCTGTTTTTAAACAATATATATTTATACTAGGGATGGGACGTTATGGGTGAAAATTTCAGATTCATGCGAGTAGTATTTTTTGTGTTCATTTATACATAAATAACACTAAACAATCAAACATTTTGAAAATTTTGCAAAATTCAGAAGGTGCAGTCCAAAAATAGCCGTTAGGGCTCCACAGGACTCAAAATCCATCATTTTTCGGTGAAAAAGTGGTTTCATGCGACATTGCAGGTCCTAAAACATCCTCAAAAGCTATGAATGGATATAGATGGTTAAATCTGAAATAGTACTTTAATTTAGGACCATTTTCAGGCTGTGAAAGGGTTTTCATGAATGTAAAATAGCCAAAAACTAGTGGCCTGCACTTACTGAATTTTGCAAAATTTTCAAAATGTTTGATTGTTTAGTGTTATGTATAAATGAACACAAAAAAATACTACTCGCATGAATCTGAAATTTTCACCCATTACGTCCAACCCCTGTTTATACTAGCAGGTCTACCTGGTTCTGGGTCCCAATTTCCATAAATTGCATAGATTACAGAAAAGAGTAAAATGAAACAAACTTTAATATTGTAATTTGAAACGTTTAAGTTCGTTTTAGGACAAAATCAGAGTAAAAATACTTATCGCCCCGGGTGAGGTTTGAACTCACAACTTCTGCCTCCAAGTATCACGTGCTAAACTATTTCTTATAAAAAAATATATTCTTTGGTAAAAAGCGATCGTATATAAAATTTTCCTGAAAAGGGGAATATTTTCGATTTTGTACAAAGCTCATTTCTAATGTCATTTCTGATCACATTTCTGTGCCTTTGCGCATATATCGACCCCCCATTTAGTTGTGTTTGAACCACAAAGATAATTTATCTTTGGTTCTTGACATCAACGAAAACCGATGAGAACTCGCATGTGGAGAAAGTATATTTGGATGGCGATGATATTAAGGTTCTCCAGAAGTTTCTCACCGTGGTGATACCATTGGCGCACACGGAGAAGCTCATGTAATTGCAAGAATTAAAAGTGGAGATTCATTTTATAGATATATACATATTTTATACATTATATATATATATATATATATATATATATATATGTATATGCACTAGCTGTCCCTACTCTGCATTGGCAGGATTCAACGATTGGTACTCTTATAGTTGACACTTCTTGGCCTTTTGGCTAAGATCAGAGTGTAGTATCTGTTCCGATGGATACTTCACCCCATAGACTGGTATTGTCTTGGCCTTCGGGGCTTGATTTACGCCGGTCTATGGGTCTGTCCTGTGTAGTTCTAGGAGGTCCACCCTCCCAGGCTTCGCCTCCCCTCTTTGGGGAGGAGTAAGTTTATTGCTTACTGCCTGAGGCGCCCCTACCGGGGAATGCCAACGGGGCTGCCCAGGCAATTTTTAAACCCCACTTTCCCGACCTTGGGTCACATCTTACTTGTGGGAGTAAGATAAAAACTGGCCTTGTGCCTAACTCCTGGAGAGGAGTAAATCAATACTCTTATAGCTGACGCACCATGTTTCCGTGACTTCGCGTTGTCAACGTTCGGGCAGATCTCGGAAGTGCCCGAGAGTTGACGAAACTATTAACCAAACAGCTGATAACTTCTGGAATAAATTAATCGCGTTCAAGAACAAAAAATGAATTTCTATAACCTCTGTCAGCTCGTTGAATCTCCCGAAGCACTAATTGAGTTTTTTGAAAAAAATGTAAAAATAAAAAAAACATTGAAAAAAAAAAAATGAAAAAAACCCCAAAAACATTTGCTTAACAAAGCAAACGAAATCATTTTTTGAAACTTTCTGGTGCACAAATAAAATAACTTATTTAAAACATTTGATTAACAAAATACAAACAAAAATAAACATCTAATTAATAACAGTTGTTTAGCTATGGTTTGTTCGTTCTTTATTTTTATATATGTATTTTAGTTTGATTGTCTTTGTCGTAATTTATCGGCTGCCAGTCTTCAATTTAGCATTTGTCAGTTATCGTCTCGTCAGAACGTTGACGACGTGAAGTCACGGAAAAATGATGCATCATCTGTAAGAGTACCAAACAATGTATTAATATTAAGTAATGGATTTTTCAAGAAAGAGAAGGGGGAAAAAAAAAAGCGAAAGTGGAGAGCCTAGATCGAACATGGGTCTTAAAAGTGTTCAGTTTAATCTGCTATATACAATGAGCTATATACAGCATGTTGGTTATGTGATAAATCTAAACCGTAATAAATGTCATCTGCTGCTGCTGCTTTTATTGTTTTTTCAATGATTATTGAAAAATGTCACCATTGTTATGGTAACGGATCATACTGAATATCTTAAGATCCTGGTTTCTGATCTCTGCTCTTCCCATCTGCTTTTTCTCTTTTGTGAAAGTGCTCGACTGAACTCTAGTCTCTGGTTCCTCCCTGTAAAACATTCACAGCAAGAACTCGTCTAACTACCAACACTGCAAAGAACTTTCCTTTCTTCCTCTGTGTACCTAAAATCAAACAGAATTTTCATGAACAGAGTTTCTTTCCAAGAACTTCCCACATGTGTAACACATTACCATGTGACTGCTTCCCTGCCGACTAAAACATGGTCATCTTCAAGTCCTCTTAAGTAATCAAATTTTATTTATTTTATTCATTGCTTTCAATCCTCTCATAGTATTCTTCATCATCCAACTGACGATCTCATTAACCCTTATCCTCGAGTGGTTTTTGACCTTGATAAGTGGTGACTAAATAGTATATAAAAAAAGAACGTTGACCAAGTTTCCACTAAGAAAACAAGAATCAGAATAAAATATTGAGTGTGTAGGCCGTATGCTATCACTGACTATCTGCGGAATGGGAAGACTTTTCTATATTGTATAGAAATTATTAACTGTAGATT
>OY744552.1:32213892-32273892 GCA_963556195.1 Sepiola atlantica | reverse complement strand
GTGTATATATATATACGTATATATATGTGTGTATATATATATATGTGTATGTATATATATATATGTGTGTGTATATATATACGTATATATATGTGTGTATATATATATATGTGTGTGTATATATATATACGTATATATATGTGTGTATATATATATATGTGTGTGTATATATATATACGTATATATATGTGTGTATATATATATATGTGTGTGTATATATATATACGTATATATATGTGTGTATATATATATATATGTGTGTGTATATATATACGTATATATATGTGTGTGTATATATATACGTATATATATGTGTGTATATATATATATGTGTGTGTATATATATACGTATATATATGTGTGTGTATATATATACGTATATATATGTGTGTGTATATATGTGTGTATATATATATATATGTGTGTGTATATATATATGTGTGTGTATATATGTGTGTATATATATATGTGTGTGTATATATATACGTATATATATGTGTGTGTATATATATATATATATGTGTGTGTGTGTATATATACGTATATATATGTGTGTGTGTATATATACGTATATATATGTGTGTATATATATATATATGTGTGTGTATATATACGTATATATATGTGTGTGTATATATACGTATATATATGTGTGTATATATATATACGTATATATATGTGTGTGTATATATACGTATATATATGTGTGTATATATATATACGTATATATATGTGTGTATATATATATACGTATATATATGTGTGTATATATATATACGTATATATGTGTGTATATATATATACGTACATATATGTGTGTATATATATGTGAGTATATATATATACGTATATATGTGTGTATATATATGTATATGTGTGTATATGTGTGTATATATATATGTATATGTGTGTATATATGTGTGTATATATATAAACGTATATATGTATATGTGTATATATATGTATGTGTGTATATATGTATATGTGTGTGTGTATATATATGTATATATATGTGTATATATATATATGTATGTGTGTATATATATACATATATATATATGTATGTGTGTATATATATGTGTGTGTATTTATATATAGATACGTACATATATGTGTGTATTTATATATAGATACGTATATATGTGTGTGTGTGTATATATATATAGATACGTATATATGTGTGTGTATATATATATAGATACGTATATATGTGTGTGTATATATATATAGATACGTATATATGTGTGTGTATATATATATAGATACGTATATATGTGTGTGTGTATATATATATAGATACGTATATATGTGTGTGTGTATATATATATAGATACGTATATATGTGTGTGTATATATATATAGATACGTATATATGTGTGTGTATATATATATAGATACGTATATATGTGTGTGTGTATATATATATAGATACGTATATATGTGTGTGTGTATATATATATAGATACGTATATATGTGTGTGTGTATATATATATAGATACGTATATATGTGTGTGTGTATATATATATAGATACGTATATATGTGTGTGTGTATATATATATATAGATACGTATATATGTGTGTGTGTGTATATATATATATAGATACGTATATATGTGTGTGTGTATATATATATAGATACGTATATATGTGTGTGTGTATATATATATATAGATACGTATATATGTGTGTGTGTGTATATATATATAGATACGTATATATGTGTGTGTGTGTATATATATATAGATACGTATATATGTGTGTGTGTGTATATATATATATAGATACGTATATATGTGTGTGTGTGTATATATATATAGATACGTATATATGTGTGTGTGTATATATATATAGATACGTATATATGTGTGTGTATATATAGATACGTATATATGTGTGTGTGTATATATATAGATACGTATATATGTGTGTGTGTATATATATAGATACGTATATATGTGTGTGTGTATATAAATAGATACGTATATATGTGTGTGTGTATATATATATATAGATACGTATATATGTGTGTGTGGATATATATAGATACGTATATATGTGTGTGTGGATATATATAGATACGTATATATGTGTGTGTGGATATATATAGATACGTATATATGTGTGTGTGTGTGTATATATAGATACATATATATGTATATGTATATATATATATGTGTGTATATATATATACGTATATATGTATATATATATATGTGTGTATATATATATATACGTATATATGTGTGTGTGTATATATAGATACGTGTATATGTATATATATGTGTGTATATATATATATATACGTATATATATATATATATATACGTATATATGTGTGTATATATATATATATATATACGTATATATGTGTGTATATATATATATATATATACGTATATATGTGTGTATATATATATATATATATACGTATATATGTGTGTGTATATATATGTATATATATATGTGTGTGTATATATATATATACGTATATATATATGTGTGTATATATATATATACGTATATATATATGTGTGTGTATATATATATATACCTATATATATATGTGTGTGTATATATATATATACCTATATATATATGTGTGTGTATATATATATACCTATATATATATGTGTGTGTATATATATATATATACGTATATATATATGTGTGTGTATATATATATATACGTATATATATATGTGTGTGTATATATATATATATACGTATATATATGTGTGTGTATATATATATATACGTATATATATGTGTGTGTATATATATATACGTATATATATATGTGTGTGTATATATATATATACGTATATATATATGTGTGTGTATATATATATATACGTATATATATATGTGTGTGTATATATATATATACGTATATATATGTGTGTGTGTATATATATATATACGTATATATATATGTGTGTGTATATATATACGTATATATATATGTGTGTATATATATATATACGTATATATATATATATGTGTGTATATATATATATATACGTATATATATATATATGTGTGTATATATATATATACGTATATATATATATGTGTGTGTATATATATATATACGTATATATATATATGTGTGTGTATATATATATATACGTATATATATATATGTGTGTGTATATATATATATACGTATATATATATGTGTGTGTATATATATATATACGTATATATATATGTGTGTGTATATATATATATACGTATATATATATGTGTGTGTATATATATATATACGTATATATATATGTGTGTGTATATATATATATACGTATATATATATGTGTGTATATATATATATACGTATATATATATGTGTGTGTATATATATATATACGTATATATATATGTGTGTGTATATATATATATACGTATATATATATGTGTGTGTATATATATATATACGTATATATATATGTGTGTGTATATATATATATACGTATATATATATGTGTGTGTATATATATATATACGTATATATATATGTGTGTGTATATATATATATACGTATATATATATGTGTGTGTATATATATATATACGTATATATGTGTGTGTATATATATATATACGTATATATGTGTGTGTATATATATATATATACGTATATATATATGTGTGTGTATATATATATATACGTATATATGTGTGTGTATATATATATATACGTATATATATGTGTGTGTATATATATATATACGTATATATGTGTGTGTATATATATATATACGTATATATGTGTGTGTATATATATATATACGTATATATGTGTGTGTATATATATATATACGTATATATGTGTGTGTATATATATATATACGTATATGTGTGTGTATATATATATATACGTATATATATATATGTGTGTGTATATATATATATACGTATATATATATGTGTGTGTATATATATATATATACGTATATATGTGTGTGTATATATATATATACGTATATATGTGTGTGTATATATATATATACGTATATATGTGTGTGTATATATATATATATACGTATATATATATATATATACGTATATATGTGTGTGTATATATATATATATACGTATATATGTGTGTGTATATATATATATATACGTATATATGTGTGTGTATATATATATATATACGTATATATGTGTGTGTATATATATATATATACGTATATATGTGTGTGTATATATATATATATACGTATATATGTGTGTGTATATATATATATATACGTATATATGTGTGTGTATATATATATATATATACGTATATATGTGTGTGTATATATATATATATATACGTATATATGTGTGTGTATATATGTGTGTATATATATATATACGTATATATATGTGTGTATATATATAGATACGTATATATGTGTCTGTGTGTATATATATGTGTATGTATATATATATAGATATATGTATATATATATATAGATATGTGTATGTATATATATATAGATACGTATATATGTGTATGTATATATATAGATACGTATATATGTGTATGTATATATATATAGATACGTATATATGTGTATGTATATATATATAGATACGTATATATGTGTATGTATATATATATATAGATACGTATATATGTGTATGTATATATATATATAGATACGTATATATGTGTATGTATATATATATATAGATACGTATATATGTGTATGTATATATATATATAGATACGTATATATGTGTATGTATATATATATATAGATACGTATATATGTGTATGTATATATATATATAGATACGTATACATGTGTATGTATATATATATATAGATACGTATACATGTGTATGTATATATATATATAGATACGTATACATGTGTATGTATATATATATATAGATACGTATACATGTGTATGTATATATATATATAGATACGTATACATGTGTATGTATATATATATAGATACGTATACATGTGTATGTATATATATATATAGATACGTATACATGTGTATATATATATATAGATACGTATACATGTGTATGTATATATATATATATAGATACGTATATATGTGTATGTATATATATATATATAGATACGTATATATGTGTATGTATATATATATATATAGATACGTATATATGTGTATGTATATATATATATATAGATACGTATATATGTGTATGTATATATATATATAGATACGTATATATGTGTATATATATATATAGATACGTATATGTGTATGTATATATATATATAGATACGTATATATGTGTATGTATATATATATATAGATACGTATATATGTGTATATATATATATAGATACGTATATATGTGTATGTATATATATATATAGATACGTATATATGTGTATGTATATATATATATAGATACGTATATATGTGTATGTATATATATATATATAGATACGTATATATGTGTATGTGTATGTATATATATATATATAGATACGTGTGTATGTGTATATATATATATATATATATATAGATACGTATATATGTATGTATATATATATATATATAGATACGTATATATGTGTATGTGTATATATATATATATATATAGATACGTATATATGTGTATGTATATATATATATATATAGATACGTATATATGTGTATGTATATATATATATAGATACGTATATATGTGTATGTATATATATATAGATACGTATATATGTGTATATATATATATAGATACGTATATATGTGTATGTATATATATATATATAGATACGTATATATGTGTATATATATATATAGATACGTATATATGTGTATATATATATATAGATACGTATATATGTGTATATATATATATAGATACGTATATATGTGTATGTGTATATATATATATAGATACGTATATATGTGTATGTGTGTATATATATATATATAGATACGTATATATGTGTATGTATATATATATATATATATATATATAGATACGTATATATGTGTATGTATATATATATAGATACGTATATATGTGTATGTATATATATATATAGATACGTATATATGTGTATGTATATATATATATATATATAGATACGTATATATGTGTATGTATATATATATATATATAGATACGTATATATGTGTATGTATATATATATATATATATAGATACGTATATATGTGTATGTATATATATATATATATATAGATACGTATATATGTGTATGTATATATATATATATATAGATACGTATATATGTGTATGTATATATATATATATATAGATACGTATATATGTGTATGTATATATATATATATATAGATACGTATATATGTGTATGTATATATATATATAGATACGTATATAGATACGTATATATATATATATATATAGATACGTATATATGTAGATATATATAGATACGTATATAGATACGTATATATATATATATATATAGATACGTATATATGTAGATATATATAGATACGTATATATGTAGATATATATAGATACGTATATAGATACGTATATATATATATATATATAGATACGTATATATGTAGATATATATAGATACGTATATATGTAGATATATATAGATACATATATATGTATGTATATATATATATATATATATAGATACGTATATATATATAGATACGTATATAATATATATATATATATACGTATATATATATATATAGATACGTATATATATATAGATACGTATATATGTATATATATATATACGTATATATATATATATAGATACGTATATATGTATATATATATGTATATGTGTCTGTATATATATATATATATATAGATACGTATATATGTGTATACATACATACTTATCTATATACATATACACACACATATATATACGTATCTATATACATATACACACACACATATATATATACATATCTATATACATATACACACACATAAATATACGTATCTATATATATATACAAAGACATATATTTACGTATCTATGTATAAATATATATATAAAATATGTATATGTGTCTGTATATATATATGTATGTATATATATATATATATATATATGTATGTATATATATATATATATATATATATAATATGTATATGTATATATATATACATAGATACGTAAATATGTGTCTTTGTATATAGTTATAGATATGTATATTTATGTGTGTGTATATGTATATAGATACGTATATTTATGTGTGTGTATATGTATATAGATACGTATATTTATGTGTGTGTAGATGTATATATATACGTATATTTATGTGTGTGTATATGTATATAGATACGTATATATATATGTGTGTGTATATATATATATACATTCGTATATTTATGTGTGTGTATATGTATATATATAAGTACATGTGTGTGTATATTTATATAGATACATATATATGTGTGTGTGTATATTTATATAGATACGTATATATTTATATGTGTGTGTGTGTATATTTATATAGATACGTATATATATATCTGTGTGTGTATATTTATATAGACACGTATATATTTATATGTGTGTGTGTGTATATTTATATAGATACGTATATATATATCTGTGTGTGTATATTTATATAGACACGTATATATACTATATATATGTGTGTGCGTATATGTATATAGATACGTATATATATATATGTGTATATGTATATAGATACGTACGTATATATATGTGTATATGTATATAGATACGTACGTATATGTGTGTGTGTATATGTATATAGATACGTATATATATATATATATGTGTGTGTGTGTATATATATATAGATACGTACGTATATGTGGGTGTGTATATGTATATAGATACGTATATATATGTGTGTGTGTATATATATATAGATACTTATATACATGTGTGTGTATATGTATATAGATATGTATATATGTGTGTATATGTATGTAGATACATATATATATGTGTGTATATGTATGTAGATACATATATATATGTGTGTGAATATATAGATAAGTGTATATATGTGTGTATATATATAGATCTATGTATTTTTTATAGATATATGCGTGTGTGTATATGAATGTATATATAGATATATGTGTGTATGTCGCATGTGTATATATCTGTATACATAAATGTATAGATAGATATATGCTTATGCGTGTATATGGATGTATGTATTGATTTGTGCTTGGGTATATGTTCGTATATATGGGTATGTGTATGTACGAATATATATATGCGTGTGTGTATGTACATATATATATATATGCGTGTGTGTATATATGGATATATGGGTATATGTGTATATATATATATGCATGTGTGTATTGATTATAGGTATGTGTGTGTGTATATATATAGATATATGCATGTGTGTATATGTATTTATCTATACACATACGCCTATCTATATATGTTTGTTTATATATGTACATATACGGATATGCAAATGTGTGTTTATTATATGCGTATATATATATATATATGCGTGTGTTATATATTTAGATGTAACCATATATACATGTACACATGTGTGCGTTATGTGTCTGTGTGTGTATTGTATATGCACATATGTGTAAATATCTATTGATATGTGTGTGTATCTATATGTATATGCATGCACTAGAATGTGTGAATATATGCATGTACTTGTGTGTGTATGTATGTATATGCATGCACCTGTATGTATATATATGCATGCATCCGTGTGTGGATGTGTGTATATATATATATATATATATACACACGTGCGTGTGGATGTATTATATGGAGAGATATGTACATAATTTTATAGTTGATACAGGGTGTTCTTGACAAATTTTCATTTTTTTTTTTTTTTTTTTTTTTTCTAATGAAAAGAAAAAGGTCATATTTTGTCCTATCATTGATATATTTTCAAAGTTCATTTCTTAGAGGATCTTTTACCAAATACAGCTTCCAAGAAGGAGTCGCCTTGAGCCTCTACCATTGCCTCCAAGCGGCGTCTGAACTTGGAGCATGCCTCCTTCATGCAAGCTGGGAACCCAGATGTAACGACTGTTGAAATCGTGCAAATTCATAGCCATTCATGAGTTTTGTCATAGGTTTGACTCTTGCTGCCTCGCATATTGCCTTCCTGCAGCCACCTTCTCCACCAAGTGCTTGACAGCAGTGGACAGCAACTCAATATAGCCTTCTGAATTGAGTCTGAATTTTTTTTTATTGTGGTGGCATGATATAGCCCTTTTTTGGAAATCCACCCAAAGACCATCAAACGACTTTTTGCGGACTCTCGGCTGGCCACCACTTGTTTTGCGTGTTTTGAAACTGATCCTGAAAAGAACTGGAGCATCTCAACCTCAGTTGGGTGTTTGAGGAGTTTCTTTGAATTTGTAAAGCAATTCTCTTGAGCCTTAGCGGTAAGTAATTACTTACCGTAACGATTCTTGTATGAAGAGTAGCGAATATTCTCAGCACTTTCTTCATAGTCGCCATTCTGACACCCATCTCTCTTGCCAAGGTCTGCATTGTCTTGATCTTGCTTCACCTTTTTTTTTGTTGTTGTGTGGAGAAAACACCTGCTATGATTCTTTCTGCTAGCCAGTGCTTCCACATCTCCGTCGCAATTCTTAAAGTAAAGTAGCACTAAGCTGCAAGTAAGATTTTTAAGATCTGGCACGAATCATCATGATACAGGTCGCTCTCTTCCAATATTTCAGTGGTTTTTAGTCGTCCATGGTCACCAGCTCTAAAACACCCCAATAGTACACAGAAACGGGGCTATCCGTTGCACTTTACCGCTATTTAGTATTTCAGATGATTCTCAAATAAAAGAATATAAAAAAATAATATTTGTCTCGAACACCCTGTATAGAGAGATATGTACGAGTGAGTGAGTGTGGATATATATATATATATAGAGAGAGAGTGAGTGAGTGTGGATATATATATATATATAGAGAGAGAGAGAGCGAGGGATGTAAATATATATATCTATATGATTGACATGCATATATATATATGTATATGTGTGTGTGTGTGTGTGTGTGTACATTCATATACTTATGTATGGACATGTATGTGCACTAGTTTCCATATATCCATATAAGCACAATGAATTGTCTTCATTTCTGTTTACTCTTTGGTCGTATAAGTATGATTTAAAAGTGTGAAATGAAATACCTGTTAATGTTTTGATCTTGGGGATTTCAGCCTTTTTTCTTTCAGAAAACAAAGGTAAGTGAAAAACGGGGGGCAGGCGGGGCGGGAATCATTTGTGCTGAAGAAGGCAGAACAAGCCTCTCTCAGCAGAAACAGCGTGTAAATTTTAGTCTCCAAACATTGCAAAGATGTTCTATCTACGCATTGAGCGATGAAAACTGAAGCCTTTAAGACTGATTGACGAAGATGCTAAAAAAAAAATCCCGATTCACCTTCCTCTGCTTTTCTGTTAATGGTGAATCTGATTCTCGACCTTTTTGCAATGTGGTTCTTTTTTTTTTTTTTTTTTTTTTTTTACATCATTAACACGTTTCTGACCATCTATTCTCTGGCCTTCTTCAGGTCTCTTTTTCGTGGTAGTCAGTAAACATAGGAATTTTGAAACTGAATCTTTATTTGATTTCATAAGATTGCTCAATGTACTAGTATCAGCATTTATCCTGTCCGGGTTGAGTCGGTTTCCCCCCTGACGCACACCACATCTCGAACCATAGCACCCAAACAATCTGCATAAGTTTGTAATCTGAAAGGTTAAGTTCAATCAGTTCAAGTACTCATCAGGCGGGGGGGGGGGGCATTCTTTCTGTCTTCCTTTCCTCTTTTTACTTTCTATTTCTTTCTCCCTGTCAGCTTATGGTAACGAAAGAAAGGTGAAAAGGACACACCAAGACTTCCTTTTCCTCTTTTTCACCCGTGAAGATCAAACTAATTATCTTTTATTGAATTAATACTTCTTGATTTGTGTAGCAGTATTAAGACTTCTCACTGTGAGGGTAAGAGCTTCTCCGCCTTTTATTTATTTATGACAAATAAAAATGAAAATATTGATCAGGATTAAATATGAAATCATTTAATCTATATAAAATAACCGAAAGGAACTTGATAATCCTGCGGCCAACAGATGGCTCTGTGTGTAGTACACCATCAATTTGTTTACACTGCACCTGCTGGTGACAGTCTCCCTTTATTTTGAGATAATGCCTTATTTTGCTAAAATTAAACCCTAGTTATAGCTTCACATGCAAATTCAAATGGCAGCCGTTGTGTAAAACATAATGGTTCATATTTTAATTTATTCACTTCCATTTAATGCTTGTTTCGGTTTTTGGTGCTTTAGAGACATTGTAGGTGTATAATTAGTGTGCTGGGCATGTATTGATGATTTATTATTAAAGTGAAATCAGATGGTCTGGCAAAATGGTTAATATGGGAAGGCTCTGGAACCAAAAATGCTGAGAAATCGGTATTGCATCTCTACTACTAAAAGTCTGTGGATCTTGCTTGGCACCGGTTATTTATGATCAAGAAAGAAATATATGGATGTTTACTTGAAAATGGATGACGTCATAAGGGATGAATTGTAGTTGCCAAAAGCAGCCGCAGCACGAACTGCTGGCTTCTGCTGCTGCTTTCTCAACCAATGTCTAAGTTAATGAAATTATATATTGAATCAGATATATACAGCAAACACTAACCCAACGACTCACGGGTGGTCAAGTAATAGTATATTAAAACTGCTAATCAAATTAGAATTAGTTTTAAAAATGTTTTCAAAGAATCTAAGTATTTTTTTTTTTCTATTTTGTAGAATAATTTGTGGATGCAAACTGAAATACAAAATCCAGTAAAGAAACAATATAAAACATGTGTGGAGTTAATAAATTTATTACTAGGACTGCAAAAGGGAAAATATATTTCCGCCAAAATGAGTCAGTCGCTGCCATCGATAGTAGTAAACTCCGATTACACATATGTATGTATGTGTGTGTATATATATATATATATATATATATGAACAAACACACACATCAGTATACACATTAATGTCATACATAACTTCTGATACTTTAACATCTTACAACTTATGCACACATACATACATACATACATAATGTATTTGAATTACCTACTAGACACTATCCTCGAGTGTCTTCAGTCTCTCTGTACAAGGGTTTGTCAGGACAACCTGACATGATGATACTTACCCCTATAAGTAAACCCTGACCAAATATTAAAAATAACATAGTATCTGCAGCACAAATAAGATCCCCTCAGCACGGCTATACACTTGCTCATACGAGGAATAGTGCATCTTCTCCTAGTGATGTTACCTCAAGTAACACTACGTAGCTGGATACTCCACCAGACTAGATCAATTCTTGTCCTGGAATCCGGTAAGACCAACAGACCACAAGAAAGATATACTATGACATACTTGACTGGAATAAATTAATTATTCTTAACTTTTTTACTAACTCAATGTTTGAAAAATAAAGGAGAATTTTAATAGAATATTCAGGTATCTATGTATCTCATATAGAGATCAAGTGTTAGCCCCAGGAAGAAGCCCCTTGATTTCTGAGAACTTTGACTGAAGTAAAATTAAACACTAAGAGAGAAACATATATATATAAAATAAACCCACATCAATACAACACAGAACTGCTGCTGATACTTTCATACCACCACGTGTCAGCGCTGCTGCTGCTGCTGCTTTCTCCAAACACGCAGTGATGTACGCACACACATCATTGCGGGTACATATCAACATTTTCTTCCTCTATCTCTCTCCACCTCTTTGAGGATGATGAAGGTTGTCTGCTGGAGAAAGAAGATCCACCTTCTCCTTTGCCTTTCAGCCTCCTCCTCCTCCTCCTTTTCTCCTTTCTCCTCCCCTTCACTACCACCCTCTTATGTTTATGAATCTGCCGCCGTTTACTTTTCTTCCAGCATTTTCTCGTTCGCAAACCCTGCGTGGCTCAAAACTGATTGCAAACCTATTTTTTGTTCCCTAATCGCAGTTTTTTTGTTTTTTTGTTCGTTTACATCTGTTGGTATGAATACGCGTTTGCAGGGTAATAAGCTGCCACCAGAGATACAGTTTTATATTGAGGTATGGCTAACTTTATTACGCTCTGTCTCGATCAATATAAACAATTTATCAAACCAGGAGTCACTTTTTTTTCTCTTATTTTTTTTCTTTTTTTATATTCATCCCCTGCCATCCTAAAGCCGTTTCTACAGGCATTTTGAAAGTGCATTTTGTGTTAATCGAAAACAGACTGCTTTCTTTCTTTCCTTCATAAATTTAAATTTTTTATGCTTTTTCAATTGTTAAAACATAGTGAAAGAATTTTTGTTGATTTTTAAATTTAAGAAAAAAGATAAGGGAGGGGTATTTTTATATTTTTTTTTAATTTAAAAAAAAAAAAAATTTTTTTTTTTTTTACCTTTTTCAAATTAGAACTAAAAGAACCCTGACTTGATTCAACGGGGCATCAGGAGATGTGGTTGCTTAGCAACATCCTTTGTAAAATAAAGTCGTCTCTTACTGCTTGATATTCTATACATAATTATCTTCATGCTGTTGAAACACAGCCAGTGATTTCCTCATACCATGCGAATCCTCACTAAGTAATTCTTTTTAACTTTCTACAAAATACAATTTCCATTAAATATTGATTCACAGAGCAAGGATTAAACATCAATTTTATTTTCTGATGGATAATTTACATCATTTTTTAATTTTCGAGACGAAGATTGATAAATCGTATTTTGATTATTATTCCTGTCCTGGTCGTTATAGTCACAACATTTCGGCTGATGTAACTTTCGACCTTCTTCAGGTGCATCTTTTTGTATGTGGCAACATTTTAGTCAAATGCTGTATGGGATTTCCAACTGAACCCTTTATTTAATGGCTTATGGAACCTGTGGATAAAATAAAAGGTTCACTTTGGAATTTCGTACAGGTTCTGGAGTTCGACTAGAATATTCCCAATTTAGAAAAGCTACCCCTCTGAAGAATAGGTCAGAGGCATGGCCATCCCTACTACAGGCCAGGCAATCGTGCAACTGGGGTCTTTTACTGGGGGCCATGTGAATTTTCTTAAATATTCGATATAGAAGTTGCAAACAAAGGTAAAATTCCTCTGTGAGATTAGTTTAATGTTTTTATGTGTTTTACATACCAAATAATAAGAACCACAATGAGCTAATTGATAAATTTTACAATTGACAAATTCCTATAAATGAAGAGACATGTAATTTTGAATAAACAAAGGAAAATGCATATTTCAATGAAGAATTTTTATTTCAATGTTGGATTTTTTTTAGAGATTTTGTACTTATGTCAAAAGATCATTACTTGTATATTGTGGTTAAAAAGAAAAAAAGGATCCGCACCAGTTGATGACATAGTTTGCAACTTCTATATCGAATATTTAAGAAAATTCACATGGCCCCCAGTAAAAGACCCCAGTTGCACGATTGCCTGGCCTGTAGTAGGGATGGCCATGGTCAGAGGTTATATCAGCTGAAATGTTGTGAAAATAACAACCAAGATGAGAATCATCGTTTGAATATTCCAAATAATACAAACATTTTACAAAACAAATCTTTTTTTAATTCAAACAATTTTCATTTTACGGAAAGTATTTCACATTTCAAATTGTTCAAATTTATAAAATGCTTTTCTCATTCACGTGAATAATTTAAATGAAATTCTTAAAAAAACAAAAAAACAATTGAATTAAAAAGAAAATGTAAATATTTCCATTTTGGTCTATTGTCATTTTTGAAACACTGTAAAAATGGCCTTGTTATATTTCGACGTTATTAGTAGATAATTTTTAATTTGCAAAGTATTTTGCTGCTCATCTAAACTTAACAATCATTGAGATCATGCCGAATCAGAAGATGTCAATTTTGTAATCGTTTCTTATGTAATTCCAAAGATTAACAAATAAAATCTGCCTTTCCTTATATAATGGAGAACTACCCGATGTTGCCTGGGAACATACATAACAAAACTATCTCTCTCTATTAACAATGTATAAAGAGGCATCAGGAGTAGTTTTGTCAAATTTAGGGAAACATGAAGGTTTTAAAGAATGCAGTGTCTTGACAGTCAACAACTGAGGCAGACAGTGAAACCTGACCACTGAACATGGGAGGAAGTGATAAGAATGGATTTGAGAGAAAGGAATTAAGGAAAAATCTGGCCAGTTTGGAAGTCAATTTCTAAAAGCTGTCCAACAGTTGCCAGCATGTAAAATAGATGTTAAACCAAATATGATAATGAAGAGGACGAATGTAAAATGAATATCGCGCCAGATTTAGCATCTCCTCATCTTGTTGCGTTGTCCCCGTGTTGAAACTTGTCTTGGTTCTATCATATAATAAATATAATTAGTATCCATTTAAAACATTTTTTAAAATTTAAACCAATTGTATATATGCATATATATGTATATAGTTTTCTGTCGTACTAAATATCCTGCACTTTGTGATAAGTTTTTCTGCTTCTGGGAATGTGATGTTTTTTTCTCCAATCGTAGATGCTGTAGCAATAAATTTGTAGTTATTTGATGTAGCTGTTAATATTGACCGATGCTGTTTTCTGATCTGAAATTTGAATAATTTATTGGCTACAACCACGAGCGCCATCATCGTCGTCGTCGTCGTCATC
The DNA here is from genome assembly GCA_963556195.1 of Sepiola atlantica. Lineage (NCBI taxonomy): Eukaryota > Metazoa > Mollusca > Cephalopoda > Sepiida > Sepiolidae > Sepiola > Sepiola atlantica. The sequence continues at coordinate 32,258,246 of OY744552.1, read as the reverse complement.
CTCATCATCGTCGTCATCGTCAACCATCACATGAGGGTGGTTTATATTAAAGGTCGTCACTTGTCGCCAGCTTTCTACCCAATGTTTTGCTGATCATGGGAATACTGCATGTATGGATTTGATGAGCATACGGAGGTTAGTGCTGCTTTCTCTGGCCAAGTGTTTGTGAATGACACCGACTGATCGACTGCCGGGGGTGGGGACATCATTTACGGACACCTTCTCTGTAAACCCCACATCTAGCTATTAGCAATTTAGAAGGAACAACACCTTGTTTTTACTCCAAAACCTTGTTCTTGAATCTTGGTACCTTATTACTTTTCAAAATCTTTCCTCAAGAAAAAATTGTATTTTCTAAGAAAATGCTCAAATTCAAATATTTATGCATAAAATCTTTCAGATATTAAAAAAAAAAAAGTGATATATTAATAAAGTTATCTTGTCGGATTTTCAAAGTCCAAATAGTAATCCATCTGACAAATCGGTATTTGATTTGAACTAGCCTATTTTTTAAATTTTTTTACTGTCCATCATGTTATTGGCACAAATTTTATTTAGGTTCAGTTTTTTTCCTGAAAATACTTGGCTAAGAAAACTTAGTAAGAGAAAATGTCTTCACTAACAGATTAAAGTTAGCATGTGCAATTGTGTTGTCTCCCTTGAGTTCTTCAAAAATAAATATATTAATTCCATCATGTCTGTATGCATTTCTCGCCTCCATGCAAATAACACGTTTTTTTTGTTGTTTTTTACTATCAACCGATTAGTGTCAACAACAAAAACAAATTTAAAAAAATCCTATTTCAAAACACCATTTTATTAGGAAATTAAAATCACTAAAATTGATTTGCGTTTCCTTGTAAACAAGTTTATCATTTTTTTTTTTTACTCTCGGCTAGTATATCGCTATTTATATAAAGTTAGGGTGTGTATTTAAACTTGTACAAGCTGGTCCCGTAAAAGTTCTACCGAATAGTTTCACTCTCTGAATCTATGGCAAATTCACTTTTCCGAGCTCTGTATACTAACGATAATTAGATAGAACTTGTTTTCAAAAAATAATATTTATTCCCACAAAAAAGAACGTCTCCGTAAAGAATCGAAAAATGATACACGATTTGATTTAAATAAATATATTTTACTTTAAATCTAAATAAAATATAAATGAATGAATTTAATTGAATTACAAAATTTGCATACATGAAAGTTTTAAATAATTAGAAATGATAAATCCATGCAGTAGTGGTTGTAATAGTTCTAAATCCTAAAACTGTTTTATTTTTTCCGACTTTGACTTGCAATAATGCAATCGTTAATTTTAAGTAATTTCCATTGTTTGAACACAGATTATTGGTTCTTCTTCCATTGTAATATTTACTGAATTTAGCTTTGTTGTAATTTATTATCTACTTTCTTTAGTTAAAGTTTTGTGTTGTTGCTTTATCGGCGAAAGTATTTATGATATATAATTTTTTAAAAATTATAATCACAAAAGAACATTCAATAACAAAAAACATACATTATCGAACCATTACTGGGCTCTTAAAGTTGACGATCACCAGATATTTATATAATCTGTGTAGATTATGCTTAAGCGAGAAACTAGAAATTTTAAATTTCAAAGATGTAAAAAAAACTTTATGGAAGTAAAATAGCAACTAACGTTAGACGCAAGATAAATTTTACTTGGGGATAACTAATAAAAAAAAAACGTCTCAATCTTAATTCGAAACTAACAAATAGAGATCTGTTACAAACCTGGAGAGAAATGATTAGAAATCTGCCAGTTCATTCATTCATATTTCGGGCTGCTGAAACTCAAAAGAAACAAGATTCAAAGCATTCAAACTCATATTATCTAAGAAACATAAGTAAAATCGTGTTCAGTGGCCTAAGAAATATATGAAAACTGATTTCAGTAAAGACTTGTTCACAGAAGAGTTCAGGTTCATTTTTGATGTAAGCAATGTGATTCAAGACAATTTGTTAAATGGCTACAAGGTGGGATCATGATATGGGCGGGTAGTGTTGGCAATGAGCTTGTTGGTCCTTTTAAAGTCGAGGACGGAGTGAAAATAAACTATAAATGTTTGATTTCCTCTCCTTGAGTGGTTAGATAACCAACCTTTAGCCAAATGTAAGTCATTGCTATTTATGCAAGACAATGCACAAAGTCGCACTTCAAAGTTCACCAAAACATTGGTTACGAGAAAAGGGATTTGTAGGAGATTTGTACATCAACTGGTCACCAAACAGTTGTGACTTAAATCCAATTGAGAACCTGTGGAGTATCCTTAAGAGAACATATTTATTCCAATGGTAGACAGTGTAACAGCAAGAATGAACCCTGGCAAGCAGTCAAAATTGGTGTAAATAACGTATCAGTTGCTACAATAGCATATTTAACATCAGCTGTCGATAACAGACTGTTAAAAGTTATTGAAAAGAAAGGGGTCAATCAGTGCAGTCAATGATGCAACACTTCTTTGTATGTCTTTTAATTTCAATTTTGTTTTTAGTTCAATCTCAATTTTGTTATATTCTTGTTGTATAACATTGTGAAGAGTGTTATTTAGATTCTTTTATATTTATATATTCTTTTAAAATCAACAAATAAAATTTATTGTACAAAACCTGTACATAAAACCGGCAAAACTGGTTTATTTTATCAGTCATATAACCTATTTCAAATTGCAACAATAGCAATATTCTATCACTTTGCATGTAAGTTAAACATCTTATATAGATCAGATATAAACAGTTATATAAAAATTAAATTAATTTAAAAATACTTGATGTTTTATGATTTGCATATAATCTCGGACGTACTTTATATCCATGAACTGAATATTGAGACTGTCGTATCAAAATATAGATAATTTCTTACTGCTGATTAAAAATAAAATTATCTAAAACAAATCTTTGAGGAATAAATAGCAAAGTTATAACTGTGATACGGACTGTAAGTGTTGTAAATTATTTTAATACCCATGTGCAGGGTGACCCCTCCCCTCAAAATGCCACCTATAAAATCGTTAATAAAATTAATAGTTCTTTCTGCAATTCAATCATATTTAGTACAAATAAACTTCAGACTATGGCTGACTTCTCCACCAAATTTAAGTAATGAATGTCCAACAGTGTTTTATCACTGTTCAATGATATACGGGGACACTTTGTTGATCGTCTCATCAGTAGTAGGTGTGATCCTGAATGGGTTTCACACTCGCTGGACATTACCTTCTCCAGATTTTTATCTGTCGTGTTATCTAAAAAAAATGTCTGTGAAAACAATCCCTTGAATTAAAGATGGCCATCACAGTTAAAATCAGAGCAGTTATTGACAATTTTACACTTTGTATCCAGGTGTGCGTATCAATGTGGCTAGACGTAGCGAGCTCACCAATATATATATATATATATATATATATATATTTTGATTTTATTCCATTAGTTGCGACAAAACAAGTTTTGTTTCATTGGTGCAAATAGCGACCAACTCATCGGGCTGGCGATGGAATTCAAATGGCATAAGTTTTAACTTCACCTTAACGGGAGATTGAAAATTGAAAATACATTGGAGGGGGAGGGGGACAGAGTTGGGGCTTTGTCTATAACGGTGACATGAGAGGTGAAGTTAAAACTTATGCCATTTGAATTCCATCGCCAACCCGATGAGTTGGTCGTTATTTGCACCAATGAAACAAAACTTGTTTTGTCGCAACTAATGGAATAAAATCAAAAAATATATATTTTGCTCTGAATTTTCATTGAGCACTCTCATAAACCCGGTTTCAACTTCCTTCGGATTCATACCCCCTGGATATTTGTAACAAGTTAATTATATATATAAATATATATATATATATATATAAATATAAATAATTGCTGTATGGGTGGAGCACTCTGACGACGAAATGATGGTTCCTATTTAGCGTAAAAGTAATCCTCTTCTGTAAAAACAATTGAGTCCTTTCAGTTATTAGTAGTGTAAGAAAATATAAATGAATAGCTTCATTTAAATATAATATACTTTCTCCTACTGACACTCAGTTTGTAGCTCAGTCGGTAGAACACTGGACACCAACCACCGGTTTGGAGTTTTGCTACATGTAGCCACACTGATGAGTTGTAAAGATGACAAAACATGTCTGTGGAAAGATATATTTATAAATTTGATAAAAGAAATTTCTTCCCCTTTTATGTCGTTCATATGCTGCATAAAAATAGTACCTGTGTATATTTTTTACGGGAGCATTATGTCTGGATTTCTGAGAATAGCTCATATTACGTTAAGATTAATAGATTTTATACCCCAATTTCTGCTTTAGTAATAAGAATGATTAAACAAAGTGGTGAACAAAGTAAAATATTTAAACAATTAAATAAGGAAATTACCCGCCATCCTGACGCTTTAAGTCATATCAAATTAATCAAAGTAGATTGATTGAGAAAATCTAAAACTATCTAAGAAATTCAGTAGAAAATGTATGAACATATATGTATAACACATATAGTGTAATAAAAAAAAATATATACATATATATATATATACATATATATATATATATATATATATATATATACATATATATATATATATATATATATATATATATATTCAATTTTTTAATATTTTTAAATGAAACTAAATAAAAATATAAATTACCAAATAAGTAGTATAATGGATTCGTCCGAACTCTATAAAATATAGCAATTTTTGTAAATAACGATTTTCTTGGACACAGACAGACAAGATAGGTTAGCAAAAAAAATAGATCTGATATCCAGAACGTTTTTGTTCTTGTTTTTTTGCTGGAAGCCATGAGATAAAGTACTGTTTTGTTTTTAATTTCCCGAAACAGTTTTTCATGGTAAACAACTGATGATCCCTCAAATAATAATAAGACTAGCGTAAATTCTTTGAAGCAAACTAATGTAGTGACTGCAAAAGATTAATTGACTTACAAACAAAGTAGTTTTACAACTTCTAAATATATATATAAAATGATTTGGATTGTATCTGACAAAATGTTTAGAAAAGGTGAATAAATCCATACAAATAAATCCAATCAAACTTATGTGTGCAACTAATATTTCACTTTCAGCATATATATATATATATATACATATTCTAGACTTAATAATAAAAAAAAGTTTTTAATGCAGTAAATGATTTTGTTGGCTGATTTATAAACAGTACTAATACTTCAAGTTAGTTGCTACTGATTGCTGTTGATCTAATTGGACTTCTGCACATTAAAGGTCGTGCCTCAGAATTATCTGGTCTGCATGAAGTCTTTGTTGGTTATAATTATTCATTATACCTGAAAGATTACAGGTTTTTACTCTCCGACACCCAGAGCAACAAGACCCAGCAGTTGCATACAAAGTCGGGGAAGGTTTAGCCGATAACACACAAAGAAATGTCAGTTGCACATTCACAGAAGCAATGTTGTTATCCTCACTTTATGGAATTGTCGTTTCGTGCTTGACACGTCCTTACAGATCCTGATGTTTCATCCTAGTCGGGTAGTTCTAACACTACCACGATGAAGAAGGGTTGGACTTTACGGGGCTGCTGCTGCTGCATTAGTATGTCTTGGCGAACATACAGATACGCATAGTAACATTTTGATTGAATATATATTGAATTACCTCCCTTAGTGTTATTATTGTACTAAATACAAATTAATCAACGTTTGTTTCCCCGAAGGCCTTTGTCCTATATACTTTAATAACACAAAATACATGCTAAAATATACTTTAGTTCTGGGATTGAGTTATGTTTGGAAGCAATTTTGTTTTAAGTGTTTTAATTAGACATAATTTATAATTAAACAAGTCGCTTATCTCTCTTAATTATCAATTCTCTCATCTCTCACTCTATGTTGATTCAACCACTCTGTAATATTTCTTAATGTCTCTGTCGGCGTTTACAGAAAGTGACTCTTTTATCAGAATGCTGATCTGATTTACACGTGTATCTACACAACACAATAACATTTGTAAATTAGATCTAAATAAGTTTCTTTACTTATATATATAGAAATATATAATATATATTATATAAGAATAATAATGATATAGAAGTAAATTTTAAGTCTAAACAGATTTGTCACACTTGATGAGTTTTTTAATAAAATCAAGTCGAATAAATATTCATAGTGCTCGCAGGTATGTCTAGTATGTAGATATTGAAACGGGCACAACACATTTTTAGATTATATTAGAGATGATTTTACTTGAATATATACTGAATGATGTACCGTTCTTTCTCCCCCCCCCCCCGCCCGTTTTTTAGTGCTTCTGCACATTTATGCACGTAGATATTTAAACAGCAAAGTGTTACATACTGGTGTACACCCTCTGTCAAAGATGATGGCAGAAAAATTGTTTTAACAGTGTTCGCATTAATATATAAAATAATGTCTCAATCGGTGAAGTTAAAAGAATAAAATAAGAAAAAGCGTCTCAAACTGGATAGTTTAAGAAAATAAAATAAGATATAAGTGCCAACACTGGTCAAGCATACTTTTTTGATAGCAGGTGTACGTTCATATAATATATTATGTATATATTTTTAACAGTGCTCAATACATGAGTAGAGCTTAGGGAAATTAGCCTGATAGTTTCTCCCAGTAATGAAACAAAGTTTCTGTGTAGCTTACTTTCCATCAGTATATTTTCGTACTATATATGTACACACACATATACATATATATATATATGTACACACACATATATATATATATATATATATATATATATATATATATATATATATGAGAGAGCGAGGAATTTGAATTTTCTTCTTTTGATTTTTTTTTATCAACAAGAAAAGTGATATTCAGTATAGTGAAGCCACATATTTTTTTACTTCATTTTGAAAATACTCAATTGCCAGCAAACTCCTATGTAAAAGAAGATAGTGGCTCTACTTGATGCATAATCAATAATATATGTATCAATACATACTATATACATACTATATATATATATATATGATGTATATATCTTGTATCAGCAGAAAAAGTCGATCAAACTGTTTGATCGTAAAAATACAAGAGCAGAATGTTTTTTTTATTTATATACTATACATTTAGGCGTCCATTAAAGATACCCAGGGCAAAACCTGGGTTCCTTTTAATGGAGGCCTAAATGTATATTAAAAAAATAAACCCAAATATATTATATAAAGTTATCTTTTCCAAGTCGGACCCAAATAGTAATCGATTTGACATATAGATACTTTTTTCGAACTAGCCTAGTTTTTTTTCCTTCAACTGTTTTATTTGCATGAATATATATTTTTCCCACATCGTTTTTTATTTTTTTTTTCTGAAAATAATTTTCCTGGCTAAGAAGACTTTTAGAATGGATATATTTTTCCTTACTCACTGAATATATTTAAACATTATAGGGAAGTAATCATGTAATGGGTTATTTCCCTTGACTTCTGCATAAAATATAGATATCTAAAAACACTATTTTTAAATATTAAACTAAAGCTTCCACATTAATTACTCATTATGTACTTACTATTAATCGATTAACTTCAAATATTAAAACTTAGAAAATTTTGTTTCACAAAATAATTTGATTACAAAATTAAAGTCACCAAATTAAATTTTTTTTTTCTTTTTTTTTTTTTTTTTTTTTTTTTTTCTCTTCAATTCGCTCATTTCTTCTTTTACTCCTGGGCAACACCAGGAAAGTACAGATAGTATATATATATATATATATAAATTTTTTACATTTTGTTAAGGATGTTTGTTTTTTCCAAAAAATAAATTTGCTAAGCAAGATGTGTGGTGTACAATGAAGGTGTGTGTAGTCTTTCCACCCCTTTTGTTTCTTTTCCCCACTCCCATTTAAATATTTTTTCTTTTTTTTTTTTCCTCCTTTTTTTTTTCAAAAAAATTTTCTCCGTAATGCCTTTCGATTTCTATCATGTCACGCCCCTATCAGTCATCTTATTTTGCTTTCTCTTGCAGTGAAGCAGCAACATCCTCACTCATTTTTATCCAGGCTACATCACATCACCATCTAACAACAGCAACAACAATACCAACAACCAATGCCTGAAGCTGATGGTCATGACACTGACATCCAGATTATCTATTACCACCACTATTACCACATAACGTCATGACCACCACGTGGAGCAAGTAAGCTCACTCGGCCAGGATTCAGTGAATGATTGATACCAGTTATTCAAATAGGTATTTCCACTTAAGAAACCAGAGGTATGTGAAATAGGTACCTACTGTCTCCTTCTCTTTATCCTAATTATTCTTCAGTGGTGTCAAAATGGTTCGTCCTCTGGTTAGATAAATTAAGAGCTGCTCGGTCCCTTTTTTTGTCCTGATATTTTTTTTTTTTTTTTGCAAATCGCCTTCATTGGTTGGGATAGCACTTTAGGCAACCTATCCATTTGATTTCTCTCTCCCTCAAATTCTATAATTTTTTATTACTTTATAAGAATAAAGTGTAAGATATTCCCCCTCCCCGTCTCTATAGCCCCATGCTGCTGTCCATTCATTGTAATATTCATGGTTATATTGTTTTGATTTTTTTAAAAGTTTTTTTTTCATCCCAACCTACTTTTTTTTTCTTTTTTTTTTTATGAAAAAAAAAAAAAAATTTTTTTTAATCCTGATAGGAATAAACTTTTGCAAAAATTTTTCTGTCTTTATTATTTTTTCTTTTTCTGAAAAATGGTTGAATCATTCTCCTTGAAAAATGGTCGGATCATTCTCCTTGAAAAATGGTCGGATCATTCTCCTTGAAAAATGGTTGGATCATTTACCTTGAAAAATGGTTGGACCATTCTCCTTGAAAAATGGTTGGACCGTTCTCCTTGAAAAATGGTTGGACCGTTCTCCTTGAAAAATGGTTGGACCGTTCTCCTTGAAAAATGGTTGGACCGTTCTCCTTGAAAAATGGTTGGACCGTTCTCCTTGAAAAATGGTTGGATCATTCTCCTTGAAAAATGGTTGGACCATTCTTGAAAAATGGTTAGACCATTCTCCTTGAAAAATGGTTGGACCATTCTCCTTGAAAAATGGTTGGACCATTCTCCTTGAAAAATGGTTGGATCATTCTCCTTGGAAAATGGTTGGACCATTCTCCTTGAAAAATGGTTGGATCCTGATTCGACCAAGGAAAGAGTCATGTGTACACAGTGTGATGATATATGGAAGTGAAACCTGGCCAATGAGGGCTGAGGATACGTGTTGCATGGAGAGAAATGATATGAGAATGATACAATTGATGTGTAATGTGAGATTTGAAGACATGCTTATATCTGATGACCTCAGAGGAAGATTAAATCTGGACAGAATAAGACATTTCTATTGTATGCCCACGTTAAAAGAATTGAAGAGTTTTTTGGGTTAATAGATGTAGAATAGTTGAGGTAGCAGTGACAATTCAAAGAGGAATGCCAAGAAAAACTTAGGAAGTTATAAGAATGGAGTTGAGAACGAGAGATAAAGTTCTGGCCAGAGATAGATTAATTTGGAAGACAATTTTTAAGTCCACTGGTAAAATGGACGTTAAACTGGATATGATGACACCGTAAGATCGAATACTGAGCGCCATTTGCCGTGACAGAATCAACTGTGCAATCCGGACTAATTTAAGTCCGGGATGATCGCTTCTGTTCTCTACAGCGCCTTTCTCACAGAAGAGACGTTGCTAGTCTTTCTCTATCGTTTTTTCCATGGAAGGTGCTCGACTGAGCTCCAATCTCTCCTGATAAGATATTCACAGCAAGAATTCATCCCCCTACCAGAACTGCAAAGAACTTTTCTTTCTTCCTCAATGTGCCTAACCTCAAACGGAATTTCCACGAACAGTTTCTTTCTAAGAACTTCCCATCTGTGAAGCACATTACCACAGGACTGCTTCCCTGTAGACTACAACATGGTAGTCTTCAAATCTAATGTCAACAAATAAATATCAAATATTAGTGAGCATATCTACTCGCATTGCTATTGGCAATATAGTTTACTACAATTTATTTTAAAAAATTATTTTGTCCAACCCAAAACGTTTTAAATAATCACCTAGAAATAAAAATCAATGGTGATGACTGATTTTAAATTGAAGAATATAATAGGAGTTGTCTACTTTGTTAAAAAAAATGTGGAAACAAATAAAAAAAAAAAAAAAAAATTAAAATGTCTTCAGTCATCCCGGGTAACATTAGGTAGGTACAGTTAGTGTTAAATGAACAGAAGCCAATCTCAATTACAACGAACGATAGCCTTTGTGTTTTTAGTTTCTTTGTACCCACAACAACTGAAGAACCTCAGTCACAGGGGAACTACTTTCAACAGACAAACGATTGTAAGAATTGGAATTATCTCCCTTGTATGATTTTGATTTTATAATCAAAGACAATTATAGCTTAACCACTCCCCCATCACGTTATCAATGATATGAGTTTTCTGCTTTTTAATGGAATTATGCTTTTTTAATCCAGAAAAAGCGGATTTCTGCTTTTTTTTTTTTTTATATGAAAAAGCGGATTTCTGCTTAAATCACTTGGATGTGAGTTCTCTGCTTTTTTTTTAAAATATGAAAAAGCGGATTTCTGCCAAATTGCTATAGCGTTACCTTTTAATTTATTTTATCGCGATTTGGCTGATTTTTTTCTTTTTTTTTTCTCATGCTTTATCTTTCTTTTTTCCTGTTTTTCCCTCTTCTTCCTCCTTCCTCTCTCCGTCTTGTTTTTTCTCTCTTATGACAGTTCTCTTTGAAAATGTTAATGTCTACAAACAATACATGAATGGAATAGAGTAGTTAGATGACTGTTTTTGTTTCATCAAAGAATGACTTCCTGTCTCCTTCCTCCTCACATGCACACTCGGTGGCTTTCTCTTAATTTTGACTTTCTTAGTTTAAACTGATTAAAATTGTTTAGGAAAAATGTTTTTTTGCACTGCCCCTCTACATCCAGGTTGAGAATTGAATGTCGATTACCCGACCTTGGGTCACATCTTACTTGTGGGAGTAAGATAAAAACTGGCCTTGTGCCTAACTCCTGGAGAGGAGTAAATCAATACTCACATTTCTGCGTTAGATATGTAGAGTGTCATAGAAAAACTGTGTGCACATGTGTGAAGTACACTTACTTGTGTGTGTATTGCTGTTATCTGCGCCGTGTTCACTTAGTTTAATGTTGGCTAGTCATTGTAGAAGTATCACAGTTTTTTGTATCCTTCTTCTATTCATTTAACGTCACTTTTCCCTCGATCACGGATCAGACGTTTAATGATATTACGCAAGCTCACTCCATACTTCAGCGGGTCAACAGTCCCCAAATTCCACTCTGTGGTTTTATCCAATCACTTACTTCCAAGTTTTCCTTGGCCGGCCAACCTTCATGTTTATCCAGAAGGATAAACGCTCCACATGACCATACCAGTGCAATTGATTCATTCTTAGGATAACCTCCATGCTGAGCAAGTGTAGTGCTTTCATCGAATCCCCTGATGTGTTGGGTTTGATCAGATTTCACATTGCAGATCCATCTGATCATGGATTTGTCATTGCGCTGCAGACGGGCGAGAGGAATGTTGTTGTTGCGATTCAGAAAAGGCGGAATTCCGCTTAAATCTGCTTTTTTATTTTTAATAGAAGTCTGATTTTTACCGTGACTCGCTTCATCTTTCTTTCTCTTTTACTATTTTTTCTCTCTTCCTTTTCCTCTTTCTGTTGTGTCTTGTTTTTCCTTTCCTCTTTCGTGTTAATTTTACCATATAAACGGTTTGTGATGGGGAGAGTAGGAGAGGTAAAAGACTTTTGTTTCATCAAAGAATTACTCTTTGTCTCCTTCTCCTCCCACATATGCACTTGGGGTCTTTCTCTTGCTAACGGTCATGTTTTTTCTCTTGTTTATTTCTTGGATCAAATATAAGGAGAGTAGAAAGTGGACCGTAGGTTTACTTTCGGCAGCCCTGTAACTTGCTTCCTTTATTTTATCCTTTAGTCCTCACATTCCATGAGCGATGTGTCTGAGAAAAGGGGAAGAATTGCTGTTTTCTGGGTCGGAATCTATCCATCTAACATTTATCGTTGGCTAGTTTTTGACCTTGAAGTAGTTTTTTTTTTTTTTTTTAAGCTCCTTACATCAAGTGGCTTCATGCCTTGTCTGGAGCGACTTCCATAGGAAAAAAAAATATTAATGTTTTAAACTTTTATTGCACATAAAAAACTTAAAACATTATTTTTACACAAAAGAGCTAATTTTAACGATTTCAAAGAGAAAATGAAGTTAAAACATAGCAATCGAAATACTCAAAGTATAGTAGATTAACACAGTTCACTATATCACTCCCCCCCCCCCCCCCCCCCCCACTAGGACAGAACAGATAGTACACTTTGATACTTGCCCATAGGCCTGACATCCTGGGTTTTGTAGAAAGTTGCTAAAAACAAATATCTGGAAAATAAAAAAATTTTTTATTTTAAATATCAATAGACATAGAGCTACAGACAATGCCATAGTTTTTGTTTCTTCTAGTTGTTAATTTTCGCAACATTTTTATACCTGGGCGACGCCGGGTAGGGACAGCTGGTATATATATATATATATATATATATATATATATATATATATACATACAGTGTAACCCGGATATAAGATGCACTTCTTCTCTGGTCCCATCCTCCCCAATATAAGAGAGTTTGTTTTGAGTGACAGTGTGATATCATAAATCCGTCAAAAGACGTTGCTAAATTTTCTCACCTCATTGGTGAGACCTATAAACTAATGTTCTGTGCATAAATTACATAAACAAAATAGACCATACCCGGATATAAGAGGAACCCGGATATAAGAGACTTATTCTCTGGTCCCTCTCTTATATCCGGGTTACACTGTATATAGGATGTTTGAGACAAATTTTATAATTTTTTTATATTCTTTCATTGCGAAACTATTTAAAGTATTTAATAATAGCGGTAAAGTGCAACAGATAGCTGTTTCTGTGTCACACTATTGATGTGGTTGAGAACTGAAGACGATGGACGACTGCAAAGCACCGGAATATTCAGAAAAACCTGCATCATCATGATTCGTGGTGGATTAAAAAATTTGGAAATCTTAGTTGTAGCTCTTTGAATACCTTAAAGGCCATGAGAAGTGACTGTGAGCACACAATTAAGTTCGTCAAGAAGTTGCATAAAAAGGTGTGGCAAGGCAATGTGAACTTTGGTGAGAGAAATGGCCGTTGGAGTGGCGACTGTGAAGAAAGCGCTGAACGACGATCTTTGCTACTCGTACAAGAGTCACAAGGGCTAACTACTCATCACGAATCGCCTCATGAAAGACAAGGGACTCCTCAACAAAGTCAAGCACCTAGTCTAGCTAACCCTAACCTCAACAAAGTCTTGCTGGATATGCTCATTCTTCTTAGGACCAGTTGCGCAACACCCAGAACAAGTGGTGGCTAGTCTACAGTCCGCTGTAGCACCCTTAGACAACATCACAAATGGATACGATGTGCAGTTAACGATGTAACACCGTGCTAATTTGGTTAACAGTATAAACTGCCGCAACTTGACTCCACAATGAAAGGCCCATGAAAGTCTCATTTTAATGGTGAGGATGGAAGGTCTTAAATAATAATGCAAGACCCCCTCCCACATTCGGACCACTTCCATTTTCCGTTCTAGGGTGGTATAGTCCTCATCTACATAGCAATGAAACTAACCCATACCTTGACAATACTTAGTAGAATTTAATAATAATAATAATACATTTACTCAACATATTTCTATAATATTATTAAAGGCTAGCCTGCACAGGGCTTAAATGAATGACTGTTTTTTAGTATAGTATAGTGTTTTTCTAAATCTTTGTATTACAAAAACTATGAAAGAAGATCAGATGTGTGTGTATGTTTCTCGCCTAAACGTAACTTTGATAAATTCACATTTAATTATTTATTTTATTTACTGCTAGCATGAATGTCCAACAGTTTTTATTGATACGAACAACGCTTGGATGATACGATGGCACGCAAAACTGTCAATAACTCTGCCACTCTGCCCCTCTTGGCACTGCCCTGATTTGGGCTGCGATGGCCCTTTCTGGTTCAGGAATATTCTAGGTATTGTTTTGATAGGCATTATCCTTTAGGTAACCCACAGATAAAAATAGGGGTAGAGAGATTAAGGTCCGGTGAATGTGAAGCTCGTTCAGGATCACACCTACTGGTGAGACCAAATTGACCCCACATATATAAAACTGAGACAAGATGATGTGTGTAAAACTAAAACGAATTTTAAAGCATCCATTTTTTTTATCAACATGATTAGCTATTTATTATCACATAAAATTGAACGTGCGCTTTTTATTCATTACGGCTGCAATGTTGAACGCGACTTACAAGAAACGGTTCATTATTTATGAAATAACTTTAATGATTACTTTTTTTTTCACAGTTGAGTCCATGTTTCAATTCGCCTTCTTCTTTATTCTATTTGAGATGATTTTTGAATAATTAAATTTACTTAAATCTTTTAGTATTTTTGTTTTCTCGATTTCCTCGCACCACCAATACGAACAGGATTTTCATTTAGACACGTCTATTTTAAACTCGTCATGATTTCATTTTTCAAATCTTTTCATTCATGAAATTGAATTGAATTACTCAGTAATATAAAAGTGGAGTATTTGACCAATCGACGTTCCACCCTTATGTTTATTCATTTCATTATATAACCAGTTTTAATGGGGAATTCATTTTAATTTTTTTGCTGAAACAAAATAAAATTTATCGACGTTGAGTATATTAAATACCATATCAATTTACTTTTTTGTTGTTTTTTCCTAAAAAACAAAATTTGACGATGTTTATGCACAGTATATTTTCCTCAATATTGGAATATATCAAATGACACAACAATCATCATTTTAAAAAATTTCCTCTAAAATACCAAATTGTCAAATGAAAATTACTTTTTTGGTTTCTGTAAAGAAGACTACAGCGTCAGTAATTGCCGCCCAGAGGGCAGGTAGTTTTTGCTAGTCTATATATAAAGAAATAACTCAGACCAACATTTTAGCCATTTCACTTATTATTTTATTTCATCTCGTCAGGACGAGAATCATCAGATGTGGTCTGATGGCTGGTGATTTCTAACTGAGGAATGGGAGCGCCCACACCATCTTGGTACTCTTTAGGGAGGGAGGAAGGGAAGGGGGGAATTTGGACAGGGGTGTTTAACATTCGGCTTGGAGGTGTATCTGGTTATCACCCCAGAACCTAGCGATGTGTCAACCACTGACAACGAATGCATGTCAAGAGTAGTGACCTAGTTATATCAGGTCTTATAATCTGAGGGATTGTGTTGAATTATAAATTTGAGTAAATTGAAAAAATGTTAATCTATAAGTGAACCATGGTTGATATGCTTAATAGGATTTGCTAGAATAATATTTAGTAGTCTATTGATAACTTATTGCGATAATTTCAACTCTGATGGAATTACTATTTCTTACTGAAAGAAGGCATGGGTGGGGATAGATCATCAGCTACATATCTGTTTAGGGATGGGGAGAGAAAGGAAAAGAAAAAAGGGTGGGGCGGAGTCAGTCGTCCACTGTTCATTACGGATTCCAATCGCTCTATTTCTAGTTTAGTTGGCCTATATGTATGAGCTACTAAAATATCTTAATAGAGTGGGATAGGGGACCCAATGTCTGTACACTTGCACACACACACATATATATATATATATAACCTCATATTCGCACATACTCATACTTACATGTATACATACATATGTAACTATCACCATACACTTACCCCGCCCTCACACGTTTACGCATATATATATATATATATATATATATATATATATATATAGTCTGGGAAGTTTCTCAACCATTAAAACTATATAAAAAAAACAAAAAAACTTTTAGTCCCAAGTCGTTCAGTGGAAAATCACTCATGTAAGTCAATTTATTTTTTACAGTTATTATATTAGTTTGCTTCTAACATTATTTAAGGGATCATCAGTTGTTTACCATGAAAAACTGTTTCGCACTATGCCACCTCATACATATACATTCACACTATTATATATAAAAATATCATCCACACACATACACGCCTGTGCATTCACACATACACAAGTGTAAGAGTATCGGTCATTGCGCGCACACCCATACACATCAGCCTCAGTAAGTGCCTACCCACATACACATACATCTTTGAGTGTTTACCCACTCATACACATGTATGTGCCTCCGCACACGCACCACTAAATATGATCCATACATCTACCCACCTATATCCAATGCATTTCCACACACATGCACATACAATGAATACATACACATACATACACATGTATTTGTATATCCACACATATGCAGGGCATCCATATTCGCCCATGTGTCTGATGTTTCATTTAAGGGAGGCAGTTAGGCGTTTTGGGGCACGGACACACTACTTATTCAAGCAGTTTACTGCAGCACTATGCAAGGACCCCAGATGGTGAAAGGAAGCGATAGACATGAAAATTGGGAAGGGGGGGAGCAATAGTTCATTGATGTACATATAATGCCACCTAGTTCAAGTGCTGTCGGTAGTCTAATCTATATTAATAATAGTAACTTCTAGATGTGCGTATGCTGAATCTAATGTGTCGAAGTCAATGTTGTCATCATAGGCTGGTAATTAAGCATATCAACCATGGTTCACTTACAGATTAACATTTTTTCAATTTACTCAAATTTATAATTCAACACAATATAACTGGTCATGTGTGTGGTCAGTGGGAGTAGGGGTGTGTGACATCCCGTCCAGGTTCTGGGGTGGTAACCAGATACACCTCCAGGGCAGTCACCAGCCATCATACCACGTCTGATGATTCTCGTCCTGACGATTTGACATAAAATTATAAGTGACATGGCTAAAATGTTGGTCAGAGTTATTTTTTTGTACTTCTATTCTTGCTGTTTTACATTGAGCTCTCTGATTCAAGATTTCTTACAGAAATTTCTCTATCCTTTGCAGATCCAACACACACACACACACACACACATATATATATATATATATATATATATATATATATATATATATATGATCCGATTTTCTTTTTGTTTAATACATTTAATTGTATATCCCAGACAGCTGTTTTGTCTGCATTAAATCACACTTTCCTTGTTCAGAAAAAAACAAATGTGTATTCACTTGGCTTCTTCATTGAAAAATTGAGACTTTATGGACATAAGAAGAACAACCAGTGAAGAGGACGATTGAACACACATTTTGAAAAAGTGTGATCTAATGCATACTGAAATGCATGGGAAATACAATAGAATGTTTTAAACAAAAATCGGATTATATTCCTTTATTATTATAAGAGCTGAGGAGATTTTTAGCTGACGTTTGGCAATGCCGATTTCCCTGTATATATTTATGTGCTGAATATACAAGCATGCTGATGAAAACATTGTAACACTTCGAAAACAATGAAGTATGCAACAAAACATTTATTGGGTGCGAATCCGACTGGATTCGCTATGAAATAGTGTTCATTTAAACATGTTCAAAGAGAGTGTGAGTAGAATGATGTGTGTGTGTACGGAGAGAGGAAAAGTTTATGTACTGAATTTTGTGTCCGTAGGCATGCACGTGGGGTTTGCTGTAAAATTGAGTTCACGAGTTAGGCAAGACTTTTGATAAATCTATCATTTTCAAGCAAGACTTTTTCCTTTTTTTCTTCATTTTGTTGGTATAAACCCCAGAGGGTATTCTTTGTATTAACCCTGGACATGACCTCACTTTAAACTCGTCTTTAACACCTCGACATACATTTTTTGTCTCTACGGTGGATTCACCCCTCTGGGGTTAATACCAACAAAATGAAGGAAGAAAAAGTCCTGCTTGAAAATGATATATTAATCGAAAGTCTTGCCTAAAAAAAAATAAATAAATAATTATTTTATTCATTTTATATTGCATTGTTTTGTTTTCAAATTTTGATATAATATATATATATATAATATTTATAAATAAATATTATATTATTAATACCTACAGATGCTAGCGTTTCAAGCTTATTGCTCTCATTAGTGCAGGGAAGTAACAATTTCAGACGGTCGGGAGGCGCGAACCCGGTTCACAGAGTCAGCCTAGAATCTGCAAGCAGTCGCCATTTTGTTTGGTATTCCACATATGCTTCTAGAGATTTATCATGAGGATGTTTGAAGCATGAAAACGATGCTGCTGTTTTCGTAATTTTAAATTGTTTTCATTCAATATTTCTGCGTTATTCAACAGGAACTGATAGAGAAGGAAGAAAAAAAGAAAGAAATAAGATGGAAAGAGAAAATCGAAAATAAGATCATTTCCGTGTGGGGCATGAGTATGCTAGAATTGGACAGTCAAATTTTTTGGGGGGGGGGGGGGGGGGGGGGCTTAAATGTCCTTATTTATTTTTATAATTTTATATATGTTATTTTGTAATAATACATTATTATAAAACAACATCTTATAAAAATGTATAATTAGTTGGTTATCTGCGGCACTATAATTTTACTGCGATTGGTTACGATTACCTTGTTATGTAAACAATGTCGGATGTAGTCGGTGTTAGGGTTTGGACAGGCTGAATTGTTTTTTAAAAAAAGTCGGCTAAGTGCAGTTAAACTGTTATGCAAGGCTGTAATTTTTATATTAAAGGAACGTTGAAATGATATGGCAAGTGTCGTACTTTGTTAATTTTGAATAAACCTGCATTTAAATATATTTTTTTTTGTATATACATCAAGAGAAGCTATACTTGGGATGAGTGGTTAGCTTATCTATTTATTTGATGCATGCGTGTTAGCGTACAATTTACCGACAGTAGTGGTGTGTGATCTTTAATGTTTTTAGATACTTATCGCCCCATGAAGAATGTCTTTAGATACTTCTCTTCACGTTGAAGAACGCAAGCATGTTTGAATAAAAAAAATACAAAAACAACATCGTTTGTATGCTTCAAACACCAGTAATCATCCTCATTACTATATATATATATATATATATATATATATAGTCTAAAGAAGCTTTGAGTTATTTTAAACAAAAAGACAAAAAAAAAAAAAAAGAAGGAAAATGCAGTTTAAATTCCCACAGAAACTAACTAAATCCAAAATAGTGCAGACTTAACATTCGTTGGAAAATTCATAAATAAATAAAATATATAATAGTAAGTAAATAAAATAAAAAGGGGGATTAAGTATCTAACAGTGAAACAAAAAGAGGAGACCTTAACGTAAGCATCTAATATTAACATGGGGATCATCAGCTGTTTACCATGTAACTGTTTCGGAGATTTAAAAACAGGACAGTTATATGCATGGCTCTCCAATGGTACAGATCAAACTACCATTTCCCCAATCAAGTGTCGAAATAATTCAGCTTAAAATGTTACTTATATATAAATAAATAATAATAATAATAATCAAAATAATAATAATAATATACTACCTTTAAGACTACCGTGCAATATGGTAATTTGCATATCAAATAAAATTCTTTATAACAATAGTAATACTAGTAATAATAATAATAATAAAATGCTATCTAAACACGACACGCAAGAACCATTCTGCGATATGGTAGCTAGAAATAAAATTATATAGGAATTAAAGTTGCATTAAAAAAAAAAAAAAAAAAAAAAGCTTTAGTACCTTAGGTACCAGAAAGGCAAATAGATAAGAGGAAGGAAACCTAGCCATACAGATATAAATACCCAATATATAGTCTAAAGAAGCTTTGAGTTATTTTAAACAAAAAGACAAAAAAACCTCTTTATAATTAACAATAACCCATCTCAGGCCAAAAACTTAGTAGAACGAACAAACATAATATATCAGTTCCAATTCCCTTTAGGAGAATGTATCTCCAACAATATTAAAACTAATTGCTACGTTGGCTACACCACTACTACATATTCCCGAAGACTTACATTACATCTCTCTGACTCTAGTTCAATCTGCCAACACTTGAAAGAACATAACTGCCCCCATTAACAATTCAGACACATCTTAGTCAACAACACAAAATTTTAAAGATACATGTAAGCGATTCTTGTGTTGATATTTTGATAAACACCCAATGAGATTCTCTGCCTGGTGAAAGAAAAAAACAGTCTTAAGGTTGGGAATACGTATAATCTGTTTATATTCAAGTCACATAAATGATTTAAACAAAAACAAGTATTCAATCTCAAATTTTGCCAGCATACATGTATGTATGCTAATAAATATGATATATCATATAATTGTGGGGTTAATAGTCCACTAACCTAAACGAAGCACTCGACATGACACCGAAAACAATTACCTGAATTCAGTCTATCAGGTTTTTGTGGACGTAACGAAAGCCTTCAACACCTTAAACAAAGATGCACTATCGACAATCTTCTATAAAACTGGTTGCCCATCAGGATTCGTCACAATGTTTAAACAACTTCAGCAGAGCATGAAAGCACGGTTCCATTTAAGTGGTGCACTGTCGATAACAGTGTTAAACAGTGTGATATTCTTGCACAGACATTGTTCTCGATATATTTTGCGATGACTCTCTTTTAGAACTGTAATGTTAGTGTTTATGTATGTTTCTGAACCACCAGTAGGATCTTCAACCTCGCTCGATTTGATGCACTGTAATGTTAGTGTTTATGTATGTTTCTGAACCACCAGTAGGATCTTCAACCTCGCTCGATTTGATGCACTTTCCAAGACCTGCCAAACTCTTGTGTCGGAGATGCAGATAATGCGGACTTTGTTGCTCACACTAAAGCGGAGATGCAGGTGAAAATGGATCTCTTCTCCCGAGTATGCACCACATTTGGACTCCCCATCAATCTGGAGAAAACTACGGACTCCAGTTTGTTGAACCCTACATCTACATTAAAGGGACTAGGTTAAGTGTAGTCAATTCCTTTGTATATCTTGACAGCACCCTCTCCCGAGATGGATCTCTTGATTTGCCAAAGATCGAAAAGGCTGGCAAAGCTTTCGATAAGCTGGAAAAGCGCTTGTAGTTAGACAGAGCCAAAATAAAGCTTAGTGTGTATGAATTGTGTGTCTTGTCTATTCTCCTGTATTTCCTGGAAACATGGACTATTTACCACTTACACATTAAGACCCTGGAGAGGTTTCACTAAACCCTAACCCCATGCCTCATCAGTCGTTTGAATCAGACACCACAGTTCTACAACAAGAAGCTGGTATGTCAAGCATAAAGTTGCATGTTATACGTAATCAGATACACTGGGCTTGCCACTTGGTTAGGATGATGATAGGATCCGGAAACAGATTTTATATGGGAAACTAGTGTGATAAGCGTCCGAAACACAAGCCAACAGACGCTTTAAGGACGTAATTAAGGACAATCTTAAAACTTTTAACATGCACATAGAGGACCGGGAAGAGATGGCTTTGGAGCGATCGGCTTGGCAAAAACGTATCTATAACGGCTGCAGTAAATTTGAAACATAGCAAATAGAATACTCCATCCTGAAACGTGTTTTATGGAAGCGGTCAATGCTTGACATTTCAGACACACTTTAATGTGACATTTTGTGCAGTTTATGTGGCAGAGTTTGTCTTCTGAGTCACATGAGATCCCATGATAGAGAACAAATATGTGAATGTTAAACAGGAGAAGAATATGGCTCTACAGAATCAGAAGCCAATGGGGTTGTATGTCATATCTGCAGACAGACTGCGTGCCCACGACAGGAAATTGTAATCTTGTAGAGATGGCTTTCTTCTGTAAAAAAGTGTCAATTACCATTCATAAAATTAGCAGTTGAAAATTGCAAGCAAGAAAATCATTCACATATCAAGAAAAAAAGTTATTACTCGTAGTTTGCTTTGTTTTAAATGACAGACGTTAAAGGGAGAAAAAGATTAAAAAATGTCTTTTTTTCAAAGAAAATTTTCAATATTTTGATTTTCCTTTAAGATTATTAGTTTAACCTGAACACAGGTTGTGCCCATCATAAGTCATAATGAACAAAACATCCATATCTCAACTAAAAATTATCAGGCGTTCGTTGGGATTCTTGTTTAATTGTCTAAATAATGAAAAAATGTGCTCAAAAGTTTAATTTTAAGGGTCTTGGCCCGAATTGGACATATTCAGCAAAAAATCACTCTTTAGGAATTCCCAATTAAAACTGGTTATATAATGAAATGAATAAACATAAGGGTGGAACGTCGATTGGTCAATAGACGTTTTTAAATTAATTTTTTTAATCATTTTTTTAAATTCCATTTTTTACAATCATTTTTTGAAATTTAGTTTTTTAAATTCATTTTTTTCAATCATTTTTTTCAATCATTTTTTTTAATTCAATTTTTTAAAATCATTTTTTCAATCATTTTTAAAAATTCATTTTTTGCTTAGTAAACAAATAATTTTTACTTTCACTGCCCGTCCCTATACCGAAATAAAAGTTTGAGAAAAGTAATTCAGAGAATGTTAAACATCAAAAGCTAAAGTTAAGACCTGAAATTCTCAAATTTTTAGAAGAAAATATTTTATTACTTTATAATGAGATGAACAGAAATTGAAACCCTATGTCCTTTTTCATCCAGTCCTTTTGTTTTTTAGTTATTTTTTACTTCTTCCTTAGCATGTCTTCTTCCACATCAGATGTCGGCTTCTGCACGTTGGCCATGACGGTACAAACTGATTATCTTATGAAATTTTATCATTTATGGCGGTTTTGATGTGACATTGCCTGATGTCATTTTTGACAGAGTCACTACAGGTCCATCAGATGTTAAAAGTTAGAGTTAGAACTACGTGTCAGGATCTGACGTCATGAACAGAAAGTCTGAAATGAGACATGTCAATGAGACTGTCTTCGTTTGCCACTGCAAGGTCCGGGCAAGGGTAAACTCACGTAATGTGTAAAGGAATAACACATCAAAGAGCATTACACAATTGAAGGAAAAATGTGTGTTTAGAGTTTTGTTTCTTTTATTTTGTTAGATTATTACATCTACAAGGAGAATGGAAGATTATTACATCTACAAGGAGAAAGGAAGACACAAACTTCCAGCTGCTATATCACCACTACGACAACCTTTACAACTAGATGTCACTATCTAATGAGTCAACTACTTACGTTTCAGAGACGAACAGCTGTTTCTGTCGATGCAGAAAATGGCATGCAATCTGGTGATCGAAGAAATCCCCCACACTCTGTTACACAAGTAGGTAATATAGTTTGAGAATATACACACACATATGACAGAAGTAAATAGACACCACACAAAAAATAATTCATACATGTTTAAAATTTGAAATATTGACTGTCATTTTCTCTTGTGTTCATTCCGGAAAGCAGGGTCCACACCGGATTTCTCCCTTCACCATACATGATAAAAGACTTGTTCAGGATGAAATCCGACCGTCTTGAGGGTATCCGTCTTTTCTCCTCCATTCTGAATCTCATTTTTGCAACGATGTCGTTTTTGTGTGTACATTCCATGTCTGTACCAGCGCAGACAATTTTGCTTCGTTTTGTCTGAGATCTGGTCAGACCGAAAGTCCAATTCAGCATCTTTGTCTTCATCTTTTTGCTTCCTTCATCGATGGCCAGCATCGGAGCCGTACAAAGCATCAGTAAAAGTTTGAAACAGCCATATTTTACACTAATTGACATTTCTTTTTATTTTCGCATATCAATATATCTATCACATATTACCATTTAAGTACGACATGGACCAAGATTTAATCAGCGTCAAATTGTCGTAAACCTCGGGATTCTATTTTCCACTGTTAACCGAGTAACTGTCCAATTCATCAAAGAGGAAAAATAATCAATATCATCTCGCCTAGGTCGACCAGGACACTCTGCCAATGGTAATAAGGGTGTCCATTTACTCGCATAATGTGCATATCGTTATAGGGGTCTATCTGCAAAATCCTTTAAGTTTAAAAAAAAAAACAACAAACAGATAGGAACTACAACTTTATTATATTAAAAAGGTCCTGATACATTAATCAAACTAAGTGACTCTTTACTGACATTCGTCCAAGGTTAGACATGTTTACTGTGCAGATTGACGTGGTGGTGAGTGGGGTACAAACATACCAATGTATTTTGAGGCCTTAATGACTAATTAAGTAAAAAAAACTGGTATAAATACATAAAAAACTGGTATTTGGTAACCTGTAGAAGATCACGTTTTGAAGGTGCAAGACCAGATTGAAACCTGTACGCAATCACCAACCTTGCCGTCCAACATGGATGCATTTATGTGGTGGCAACGACATGGATGCATTTTGTTGCACATTTCCCGTACAAAAAGTAAATTAGATATTTCCAAGATGGCCGTTTTATGCCAAGTGATGCATTATAACCATGAAGGAATTTTTTCCAAGCAAATAAAATTGCGGAAAAATAAAATGATCGATTTTGGAAGAGAGAAAAGTTTGTAGAATACGTATTTCACTTTTCCAAAATTAGGAATTTGCAAAACAAACTTTCATAAACATAATGAATCACTCAGCATAGAACGGCCAAATATCATCTCCAGTTTGTGTGGGCAACAACCATGATAAAAAATAATTCTTATTAAATTAAATTAAACATAGATTTTACTAAAAAAATTTCATTTAATGATTTTATGCAAAATAAAAGTTGTTTTGAAATAGTGTAGAGCGGATTGTTTAGGATTCGCCTATTAACTGATTTTTAAATGAACACCAATATTGTTAACAGAATTTGACAAGAAATTTATTCTAAAATTAAAAATGTACAGAACACCAAAAAATGAACAGAATTGTTTTGTAAATTTGTTTTTTGAATTGAATCTTTTGTAAATTTGTTTTTGAATTGAATCTTTTGTAATTATGATTTATTGAAATTGTTTTGGAATTTTTTAGATGAGGATTGATAGTTTAATTGTTCGGACTACTATTCTCTTCCTATTCACAACGTTTCGGCCGATGTAAACTCTGACCTACTTCAGGTGCATGGTTTCGAACTTTGAAACCTTCTAATCAAAGTTGAGACCATGTACAGAATTTTCTTGTCGTAAGGATTGACCGTTCAACCCCTAAGAAGACTGTCACTTAGAAGTGATTGTTAACAAATGTTGATAAAACAACCAAGCTAAGAATAGCAGTCCAAATAATCGAAATTGAAATTGTTGTTTTTAATTTTCAAGTTTATTTACTAATGGCATCTGCCAGATCTTGCCTGTGACGTCATTTAAGGTTTTAATTTTTATTTGTTTGAGAAAAAGAAATCAAATTTAAGGGAGACAACTCTTATTATTTTCTAAAATTAAAAGTATGAGTTATTTTCTGTTGCTGATTTTTATATTTAGGTGCTTATCTAAAAATGTTTGACATCAGCAGTCGTCTGGGCAGAACTAAGTTGTTTTTAAAAGTAAATTGTTGTGAAGTACATATTATATTACCAATAACATGGTACAACAATAACAAATAAAAATTTACTAGTCAAGCAAAATTTGATTGGTCAGCTTTATTGCTATTTGGGTTTGACTTTGAAAATCCGACAAGATAACTTTATATGTTAGATAATCTGAATGAAAAATAAACGTATTTAAACTTAAAAAGTGTTTATGTTACTCTCACATCTTAGTTGTATTTTATTTAGCAGGTTTTTCCCTAAAGTCGCAACCCATTAATCCATGAAAAATGCATCATAAATGCACACGGTTAATTTAGAAGTAATTTTGTCCCCCTTCACGGCCACTCGAGCCTTTGCAGCAAACATCTAATCTTGGATAGAATTCATAAACGCGTGCAGGCCCATGACTGCGTTTTTGACAGGAAAAAAAAATTGACTTGATTTTTAGTCCATGATTCCACCATTGTTACTGGGCACTTGATTTTACCTGCAAAAAGAAAATATTATTAATGTTAGTAAAACTGATAGATTTTACTATAATGTGCGTCCGTAGCCTTAGCAACTGGTAGATTAAACTTATGCAAATTTAAATGGTATTCGATTTAATTTCTTTCAAAAAATAATTTATCTTCCCCAGAACATTTTTCAAATGAACGCCATCTTAACTAAATAACAGCTGCAGCATCTCTCAGTACAAATATTACAAGAGATATAGCTAATTGAATCGAATACCATTTTTTGATTGTTAAGAACATACACCAAGATTCCACATAAAAAGTCGAACCAGAATCCAATATTGATTTGTAGGAAGGAAGCTATTAATCACAAGGATTCAAGAAACAGGCGAGTTTTACTTTATATAGGATATTTAAATCTACTTAAAATATGTGACCAATCAATGTGCTAGCAAATCACATTCAGAATTAGAACCGGTTAGAACGTTTTCGCTAGTAAAATTAAAGAACGAACAAAAAATTTATATATATATGTTGGTACATGGAAGTACAAAATGTTGGTAAATGGAGGTACAAAATTTATATATGCTTTTAAAAATAATTAACGGAAATCTCTCTAAGGCCCTTCTAACTATCATCTCGTCAGGAGAAAATCGATAGTTCAGATAAATAAATAATATTGGCGAAAATAAAGAGCACAAGGGGAATTGAACGTACCAAAAAATTAACGATGGATGATTAAAATGAATTTAATTCAAAGTCGTTAAAATGATTAAAAAGGCACAGCATGAGATAAAATAAAAGGGGGGGGTCAAAGTTTGCTAAATAGATTCAATGTTTTAATGAATTCCTTCTGCCGGAACAAGGAAGGTTTACGAATGGCGATAGAGACAGATTACAAAATTTTCAAATGGTTTTTAGAATCCGCTCTATTTAAGACCCTAAAACACTCTAATTTATAGCACAACATGGATTTTAAACCAAATGTTGGCCAATAGCAGAGTCCAAAGTCACAGAGGAATGGTTACAAAGGGATCCTGTCCTTCCCTGCCCTAATTCTAGATGGAACGTGCTGATTTATACAGATCTGCAAATGCAAGGAAGTACACCCTATATGGCCAGCATCACACTGGGATTTAAAATGGTAAACAACATTACTATAATGGATAAAGTGCACACTATCTTTACTGAAAGAAAGAAAAGTAGGTCTTGTAGAATACACTAAACGTAAGGAAACAGAGTTAGAAGCAATTAATAATGCTTCCAACAATCTGCTTACCCAGTTTTTTTTACTATTTGACCCTATCCAAGGTAGTTTCAAATAAATGGGGCATTTTGAAGGGTCAAATATTTAGAGGGATTTGAAGTTAACAACCTTTTGTTTATGGAATCATTAACAAGGTCCTCAGGGTAACCATTATTAATGAATATTTCCCTAATCCGATTCAGTTCCGAATCCAATCTACTAGGGGAACATATTATAAGGATTTATGTACCAAAGTGTAAATTAAGCCTACCTTTCTAGATTATTATTATCGTTATTAGTCCATTTAGTTAGTAGACATTTTCTTCTGTGGGGTATAGCTTGAAGACCTCAGTTTATGGAAGGGTTATTATTTGCCTGGAGAATCCTGAGTTTTTCTGTGATGCATAGTGTGCAATTCCTGCTATAAGGTTTTTGTTTATCCATGATCCTCCATTTATTTTCATAGGGAGCACTGGACTCTGTGAGCTTCCATATTGTGGTTGCTAGGAAGGTGATGCCTCTTTTCCTCTGATATTTTAAAGTGTTATTGTGGGTGTATGGTCTATGTTGGAAAATTCTTGAGTCATTCCGATGTAAATTCCTTCTTTCTTGGAGTTTACACCGGATATGACTTTGGCTTCGTACACTATGGATCTGATTGTGCAACCTCCTCTTAGGGGAAAAACTTCCCCTCTTCTGCATGAGCAGTGAGGGTTAGGGGGATTGTTTGGAGTTGTGGGTTTTGAGGCTAGTATTACATCCCCACTAGGCCACACAATAATTTAATCCACTCGCCGATCAATAAATTACAAACATTGTTAAATATGAATGCGTCATAGAAGCAAACATGAACCATTTGTAATGAACAGTTTAATTATTTTTAAATAATACTAAATTACGATTAGGGCCCATACAGCCATATAGATTGCCCCCGTAAGCTCAGTACTTTTCCCAAAGGCACGTTTGAGTGAATTTACCAGATGATGAAACTGGTGATCCTTGTGTCTTATAATTTGTATATACACACACACACACACACACACACACACACACACACAAGTTTTTACGTCTAGCCACACTTAAGAGCCGTGATATGGCGGAATAGCTGTGGATGACTTCTCAAGGCTACCATTAGCATGGAAAATGTGCAAACAAAGAAAATACATAAGCGCTATACTTTATTTTCCTAGCAAGTCTGTCGACGCAGGGTAAGATTCTGATAACAGTTGGAATCGATCTGGCGTTAAAGTTTTGAATCTCAATGTGAAAACATTTGCCACATTGAAGAGCAGTGACACAGCGAAACAGCTGTCTGAGGATAATTATATTTTAGAGATATATATTAGATATCCCGACCCGACGTTGCCCAGGATTCATCAATGTTATTTTAGTTTTTAAAAAAATGGATTGCACATTTTTAAAGTTATATAAGAAAAGAAATAAAATTTCAGTTTTTATTATTTTTATTGTTTCAATAATTATCTCAATAAACTTTACATTAAAAGTAAAATAATAAAAAAATAATAACACTGTTTAAGTCACATATAGGCGAAAAACACACACAAACATGTGAAATGGTAACAGAATATTGTTTATTTGTACCAAATATTGTTGGATTACAAAAAGGATTGCGAATAGTATTAACGACGATTCCATGGGTGACATTTAGGGGGAAGGCCACTTTGTATTTTGTTATCGCCCCCCCCCCCGGGCAACGCCAGGTATCTCTGCGGTACCTTTTTTTTCCCAAAAAATTGAAAACAAACATGAAATGCGCACTTGTCCGCCGAAAAACAACAACAAACTTACTGCATCGTCAGCGAATGAAGCATTTGCATACGACCATGTTGATCCTCCATCGGTAAACTTAACACTGCGGTCCTGATTGCGCCTTCTAAGAATAAGACAAGACAAAGAAAAAATAAATGTTAAACCAATAATGTACAGATGGATAGAAATGAAGAAAAGAGTTAAACAAGGGGATCATCTGTCAGCTATTTTTTTTGCGTGTTCACTTGTTTTCTAAATAATATAATTAGCTAGCTGAGTTGTTTTCACCTAGAGAATGGAAATTTGAATGAGGTACGCATGTGCGACTTAACCACCAATGCACAGATTGACCAACCAAATGCATACATGCCAAGAAATGGTCGAATCTAGAACCTTCTATGCAGTTGTTTATAAAAGTTATAGCTAAGAAAAGAAAAGAAATCAGTTCGGCGAATGTGTAGTTTGACAGCCAAAATGGCAGACAACTCTGACGTCAAGCTAGCATCTGCTCCATTCAACCGGTGCCTCGAAAAAGTGATCCCGCGTTTAATGTTGAAAACACTGCAAAAAAGTTTGTTAAATTGTGCATAAATGTTGGTTATCTTTCGGAAAAATGTTGTTTAAAGGTTTTGTTGATTTTATTTTCACAATAAATTTGTAAAAAGGAAATATTTTCTTATTGTACGTTGTTTCGTGTAAACGAGGGACGACTTTTTCGAGGCACCGGTTGAATAGAGCAGACACTAGCTTGACGTCAGAGTTGTCCGCCATTTTGGTTGTCAAACTACACATTCGCCATCAGTTCGATCCAATATGTCTACACTGCCACACAAAACTACAAGACTTTTGACTGGCAATTTCTGTGCCAATAAAAACGCCCAACTCATAAACAATTTTTTCTTTCATCATCTAACTACGAAAGAAACCCGTTTTGTCCACTCTTTTCTTTTTTATAACAGCAATAGCAATGACAATACTATGGCATCATCATCATCATCATCATCATCATCATCATCAAGGGAGCAACAAATTACCGACAACACCATGAACAGAACTACTACATTCATATGACATTTATTGTCGTGAATATAACAATCAACATTAATGTGATACAAATGCGATACTATTGTGGCCTGGAAGGAATCGTATCGTCCTGGCACGGCTCCACAAACTCCAGGGGTACGAGAGTCACATCCCAAGTTTGAGCAACGGTTGAGCATTGTTTCTAATGAGCCCACGTCATTTAAAATCCTTAAAAGCTGTGATCTGTTGCAGTCCAAACGGGTAATACCGGGTCGTTGTATAGATTGCGTCATTAATTTTTTTGTCACTGAGAATTGAACACTTTGTAAAGAAAACGAACAAACTATTTTATACAAAAATATAGCTTTTTATTTTTTCATTTCGAAAAATATAACTCGAGCCGGCAGCCAGACACGCAACTGGTCTGTGTGAAGAAATCTTACTGACTGCGCATTTCTCACTCGTAGTGACAAAACGAAAGAAACGTTTTACAAAGGAGAGAAACAAGAATATTAAACAAGAGAGAGAGAAAGAAAGAGAGAGAGAGAGAGAGAGATTGCACCCCCCTTTCAGAATGTTACGTTCCCGACTTGCCTCCCAAAACGTGTGGATCAGCAAGCTTCACTTCTCGACCACAGACCACACTGCCCGAAGCTTGTGTGACGAATGCCCATAGCCCACTCGGAAATGCTGATCACCTTGTGATAATGATTGGTATCACTCTAAAGTCTTGACCTGAAGCCGACCAGCCATTATTGAAAATGACGAGATACTTCAAACGGACTGATTAGGAATCCATCAGAGATCACATCAGTGACGCCCCATGGAGTGAAACTTTTTCTCGCCCTGCTGATCAGTGCACAAATGAGTTAACTGAATGGGTCAAAGCAGCCACTGAAGCATATTTCCCCATGCAAAAATTCCCTAGCAAGCCCCACTATCCCCAATGGTTAATTTCGAACTGTGCAGCTGCTATTGTCCAGAAACAGCAATAATTACGCCAATTCAACCACCATAAATCAACTACAAATAGATAAAATTCATAGCATCAAGAAATCATTGTAAGACTGTAATAGCCACAGCTAAGAGAAGGTATACAGAGATGATCAGAAAACGCATTCAGTCACAAAATTAGGAACTCCTGATTTCTGGAAAATCTATAATAGTGTGGTGAGTAGTGGGAAATCAACAATTCCTCCGCTATCCAACCACAATAATTTAGTTTGCGCGGCTACCGATAAGGCTGAACTACCTGACCAGCGGTTCACCTTAAACTCCATTTTGAACTCCAAAAACCACTCTCTACCAAATTTCCAATTACGAACTGAAGCTACACTTGATTACCTTATTAGCACCCCTTTCCATGTCCGAGATATCATAAAAAACCTTGATGCCTCCAAAGCACGTGGGCCTGATCTTAGCACAATTATAGTGATAAAGAAATGCTTTGCTGAACTGGCCCCTGTCCTCTCCATACCTTACAATAAATTCCTTGCTGAATCTTGCTTCCCTGATAGCTGGAAAATTGCCAATGTGGTACCAGTGTTCACAAATTTTGGTAAAAGAACTAACCCTCAATATTATCGCCCCATCAGTCTACTCCCGCTCTTCGTTAAAATCTTTGAATCTTTAATCAATCTAGCAATAGTCTGCCACCTCGTTAATGGTAAACTTCTTTATGACAATCGGTATGGAGTTAGGCAAGCATGTTATACTGCAGATATCCTAACGGTCATCGCTGAACGCATATATCATATATTGGAAAAGGCAGGTGAAGCTAGGGCGGTAGCGCTTGATATATCTAAAGTATTTTACAACGATTGGCATGAAGGTATTCTCATAAAAATTGATTCATATCATATGACTTATTGCTCCTGATTTTCATAAATGACCTCCCTGATGAATTTGTTTCTGAGGTGGGAATATTTGCTGATGACACCACACTCTACTCTCGACATATGGGTAAAAGGAGGGTGCACATATCCAAGGCAATGGCTGAATCCTGAGAAAATAACCTCCAGTCCGTAGTTGCATGGGGACATAAATGGGTGGTAGCATTTAATGCTACCAAGACACAGCTCCTCTTTCTTTAACAATTATAAGAAACCTTTTCAACCACTGATTGCCATGGCTAATAGAACTCTAACCGAGAGTCCAATGTTAAAACTCCATTCACAAATAACATGAATTGGAGCAAATACATAGAAGACATTGCCAAGGCTGCTGTGGCCTCCCTCTACCGAGCTAGAAAACTTCCCACACCTGCCAGTATCCTATATCTCTACAAAGCCACCATCCGCCCATGCATCTAAGCGGGTTCATCAACCACTAGTCTCTCCCTCTTAAAGAGAGCCCCCCCCCAAAAAAAGAGTCTATGACGAAATAGGTCCCATACTGTCCATCAAGCTTCACCCCCTGTCACATCACCGCAATGTTGCATCTCTGTACTTGCTTTACAAGTACTACAATGGAATGTGCTCCGATGAACTTGCTGCTATGGTGCCTCCTCGACGTAAATACACCCAACCAACCTGATAATCAGCTAAACCCCATCCCTTCATTGTGTAGGTCCCCAATTGCCGGAGGCCTTTCTATTCTAATAACTTCTTTCCTCGGAATTCCTTCCCTGCTTCCTGTTTCCCTAACTGCACAAAATGCAGAAATTTAAGTGTAATGTGAAGAAAAATCTTGCTGCTCAACTATTCACTTAGGATTCCCTCTATAAATCTAGCTCTTAATTCACATCGCCCCTTATGTCTCAGTGGCCTTGTGCCTTGTTTGTGGTGAATTAATGTAAAAACAAAAAGCAAGGGTCACTTGCTGTTATTCTCAGGTTCACCGGTCAGCCGTCAGTTGTTTTGACCCTTGACCTTTCTGAAGCTGACCTCAACCCTTTGAGCACTCAACAACCTGCAATATTATAAACAAATGTCAATTCAGTGTCGAGAGTTGAAAGTTGATTGATGCGATGCTTTAATGTGAATAAAATAAGTGTCTCCAGTTACTTGCCTTCCCCTGAGGCCAAAGTTAGGAACAAGGTCGGCTTTTAATGTGGGTAGATACAGCTCCACAGACATCTCGCTGCGCAGATCCCAATTTAGGTTGACCCCCCCCCACCTTCTCCCCCTTTTTTCTTCTCAGTAGCCCCTTACGTGAACTATGTTAAAAAAAAGAAAGAAAGGGCGCCTATCCTTGTGCGACAGTAATGGAGATAATAATTTGCTTAATCACTCGCTGAATTATTCCCCTTTAATTGAACTTTTCTTGTAAATACATACCTGTACTATTCACCCACCTGTAAACACAACCTGTACTATTCACCCACCTGTAAACACAACCTGTACTATTCACCCACCTGTAAACACAACCTGTACTATTCACCCACCTGTAAACACAACCTTTCCTAACACTTTCTTTTTCGGAAATAAATAGTGTTCATTCCTAATTGATGATCATTGTTATTTTACTTTTCATATTTTTCGTGTATTAAACCATTTCTGCAGCCTGTCCTACAAGGGGGGGGGGGGTGCAACTGTTCTTGAAGTAGAAAATAAATGTAAACCAGGATTTTCGATTGGTGGATACAGAATATCAAATCTGAGTTATTCTGATGACATTGCGATCATTAGAAGGACCTACAAGTATTTCTTCATCTCTTAAGTCCAAAAGTGGCGCAAATCTATATAATACTAAAACTCTATTAGTCTTGTATGTTTGCAATCAGCTTTCAGCTTTCCGGTTTTCAACATCCGGTTGCGCATGCGTAAATAGCATCGTCTTCAATCTGTTATTCCAATTCCGTTAATCTCTATTATGATTAACGAACGCATGAAATTTTTCATTCTGGAAATTTTTATATCGCTTTTAATATAAACAATTTCATTTAATTTCATCAAATAGTTTTTTTGTTTTCTTCACGACTAAAAACATTCAACGGTAGGACTTCGTAAAGTCTGTCACAGTTTCAAAAAACCTCCTCCCTTTTAAAAAACAAAAACAAACAAACAAAACAACAACAATCATTATTAATATCAGCGATACTAGCGATCGGTGAACGAAATCACCTCCCACTTTCCCTCTCATAGATTTCACCACTCCTACTCCCTCTGTTTTCGTTACGTACGCGAGAAAGCTGAATCGGTAAATGCACACATTTCTATTACATTAAATAGTGTTTCCTTTTGTTGTTTTTTAAACAGCAAATATTTGAATCATATGTTTTACACATATTACATCCCCAAAAAAAAAACAATTATAATAAACAGAACGACTCATAGAAATCTACCTATATTCTTTTTTCATTTTAATATACTTTCATAGAAATGCTTCTGTTATGAAAAAAAAACCTATTTTCTTTATGCCACACGTGTCACGCTCATACATGAATTCCATAGCTAATATAACAAACTGACCCAACGGGTCACGGGTGGTGTAGTAGGTTTTAAAATAAACTGCTCGAAAACCAAATGCATGACTACAGACAAAACCAACAAAACCAACAAAACTCTGAAACTAACGATTGATGAGGTAATTATCTCACAGGTTCACTAATTAGAACTAATTAGTGGTTTCTACTACAAATGACTCTGATGAAGCATTACAACACTGCAAATAAATTACTGATTCTTGTGAAGCGAAAGATGAACGCTGGTATTTAAACACATATTTCCTGTTTGTATTTGTTCCATTTTTTTATGATGCTTTGCACATACTTTCAATTATCCATAATTGAATTAAGTCATCTTCAATCGTCTGTTCTTCTTGTCCGAGTTTTTCAAACTCTCAATATCTACTCGCATTTCGTAGATGGTGAAGTTGTATGATTAAAAATGGCCGACTGAACCCCAGAATCAAGGAAAGAAAAAAACATTCCTGCTTATACAAAAAAAAGATTCACTGATTTCTAAAAAGAAGTTCGGCAGTAAAATAATGTATTGCTAAACAAAATGGCTAATATTAATCCTAATCCAAAACATAACAATTTATATCAATTCTAATCCAAAACATAGCACCACTTATCAAGGCTAAAAGCCAATCGAGTATAAGGGTTAATGAGATTCATAGATTGACAGTTGAATGATGGAGAATATTATTAGAAGATTGAAAATAATAAATGGAATGAATGACATTTGTTGACGTATTAGGGCGGTTTATGACGTGTTTATTCGCATTAGGTCTGGAGATGACCATGTTGTAGCCCCCAGGGAAGCAATAGATGGGACATTCTTGGAGGGAAAGTTGTTTATGGAAATTTCGATAATTTTTTTAGATTATTTGGATTATTTAGCTGTTATTCTCACAAAGTTTCCGACATTCTACAGATTTCGAGACTAGACAATCGGGCCCCACCCTCATCAGAGGATTAATTGTGGCCTAATTCAACAAATAAACCGGTTGATGATGATGATGATGATGATGTTATTCTCACAAAGTTTCCGACCATCTTCAGGTGTGTTTTGTTGAACTCGGGAATCTGCACAGAATTTTGAACAAAAGTCTTTCTTTAATTTAGGGGAGATTGTTCTCATTCCGCCAGTCATGACCGAATAGAAGACATAATTATATTCTTAGTCTCGCTCGTACGAAGGATCGAACGTTCAAACCCCAGAAAACTGTCACTTATGACAAGTATTTATTAACATTGGATTTGAAGATGACCGTGTTGTCGCCCACAGGGAAGCTATCTTGTGATTATATGTTCCACAGATGGGAAATTCTTGGAAGGAAACTCTGTTCATGGAAATTTTGTTTGGTGTTAAGCACACAGAGGAAGAAAGGAAAAATCTTTACAATTGTGGTAGGAAGACAAGTTCTTGTTGTGAATGTTAAGACAAGGAGAACTAACAACGTCTCTTTTGTGAGAAAGGGACTGAAGAAAATGGAAGAGACCGGCCCCCGACTAGATTGCGAAGTCAATTTTCAACTTTGTCAAGGCAAGAAAGTCACCTCCTCAGATGTGGCAGCAATACTTGATCTTAGGACATATGAAACTTTTGTATAGGTAGAGGATTGCATCAAGAGTCAGGTACTTTCTGGAGAATCGGTAAAATGATCCGATATATTTGATTCCATCAACTTTAGCAACAGATTTGATTTAAGTCTTCCATTTTAGATCTGGAGTGAAAGTCAGTTCTGGGAGCCGATCAAAACAGGAGAATGCATAAAGGCATTACTTTCAACTGGATCAAAAAAAAAAGATTCTTTAGTTTAGAAAAAACAATTTTAAGTGAAATGAGCCAATTTTAGTTGAGGAAAAGACGGGAAGTGGACAAAGCTAATGATAGGCACATTAGGTTGAATATTGGATGTTTGCGTAACTTTTCTTGACAACGTAATACAATTGAACAACCCAGTGCACAGATGAGTAGTAGTTTTATGTGGGAGAAACACGGGAAGAAAACAAAACATATTACATTGGGTTGAGTGAATGTAGACAAGACCAATTAAACTTTATCCCGGAGTTCGTCGACGGTAGAGAATTGCAGGATCACATATTGTCTGTTTGGAAAATAATCTCGAACTAAAGTGTTCTGTTAATGATTCATCGTGCATCGCAGATGTGCTATACGTGCACCTGATGAAGAGGCGATAATTACATAACCGCCAAGCCGGATCACAACTCACGTAGATCAACAGAAAATACTTCATTCATGTAAACTGCTACAGATCTGTGCGTTGATGGGGGAAAAGAGAGAAGCTTGATTTTTTTTGGGGGGGGGGGGTTAAACGTAACAAGCCACTTTTCTCCATTGCACCACACTGCAGCACATGCTGAAGATCAAAAGAGAAAGAATCATGCGTCTCATATTTGTTCTTAAGAGTGAAAATCAGCATGATTTCAATCACCAATACTCTTTGAAGTGCTGCCATAGACAGTTGTGTAGACATCGTAGATGTTAACAAATGATCTCAGAATATGATTTAGAAGATCATTAACGAAAATCAAGAAGAGAATTTGGTCCAGAATAAATGTTTAAGGTGTGTCGGTATTGATACTATGTGCTTCAGACTTCTGCTTATTAACAACTACTTTAATAAACCTATCAGTGAAAAAGTTTGATGGTTTAGAAGACATTTCCAGATATTAACAAGTCCGTGTGCCAGACTCTATGAAAGGTCTTTCTAATCAAATTTATTGGAAGAAAAATAGCAAATTGCAAGAAGCCATGTAAAATTACAAGATATTTATATCTATAGAGTCAAAACGTTTGTCACTTTGAACCTGGATATGGTAGGCATCGTCATGACCGCATCTGACAGGCTGTTCGACGGAGATAAAAAGAAAAAGTCATCAGCAGCTGACCGACTGTTTCACCTAGTTTCACTGTTGTTTTTGGAACCATCAACAGTAAGACTGTAAAAGTAATTTGAATTTATTGCCCGAGAAGCAAAACTCTCCAATTGAGAGATTTACTGATCCAATGCAATATTACAGTCATCACGTTGATCTTGCAGTACGAAATCCATATTGCTTGTCACTAAGTAAATTTCTTTTGCTGAGGTAATTGACAACTTATGGAGTTTCTAAAAAAATTGCATATTTAAAAAAAAGTTGCTTTTTTCATACTGTCACTAAACTGCAATTTTAAAAGGGGGCAAATAACATTACTTACCTCCGATAGAAAAAATAGGTCAGCCCAAGAATTGCAATAATCGCCAGGGGTATACAAATACCTGCAGCCACTTTACTCGACTTACTCATTGAAGATTTCAAAGTGTGGTTTTCAATTGGTGGGATATCCGTTGTCGATTCCAGATTTTTAGATATCGAGTTTGTAGTTTTGTCACTGATATCTGTTGGAGCGGGATGTGTCGGAGTGGAGTCTGTCAAAGTGGACTCTGTTGAATCTGAGTCTGTCGGAATGGACTCTGTTGAATCTGAGTCTGTCGGAATGGACTCTGTTGAATCTGAGTCTGTCGAAATGGACTCTGTTGAATCTGAGCCTGTCGAAATGGAGTCTGCTGTAATGTAGTCTGTCGTAACTAAGTGTCTTGTAGAAAAATCTGTCGCTATCGTCTGGGTTGGTGAAATACTTGGTGGCCATGTGGCCGATGCCGCGCTTATCACGTTTGTGTCGTCGAAGGAAGACGAAGGCATTTCTATTGTAGAGTCTGCATCTATAGACGACGTCGATGCGATGCTCGATACATCTGAAGATGCCGGGTAGGGAGATGAATCGATGATGTCCGATTTAGTGATCATATCTGAGAAATTCCAAGACGATGCAGCGGAAAATCCTGTACTTTGGAGTGACACTGTATTCAATGTCGAGGACGGTGGCGAATCAATAATTGACGACGTGGATAGGATATCAAAGTCTGAAGATGGTGACATTTCCACCAGTTCCAAACTGGAACTTTGTTGTAAAGAAAAATCTGGAGTCACATAGATGGAACTGTTATTTGAAAACGAACTGTTTGTCTCCACGATAGGACTGGTTGAAATGAACCCCGAAGCAGCTAGAAGACAATTGAAGTAAAATCATATCAAAAATAAAATAATTGCAGTTGTTAACATAAAAACAAAATAAAATTTCAATAGCAAAATATATTAGTAAATGTATTTTTAACAGCATAAATATTTTTTTAATAACATAAAAAATTTTTTTACAACATAAATAGTTTTTTAACAACGTAAATATTTTTTTTACAACATAAAAATTCTTTTTACAACATAAATATTTTTTTAACAACGTAAATATTTTTTTACAACATAAATATTTTTTTAACAGCATAAATATTTTTTTAACAACATAAAAATTTTTTTTACAACATAAATATTTTTTTAACGACGTAAATATTTTTTTTACAACATAAATATTTTTTTAACAACATAGCTCTATTTACCCACCGTTGCCAGGGAGTCTCTTTACTTTCATTTTTGTTTCTCTTTTTTGTGCAAGGTCTTCTATCTTGATTCGGTGCTGTCTCGATTTAAAAAAAGTTAATTTACATGTTATAGATATATATTGCTCTACCTACCCGGAGTGTTTTTACTTTCATGTTGTTGTTTTTTTTTTTTTAACTATGTCGTTTTTTTTACAAATATAAATTCTTTGCTTGTAAATATAATTTTGAATATTGAGCTATTTGGGCTGGACATATGTCTTGTCATGCTAAGCATTTTATAAAATTGTATTGTTTTAAGGACAGACAGCTGTTGCTATCGAGTTAAAATGGCATCAATTTGAAAAATATTCGTAGGCAGATAAAATGTGACAAAGTATCCGGGGTCCCATGGAGATCGGGTACCCTGGTGATGCGCTAGTATGCATCTTGGTGGTGATGCTACGCCGACTGAGGGCCCTGCGACGAGACGAAGTGGAGATATAAGACTAGTATATATTTGACGTAGAAATGAACTTATTTGGATGACAGAAT
The DNA here is from genome assembly GCA_963556195.1 of Sepiola atlantica. Classification (NCBI taxonomy): domain Eukaryota; kingdom Metazoa; phylum Mollusca; class Cephalopoda; order Sepiida; family Sepiolidae; genus Sepiola; species Sepiola atlantica. Next base: position 32,218,946 of record OY744552.1, on the reverse strand, counting down.
GAGACGCCAGCTAGTCTCGCGGAATCGTGTAAGATATTCAAAATCAATTACCACCAGAGGCGAGGAGACAGTTGCCAGCTGGAAGGTGGAGATTAGAGAATTCCATATTGCAAATTTAATTCTGAAATATCAATAACGCAATATTATTGTTTGGGTGAGTGCCGCATTTTTTAGAACCACAAGTCTTTACGATTGTTTTGAAAATGTCACAACGAAGAAGACACAAACCATTCTTGACAGAGAGTTATGTGAGCCTATCATCGTTTGTTTACGACGACGGCGGGTTACGGGGAAATCTCATTTATTTTAAGAAAAAAGGAGTGAGACGCCCGTCCCCACCCTCCTTGAGAGAGGAGGACAGGCAGAAAGTAAGATGGCGGAGAAGGGGTGTGTACGACCATAGACGCACGAGAAAGAGAGATAACAAAAATGATGCCGCTTCAATAAAAGAATGTGTTTTTTTTTCATGCACGTGCAGAGTTTGACTGACGCCCGGGAGAGTTGAACTGACGCCCGGGAGAGACTGAAGTGGCATGCGCCAAAGAACCAAACCGGACGAAATTCTCGCCACCGCCTTCGCCTGTTAATTTTGTGACTTAGCCAACCACTTGTGTAAAGAATTCGCACACACAAAGAACTAGCGAAATAACTTAGCGAAAAAAAAAACAACCCTTGATAAAGACATTTACGAGCACGGTAGACATCAATACTACCATTGACCAATGTAAAATCAATTCTTTTATTTTATTAATAATTACTCTTCTATACAAAAAAAAACCCAGACCGAGTTGTTGAACATTGTTCTTTTCCTTTTGTTCTGCTTTGAATGATCCTTCGCCCCCACAAAGCCAACCGGTTGTTGTTCGTCCAGTGATCGCTCGCTGCTATAAACAGTTTCAACGTGGGAGTGTGTTTGTAGCTGGACGAGACGACCAAATCGGCGACGTCATCATCATCTTCGTCGCCATCCCGGCCTAGAGGAACTTGGATCCATTTTTTTTTATTGCCACGACGATCTGCACGATCGGCTGGGGGAGTTCACGAAATCTACTTTGAAAGAAATTTAATCGAAATACATCTTGTTTGTTGTCGGTGACCAATGATAAAAAAAAGAAAAAAAAGCTTTACGAATCAGAATAAAATATGTATTTTGTAGGAAGAATTCTATTAATTGCCAAGATTCGGAAAATAGACTTACTTAACTTTATTATATGTATATATTATAGCTAAAAACGGTCCAGAAGTACTCACACTAAAGAACTGTGATACAGCGAAACAGTATGTCTGTGCACGACTATATATAAATATTGTAGAATTTGGAATATTCGGACTACTGTTCGCATCTTGGGTGTTTTTATCACAACATTTCGGCCGATGTAACCTCCGACCTTCTTCTGGTGTACTTTGTCGAACTTGGGAATCTGAACGGAATTTCGAACGGAACCCTTTATTAAATCCATGACTGGGAAGAAGTCTTTAGTAATTCGCAATTCTTCGTATACTGAGAATTGAACCGTAAAACTGAATTGTACTTAGTACTATATCCACTGCGCCACGATCCTTGCGGACAATTCTAGTATGGATTTTGGGAGCCTTAAACCTATTCCTGTTTTTGATCTAACTATATATCACTATAGATCACTACTTATCTATTATTTATAATTATAGGTTCCCGTATTGTATTGAATTCTATACTAGGTCTGCTTAGTAAGTCATTGTCGCCTAACATATGTGCTGCTTCTTTGAGTCGTTTTACTCTCCACCGTTCTTCTCTATCTATAATTTTTACTTCATCCCATAAGAGTAGATGGTTTCCCTTTTCCTTCCATATGTGGTCAGCCATACCCGACTTTTCGATTTCTCCACGTATTATGGCTTTCCGGTGTTCTTACCTTTAGTTGACGACATGTCTCACCTTTGTATACTTTTCCACACTTACATGGAATCGTATACCCACAGTTCTTAGTCATGACTTTTTCCGTAGGGGGTTTGACTCTCACAGATGCTTTCGGAGAGTTGAGTCGCTCCTGAATACTATCCTAATGTTATATGGATTACATATTCTTTGGATTTTTTCGACAAACCTTTCATATGTGGTATACAAACTGTGGTGAGTTCTCGGGTGGTGTCCTTTGGTGTTGCGTCAAGATTTGTTGGAGCTGATGTCATGCTCTCTTGATAGTTGTTTCGGTGGAGGGGTTCTCTTAAACTATCCATTTCCTCTTGATATGTATCGTTGTTACTACATATTGTCTTTGCTCGATGTTGTATTCACCGGACAATTCCTTTCTTCACATTATATGGATGGTGGGAAGTGAAATTTAGATATTGTCCAGTCAAAGTTGGCTTTCGATACACAGATGACCTAAACCCCTGGTCAGTACGAGTAATCAGCACATCTAGGAAGGATAATTTGTTGTTACATTCTTTTTCCATCGTGAACTGAATAGATGGGCGGAGAGAGTTCACATGGTCCAGTAATATTTGAACGTCTTCCTGGTGAGGCCAGAGTATGAATGTGTTATCTACATATCGCAGCCACATTGTTGGCTGTAGTGGTGTTGATTGTAACGCCATTTCCTCGAAGAATTCCATGTATACACTGGCCAGTACTGGGGACAATGGTAAACCCATAGCTAGACCTTCTTCCTGTCGGTATATATCAGATCCCATCACAAAGTATGTGGTTTCTATGCAGACGGTCAACATCTCCATTAGATTATCAATTGGGATACAAATGCGTTCCTTCAGTGAAGCATCTGAAGTCAACCTATCTCGTATCATCGTCAGGGTCTCATCAGTGGGTACTTTTGTGAACAGACTCACTATATCTAGACTCACTATTGGTTGGAATGAATGGGAGTATTGTTGATTTCTTCCACGAAATGAGCTGAATTCTAGACATACGATGGAGATTTGCCTGTGAGTGGAGTGATTATATCTACCAGGAATCAGCTCATTGTATGGCATGCTGAACCTCTGGCGCTGACAATGGGCCTTAATGGAATACCGTCTTTGTAAATCTTAGGAAGGCCGTATAGGTGTGGTAGCTTGCTGTAATGTTGAACCAGCTGTCTGTATTTTGCAAGTGGAATTAGGTCCTTGTTTTTACTAAGGATCTGTGACAGCTTCCTCTCTGTTTTCAAAGTCGGATTCTTTTTTACTTTACAGCAACCACCTGATCCCACTAGATCTGCCAATTTCTTGGAATATTCCGCTCTATCCATTAACACTGTAGCATTGCTTTTGTCTGCTGGTAGTATTACAATATCATCATCACTGCGTAGTGACTTGATAGCCAAGACTTCTTCCTTTGTGACGTTAGGTTTTGGAGGCTTAGAATTCTTGAGTGCTTGTCTCACCTTCCACCTTAGCTCATCTTGTGCCTTGCATTTATTCAAGGCTGCCTCTTCTATTGGAACTATCATATCTAAGTATGGAATCCGCTTGATCGTTGTGGCGAAGTTGAGACCTTTGTTCAGCACTGATTCTTCAGAGGAAGTCAGCTGACCTTTACTTGTGTTGACAATGGCTTTTATTGGTGAATGGTGGACCTGGGGGTCTTATGTCCGTAGATTTCAGATTTTCCAACTTCTTTATTTGGCGAGATTTGACCTCCTTAAATTCATGCTTATACGATATGTCCAGGTATTCTTGGATGCGAGTTTTGTCGGAGGTCACATCGGCCGAAACGTTGTGATAAAAACACCCAAGATGAGAAAAGTAGTCCGAATATTCCAAATTCTACAAATTATCAACCCTCATCTAAAAAATTCCGAAACATAAAAAATAATTAAATCATATTTACCTACAGACGACATCGTTTCGATCTTTTTTACTCTCATCAGTGTAGGGAAGTGATAATTTCAGACGGTCGTAAGGCGCGAACCCGATTCACAGAGACACCTCTATATATATGCTCCAAGCCTTTTGTCAGTGTATCGCCGTGGGAAATAAAATCGACAGCTGTCATTAGCGATAATGAAAAGCTCCTTGTAAAAACGAATAGAGCACTCTTCGACTGCTGATATATTTTACATAAACACTAAGATTTCTCTTCCTCACGTACGTTGATGGCACAGTGGATAAGACTGTTGATAAAACGATTGGGTTTCAATCTCAGCCTGTTTTACAGCGAAACAGTTGACACACACATCCATACACATAGTATTAAATCGAAAATTATATCATTCTATGATTTGATAACCATTTTTGAAGAAAATAACTTGCGTGCATGTTTCTGGGAGAAGCCACGAAGAATGATAGAATCTTGAATTTTATACTTAATTAAAAGCGTTATTGAGTATTTAAAATTTAAAATATTGATCTGCATTTTTGCTTTTGGAAATTGATTCCTATTCGAATGGATCTGAATTACATGCATTTAGTTTTATTTTATTACCTATATATATATATATATATATATATATATATATATATATATATATATATATATATATATATATGGATAATGAAGTGGTGAAATAGATAACATTCGTATAGTTTACAAGTTTATTAACTCATCAAGTGTTCAAACAAGGAATTCAAATACAAAATGACCTTTAAGCCATGGCTTTTCAAAGATAACGGTCTTATCGCCAGAAGGTCTGCCCAATAATAATTGAATATTAATTAATTATTAGCGGTGAATATCATGAAAATGCAAAAGGGAAATATTTTGAAAAACCTTAAAGGAAAAAAAATGTCCTGAAACAGATCAAACACGATTCAAAACTATGGGCAGAATGTTGTATCAAATTTTAATAATCAAAACTGTTTAAACAGTCCAAACAAAGAAGCTGAACAATGTTCTATGTTATTTCGAAACCTTGAGTACTCGAAGAAATAGTATTTTATAGTCACAGATAAATCAGGACATTTAGGCCTTAATGATACTTGAAAATTACTCAGAGAACAATAAAATAATATTGTGACGATAAGAGTGTTATCTTTGAAAAGCCATGGCTTAAAAGTCATTTTGTATTTGTATTTCTTGTTTGAGCACTTGATGAGTTAATCAACTTGAAAACGATACACATTTTATATATTTCATC